>OY757924.1:91380573-91812247 GCA_963585895.1 Sepioteuthis lessoniana | reverse complement strand
CACAGATATACATATATATATACACAGATATACAATATATATATACACAGATATATATATATATATACACAGATATATATATACACACACATATACATACAGATATATATATATATATATATATATATATATATTATACACACACACATAAACATAGACTATATATGTACATATACACAGACATATATATATGTATAGGTACATTCACACATATACCTATATATATATATATATATATATACACATATATGTACACATGCATATATATATATATATATATATATATATATATAGACACACACACACACAGTATATATATACATATATATATAACAGTATTCTTTGGTCTTGTTAAACCGGAGTTGGGAGTATTTCCATCAGGACAAGAAATTATTCATGAGCGAATATTTAAATTTTCCTGGTAAAGAGCTGAATGTAACAATAATACAGAGACATAAATTCTTTAAGAAAAACAGAAGTAGGCTTAATGAGGAGATAACTCTTCACCCCTCTTCTATCCCGCCCACTTTTTGTGTGTCTATTTTAGGTTTTTTATCTAAAAGATCTGAAGAAGTCCTGTTGATTTTTTTTCACGTGTTTTTGGAAATTTCAAAAATGCATAACAGGATGGAAATAAATTTATAATCCTACGTGACTGGTTGTGTGGTCTTTCTTAAAGAATTCATATATATATATATATATATATATATATATATATATATATATATATATACATACATGTATCTCAAATGTGAGTACACCCCTCACATTTCTGCAGATATTTAACTATGTCTCTTAATGGAACAAAACTGACAAAATGGCACTTTGACACAATGAAAAGTAGTCCGTGTGTAGTTTATATAACTAAGTTAAATAATTTTCCCCTCAAAATAACTAAAAATATTGCCATTAGAAGCTAAACCCCTGACAACTAAAGTGAGTACACTCCTTAGGGAAAGTTATCAATATCAACATACACCATGTCAACTGTCAATATTTTGTGTGGCTACCATCATTATCCAGAACTGCCTTTACTCTCCTGGGCATGGAGTTTACTAGAGTTTCACAGGTAGTCACTGGAATGCTCTTCCACTCCTCTATGACGACGTTGCGGAGCTGGCAGTTATTTGAGACTTTGCGCAGCTCCACCTTCCGCTTGAGGATCCTCCAAAGATGTTCTATTGGATTCAAGTCTGGAGTCATGCTTGGCCAGTCCATCACCTTTACCCTCAGCCTCTACAGTAAAGCAGTGGACGTCTTGGAGGTGTGTTTGGGGTCATTGTCATGCTGGAACACAGCCCTGCGACCCAGTTTTCATCTCATCAGACCATAGCACATGGTTCCAGTAATCGCTGTGCTTTGTTAACATGTCTTCAGCAAACTGTTTGCAGGCTTTCTTGTGTATCATCTTCAGAAGTGGTTCCCTCCTGGGGTGACAGCCATGCACACCAATTTGATATAGAGTGCGGCGTATGGTCTGAGCACTAACATGCTGACCCCCCACCTCCACCTCTTCAATCTCTGCAGCAATGCTGACAGCACTCCTACGCCGATCTTTCAAAGAAAGCATTTGGATGTGGCGCTCAGCTTCCTTGGACAACCTACCCAAAGCCTGTTCTGAGTGGACCCTGCTCTTTTAAAACGCTGGACGATCTTAGCCACTGTGCTGCAGCTCAGTTTCAGGGTGTTGGCAATCTTTTGTAGCCTTGGCCATCTTCATGTAGCGCAACAATATGTCTTTTAAGATCCTCAGAGAGTTCTTTGCCATGTGATGCCATGTTGGGACTTTCAGTGACCAGTATGAGAGCATGTGAGAGCTGCACTACAAATCTGAACACACCTGCTCCCTATGCACACATGGGCCTAGTAACACTAATGAGTTAGATGAAATCTTGGAGGGAAAATGACAAGCAGTACTTAATTTGGACATTTAGGGGTGTAGTTTCTTAGGGGTGTACTCACTTTTGTTGGCAGAGGTTTAGCTTTTAATGGTTATATTTTGAGTTATTTTGAGGGGAAAATAAATTAATTCTATTATATAAGCTGCACACAGACTACTTTTCATTGTGTCAAAGTGTCATTTTGTCAGTGTTGTCCCATGAAGAGATATACTTAAATATCTGCAGAAATGTGAGGGGTGTACTCACTTTTGTATATATATACACACACACACACACACATATATATATATATATATATATATATATATATATACATACACACACTTATATATATATATATATATATATATATACACACATAAACAGATCTTGGCTAGACTTTGCAAACGAAGATTGATGACCTTGACAGCAGGCATACTGATGACTGAAGTAGGCTGATGCGGACAGGTAGGTCCGGCTGCAATGACTGTTGTTAATGGTCTGGTCTGGCATCCTTGCTGAAACTCCCTCCATCTTGCTCCTGCAAGATTTCTACCTGAGATTGGCTCTGCAGGAGTCATTAAAGCTGCAGACGACCTGGTGGATGGTGCAGAGCAAGGCACAACGGTCAGAAGCAATTATTGAGCACTCATGGTGGTCAATGCGATAGGTACCGAGGGTCTCCTTGTGGGAGTCTTTAATAAGTTTCTTTGGTGCCCCTCGGCCACAGAAGCCAGTGGAGAGTTCATCGTAGCTGTGACTTCAGCAACATGGCCTCTATGCTGGTGATTTCCGCCTGATGAAGGACCTCATCATTGGAAACGTAGTTAGTCAAGTGAATGTTGAGGATGGTGCAGAGACAGTGCTGATGGAAGTGCTCAAAGAGTCGTAGATAGTGGCAGTAGGTTACCCATGTCTCAGAGCCGTACAGCACAGTGGTGAGTATGACGGCTCGATAGATGCTTCTTCAGATGCTTGTTGTTCCTCAGTCTTCTTCAAGCTGACCTTGAGCCCAAAGAGCTGGGCAGCCTCTTCAAAGCAGAAAGTTAGGTGCTGTGGGGATTTTTCAGTGTGGGTAATGAGGGCAGCATTGTCAGCAAAGAGGAGGTCACGGAACAGCTGCTCCAGTGTTTTTGTGTGGGCATGCAGTCTCCTAAGGTTAAATAGACAGCTGTCAAGATGGTAACAGATATATACTGCACCGTCATTGTCAAGGTCTTCTCTGACTTGTTTAAGCATCATGCTGAAAGAGATGCTGAACAGAGTCGGGGCCTGAACACAATCCTGTTTCACACCATTGATGATGGAGAAAGATCCAGAGAGGTTGCTGTTCAACCTTACTTGGTTGTGCTGGTCTTTGTGGAGTTGGATAACCATGCTGAGGAACTTTAGGATGTAGCCAAGGCGCTCCATGATCATCCATAGTCCCTTATTGCTCACTGTGTGAAACACTTTGGTCAGGTCGACAAATGCACGATACAGTCCTTTGTTTTGCTCCCTGCATTTCTCTTCAAGCTGTTTGGGGATGAACACTATGTCTGTAGTACCCCTGTTGGCTCTGAACCCACACTAGGTTTTTGGTAGATGGTCTTCAGCAATGGTGCCACTCCTCAAATGCTTTATGGCTTTGCTAATTTCTTTCAAAAAAGGTAGTTCATCCAATTCTGCTTTGAATGGTTGCTGAGAGATGCGGAGATCTGCTGGGTCATGGCTGACACTGTCGGCACTAAAGAGGGATTGGAAGTGCTCAGACCAATAACTCAGAATGGAGGCCTTGTCTGTAAAAAGCACTTCCTCATCTACACTGCACAAGGGACTCAGGAGCCAGTAAGTCTGGCCATACACTGCCTTGAAGGCTTTGTAGAAACCTCTGTAGTCACCTAGGTCTGCATATTGCTGTTTTCTTTGCGAGATTGGTCCACCACTCATTTTGGATCTCTCAAATTTTGTGCTGGAGGATGCTGCAAATGAGATGGAAGGCAGCCATCCTCACAGGACATAATGGCTGAGCCAGGTGGGCTTGGTGAGATGATCTCTTCTTCGCAAGCAGTTCCTGAATCTCTTGGTTGTTCTCATTGAACCAGTCTTTGTTCTTCTTGGTGGAGTCTTCTGGGCAGTCACTGTTTTCAAACTTGGACTGTAGGCCAGCTTGAAAGTCAGCTTTGACTTCAGCTGACTGAAGTTTGTTCAGATTGAACTTTTTCTTGAGGAGACCTCCCTTTCTCAGCTAAGATTTTGAAGTACACCCTTAAGTTTGCAGCACACTAGGCAATGGTTGGTGTGGCATTCAGCGCTGGGCATCACTTTGGTGTGAATGATGTCCTTGAGGTTACACTTGTGCTCAAGGACATAGTCAATTAGGTGCCAATGTTTGGACTGAGGATGCAACCAGGTTGTTTTAAGTCTGTTCTTTTGCTGGAAGATGGTGTTGGTGATGACAAGTTGCTGCTCAGTGCAAAGCTCCAGCAGCAAGCACCTATTGTCACGGCAGCTACCAACGTTGTGTTTGCCAAGTACTCCTTTCCAGGAATCTGCATCTTGGCCCACTCAAACATTGAAATCACCAAGGATTATCACCTTTTCATCTGCAGGGGTGCTTTGGAGACAGCTGCAGGCTTTTTCTGCAGGTTCAGCTTGAAGAGTTGCAGCATACACAATGAAAAGCATGCCATACCGTTTATTTTTCATAGGAAGGCGCATGAACATCACGCAGTCGGAATGACCAGTTGGCAGATTTTCCAGCCAGGAGGCAATGGAGGTGTTGACCATGAAACTGATGCCTGAAAGGTGCCCCTCTATTGTAGGTTTCCCTAATCAGAAGAGGGTGTATCCAGGGCTATGCTCTTGGAGGCTGCCTTCTCCTGGCAAGCAATGTCAACATTTAACCTGGGCAGTTCATGTGCAATCGGAGCTGAGCGACATCCAGGCTGGTTGCTGTGAGCTGCATCAAGCATGGTTCTGACATTCCAGCATGTGACAATCAGTGTTTTCTTTTATCTTTTTTGCACTCTTTGGGGTGGGTGCGTACCTTCCTTATTTTAATGTTTTGGGACTGCTTGAGAAGATGCCTGTTGACCATGGCAAGCCAACTGGGCGATGAGAAACGAGCTTTGGTTAGGTCACCTTTTCTTGGCCCTCTCCTCGTGGAGTAAGCAATGCTGTCTCTAAAGAAGTCTGCTTGGTTGTTCTGGGTGCTGTTGTCGTCTCAGGTCAACTTCAAACGACCAATATCCTGAACCACCAGCATGCAGAGCCTCCAGTGACATCTTTCATGTGCTGTTTTGCCCCTATCCCATCTCAACAGGGCTTGGAAGTGTTGGACTTGTCCTTTCAGCCTGCGCCATGAAGTTTTTAGGTTGAGTGCAGTGTGCACAGTACTGCTCCCACTCTTTACACCTGTGGTTCATCTGTCATGGCCGAGCAAGCTGAGATAGTGACAGGAAGGTCCTTGGGTCGTTTTTATGTCAGACAGTCTTTGTCCTATATGGATTGCTTGCCAATGATGTTGACCTCCATCTGCTCCTGGTATTTAATAGCAATTTGACCCATAGCTGGCTCCCTAAACAGATATTATCACTCCTGAAACAGGGTAAACCTGGGAGTATTAGTAATTAAGAGGGCACTCCACTCTTCCCAAAACTCTGGAACCCCCGAACCCTTAACACTGGTTGCAGTTTAATGTCTTACCCAGGATTTAATGGAATTAGTTCAACTTTTTGGTGATCAGAATAATAGAGACATTGTATGAACAAATTCGACAAAACTGTAAGACAAGGACACCTGAGGTGGTCTTGATGTGTTCTTGGATACCAACCCAAGAATTTCTACATCCCTGCTTAACGTGCTAGATGATCATTAAGCAAGAAGCTTCCAATGGCTTTTTTTGGTCATCGATGACTAAGCTGGTACCCCCACCAAATTGTCTGGTGAGGAGAGTGGCTAGACACCCAGCAGGATGAAAAACAGAACTTTCAAAGGCCAGAGGAAGCTTCTTGCTACATTCATACATATATACTTTACAACAAATACTTTTACTCTGCACTAGTGAGGTACCATTTTATGATCCCCATGGATATATATTCATCCAGAAAGATGGGCCCATTTTCAGTAATTTTTATATATCAGCCCTTGAAAATAAGGTTTTTGATACCATCAATAAACCTAACATTTATTTAAGGTATGCTGACGTTATACTCATTCTCACCAATAGCACTGAGGAAATTAACAATACAAGAGACCTTTCAAAATAATTCTGTTCTCAATTTCAAACACGAAATCAATATCAACAATAAAATTCCATTTCTTGGTGTACTAACAGATGCAATTAATATTGACTGATTTATCACAACCACATATAAAAAAAAAAACTACCAACATTAATCCCTGCACCATCAATTTCCAAAGTGAATGCTCCTTCCGATATAAAAGAACAATTATAAAAACACTTATTTCCAGAGCTAAGTTACTATCCTCCTCTTGAATTATCTTCCTTAATGAAGTTAAAAATAAAAAAACAAACTCTTATCAATAATGGGTTTCCTAACTACATTGTTGATACCGAAATTAAGCAATTCATTAATAAACCTGAACAACATGACATAACCGATCCTACCAAAAATGTTAGACTTATCATTTACAACAACAAATTTAAAACCTCCAACCTGATTATTTCTAATAACACTTTCCCCCTCCACCGAACTTCATGATAAGACAAACATCTTATATATGTTCAAATGTCTCGTGGGAGACTGTGTCTCCAAAGAAAATAATGCATACATTGGTTTTACAACTACAACTCTTTCCAGACAGCTTACAATGAACCTTAATGATTCTAGCCCCATAGCCTTACATCTTAAAACCCATTCTATTCCCAAATCCAAGTTTCGAAAAATTCTAGAGGAAAACACCACTATAATGGCACATGAAATTGATAAGCTACGACTACAAATCCCAGAAGCCCTACATATAAAAACAAACAAACCTAAAATCAATAGAATTCATTTTGAAAATAGCGACAATGTTTTGAAATGCTTTTACATTTTTTTTTCTAATATTCTGTATTTCTTGATAGTATTCTATTTCCGTTGATAGCATTCAGATTTTAAAATTCATCAGCACCTCAAGTTTTATCCAACTCTGCATTTGCGTAGTTTTGTTATGTTATATAAAAAAAAAACAAACAAAAAAAAACATTCAAAACTTTTAAAAATCCCTTAACACATGGAAGCAATCCCTGATGATAGCCTATGAAAGGTCCGAAAGCGCTCAGGACAATTTTAGTAAATTCATCCACCAATTCATACCTGAAACCAAGACACTTATCAGGCAACTTGAAAGGATCTTAATTAAATCATAGAGAAAACATGTCTTTATTATTCAATCAAACATGCTTCAATGAAAGACTGTTGCCTAATTGCACATATATATATATATATATAGTTTATATAGATATATAAATATATATCTATTATATATATAAATGTATATATATCTACCATAATGTACATACACATATATAACTATCATATATATATATATATATATATATATAGATTAAAATCTCACTTCCTAAGATGTATTCATCAAAATAATGTTATTTCTTTTTTATAATTTAGATGATATATATATATATACACACACATTTACATACACATATATTTTAAAATATATAAAGATAAACATCTTTACAATCATAAACATGCACACATGAATATATAAAAAGTTTTAATACATTATGAAAAACTTCTAAAGTAAAAACTAAATGGAAACATTTATAGCAACAAAACATATAAAAAAGGATTAAAAATGGATTAAACTAAAAATTTAAACTAATTCTACATATACTGAACAAATTTTTTGTCCACATCAAAAGCTATTATTAAACAAGTTATGACTGAAAAAAGAATTTTCATATACATATTTCAAATTCAATGATGAATTATTTCTTAAGAAGCTAAAAGTATAATGTAAATATATTTTTTAATGTTTATTGCAGTGAGCTTGGAGAATGATGTTCAGTTGTCTATAAACATGTCTAACTTTTTATGCAAATAATAAAGGTTTAATAGCTAATCGACAACAATAATTTGTTTTTATAAAATGGTGATAATTAACTTTTCACAGTTTTGACTTAGGTAAATGATTATTTGATGTAGGTTTCTTGGGTTTTGCAAACATATGAAAATGAAGAAATGTAGCATTATCAAAGATTTTTAAAAAATCAACTTTAGATTAGATTTATGACCAGGAATAAATAAAAATCAAATTGGAAGGAAAAAAAAACCCCAAAATTTTAAGCAAATCCGAATATGAAGACATAAAAGCAGGATATTTATGAAAATACATGAACAGAATCTAAATATCAATTTTGGAGAGAAATGAAAGGATTTAAAATTTCTATAACTTTTCAAAGAAACAGATCATTTTTCCGTTAAATATAAGGCTACTTGTGATGTAAGTGCTATTTCCAGTTAGCTTTTTTATGTAAATCAGTGATTCTCCAAGTGCGCCAAATTTTTTTTTAAATGGGTCTGGACTTGGACTGCAGAAAATGATGTACTCATAAAGAAAAAAAAAATTATACTGATTGTACTTCAAAATGTTAAAAATCTAATGATAGTTCGGAAGAAAATATACAGCTATCTTTTCTCATTCCTTTTATTTTTTTATTTCAATTTAGTTGAAATAAATGATTTTGTACTAATATAGATTATATTAACATCAATGATCAGATCATTTTCAATCACAAGGAATAAGAATAAATGCAGAAAAAGAAAACACACACATACACACACTTGTATAGAGAAATAACATCAAAGACAATCATTTAATTTAGATCTGATATCTAATAAAAAGATTGGCAATTATTTAAATGCGAAAGACAATAACTGTGTAATCAGAGAGAATGCTTCTTTGTTTCAAGAACATAAAAACTGTTAAGATTTACAGCGTTAAATCTGAATAAGATTGAAGCTGGCAACTTGAGTTCAATATTTACAAAAACAAAAACATTGCATCCAGTTTAGCCTGACCTGAGCCATTAGAAATGAGTCTTTGAATGTTAAATTAGGAAATTTAAAATAACCCCCAGTGCAAAGCAACTGTATCTTTATCAGTTCTGTAATTGTGGGAAAGAAGAAAGCTATTTTTCTTCAATTAGTCCACCATCAGGAGAAAAAGAATTGAGTAATAGAAACAGTTTACAGACCATAGAATTTTGAAATAATTTTATCTTTTTAGATGAGCCTTCATTTGCTTAATTTTCAAATGAACAAAGATTTGGAGATTCCCAGGCTAAGAACTTGGTTTTAACTGCCTGGAGCCCACTGTCAAATAAGGAGGATGTTCAATTATTATTTAAAGTTTCTGGAGCGAATAAAGAATATCAATTGGGAAAGTTACATATCTATTTGTTAAAAGAGACTACTTCAAGTAAATAACAGATGTAAATCTAATCAAGATACTTTAGGACAACATGCATTCTAGCATTGTTGGCAAAGGCATTTATATGGTTTGGTAAAACACAAACAAAGCAAAACAAAAACAAAAAAATGAAAAGAGACCTGCAAGCACTTAAGGTTCTTTTTCACTGTTTAATAATTTAAGTTATTCCCATAAAATTGTATAGTAATTTATAATACACCATATCAAGTTGCAATGAATTTGATTTTAAAAATTTACCTATGATTCAGAAGAGAAAGAGAGGGAGAGAGAGAGAGAGAGACAACCAGTACAGTAATTTTAATAAATGAATTAGACTAGAGGTAATCTTAATGAAAATGAAAAGAAAAGCTTTCAAGTAGAATTTGACATCCAAATGTGCAAACATTTCTTACTTTTTCATATCCTATTCTTAGTTTTACAATATTCAATGAAAGAATAATAGTTGTTTTTTCCTAGGCTAAGCAAATACAATTGAACTGAATCAGCTTCCAAAATTTGCTTCTTTTACCATAATCAAACAGATTAATTTTTCATTCATGTAATCCAATTTGATGTCACTACAAAGTCAAGATAGAATAATGCAGTTCATTTACTTCATTAAAACAATGAAGTCTATAAACACAAAAAAAATATTGATGTGTTGTTTAAGATGCTAAATGAAGCAAAACAAAGAACTATCTCTTTTAGAGTTTAAATATTATATTTCTAGTCCAAACTTAAATAGAAATGTACAATAAAACTATGTTTTACAGAGTAATTTTAGACAACAGTAGGCATTCACTGAAAAAATTTGGTCTACCCAGATAGACTGGAACCAAGTTCTTGTGCAAGACATTTTTAAAATAAAGCACATTAAACTAAAGAGCTCTGCTGCATGCATTTTGTGCTCCATGACAAAAAAAAAAAAAAAATTAACTAAAACATATTCTACATTCACAGCATGCGGTCTAAGCTAGAAATTACAATATCAATTATTTGTGCTACATTTTAATAATAGCAGAAGCAGCAGGCTTGGTAAAAAGATAAACAGGAGCAACAATGCAAGGAAGCTGATAGAAAGTTTTCAGTCTTCAAAATCTATTGTCAACCTAATCAATCTAATTCCAGTTCTTCTTTTCAACTGAATGTGCAGAGTCAAAAATAAAAGAATAAAAATAAACAATCTAAACCTTGTGGTTTCTCTACATCTCAAGACACTAACTATTTTTTAAAGACTGTTTACTCTGAATAATAGTATACCTGAATTTCCTTGTGAGCAGAAGCGCCAGTGTGTCTACTCTGAAAATGTCCATAAAGAGTCCTTTTCTGCACACTGTGATATCCCAATTTGTGAGGTCTATTTATCTGGAACTGAGAAAAAGTGTCCCGATTTCCAAGATGTCCATGCAGAGGGAAGTGAACATGAGAGTGTGGAATGCATCCCTCTTTTCAAATTGGGCTGGAGAGAGGACAAAGGACCCACCCAACAAGCAGAAAAAAAATTAAATAAAATAGAAAATTATTGCAAGGAAGGAGAAGGAGACAATCTGATAATAAAGTTCTAAATAAATATATGACATCGGCCTAATGCAACTTTATTTGAAAATGTAGGTAAGGATAAAAACATAATAAAATTAGAGTTAATTTTCTATCTTAAATTAAGTATAGGGAACCATTTTATGTTTAAAGGCCACATTGAAATTTATTGTCAACTAATAAGGTGGTAGCCACACTCAAATTCAGAGTACGCTTACAACAGAATCTAAAGTTTACTGCCTTAATCCAGATTGAAAGTTTTAATACCTTATTTCAAATCTAAAATTTACTGCCTTAATCCAAATTTAAGTAAAAGAAATTAATACATACGACTTATAAAGAAATGGAAAAAAAAAAGTTTATGACATTTTTGGTTTGGTTTCTTTGCCTAATGGCATAACAAATGGCAAAGTCATTTGTTTTTAGAACAAAAATGATATTATTAACCTATATAGCTGAGGGGAAGAGAAATAAAGGATTGCATACCTTTCCAAAAATGAACATAATAACATGATTGGAGTTTGAACTTGCTTTCTATGATGGTGAAGTCCAGCACTGTAGCCATTACACTATCAGATTCCTCTCCTTAATAACCTTTTCATGATCCTTTTTTTTTAGACTGCATTTTGTAAAAAAGCATTGAGATATTAGGTTCTAACATAGAAGTTTGAGAGTTGGGAAAGGTCACATTTGATGATTTTAGTAGGCTGCATGTGGCCTGAAGACTGTTGGTTCCCCACACCTGCCTTAAATGTTAAAGGTGGGAGATTATTAAAGAAAACTATGTGCATATCATTTTTTGATAACTTTTGAAAATCAGTTATATTCTTTTGCAGCAGCTGAAATACAAAGGGAACATGAAAGTCTCTAATTTTTCTCATCACAGCTTTAATGAGAATTCACTCACCAGAAAGAGGATGATAATTCAATGCTGCTTTCTTATACATTATCTCACATTAAACCATATCAAACAATCCTCATAATCTTTATAATTATGACAATCTAAATCAAAACATAATGATTTTCATATGTATCTTTCTGTAACAGTACAAATGTCACAATATAGCAAGATTTTTAACACAAAAATGTTAAAATGTTCTGAGAGAAGAAAACTATTTCCAATGTAATTTGTAATATTTGTGCTACCTCTGACAATTATAATTACTCAAGAGAGATAAAAATTAAATTCTCATTATGAGTAATTCTCCTTATTAATTTATTTTGTAATTAATTATGATATAAATTCTATAAATAGGATGTGATTCATTGAAGTTAATGGCTGCCAAAGTTAGGGTATCTGAATGTTTCTTTATTTAATGGCATATTAACCTTTGTAGGTTACTTAATGTCAAAGCCATCTTTCTAGAAGAACAGTAGTCTTACTATTTAACCCATAGCTATGAGGATAAAGGCGTTCATACCATTTCTAAGGGTATTTGTCCGAAAGTGAACATAATAGCTCAACTGGAGTTCAAACTCACTTACTACAATTCTGTGATCCAGCGCTTTAGCCATTACACCTCGAGGACAACCCACCGCCAAAGTTAGGTTTAAAATAAATATTGATACAGAAATACAACTACTATAAAAGATTCTACTACATATTAGCAGTCTTCCAATTACAGCCTGCAAGATTTGGTTTCTTAATAATTGTCACATTTCTTCTAATCAAGCTGATTAGATAAAAACAAATTATCTAAATAAAACTTTCATTCTTTGATAAAACAGGTTTTTTTCCTTGACCCATGAAAAAGTATAAAATATACAGAAAAGCTAATCGGAAACTGCTGGTATATATTATAGTTATTAAAGAATTCTTTGGACTGTTAAACACTGTTGTTTGGGTTATTTAAACATTTTGATTAATACATTCTCAGGTCTTTTTCAGGTGTAATATGCATCTTCATAAGGAAAGATGTTTTTGCTCTTATTTCTTATTTTGTTATGTAGAGCAAAAATGGAATCAGATTTTTTTTTTTTACATACAGCTGTTCTCAAATCTTTTCACAACAATGAACAATGCTGAAAGACTTGTTTCTCATGTCCTCCAACTGACTAACATAGATAGAACTAATTTTCCTTTTTCACAAAGAAGTCTGGTTCATTGATTTTCATTTCTTCACGCTTCCTCATAAAGGTCTACTCTATATGCTCCAATCAAGTGTCACTCTTAACCAATTTTGCATCCAGTGATCACTGACCCAAGACTCTCATCGATTAGTTTGGAGTCCTTATACATATTCATAAGAGATAGTAATATGAAGTATTTGAACATGCACATAAGCACAAAACATTACAAAAACCTGCTTATATGAAAGTCAAAATTGTCACATTTATAGAACTCCACCTTAAGTCCCTTGTTTCTGTAGAGTCAGAAAAAAAAAAAGAATAAAAATAAGCAAAATCTGTTTGATAGCATTTTTGCTCTACATTCTAAAGAGACCTCAACAAGAGTATGTTTCTTTACATATGCGGATATTAAACCAGAAAAAAAGGCCTGAGAATCAAAGTCAAAACATCATATGAACAACAAAAACAGCAAGGAGTTTAGTAGTCTCAAGAATCTTTAGAAAATTATAATATATACCAGCAACATCCAAATTGTCATTATGGAAATTTTACAAGTTTATGGAGACCAAAATAAAAAAATCAGTTTATAGATAAAGGAATTTTTATTTTTTTCTAATCAGCATGATTAAATCAAAAACTATGAGACAATTACCAAGAAACATATCTTGCAAACAACAAAAACAAAGAGTTTAATTGTCCATAGAATTCTTTAAATGTAAATGATCCTTCTTAAAACAATATACCAGAGCTTCTCAACGTTTTTCACTTGATGAAATCTTTGTAACCAAATTTAATTTTTATCCACCTCCCAAATAAATTAATTGAATATTAAATGACAAAACATAATTAATTTACCAATGTTTAATACAATTGACATGCAAATACACCTTTAATTCTTGAATTATTTTTAAGAGGAAGAATAGGTTTACTAGGAACTAAGAACACACATTATAAGGTTGCAGGTTTGTGAGTTTGAGGCAAAAACACTGTTAGCTCATTAAATAAAGCACATGACTAAACCCAGGTTTGGTTTCTTTGTTTAATTGCATATCAACCTTCATAGGTTATTTAATGCCAAATCCATCCTTCTTGAAGAACAGCAGTGATACTATTTAACCCATAGGTGGGAGGATAAGGGGGTTCATGCCTTTCCAAAGGGTATTAGTCCACATGTGAATGTAATAGCACAACTGGAGTTCAAACTCGCTTACTGCAATTTTGCTGTCCAGCGCTTTAACCATTAAACCATGAGGACACTCCTGACTAAACTTAGATTCAACCATATGCAAACTGAAAATGATACTAAAATAGGCAAAAGAGTTACACGAAGCTTAGGATATTTTGCAACATTTTTTTCATTCATCCAGTAATATCAAATTTCTCTTAATTTATACAGAGACTTTCAATAAATTCTTCTTTAAAAAAAGTGTCTAAATTTTGACTTTCCACTTCAACATAATCAATTTATTTAAATGAACTGTGTGTGAATGACACATCACTTGTGGCCATCACACCTAATCAGGCATACTCCCAGGTGTATGATATCTGGCAACTAGTCTACATTATCTATCAATTTTGGTTCTCTTTTTATAAAGGGATTTATAAATACAAACTGAAAAATTTACTGTGTGGTCCCCTAAGCTTTTAATCAACCGGCCAAAATTTTATTCCCCCTCAGGAGTCTATATGGACCATTGAGAGAAGCCCTGCTATAATTGACCTTATTCGAGGGTGACACGAAGGCTCCCTTTTCAATAGCTACCACACCAAAGTGTAAGAGAGGGCACTACTCCATTTCCCTGGATTGCTTCACTTTACCCTTGATCCTTACCTTATAATGCTGAGTGTTAAGCAAGGCGGCATCAAGTACTATTTTTTGAGTTTTTGGTATGACTCGACTTTGTATTGAACCCCAGTCTCCCAGACCATTGGCGAACACTCTACTCATTAGGCCAATAGCTAAAATAGACAATATATTATTGTCAATTTGATAGTAACATGCATATCAACATTTATGAAGTAATGTTATAAATTTTCTTTTAATCAAGTCATAACATTTTTTCTTAGATAAAGCAATTTTAATTCAATTGGCAAAGTTTGTTGTAAGTCTAACCATATCTTTGGGGAGATAACTACAAAATGTTGATTAAAGATCATTTCCCTTTATTACTCATTATTTGGTTATTTTTATCAAGCATAGTCTTATAGTTTTGGTTCTTTAGTGAAGATAGCCTAATCTAATTAAATATAACAACATCAGACATTAAAAAAAAAAGCAGAGTTTTAGTCAATCTTCAGAGATCTGCTGAGTGATAAAATCATATCTTAACAAAGAGCGGGGTTTATAATAAACTGATAAATAAGAGTTTACTTTGGTATTAAGTGATGTTTTAATGAAAGTTGCTCAGTGATATTAGTCAAGGTTAAAAGTTCAGCAAGCGTTATCTGAAACCAAACTTTTTTTAGACTTAAGGTATCATGGCACATTTATCAAAACTTTTCTCAAACTTCGATAATACATATATTGGAAAAATAAGGTCTAAAAAGTTTGGCTCCAGGTTAATCTTATTATACTTTTAACCCGCACAATAATAAACAAAGTCATTTTTGATGAATAAATGAAAGTTTTTTAGTATCTTTTGAAAACTACATGCTAATCTAATCAGATGTCTGAATCTCACAAAAGAGTAAATTTTGGCATTTAATGAACAACTATACATCATTTAAAATGAAGTTGCAGTGAAAAAGAAATCTCTTAACATGGTGTAATATGAAGTTTTTAAAGAAAATAAACTACTTGAATTCTCAACTAACCTGAAGGGACCAACTGCTCACTGTATGGAATGATTATTCCAAATCAGATAAGAGCTCTTAGAATAATAGTCTAAGAATAAAAGTTGGCTAAATTCAACAAAATATTAAGAGCTCTTCATACACAATCAATTTTTTTTTTTTTATAAATGTTTGGATTTTGATTAAATAAGTTCTGAACAATAATTTTTTTAAAAACTATAACAGATATTGATTTTAATTAATCATGAGATTCATTGCTGTGATGTTAAATAAACAGATAGACAGAAAGGATGAAGGAGATAGAGCAGCTGACCCAAACAATCAGTAGTAAAGAAAAATAGATTTTAGAAGTATAAAGGTTACTTGGAAAATGGAATAGATAAAAAAGAGGAAGGGAGGGAAGAGGAGATGGAGAAATTGTATACAGGTATAAAATAAAATTGTATTCACCTTGATTGGTTGGTCATCTTTTTTAGGCAGCATCTCTTTTTCTTTCTGCTTTTTTTCTTCTCGTTTCTCTTTTTCTTTCTCCTTTCTTCTTCGCTTTTCTTCCTCCCGAGCTTTTTTGCGTTCATGCTCTCTCTTTTTTCTGTCCTCTCGTTGTCTCTAGACAAACAAATGATAGTAACGGTATATAATCCTAAAAAAGCAAATAGCTGAAACAAAATCTGTATATTTTGTAGAAACTGAAGAAAAAGGCTCCACAAAAGCTACTGGAAATAATCATTATGAAATGGACAACTGACTATTAAGTTAGAATTTTATCTTAAAAAAAAATAAAACCCAAAAAAGCCCAACAGCAGGAGTGATCAACCTTTTATATTCTATGTGCCAAATTTTCTGCATGAATTAAGATGTGCTATACAAACTTCTTATGCTCATTAATTCTTGAAGAAATATTTCAATAAAATTTATTGATTTAACATAAAAGCAAGATGATCGTTACTTTTCTTAATGAGATTTCTGAGTTTATTTCACCAAAATTTCAATGGTTTGAGTTAAATTAGTTACTGAAAGAAGCAAAGAAATCTTTCAATTCTGATCAGTCAATGAAGGCGCTCTATTTGTTTTTAATCAATTTCATAGCTAAATAGGCTTGTGAATACCTGCCTGTCATTACAAAATAGACGATATAATTCTGAGCAAATTTTAGCATTTTGGAGGTCTTAAAGAAAGTTAAAGGAGACAAACATGAAGAGATAACAAGTTTAGATCAAGAAATGGAAAAAGTTACATGGTTATTTTAATATCAGTGTTGCAACTTCCCTCTGGACGAGAAGACACAAAGTGGTATTCTTGAGTTGTTGACAGAAAGATCTAATGGGAGTAAGTTACTAACCCCAAAATTTAGGTCAATATTTATCACTTTGCTTGGGGCTAACCAACTTACCCTTTTCAAAAATCCCTAACTCTCAAGTGACACTGTTTCTTACACATACTGTAAAAGTTCTCTTTACCTTTTGTGGTCAGTGACACAGCCAGGCACCAAGTTCACAGGTGGTGTGAGGCAGCCACTTCATAACAAAATTTTCATAGTCTTGGAATATATTCAGAGCAATAATAACTAGGAATTGATATCATAAGTACTTTGAGAGAAGCACATCAAATTTCATTTTCAAAAATGAGTTTGTTTTAAGGTCAACAAGTTCCATAAGTATGAATTAAAAAAATGCTTGAAAATATGAAATACTGTAAATATTCCCATTGAAAATAAATAAACCATCATCTCATAGCACACAAAGTTGTAAATTGATTAGAAAAATTTTTTTTTAAATCACAGGGATGTCATATACCATACCTAATTATGCAATTCATCATGGGAATACTTGGCTCACAACAAACTTAAACATAATTTTCAAATACTTAAGAGGATCACATAATGCCAAATTTCAGTTTTTTAAATTGACTAATTTGCTAACAAAGTATTCAACAAGTGAGGAGTAAATCAAGTTTTAATAATGTATGTTACGTTTTATGAGGAAATTAAGAATTCAGGAAAAAAAAAAATGAAAAAGTTATTTCTATATATCCAATACAAGACTGTATTTAGTTTGAATCAATATAATCCTAAAAGTCTCATTCTACTTGTTTGCCAGTCAAAACGGTGCATTTTAAAATCAATAAAATGTACAAATTTAAAGAATGCATAATAAAACTGATTAATTTACAATTTAATAATTTGGAGAGAGGGATGTGAACTTATTTAATGTGATCAACAGTTTTCTCAAGCAAAGTAACTAATAAATACTAATTACAGAGTAACCTCCCTTGATTTACAACTTGAAAAATTCAAGTGCAGTTGAGCTACTAATGAAATAGTATAAGCCACTCATTTTCAAACCAAATTCATTGATTAAGTTGATCTGTCTGAACTGCCATCAAAATTTCTGTTATTCAGGTTAACTAAACTGAACCTTTTTCTTTTTGATCAAAAATATAAACAAATTATCTCCCTGAAATTTTCATAACAAGAAAATAAAATAGTGACCATGGAAAATCAAGACTGAAAAAAAAAGAAAAAGAAATCATGTGTTTACTTCAGTAGCTGCAGCAATTATCAACAGGTGACCAGAAATATTAACCTCAATAATGTTTATTAACTTATAAGTCATCAGAAAAAAGTTTGAAATCTTGTCTCTAAAGCAGGTTTTCAGCTAGTTATATATAATGCAGATTCTTCATTCATATATAAAAATGCTAGTCACTTACTTGGATATTGGCTTTTTTTTCTTCCTTCTTTCGTCGGATGTATTCAATTAATGGTGTTGTCATTTTAGGAACACCGTGGTTTGCTGTAAGTTAAAAAAGACAAAAAAAAAACAAGTTAAACTTTTGTAGAGGACACAGCCTATTCACCAGACCCAAGCAATATAAAATCGCCTGTGTTGTGCATGGGATAGTTGATTGGCACAGTGTGATGCTCGTGAGATGGACAATTTCAATAATGACCCTGCTAACCATAAAAAATAGGAGGTAAATATGTGTACTGGACACTTCAAGTGATGGCATTTCTTGAGGTGGAAAAGAAAGATGTCAAAGAAGTAGTACGTGAAGGTAATAGCAATTCAATCTTGATTAGTTCTTTTTTTGGCCTCAATCATCTGTGCTGAAGTAGTACTGCTATAATGATAATTATAATCAAAGAGTCACAAATGTGTAGTAATTACCTTTAATCTAACAAAACAAAAAAGTTATTTTAGCATATAATAGCAGATAAGATAGACATGAAGCTGATTCCAGCAAATCCATGTTGGCTCTATGCGGTAAAGAGAACAGAATGTAGGATCCTCATGAATCTGATGGGTGGTGCAGTTGCTGTTTACCAACAATTAAGTGAGGAGAGAAAAGAGAATTTTGGTTTCATAAAGGAGGCACTTTTACAGCATTTGCCACGGACTCCTATGGAGTGTACATACAATTTGTGGCATGCTACTCGTGCTCTGGTGAAACCGTTGATGACCTGCAGAAACTTTCCATACCATTTGATGGTAGGACTGAGCAAAGTCTTAAAGATATCTTCATCCATAGGCTGCCTGACCATGTCCGGCAGCTCCTGTGTTTCTTTTTGAATGGAACAAATGGATATTTCCCCGGTTTCACAGCTACCAAACCAGTGCTAATCACAGCAGCTGTGGAGCTAATGTGCAGTGTAGAAGGCAAACTGAAAAATACTGGGACAAGGTGATTTAAATATGATGGACTTAACTATATGGTCAGGGATTGTCTTGTTCAGCACAACAAACTGAAAGGTTGAGACCTTAAACTTTAGAAGTGTGGAACATATTGCTCCCAATGTCAAGAGCTAGGCCACATTTTTCAGGACTGTCTGGGAAAAAGAGTCAGAGGACAACAAGTTATGACCCAGCTCCTTCTGACAAAATGGGAACTCAGCACTGCCAACAGTGAGAATTATGTGTGTAGAAGATGTGTTGCATTGGTCTTTTCTGGGTGCTCTCACACCAGGAGGAGCAAGGAGGTGTGCTGGATGTGGCAGAAACAGAATATTGACATGATCACAATTGGCAGTAGAACACAGATGTGCAAAATTGTGTCAGTCAGCCTCCGATTGGAAAATGGAAAGGCTTTTGAGATGGGGGTCCAGATAATGATGGTGGACCCATTTAGATTCAACCTCCAAATGGGAATAAATGCAATCAAAGCTTTGGATAGACTATTTCAAAGTGAAAGAAAGTACAATTTCCTCATGAGTCAGTTTCCATTTACATGGCAGCATCAGTGTTCTTTACTGAAGAACCCAACTTCAAGGTAGGGTTTGATTGGCAATGAAATGAACGGACTGTGTCATGGAAATGGGAAGAAAGCAGGGGACTTGATAAATTGCAAAATCAAGACACAGAATATTCCATGTTGGGAATAGACATGAGTGTATGGGAAGTAGATAGAGCATGAGATTGAGAAGAGCTAGCTTATTTTTCACAAGCAGAAGCCAGAGGGGGCTACTCTTGCTAAATGTTGTTATGACAACAGAACAAATCAAAAATATACCATGATGGCAGAAAAGAATATCACAATGAACGTCATCACTCGGCATCTTTTGTGTTTGTATTGGACACAAATTGATTAGAGGAGAAGCGGCTGTCAGTTTAAAGAGACGAAGGAGAGGATAATTGTTGAATAGAAAAGGAGGTTTTTGGTCAGACATCGTAGTTTTTTTTTTGGTCATTGAGAGACGCGACAACTCTACCAGGCACAGGTTAAACTGATTTTGTTTTTTTGTGCAAGCTTTAGGAATTAGGGTATGAGTTTTGGTTATGTTTTAATATATTTGGCTAGATTTTGAAGAGGTTTGTTTTTATTTCAGAAAGCTTAAGATTTTTTCTGGTTTGGGGTTTTTGAAGAGGTCTTTTAAATTGTTTGGTTATGTTTAGAGGGAATCTGTCTAAACTTGTTATAGTTTATGAGAATGTGTTTGACTCTGAGGTACTTTGCATGTTGAGCATACAGAGAGGTCTTCCCCTTTTAGGAGGTGTGAGTGGGGAATGTGGGTGTGACCAATATGAACTCTGGAGATTATCACTTCTTCTTTTCTATTTCTTCTGTAGCCTGCTAGCCATTCACCAATGGTACCTTGAATATGGTAGAGCTTGTTCTGTGTTTGATCATCCCAAGATTTTTGCCATTTCTTGAGTATAAATTCATTAATGAGTGGTTTTAGGTTGGTGTATGGAATTTTTGTATTGGATATATGTGCCTGTAGTGCTTTTTTACAGCTTTGTCTACCCTTTCATTTCTCTGTATACCAATGTGGCTAGGTATCCAAGTAAGAATGATGCTATTATTTGTAGAAAGAGTGTTCATTGCACTAGTCGTCTTGTGATGAGAGAAGTTGATGGATTTTTGCTCTGTAGAGCTTGGAGGACTGATTTGGAATCTGAATAGATGATAAATTTAGAGGATTTGTGGTTTGCTATGATGTTCATGGCTAGGACAATAGCCTAGGCTTCTGCATTATAGATTGATGATTCATTTGGGAGACGTTTTAACAGTTCTTGGTTTTGGAAGACAGTAGCACAACCAACTTTTATTCCCTGTTTGGATCCATCTGCATAGATGTGGTGGTGGTCTGGGAAGTTGTTTTGGATGTTGACAAAAATCTCTTGGATAGTGATGGAGTGTGTTTTGGTTTTGGAAAGTTTGGTTAGGTCTAGCTTATTATTTGTTGGTTTATGGTCCATTGTGCTGTTTTGGGAAGGATTGTATAATGTATTATTTTGGGATTGATTTTGATTTCATTTAGGAGGGTTTGAATTCTTAGATTAAAAGGTTTAATAGCCTTTCCTTTATTTTCAAAAAGTTTTTATATCTCATTTCCATGATGCAGTTAGAGGGAGGGTTTTGAGGGCATGAAATGAGTTTAATAGAGTATTGGAGTGCAAGTTTATATCTATCCGCCAACTTTACTTTTATTTTGAAGGGCAAGAAAGGCTTTCTGTTTTCATCAGTTCAAATTTATTTTCAGTTTCTATTAATGAGACTAGTAGTTTATGTTTGTAAGATTCCTTCTTCCAAGGAGATCTCTTTTTGGGGGTTAGCAGTGGGCTTTCAGTGTTGTCCAATTTTTGGTGTGGGAGATTGTTGGGTTTTGTAGTGATGGGAGGGATGCCTGGAGCTTGTTTTTGTGTTTTTTTGGTGGGGGGTCTTCAGCTTCGTTGTTGTGTGGGTGAAGGTTCTTCTTTGGATCTGGTTCAGCATGGGGCTTAGTTATCAAGTTGGTCAACCTTTCCTTTAATAATTCAAGTAGTGTCTTCAATTCTTCTATTAGATTTGTCATGTCAAAGTGAGTCATCATTCCTTGATTTTGTGTAGAGTTGTTTGTGGGTTTGACTATGTTTGCATAGGTAGTTGTGACTAGAGAATTTTCAATGAACTTCCTTGCCTCTGGGTAGGATATTTTTTTGTGTGTTTTACTTCTAACATTCTTTATTCTATAATTCACATTCTTTGGAATCTGCTGAGTGATTTTCTTTGCAGTTTGCACATTTTGGGGGCTGTTGACAGTCTATATGGTTTCCAGTTTCTCTGCAGTTCTTACATGTTGGAGGTCTGGTACACTTTTCTTTGTGATACCCAAATTTTTGGCAACTACGGCATCTCAGTGAGTTTGGAATATAAGTTTCAACTTTTGTTATTAAGTATCCTATTTTTCTTTCAGTAGGTGGTTTTGGGGTATCAAAATTTAAAATATAGGTGTTAGCTGAGATTATTTGATTATTTCTCTTGATAGAAATTAATTTGGCATCAGTGACACGCTGTTTGCGTAGGTTACTTTTTATTTCATCTAAAGTGCAAAGGGAGAGATTTGGGCTTCTAACTCCACCGTTTGACAAGTTCAGGGAGTTATGGGGTAAACTTTTATTTCTAGGGTGGCAAGGTATTTCTGTACAAGTAGTAGGTCCAAGAAAGTTTTTTTTGCACTTCTACCAGCAGGGTATTGTTGATTCATTTTTTTAACAGATATGGTTTTATTCAACTGCTAAGGTTTTTTTTTTTGATAATGAAGGGAGACAACTTTGTGATTGAATATCCTCCATTGACTCCAGTACTATAAATTTTGGGAAAAGAGTCTGGTCAGAATCATTGTCCGAGTCAGTCTCTGCATGCAGACGCTTTAATTTTGGGGTTGTTTGCTTGGGGGATTTTTTTGTATCAATAGGGATTTTTGCTGAGTTCACAGACTGTGCTCCCTACCTAACACAGAGCCCTATGAAGGGAAATGTCAAGAGGGAAATCCATTCACCTTGGCAAATCAGGGCTACACATTTAGTATGCTCACACTGAAGAAAGGGACCAACAATTTGGGATCTCTAGGTTTTCATTCCCAAGTTTATTACTCACCTAGAAATAAAAGGGGAAACATTGATCTTTCTTCAGGATGATTGACCCTGCAGCCACCGCTTTCTGCTATGGAGATCTACAAACGTGTTTTGCAAGTCTCCGAAAGAGGGCTTGACATGACCAGCTGATTGATTGGATCGGACCTCTCCAACCGCCCATCTAACCCAGTAAAGCTAAAGTGGAGTGTTGCTAATCATGTGGCCACTTAGGCAACTGGGTTACAGACTATTCAGCCACCAGGATCCTGTCCTAAAGCATCATGGGTCGCCACCCATGGCCAACAGGTGTCCTTTCGGGAGGGGTCTTACCTCTCTACTGAGGTGCATTCAGTGTATTCTACAGCCCCAGCTGACAGGGTGGATTTGTTTGTACATAGTAGTTTTGAGTACTGCTATCAATCACCAACAATTCAATTTGACATTGGTCATTTCTTTGCTCATAGTTGAATGATCAAACAGTTATATTTCAAACAATTCAATTTTGCATTAGTCATTTGTTTGTACAAGATGAGAAGTCAAACCATTGTATTTGATCCTGTCAGGTTCTACAACCCTGGGCCAGAGTGGACCTGAGAGCAATGGCAATGAAGGAGTACTCCACATTCCCCAAAGCTCCAATATTACTGAAGCCTCACCATCAGATTGTTTAGTGTCATATCCAAGACACACATGGGTGGGGGTTCTTATCTCTCAGCAGAGATGCAGTCATCATATTCTATAGCCCAAACTGACAGGGCGACAAAAGAACTGAAATTCCAAGAACTTGATAATAGTGGATGTCAGAAATAGGCAACCATTCTATTCTGCTAACCAAATGAAGTATTATAAAGAAAATTTTTAAGGTCATTAAAATAATTACCAACTGATATATAAGTAGTATTGATATATTGATGGATAGTCAGTTTGACTACAAAAGGTTTTAATTAAGAGCAAAAGATAAACCAATATTTTTCTTCATTAAGCATCATTTTCAAGAAAATATTCAGAAAATTAATTTAGAATTCTTATTAATATTTCAAGATGTTCTTCAAAAGATACAGAATATTGGATTGAGAAGAAAATTTAAATATAAATAGATTGTAGTGAAATTGAAAGGCAGAACCTGCAGACTGCTGTCTCTGATGTGCCAACCGAGATTCGTCGTTCAAAGAGAAAACGAATAGCCTGCTATATATGCAGGCAGAACAGCTGACATTTACATGGATTTAACAATTGTCCATAGCCGGATAAAAAACAGGTGGTGAACCGAATGATAAATGAAATGTGATAACAAAGCTGTGTGAACTGAATTCTTTTCATAGCCACAAAGAAAGAAAGAAGTGACGAGCAAAATGGCCTACTTCAAAGTTCAAAAATGGCACAAATGTGTCTTGTGTGTAGAGCACCAGAAGTATGGAAAAATGGAAGCGTGAGTGTCGCTGGGCGTACAATTTGTAGATCATGCGTCTCACCTCTGGTGGGATGGGGTTTGCAACATATACAAATTTTGGTCAACCAGAACCGGTATAAAAGAAACATTGTGGGGAGGGGCATGGTTGTTATTTTGACAGCAAAATTGTGTAAACCAGTGTATTGATGCAGCAAATGAGAGTAAGAGTGAGAGAAAAGAAACAGAGAGACAGGACCGGTGACAAGCATTTAAAAGTTTACATAGACAGCAAAAAGAATCTAGTTTGAGCTGACTTTTTTTTTTCAGAGAAAAACAAAACAATAATAATAAAAACAGGCAAACCTTTAAGCTCCTTTTTCTTGTTTTCTAATTCCTCTAAATAAGCTTCAATAGGAACTGTTGGCTCAGTTTCTGGATTCTTCAATATATCTAAAAATTTTTGATATTCACTATCTGAAAATGCAACAAAAACAAAACATTTTATTTCAAAATAATCGCAGATAAACATATAAAAGGATTCAGTATGTACAAAGCACAAAATGAAAATACACTATATCAATCAATGAGTAAAATAAATAAGCTTAAGCATTCACTTCAATCAACAATAATAAAAAAAAAATTACTTTAGTAATAAAAGATAAAAAAGCTAAATACTCATTTATTCTGAATATTTATTTTTGTTACGTTGTAAATTCTTTTCTACTGAAATAATACTGTAAATGCCTGATACCAAAAATAGATCAACAAATATGAAAAGAACTTCAATTGGGACAATTGAAAAAGTAAGGTATAAAAACATTGACAGAATAAAAATGTATACAGCTCAAATAACAAAAATAAACCCACCTTGCTCAATGGTCCCCTTCTTTGTGTCTGCTTTTCTCATCTTCTTCTTGGGAACTTTCTGAAAAGGAGCAAATTCTACCACAGCTGGATACTCATTTCCTGAGAAGAAATTGTTAAAGAAATGAAATAATACAGTGAATAACAGAAAATAAAGAAATTAATAAATTTTCATAAACAATACATTAGTATAATTTCATTTCGTTTTACTTTTGTTTAACATATAATTTCAAAATGAAAATAATGAAATTGAATCAGGAGAAGTGGAAAAATTATTTTTCTATATTTTAAATTTCTTATAACAAAAATGTTCAATTGTATTTAAGAAAGGATATTTTTAGCTTTTAAGCTAGATATTTTGGATTGAGTTTATTGGAGAGAAGAGATGATAACCCTCTGTATTAGAATGGACAATTTGAATATAAGCAGTTACAGTGTTCACTGGGCAGCCATTTTTTCCTAGCAAGACTAAACAGCAATATACTTCTGTTAACACATCCTTATATGTCACGTAAATTACACATGATTTGAGTCATTGTTCCAATCACCCAACCCAGTAACATTACAAAAGTTGCAATGATATTTGAACTCTCAATTGACATGGAATAAAAAATGATTTTTTTTGAAAAATGGAAGAATTATAAGCAGTAATGAAAGGATTAGTTAAAAGCCGAACGGTACAATTAGAAAATCAGAGACTACAACAAGAAGTCCCGCCAAAATTGATCTCTATAACAAGAACAATTCCGAAAAGATTTATTTATGTTATTGAAAGCAGTGACACAGAAGAAATTGAATGAAAAAGGAAATTTGAGTTTTTTGGGTTTTTTTTTTGTTTTTTACAGCAGAAGCAATTGCAAATTCTATTACAGAATTTAAGTATTGTCCAAAAGAAAGTATAACTTTTCCACCCTATTTTAGAAGGTATGCCAACTTATATAAAAAATAATTTAAAATTGGACTTATGAAAAAAAAAGTAAGGTTACTTCTACAGAAGCTTGGCCTAGAAGAAAATAAAAACTACAGAAATTTCATACATCTGAGAGAAACAGGTGATATCTCTTTTGAGGAAACGGTGAATATTTTGTCTAAAATGTTTGCCGAGAAAAGCTTGTTATTTCATACTCGCTACAAATGTTTAAAATATTCTTAAAAGTGACGACGACGACTTTGTCACGTATGCAAGAAAGGTAAATCAAAATTATGAAAATCTTTTGTTGTACAAACTAAATAGAGACATGTTTAAATGTTCAATTTTTGTGGAAGGACTTGAAACAGTGATAAAGACATCTGGTCTTGAATACCGATTTAATAAGAACAAGACCCTGATATAACACTTCAGAAAATGACTGAAGAATTTCAGAAAACTGTAAACTTTAAACATGATAATACTAGAATTGAAGAAAAGGACATTTCACAAGAACATTCTGCTTGTCCTAAAGTTCAACAGAAGAAAATCAAAAAAAAGATTTGGCAAAACCAAATCTGTGTTTTGGCTACACAGTGGGTTGCATTTCAAAAGTGAATATTTTTTCTGTGATAAAAATTGTTTTTTTGTAGACTTATAGAACATCAAAGCACACACTGCAAAACTATACAGACAAAAAGTTGAACACAAGAAGTAATGTACATATAGTAGTATCAAGCCGTGAAATTGAGGGGAGCAGAAACGTACATTTGTGTAAACTTCAACTTGACACAGGAAGTGATATTTTGATTATCAATGAAGAAACATGGAAAATATGGGCAAACCTTTATTGGAGAAAACTAATAAAGTTGCACGTGGAGTGTCAGGAAAAAAATTAAATTCTAAAGGTATATTCACTGGTAAGATCTCATTTATTGGAAAGATCCTTAAATTAAGTCTTTATGTAACAGAACATTTCAAATCTGTTTGGGATAGACTGGATTGTTTAATTCAATTTATGGAAACTACCCATAAATTCTTTTCGTAATAAAATTGATGTTTCTCTCCATAGTACAAATAGGGTGGCAAAAAATTTAACGAAAGATCTTAAAAATAAGTTTCTTGAAGTATTATCAGAAGCACTTGGAAGATACACAAATACACAAGTAAAGTCTGAGGTAAAAGAAAATGTGAAACCTATTTTCAAGTCTAAAAGAAATGGGACATTAGCGGTTTTGGAACCAATAAACAAGTAATTAGAGTGACTTGAAAATTTGGGCGTTCTCTCAAAAGTTGAATATTTGGACTGGGTGGATCTAACAATGTATGTAAAAAAGAAAAATCACAAAATATATGTTTGTGTGGATTTTTCAACTGGTTTAAATGACTACCTTAAACCGCACACATGTGTTGCCATCACATAAAAACATTTTTGCAAAATTAAATGGCAGAAAAATTTTCTCAAAGCTGGAGGTATCAGATGTGTACCTTCAGGTACAAGTTGAGGAAGAATGCTCAAAATTGTTGACCATCAATACACACAAAGGGTTGTATGAATTTAACCAACTTCTGTTTGGTATGAAGGTCATGCCTTGCATTTTTCAACGAATTATAGATACCATGATGGCTGGTTTAGATTTTATTATTGCATATCACGATGATGTATTAATAAAGAGTGAAAATCAAAGGAAATGCTATGAGCACATTAGAAAGTATTTGAAAGAATAAAAGAATACGGTTTCAAACTTAGAAGTGTGAATTAAAGTCATAGATAAAGTATCTAGGACAAATTATTGACACTAACAGAAGACATCCAGACCCTTCAAGAGCAGAGGCAATAATAAGCATGTCAACTCCAAAAGATGTGACTATATTACAGGTGTTTTTAGGGTTTACAAACTATTACGGAGCATATGTACCAAACATGCACAACCTAAAGGACACTATTAAACAATCTACTAAAAAAAGCAGTAAAGTGGAAATGCCAGAAAACTTCTGACAAAGTAAAAAATGTTGTGTCAAACTTAGCATTAACACATTTTGACTCTAAACTTAAGATTGTTGTAGAGGTGGACATAAGTGAATATAATAATGAAGTAGTGATTTTCCACAAATATGAAGATGGTAGCACAAAGCCAGTGGCACATGATTCAAGAACTCCATTAGCAGCAGCAAAAAAAAAAAAAAAAAAAGATCCAGATATAGAAAGAAAGTTTAGCAATGATATTTGCTCTTAAAAATTCCAAAAATTTGTTCATGGAAGAACGTTTGTGTTACATATAGATCACTGTCCTTTATTGTTTATATATGGACTGAAGAAAGGTATCCTTATTCATACTACCAACAGATGGCAGCGATGGGGGAGCTTTTTATTGAACTATAACTGTAAAATGGAGTTTTTACCATAAAAGAAACATGGACATGCAGACAGTTTATCTAGATTGATCCCAAGTTTGATCAAACCTCTAGAAGATATGGTAATACCAGCCTTAAGAGCCAAGAAAGAATTAAAAGAGATACTATTAATAATAATCTGAGAATTGCCCATGACATTACATAAAATTCAAATTAAGACTGAAAAAGATTTCATTATAAAAATGGAAGACCAAGTTAAAATGAAGGAAAAAAATAAAACATCTTCTGCATTCTCAATAACAGACAAAGTACTAATGTACATGGAAAAGGTAGTAATGCCCCTTTCACTGCAAAAAAGGATTTTCAAGGAATTTCATTTAGGGCAACCTGCAATTTCATGTATGAAATCTCTAATAAGGGGTTATACATATTAGCCATGGAAAGATCATAATATTGAAAAAGTAGTAAAAACCATCAGAGGTTGTGCCTTTGCGGCAAAATTTCTACTGGTGAAATTTTAACCATGGCCCAAAACTAATATTCCTTGGTCCAGACTACATATAGATTGTGTGGGCCCATTAAACAGGTCATATTATCTCGTAGTTGAGGACAGCTACACCAAATGGCCTGAGGTATTCTAATGCAGAAGACCCACTTCTACAGTTACAATGAATTTTCTCCAGGAACTATTCGCTTGTTTTGGTCTTCTTGAAATGATTGTCTTTAACAATTAGGGATAGTTCACAGGGAGTGATTTCAAAAACTTTTGCAAATCTTGAGCAATTGAACATATCCCTATCTCCTTATACTATCTAAGATTGAATAGGCTGTTCATTGATACTTTTAAGAGAGCCCTTAAAAAGTCTGACAGTATAGAGACAGAAGAGGGTAGGATACAACAGTTTTTGAGAGTTTACAGAATAACACCAAACCAGAACACAGTATCAGGAATGTCACCAACCAAACTGGCATTCGCTCAAAAAATAAAATCAGTTTTTGACAAACCGTTGCCTTGAGGTAAACAAAAAAGTTCAAATAACAGCAAAAGCTCAACAAAATAATTCAGGCCTGGGGATAAAGTTTTCTTCAGTATGTTCAAAAGAGGAAGATGGTGTTATTAACAAAAGAGTTAGAAGAGTCATGTATATAATACGCAGTGATATTTTTGACATCCCAACACCAACTCCTGAAATGGTAATCCTAAGAAAAGGAAGTGGGTAGAACATTTGAGTCCAGATCCTAAAAAAGAAAAAAAAATCTACCTCTAAGAAAAATAATCTTGAGCAGGAAGTATTGAAGAGAAGAAATGATACCCCGCTGAATTAAAATGGCCTATTTTATTTGAATATAAGTAGTTATGGTGTTGGCCAGGCAGCTGTCTTTTCCTAGTGAGACTAGCTAGCAATATACCTTTATAAATACATCCTTGTAAGTCTTGTAAAATAAACCCTTTTCATTGGAAGTTATGATTCAAGTTATTATTCCAATAACCTACCCCAGTAACATTTCAACAGAGTTCTATATTACTTATTCTTAAAAATCGCTGGCCAAAATGTGCTTCTGTTCAGTTCTTGAACTCACCTTTCTTATCCATATTAGTCTGAAGTGCTTAATAATTTCAATTTTTGATAGTTTTGGTCATTCTTGGTCTCTTAAATATCACTCAAAAATTGCACAGGTCAATCTGTTGTCCATGACCCTTGTAATGTGTCCAGCCCAGTGGAACTTTTGCTTTCAATACTCTGTGATCACATTCTTCACTGCACTCTGCTTCATGTGTTTATGCAACAATATTACAAGCATGGATTTTTCTATAACAATCGGTGTCATGACCAGTCTATGTTTTGCTTGGGTATGACATCGCAAAATGGTGCTACTGAAGAGATTGGCTTGTTTGGCCAGCAGGGTGGCAGCAGAAACAGCAAAAACAATGTAAAATTTCTGGTGGCTAGGAAAAATCTTAGGAGCCTTTAGATTGCCAAGGAATCTAATTAACTATACTTACTGTAAAGCCAATATCATATGCTTAGGGAAATAACTACAGATTCTAAAAATATAAAAGCTTTAATATAGAGACCATTCACAGCTTTTCTTTTAATGGAATGACAAAATGTCAGTAAAATTTGAATGTGTCAAATTGTTTTTGTGAGTTCATGAAGAGGGTATTGGAAAACACAGGAAATGAAAATCAAAATCTTTGGAAACAGATTTTGTTCTTTTTCTCTAATAAGTGCTGCTTCCAATACATACTTCAATATTTATTTAGAGTTGCGGGTTACATACAAGTTTACAGGTGTTTTTTGTTTTGTTTTTTAATGAAGTACATGATGACTTTTCCAATATAATTAGATTGACAAAATCTGAAAAGTAAAATGATACACTGAAGAGTGGACCAGTTAAATCAAATGACTAAAAAATCACCTATAAGATTGATATGACATTTTTAATGCTTTATTTTAAAGTTAAATATACATTCAAATAATATATATAATACTTATTTACAACAAGTAAAAGTAAAGTTGGCGACCATAGTCGAGGGTGACCCGAAGGCTCCCTTTTCGATAGCTTACTACACCAAGGTGTAGGGGAGGGCGCTACTCCTTTCCCTGGATTGCTCCACTTTACCCTTGATCCGTACCTTATAATGCTGAGTGTTAAGCAAGGAGGTATCAAGTACCATTTTTTGAGTCTTTGGTATGACTCGACCTGGGATTGAACCCAGGTCTCCCGGGCCATTGGCGAACACTCTACCCGCTAGGCCATGTAAACCTTTTGATTGTCATCAAGTTGTCAACCACTGGTTGTCTTATTGGCAATGAGTGTCATCTTAGTGGTGTCCTGTGATGTTCTTTCAGTGGACCTGGGGTGGGTGGGTAGGAGTCAAGGCAGCTATTTCTCAATAATAAACAAATGACATGATATAGTGGCAAACCAGATTCCATTTAATTCTAACTTAGGATTGAGCAAGGTAAGGTAGGAGAGAAAAAAGCTTTAAAATAGGATTTGCAAGAATCTCTCCCAAGTAGAAGCTTATGAGCTTGTTTCAACATTTAGAAATTAACATTTGTATGGAAATCATTCAAAGTTTAACATCTCACCATTTTGAGACAAAGGTTAGAGGAAGACAATTGAATCGTTGATGTCCTCACTTCAAAACTTACTCTAGTACCAATTTGACTTGGATAATCAAAGTTCTTTCATTGAGATTTCAGATAAAGGGACCCCAATTTTCAATATGTGATTAATGCTCATGCTCACCAAGATTTAAGGAATGATGGAGTTTTTGAGAATTTGTGCACCTGGCTTTTTCTCCTCAGATGTTTCTTTGTTTTTAATGGCATATCAACCTTTGTAGGTTATTTAATGCTAAAGCTATTCTCCTAGAAGAATAGTAGTGGTATTATTTAACCCATAGCTGGGAGGATAAGGGGTTTCATACCTTTCCCAAGGGTATTTGCCTGAAAGTGAATGTAATAGCGCGACTAAAGTACAAATTTGCTTACAACGATTCTGCAGTCCATCACTTTAACAATTACACCATGAGGACCCCCCACTCCTAAAATGTGAAGTTTACAATTCACATCACAGCAATGTGTGGGTCTAAGAGTATATCAAGACGGAATTCTTTCAGCTGCTAGTTAATTCCTAATCACTGATTTTTTTTAGCCTGATGGTGTGAAGTCTAGAGTCAAAATTAACTGTGATATAAGTGTTATTTGTTAGCTGCAATTTAAGTTGTAATTGCCAGTCACATTTCCAACTTTTAATTCTTGGCTTGCCTACTTTGCTTCATCTTACTAAGTTAAGCCTAAGTTAATTCAAGGTACTAATTTAAGTAATTAGTCTTCATAACTAATTCTTTTTGCAAATTACTTTCCTTGTTCAAGGCTTCATTATACCCACCGATAGTACCACATAAATAAATAAATGAAACTACAAAAAAATCTATTTTACAAATACATCCAAATTTTACATATTCTTAAATATCCATATTTATACAATTATGAAAGAAGAAAGACTAACAACATATCTGCTTTCAAGCATTCCTAATCTGATACCCAACTCTGTAAAACTTTACTCCCTAAACTTCTATTGCCACTACAAAAATGTCAGAATATATTTGTGTCTCACTAAAATTCACCAATTTTCCTTTGGTTTAATACATATAATTTCCTTTCTTTTAAATATTTTATGGAATTTTTCTTTTTAGAAAAGAATCAGTGAATAAGTGTATATTTTGAATAAAAGATATAGTGAACTAAGTAAAAATTAATTTATTGATTAGCAATTAATAACACTCATATTTGTTGGAAGCAGAAAACAGATTGAGTGAATGTAAATTAACAGGAGAGACAAAAAAGTTTCACAAACATTGACGTATTGGGTGAGGGAGAATCAGAAGGTTCAGGTGTTATCTTTCTTTCTTTATCTTGCTAATATATCTAAAAACATTATTCTTTCCTTTCCTATAAAGCACATCTTACTCTTCAAGGTATGTACTAGATACAATAATATATACATATATACATACAAAAGATACTGATGAATATGTCTTTAATCTGATAAATTCGAATTCTCTCGATCTATAATTAAAACGAATCTACACTAATGGTATACATAAAAAAAAGAAACATTTGAATAAAAATAAGCAAAAACTTCTGAACCCACCTTTTTTATCGACAAAAACATAATCATCAAATTTATCTTTAAAATTATAAATATCATCAGAACATGGAAAATTGATGTAGGCACGAGTGAAGGCATTAGATCCAAGACTGCAAATAAAGAATTATCAAATTAGAAAAACTGTCACAAAGAAAGAATTTTTACAATGAATTTTAATCTTTCTGGACATAAAAAGAAATTTTTTAAAATCTAAGCAAAAACAATAAATAAATAAATAAAATAAAATGAATAATTTTGAAATAAAAGCAAAATGGATCATAAATAATATTTCTGTTGATCTTTCATTTATGGAGTAAATGATTAATAAAAATAAGAGTTAAAATATTATAATTCAATCAGCTTTTTTGATTGTGTGGGAATTTTAATAGAACCTTTCATTCAATTAACAGAGATAGAGTGTTCTAATCCCACTGTTCATGCTAAGAGGACATTTCAAATTAGTTTCTTCCTAGATTTGTCCTTGAAATATATATTTATCTTTTCCATTAAACCAGGGTATATATATATTTTTATCAACTACTCTGGTTTTAAAAAAGTTACAAGTTGATTGAATAAAGGATTTGATAAAAAATTCCCAGGTTATGAAGAAGGCCAGAGGCTACAATACTTGAAATATCATATATAACAACCAAGATGAAGATACAAGCCTGAATATATCATGAATAACAATGATAGTTATTCATTTCAGAAACTCAGATGAAAAAGGATAAGGTTTTAAAATGAAAAATTAAATTTTTATTAGTAAAAGGAGAGTACATCCTTTAGATAGTAAGAGAGATATTACATGAATTTTGATTTGAAATTGACACTGTATTAAGTGCACTGACAAGGAAAGAGACTATAGTGAAAAATGAATATGTAAGAAAAATGTTCTTTTTTTTTTTCATCAGACTTGTAGAGTTTAAATACCCTAACAAGATTTTTACAAGTGCATTGTAAATTAAGATACAGAAATGTATCTTTCAGTGTGATCTATGTTAGTGCTAAAAAGGAAGTTGGATTATTTTACCTCATGTCAGCTTTTACAAAGTAAAAATAGTCATAAGAAGGTAGTGGAGAGACCTGCTCCAGAAACACTTCAGGGGTCAGGGATGGTGGTAGACGTCGGATAACAACCTGGACAAAGAAAAATAGTACGGTGTAGCTTACTTTGAACATTTGTATTATTTTTACAAGTCTTATTTTATCGAGTTTATCAAGAAGTATAAATAAAGATTATTAAGTAAAAAGTTATGTTCAAAATGTCTGAGGCAATATCACAATCTAAAATAAAGCGAACAACAGATGAAAAAGAATGCAATGAAATTCATAGAAAAATTACAGGAGGCCCAGTGTTGCAGTGGCTAATTTACTGGAATGAGATATCAAGAGAAAGCAAGTTTGAACTCCAGTCATGCTATTACATTCACTTTTGGATTAATACTCTTTGGAAAAGTATTAACCCTTTTATATCAGAGATATGGGTTAAATAGTAGTCCTACAGTTTTTTAAAACGGATGGTAAGGCATTAAATAACCCATGAGGGTTGATATGACATGAAACCAAAACCATAGAAAACTTGGTTATTGTTTAACTGTTTAGTTTAACAGATAAGATTAAAAGGTGTTTTATTTGATTTTATTAATATTGAACGTTCAGTGGAACGTTCAGGGAACGTATTTTCATGCTTGATAATTACGAGGATTTAAACATTCTAAGATAAATTATGTCAATTTCTTTTACAATATTAAAACTTTGATGAATTGATAACACATGCACAACGAGTATTTGGACACACTCAAAAATTTTCCTTTTTCATCATAAGTGTTATTTTTTAGTGAAACAAGTTAAGCACTATAATGGTTTTATTTATGATAATAAATACAAGTCTTCCTGAGCTACATTAAGTACAAATTAAACTAAAAAAAAAATAAACACAAAAAACTTATTCAAGTTTTCATTCATCAAAATGACCCTCTTTGGCCACGATCACATATTCACAGCTTCTCAGCATTTTTTCCACCAAAATCAGAAGGTAGACTGAAGATAGTTAGCTTTCCTGTGAGCGTTTCCAGAGGTGAGCTGCCCTTGTGGCTTGTTTGACTTTTCTGTCAAGTTTATCCCACATCAGTTCAATGGGATTTAAGTCTGTTGATTGTGCTAGCCAAGACATCATCTGAAGGATATACTATTTTTCTTTACTTTTGATATACCTCTATGCTTTAGGTCATTATCTTGCATGAGTACAAATCCTTGAGCCACAAGCCGCATTTCAGATGGGATTGTGTGATGCTGCAGTATGCTGTGATAACCAATCTGATTTGATTTGCCCTTCACCTGGTGCAAATCCTCAACTTTGCAACTGACAAAAGCCCCCCACACCATAACAGAGCCTCCTCCATGCTTTATGGCTGATGTAATACAGGGGGTTGCAGCTCTTTCACCAACTCTTCATTGCTCACAGACCCTCCTATTTAGCCCAAAGATTTCAAATTTTGATTTGTCAGCCCAAAAGACTTTATTTCACTCCTCTGTTGTCTTGTCTTTTAGGACCTTGGCCTATTGGAACCTTTTGACATTGTTTGGCTTCCTCAACAGTGCTTTCTTGATAGTAATTATGACTTATAGGCAAGCTTTGCAGTCTTCTCTTCACAGTGAATGTTGACACAATTTTTTCATGACATTGGTTCAGTTGTGCAGTGATAGAACAATCAGCCTTGTCACACAAACTAATGACTGATGAAAATGTCCCCTGCTCTTGTTGTTTTTGGTCAACCAGCCCTAATTTTGGTCTTGATTTGTCCCATTTCCTGATTTCTCCAAACAGTATAATCAACTGTAGTTCTGGAAATTTTTATTCTTTCTGAAATTTCAGTACTAAAGAAGAAAAACATGTTCAAATCAATTTTTCAAAAATAATCTGGTTTTACTAAGGTCAAAGTTACAGAGGAAGACTTGTAGCTGTCTCATCAATGATACCGAAAATATCCAGTTTTCTAAACTGGATATTTTCAGTATCATTGATGAGACAGCTACAAGTCTGAGTCATCCGTGAAGTCGGACAACGAAACATCGAAAGCACGTCATGAGTGAACTTTGGTTATGAACAACCAAACTATTTTTTGAAAGGAGTTAATTCTGCAAGCCTTTCAGAGACAAAATTATTACCACAGTATAAGATATATTATATTGAAAAGTTCCTCTTCAGAGTTTAATGAAGTATCTCATTATCACTTATATCTTATATAAGGGGACTTCCTGTGTACTGAAATGCTGCCCTCGATCAGTGGAGTGGCAGCAGCTACTACTATATAAACACAAAGGCAGCAACTAAAAGTTGACAAGGTAGCCATGCTTAGTCTGGAGGAGAGGAATCCGTTACCTCTCCCAGCTGCCAAACATGGAGTCTGCGTCCTCACCACCAAACCAAGTGGCCGAATGTGGTGTCTGCATTCTTACTACCAACCAAAGCAGGAAACATGGAACCCACCCAACCACAGCTACAAACCCAGCATAGCCAACCAGACCAATCACAGCCTTTTTTCTTATTCAAACAGTTCTTCTCAAACCTAATCTCAGAAAGTCTCACAATCCTTAACAGCTCTTCTACGAGCTAACTTCAGAAAGTCTTTTGAAATCAATCTTGGTCTTCTCACTGCACCTACCAGCTCCAGCTTCACTAGCAGCAGTTCCTGCACCAGCAAGATACCAACAACTGCAGACCAGCTCCAGCTTAATTCAGCAGCCATTCCTGTGCAACCAAGGTACCAGCACCAACTGCAGACCAGCTCCAGCTTAACCCAGCAACCATTCCTACACGATCAAGCTACAGCCCTTGCATCACCTAGTTCATGAGCAACTCACTGCTTGGACTAGCATCAACACTTGAGGCCACATCAACACCCCACTGGTTAAAATCAAAGATTGAACAAACTGGGACATTGATCAACAAGCATCTGCAGCATCCAGTCCACGAGCAACTCACTGCTCAGACTAGCACCAACACTTCAATGTGACTTCATCCCCCACAGTTAAACCAAAGTACTGAACAACCAGGACATTGATTATCTAGCTTTTGCTACCAATGTGTCCACATCATCTACAACCTGACCATACAGCAACACCTAATATCTGCACCAAGCACAGAGACCATCCTCACCTTCTAGATGCACTGTCAACATGAATTAATAGATCCCTGAGTCTAAGACTTGCTGCAAGATAGACTTTCGACATCCAACAGAGACTACACCAATGTGATACAACAACTACATTTTCTACACCTATATACTTTTTGTCTAAGATTTGCTCATTAAAATCTGAATTTAAACTTATCCACTTACCTCTGTCTTTTGTCCAATCCTCTGTCAAACAACACACATAAATAAAGCACCTACTCGCAGGATCGATGTATCCATATATGCAGGTGCCGCAACAAGTATTATGAATCAAAACATTGTAATGTTTAACTTGTTTCATTAAAAATGATCCTTTTAGGATAAGAAATAAAAATTTTGGAGGGTAACCAAATACTTTCGACTGGTCGTGTACTTCTCAACAATAAATGAACTTATAAAAAAAATGTTAAAAAAAAAAGAACCTTGAATGGAAAAATACAAAATTCAATTGTGTAGAATAGTTCATTTAGGTAAATAAATTGTTGGTTCCCAAGAAAATTCAAGACGACATCACTATTATGGATTATAAAATCTATCAACAAAAAAATCACTTATTAAAAAAATAAAATTGAAAATAAATAATAAAACATAGTTATTCATTTTCACCCTTACTTTTTTTATTATCAAGTGTTAACTTCATTTATTTAGAGCAAATCTGATCAAGTGTAGAATTAAAATAGATTATATAGTGAAAAGAAAAGGTAGCTAAAATCCTTGGAGTTCATATTTCAATTGCGTTTCACAACAGGTGAGTGTAAAAGCTCAAATAATAAAATGGATTTCAATTTTTATTATCGTTTCGGCAAATCTCATGACACTGTTACTTTTCCACTTTCTTTTTCCAACAATTTATGACTTAATTCGGGATGATTAAAAAAAAAATCTCCGTTTTATTTATGCAAATTAATTTTTGTTTGTTTATTTCGACACTATTATTATTAGAGGCAAGGAACTTCATGTGGGAATGGATTCTACTAATTTCTTAGTTTCCAGATTTATAACGAATGGTCGTCTGATTACTGGTTTCTAGGGTAAAAAAGATATTAAGTCAAACACAAAAAGGAGATAACTGCAAATAAATAAGTTTTGCAATCAATATCAAGTTGTAAACATAAAATAGATGTATTTATTAAAGTTATGATTCTAAATTTTTGTTACGTTTTTATCAAAAATTCCTTATATACACACACACACATATATATATATATATATATATATATATATATATATATATATATATATATATATATATATATATACTGAAATAAACCTCTATAAAAGTTATTTTTAATGATAAATCTGAAATCCAAAAGTTTTTTTTATAGCATTTATGAACATTTAAAACGAGCAATAATTTAAGTGGCAAATCCAACCACGAATCTTTAGTCATAATTTCAAATTCCAATTCACTTATTGAGAAGAGATATATATCTATCACCAATAGTTTTATATGAATATAAAACTGTTTTTCATACTAAAAGAAAGATAAATATTTCTTTTTCATCGAAGAATTTTCTGCGTTCATACAGAAATTTATTTTACCATGTTGACTAAAAATACTTAGAAGTAAACTTATGTTGACTAAAACATTAAATAGGTAATAACGTTTCAATCGACTATTTACCTTTGTAGGAGGTTGATCCCTGTCTTTTTTTCGTTCATCCATACACTTTTTTTCAACCATTTTCGATTGTTTATGGTCGCTTTTTGTATCTTGGGTCATTTTACGTATTCTGGCCGTCATCAGGATACCATGTTATTTACCATCTACAATAGATTAAAACTTACCATCACATACCGGAAGTTTACTCAGCGTCTCACTTTAAAAATAACAATTTTAAATTTCATTTACCCGAAGTTTATTTAAAAAATCCTATAGAAAATATCTAAAAAATATGTAAATAATAATTTAATAATCTGTTTATAAAATGATAATCCGTAAGTGGAAATGTAATTTCTTTATTCAGTCCGATACACCGGAAGTTTTCGCTTAGGAAGGTCACCCTACAAACTGGTAAGTATTGAATTCAGTTTTATCATTTGACGGTAAATATATATGTTCATATAAGTTTATGAATCATTATTTAGCTTTATTATTAAAAACAAACAAAGAATGACATATGCTCTTTAATTATTTCCTTTGTAATTGGGAATTTATTGTTTATTGTTTGATTTTTTTGTGTTGAACGTAATTGACTTTAGTAAGTTGCTCTTTATTTTTAGAATATTTAAAAATATTTTTAAGTGTTTTATTTTTTAGAAATGGACTTTGGGAATATATTTCTCCTTTATAAGGATGGTAGTGATTTGAAAAATTTATTTTTTAAAAATACTATTATTACTGGTAGAATAAATAAATTAATTAATTTAATTTAATTTACCTGGTAAATGAATGTAATAAAAATTCATATTCTAATTCATTTAGCATTTGAAATAAGGATTTAATCAACTGGGATTTCTTTTTAATTTTAAGAATTTTTGGCATAAATGTTATGCTCTTATAATCGTTTATTTATCACACGGATAATTTTGATTGATTTAATTCAGAAGAATTTTCTCTATACTGAGAATATATCAAGATTTGAAAATGAAGTTTCTATGAAATTAGAGAGAAAGTTTTGTCTACAACAGAAATATACATTTACACGAATTATCTCACTTGTTTGATTTTCTTTGAGTTGAAAACGGGAAATCTGAGACTTGTAAATCGAATTGTTCATCGACCAAATTTCTGTACAGAAAAAAAAAATAATGTTATGAAATTTTCCTATAATGTTGAAAACGGGAAATCTGAGACTTGTAAATCGAATTGTTCATCGACCAAATTTCTGTACAGAAAAAAAAAATAATGTTATGAAATTTTCCTATAATGTTTAATTAATTTAATTTTTGGATAGTTTTTCTTGCATTCATCAAAGAAGTTTGATTTCTTGAACGTAGTATTATTCTTCGTTTGTTGTTTTTGCCAAATTTCTGTTGTTGAGTAAGGGAGATAAGTCGGTATTTGGAATGCAACGATCAAACGATTTATTCGGCTTCTCACGAGGCCAATATATGACTCGTCGGCTTAGTGTGAGGGGTGCCCCGCAACAAGCAAACCTTCCGAAAGGTGCTCTGGTAAAAATTTTATGTTCACTTTCGGTTGACCTTCATGCTAGAGTCTTCTTGTCATCACTGCATCACTTGTTTTTTTCATAACCACAGACAGACAGCTACTGTTTATTAGCTGTAAACAGTGTATATTTACAGCTGAATGTGTTGTCCAAAACTTTATTATGGGTGAGAAGGGGACCGATCTTTTGATAACTTAGCTTTCCTATGTCTTATTCTTGCTGACACAATCACTGGCCCCATTCACACTTCTCTAAATTCATTAATTGATCTCTTTTACACGGCAAACATCAAAATACCACATAGTCTCTATGAATTCCTATTTAAAATTTCATCCCCTGAAAAAGAAAAAGAAAAAAATGAAAAATTGTTCTTGAAGTAAAGTATGTACAAAGAAATGATAATATGATTGGGGGTGGGAGATTTTAAAAAATCCCCTTAAATAAAGAAAAATAAACAAAACAATACTAATTACGTTACTCCCCGCTCCCTTATAATCCTGTCTTAACATAAGATTGCTGTTTTCTAGTTAAAATCAATAACAAGCAGGGCAATCTACAGGGAGTCTACTCTGAAAGTGGTTAGAAAATTGGGCATGGGGAGGGCTGGATGTCAGATCTGTATATTCATTATTCTAAGAGAAAAAATGGGCTAAGATACTTATAGGAAATATAAATTTGAAATAGAAAAAAACTGTGGTTGTGATAATCCTTGAAAAAAAAACCTTGTCTAAAAGATGGGCCATTGAACATTTATAATGCTTAGTAGAATAGAAAAAAAGGAGGTGATTTACCTGAGATGGGATTCTGCAAGAGGACCTAGACTGCCATGTCCATGTGAAAGGAGAAGAGGGCATGATGACTCAGCATTGCTTCATTCTATGACCATGATTGCTACTTCTTATAACATCTAATCTTTACCCTAAGCCAATGCTTAAAGTAAAAGATCAAATTGTGATGCAAAAAAGTCAAACTGTCATGCAATCCCTTTGGTTGCATTATCCAAATCACCATTTGCGCTATGGCTAGGATCATGAGAAACACCACATTTCTCACTTGTCTGTGACATAATCAATGTTGAGCAGTACTAACTGCTTGGGATTGATGTGAGCTGTCACCTCACCAATGTAGTCCCATAACACGCAGATCCACTCCCTGATGTAGAAGGCAAGCTCAGCCATTTCTTTCGTGCATGCTTTGAAGGCTACATTGGCCAGAGGTAATGCATTCCGAACCTTTGAACAGGTCAGCAAGTTATTTGAATAACCCATCCCTGGCACCCAACTCCTCAGGAAGAAAATCTCCTCCCACAGCTAGCTGAGCCACTTTTGAGCACCCCCCATTAGAACTCAATATTGCACTTTTGAGACCAGGAAAAGTCACTGAACCAAAGAAGATTATGAAAGAGCTCCTCTACACTCCTGGAAAAACTATGTTTTATCCTTCGGCATATATTGGGATTTCAGTGTAGAGAAGACATCCCTGATCTTATGTCCTCATGTGGGATCTTCTGTTAACAATTAAATAATAAACACTAGATTCTCTGGAAACCAGTCGCTTTTCAAGTCTGGCATGTCTAAGCCCCTATTACAAGCCCTCTGGAAACAGACCTGTCTGCCTTTATTCCATAGCAGGGAAAAGAGAGGTCACTCTAAAGTCAACAACCAAGCTACAGGGAGAGTGAGTAGAGACAACCAGTAAAGGATCAGAGGGAAAATGTTCATGGTGCACACCTTTGTTCTGCCCTTTAACAACTATCATCTTCAGAAGCAGGTACCCACCTGTATTCCTACCTTGGTTTATTCTTACCAATTTCTATCCATAATAGACTGCTATTCTCTTCTCCCAGAGTAGTGTTCTCTTTTTATAATGAAAGACATTATGAATATTTGATTTATGCCTCAAATAAAAGTGGCACATCCTTCTCAGGAGAATTTTGTATAATTGCAGTTGTCAGATTATACACAGTGCACTCTGTGTCTCTATGAAGTTGTTTTTCACTTTTTGTCTTACAGTCATGCCTACTGTCTCCTTTGAAGAGTAGTAAGACCCAAATGTGATCCTATACTACATCTAATGGTGAGGCTTCTATTATGAAGAGTGTTGAGTAGTCCTTCATTGACATTACTCCTAATCTGACTCAGAATGTTAGTAGTGTTTAGGTTTCCATCTTTGGGTCAAAAATAGAACTGTTCAATCATTTACTAAGGCTTATTATTTTTAATTACTTGAAACCAGACAAATTATTTGGATTGGGTAGGAATATTTAATATCACATGACTGAAATAACCCTAGACAGGTTGGCATGCTATTAAAATCAATCAATCAAAAATTTATATTCACATTAGTAATATTTGCATGAAATCATTCTAACTTGTGTTTGCAATATTCATGCCTCTTTTTCATCTCAAGTGAGATAGTTTATTAAACTGAATTTTTTTGGGCAGAATCTGAAGGCCTCCATCCCAACATAAATAAAAGATGTGGTATGAAGTCATCCCTAGTTTTGCCATTGTTGTTGGACTTCTGGGTATTCCAAACTTAGCTAATGGAGCATTGAACTGGTTATTCAGAAATAGAAAGGTAAGTCCAGAAAGTTTTAAAGACATTACAGAAATACCCATATTTAGAAAATGTTCTCATTGTTCTTTATGTGACTATTTTTTTTTGTTTTGAGTTAATGTTACCTCTCAAAATTCTTTGTATGTGTGATATGTGTTAAATTAAGTCTCTAGCATTTTCTGATATTGTTTATTCATATAAATTCATTGCATCATTATTCAGTCATCAATATATATTTGTAGTGACTACTGCCAAATTTTGAAGGGGAATGGATCAATAATTTACTCCACCTCAAACAATCAAGGATTAAACAAAAGCCTTATGTTAGTTACCAAGCCAAACAATTGCATAACAATTTTTACAAGACTAGAGTCTCATCTTCTTTAACTAACAAAGGAAAATGGAACTCATGTTCCTTCTTCAAAATGAAATCTATTTTCTTCAGTGATCACAATATTCATTTCACTACTCTCTCTCTCTCTCTCAAACTGGCCATTCTATGCACGCCAAGCAAATGCCACTTTCATTCTGGTTTGATTTTAATGGTTGTTTGACTCAAGACTGCCTTCTGTTGCTTATATACAGAATAACTTATGTATATGCATAAGTAGTTGCAATATTACATGTGACACTATGTGGCCATTTGTTGTGTTGGGTGTGTGTGTGCACCAGTCAGAGAATCTTTTTGTCTGCTTTGGTGCAAAACCCACACAAAAGGCCAAACAACGAGATCTCCCCCGAGACCAGAAGTTGACGAAGAAAAGAAGGTCCCAGAAAAGACAGAGGGGCAGTTGACAAAGGAAGACGGAGAGTGGAAGAAACTAGTTGGCATGAGATAGCAGTCCAGGGAAAGGATGGTCAGCAGAAGAAGATGGTGAGGGAAGACAGTCAAAGATGAGTTGACATTCCTAGTGGCTTTTGTAGAAGTTTCGCGCAAAATACACGCCTGCGATTGTCTACAGATGGATGGAGAATACAAAGTATCACAAAACTCCCTTTCTTGCGCTTGGAGCTGACCCAAGTCCTTGTTTGTTTGTTTGTTCTTTTTCTTTCACCCTCTCGGTTGTATTTTATGTGGCTGTAAAGAAATGTGTGATATCCCTGTTGGAAACCACTGGATGAATCACTGGCCATGAATAGTATTGGTTTAAAGAAGTTGATAAGTCGGGGCCTGGCCGGCAAGGGTGTTATCACATACAGGCACAAATATGAACATGCATAGAGATTACATTGCAAATGATCACTTACAGTTGTGCTGCTTCATGTGTTGGTTGTGTATGTAGTCATTTGCAATGTAATCTCTACGCATACCCACATTTGTGTCTGTAATATTGTTACTACTTATTCATATACATAAGTAAGTTATTGCTTATATACTTGGTGTATGAACAAGGGTTTAAACTTCCAGTTCCAATTGCCAGCTCACAGATTTCAAACACTTGGCTAAGAAATCTGTGTTTATTATTTAAATTTAACTTGGCCATTACACAGTGATATTCTTTAGTTGTTTCAATCATACTAGGGTCTGTCAAAAGTTTATCAATATTTTGGTACATGCTAGCCAGAATGCTGTGGAAGCAACTAAAAATATTTGTTGTGTGAAAGGTGAAAGTGCAGCTGAGATCAGAGTACAGTAACCAGCTGGTTCAAGAAATTTCTGGGAGAGTTTCTGTGGTGTAGTGGTTAATGTGGTGGACTATGACATCATAGTGAATGAGTTCAAACTCCAATCTCACTATTACATTCACTTTTGAACTAATACCCTCGGGAAAAGTATGAACATCCTTATCTCTCCAGCTATGTATTAAATTGTATCATTGCTGTTCTTCTTGAAGGATGGTTTTGGTTATTATTAGATAACTCACTAAGGTTGATATGCCATTAAACAAAGAAACCAAAATCAAGAACTTTCAATAGGTTATTAAGATTCTTGACTGTCTGACAAGGTCAAGTCGGCCTAAAACCACGGATTCTGAGGTTGTGCTCCAACCCATTGAGGCAAATCTGGCAGGTATCACTCGGAGAGTATTAGGCAATCTCAGCATCTCACAGTTCAGTGTGGTTTCATTATTTAGGGGTACTGGATATTGGCATAATGGTTAGAGTGTTTGCCAATGGCTCAAGAGACCTGGGTTCAATCCCAGGTCGAGTCATACGAAAGACTCGAAAAATGGTACTTGATGCTACCTTGCTTAACACTCAGCATAATAAGGGAAGGATCAAGGGTAAAGTGGAGCAATCCAGGGAAAAGAGTAGTGCTCTCCCCTACACTTTGGTATAGTAGCTATCGAAAAGGGAGCCTTTGGGTCACCCTCGACTACGGTCGCCAGCTTACTTATTTCTCCTAAATCAGTTTTTATTGACCTACTCAGCATTTTTTTTTTTTTTCAGACTCAGTGCCGTGATTGGGAAAACAACCGACATGACTTTTTATATTACCTGAGAGACAGATCCATCACTGGCAGTGAATACAAACCAAAGGTAGTTCTTTTTTTCTCCTTTATAAGTGAGATACAGAAATTAGCAGTTGATATTTAATGCCTTTCTTTACGTATTACAGATCATTTCTTGTTTATTCCTATTGTAGAATTTACGCATAATGTTTCAATTTGTTTATTCTTCATTATTTTTCTGGTGGAATTTTTGTCTGATGAAATTGTTTTTTTCACAAGTTGTGTGCAAAGATGAACTACTCAAAATGACTATCACAATACAAATCACATAGTCTCTAATCAATCAAGTCAAATTCTCATTCTTGTCAAGGCTCTTTGTATTCTCTTCATACTAATTCTTTTGGAAATCTCCATTCCTACCCAACTATGCATAATATAGTTGGGCTGGGCTCTCTAGCCTTGATGTAAAACCAGTCTCAGAAATAAGTGAAGTTAAAATCCCTATGGCAGTTTGATATAGTTTTCAACTTTCTTGTGGCAACTACTGGACTTAAATCTATAAAATATACTTGAAAAATTAATAAAAGTTTTTTTCTCAAATTTGATTGAAATGAATTTTTGCTACAAAATGTTACTATGCTACAGAAGCGGATCTTTGAGAATGGCTTTCAATGAAAGTAATTGACTAATCTAAACTGCTAGTAGATTACATTAAATGGCATTCTTTATTTTATTTTTCTGACAAATTTGGCCAGATACATGTTACTGAGTTTTTGTAAATAATGGAACTATAATAACATCCCCTTGTGCAATGAATTAAACATAAAAAAATGAGTGTTCAAATATTCGTCATTTTTTTTTTCTCTTGTCTCATCGATAAAAAGTTATAAAAAAACAAAATGCATATCAACAACTTTGATAAAATTCTAGTTAAAAATCATTTTCCTTTTGTTTGATGTATGGTTTGACAGGATTTTATGGGTTTATAGCAATTTTATAAGCATTTTTCAAATGGAACCCACTAAAAATGCAAATGTCTACTGTGTTTTTTGGATTGCTGGAGCATTGCTATCAAAATCACAAATGAACATTTGAAGAGAATTACTAAAATGTATGTTATGTAAATCTGAGTGTTCAAAGTATAACACAATGTTGATTTGCAGACTCAAAATGATTATAGATCCCTTTCTGTTGTTTGCAGCATCAACAGTCTGGGAACTTATTGATCACACTATGTATAATATAATTATTATTATTATTTTATCTCTAATTAAACAAAACTTATATTAATTTGACTGATATTGTTAGTTTGGCCTTGAATATTATCACCTGTTCAAATCTTAAATAGATTTGTTTGGAAATTAATAAGATAGGAATACCAAATATATAACCATGTGTAAAAATACTACACAAAAAATGTAAATATAAATGATCAGTGGACACTTTTGGCATAAAATAACCCATGATGGGTTGACATGCAATTAAAATCATTTTTTTTTTTTAGTTGATTGTTTTTCCTATATTTTTGGTGATTTTTAAAAAAATTTTTTACTTTGTTTTGCTTTCTAATATTTATAGATAATTCTTACGTATGTATTGCCAAATTATCATCATAATTATGGTATTGATTTAAATTTTTTTCTATTTTTAGGGCTTGGAATCCATCCCTGAAGCCTAATGATGGAGTAGATAGGAACCAACAAGTGTACATATAGAAATCTAGTCTCTCATAAATGATTGTCAGATTTTAGAAATAAAAATTTCCCAATTTTGAATGTTGAATTGTTGTTAATACTTTATTCGTAGGACATCATAAGTATACACTGATCTATGTAAGGACCCGTGGCCATGTGAATAGAAGAATTATGAGTTCAATTTCTGGATTTGGTTGTGCAAGCAGATCTTTTGCTCTAGTACAGTAAAAGTGATATGAAATATCACTCGGACAAAATGAACTAATAGGAAATTTCCTCTAAGCACTTTGTGTGCCTTTTTGCCTTTACTTTATTGCTTTGCTTGTATTTTGTGTTAGTAGCCAGTTGCAATGTGATCTGCATGTGTTCAATTTCGTAATAATAACCTCTTATGAATATGTCTAAGTTGTTGTGTATATAAAGCAACAGACAGAAGTCTTGAGAGAAACTGTTGAAAGGGAACCAGAACTAGAGAAACATTTGATTGGATTGCTTGCTTACTCATGTAAAAGTTTGTAAAGTTGGCGACCTTAGTCGAGGGTAATCTGAAGGCTCCCTTTTCAATAGCTGCCTCACCAAGGTGTAAGGAAGGGCGCTACTTCATTCCCTGGATTGCTTCGCTTTACCCTTGATTCTTACCTTATAATGCTGAGTGTTTAGGCGATATCAAATACTATTTCTTGAGTCTCTGGTATGACTCGACCTGGGAGTGAATCCCGATCTCCCAGATCATTGGCGAACACTGGTGTAGTAAAAAGTGCTGATCTACTTCTTTTCAATATATGTTGGCTTCCCAGAAAAATGAGAAAAATCTCCCTCTGTAAATTGAATAAAGTATTCAGAAAGTTATCTTTATTATGTGGAGGAGTTACTAAAGTGCTCTAGACTGCAGCCTTAATGTAAGTAAGTAAAGTTGGCGACCATAGTCGAGGGTGACCCGGAGGCTCCCTTTTCGATAGCTTACTACACCAAGGTGTAGGGGAGGGTGCTACTTCTTTCCCTGGATTGCTCCACTTTACCCTTGATACGTACCTTATAATGCTTAGTGTTAAGCAAAGAGGCATCAAGTACCATTTTTTGAGTCTTTGGTATGACTCGACCTAGGATTGAACCCAGGTCTCACGGGCCATTGGCAAACACTCTAACCGCTATGGCTTCAATTATTGCTATCTAACAATTGATTCTATTCAGTATTAATCATTTGTTTGCTGACAGTGAAGTGGTTGCAAGTATTGTTATTTAACACTAATTATTCTATTGAACACTAATTATTCATTTCTGTTCTGTCAAATGATTCCAAGTATAGCTACGTAATATCAATATTTCAATTTAGACATATGGTTTAAGAGTTTCAAGAATTGCTAATCAACACTAATAATTCTATTCCACATTACTCATTTGCTTGATATCACTAACAATTCAATTAAACATCGGTCTCTTGTTTACACACTGTTAAATGATCTAATGGTATTCTACAGCACCAGATGACTGGTCAGGAAGCCCCTGTGACCTAATGTTGAAAGTGCTGGATTATGGATTCAAAGTTAGTGAGTTCAAACTCCAGTCACAGTATTATGTTCACTTTCAGACTAAAATCTTTGGGAAAGGTATGAACTTCCTTATTCCCCCAGCCATAGGTTATATAATGTCATTGCTGTTTTCTAGAAGGATGTCTATGGCATTAAATAACCCACTAAGGTTAATAAGGTTGATATACCATAAAATCCAAACAACTAACCCACCAGCCACGAAGGTTAATATGCCTAGAAACAATAGCAAAACTAGTGTGCAAACAAATTAGTTCTAACTCATTTAATAATGAAATCATACAAACTAGTCTCTTGCATATATATATTTATTTAAATGTGTGCAAACAAATGACTAATTAGTCCAGTCAACTGGGGCTATTGAATACAACGACTGCATCTCTGTAGAGGAGTAAGACCGCCCCATGCCAATGAGTGTCCTGGTATGACTTTAAACAATTTGATGGTGAATCTTCATTAATGCTGAAATTTTAGGGAATTTGGACTACCCCTTCAGTGCCATTGCTCTCAGGTTCACTCTGGCAGAGAGAGGTAGCACCTGATAAGGTCCTGTCTATGGGTCAAATAGAGCTGTTTGATATTTAAAGTGAGTGCAAAGAAATGACTTCTGCTAAATTGAATAGTTTGAAATAGAACTGTTTGATCATTTAACTGTGTGTATCTAAAAAATATGTTTACAAATCATGTATTTAATATATACATAAAAACAGGATTTGCCATTAAATGACCAACAATAGTTGATATGCCATAAAACCAAACCGACCTTATAAGTGTAAGATAGCAATACTTAAAACCATTTAACTGTGTAAAAACAATAGCAATACTTGTGAGCAAATAAATTATTTCTAACTCATTTGAAAATCAAATTACCAACAAACTAATCTTTAACAGATGATGTATATCTATTTGAACTTGTGCAATGAATGACTGATGTTAAATTGTTACTGTTACATAGCAAAACTTGAAATCATTTAACTGTGTGCAAAAAAAATGAGCTCAGGGTCATTTAAAGATGTTATCAATGAAATGTTAACAAATCATATATATATAATATATATGTATAAACCAGATTTGACATTAGATAACCTATGATGGTTGATATGCCATAAAACCAAACCAAATGACTGATGTTAAATTGTTACTATTTACATAGAAAACTTGAAATCATTAAACTGTGTAAACAACTAATTAATATTGAATAGAATTATTCATATTTGATAGCAATACTTTTTGTCTGTACAAAAATGAGCCCAGGCTTGTTTGAAAATCTGTTTACAAATCATATATATTTAATATATATCTATAAATTGGATTTGGCATTAAATAACCTACAGTGATTGATATGAAATAAAATCAAACCAAACCAAACCAATGACTTTCCCACAAAAAAAGTAATCATACGATTTTTCTTTACATGAAAAAAATTATTACCGAAATAAACAGATTTGACAATAGTTTTAAACAATTTTTGTCTACCAAAATTTATTTCCTTTTTGCTCTTAAATCCTAGAAATAAATACTAACTTCACTAAATTAACAATGAAGAACAAAATATTTTATGAAATGTTTGGTTTGTATAACAAATTTAGAAGATCATTGCAGAAAAATCTCACACTGTTGAATTGTTGTGTTAAATCGAAAACCTTTTTGGTACTATCTTCCCACATCAACCTTTAAAAACAAAAATCTTTGCTCAGAACATTGACACTATTAATACAATATTTGTATTCAAATCAAATTCTGTTCAGTAATTAATCCAATAGTTTCCAAATATTCTTTCTTAAATTCTTTTTCGTACCATTATTTCTGAAATCAACTGATTTAATCTTTACATATTTTACACTGTTGCTATTTTTCATCCAATGAGATAATTTGTTCCAAAAATACATAACTCTATTAGCAAAAAAATTTAATTGGTTTATAGATTTAATTTTCGGAATTTGTCTTCAGAGTAAATTTTCAGTTTGAGGAGAAATATGGAAAAAATGTCAACTGTAATCAGAAATTCCATTAATCCTTTTGAAAGTTTCATTCTTCTTTCTAGCAAAGGAGTTAATCCTAATTTCGTTTTTATCACATTGTACTCAGACAACAGTATTTAGTTGTTAAAATGATTGTGTTATGCACTAGTCTCATTTGAACATCCGTTCCATTCCATTGTATTGTATCAGCTATGTTGCATTCTAAGCATAAACATATTACAAGAATCCTTCAAGGAAAAGATATTTATTTAGTTCTTTATAGACATAGTGCTTCTGGCAAATGCACCCACCCTAGCCAAAACCCTGCAACCTAGACTGGAATGAGCAGCTGTAGTTGATACTGCTATATGGATGCACAACATGGATGCAAACTAAACGGCTGGAGAAAAAGCTTGATGGCTACTACACAAGAATGCTGCGAGCAATATTGAACAAGTCCTGGTGCCAGCTCCTTACAAAGCAGCAGTTGTACGGCAACCTACGACCCATCACGAAAACTATCAACATTAGAGGAACCAGACATGCGGGACACTGCTGGAGAAGTAAGGACGAGCTCATAAGTGACATACTCCTGTGGACCCCTTCACATGGACGAGTAAAGGCAGGACGACCAGCTCGAACCTACATACAGCAGCTCTGTGCCAATATAGGATGTAGCCCTGAAGACCTGCTGGAAGCAATGGACGATAGAGAAGGGTGGCAAGAGAAGGTCAGGGATATCTGTGCTGGTGGCGCGATGTGATAATGATGATAGCATATACAAGATCAAAAACAACTTAGACTATTTTAAATGCATTGCCCTAATGTAACACTCAAATGATTTACAATCACAAAGAACACTCACACAAACAATCAAATCCTTGATTTTTCCTTGCAACTTTATCTGAGAAAAAAATTACATTTTTTTAAATATAAGCTATTTTGGAGAAAGCTTTTCAGTAAGTTTTGTTCAACAGCTGATTATTTCAGTCATCGTCTTACAATAATTTTCATGTTCAAATTTCTTAGATGAAGCATTGTCATTATTATCCATTTTTGAAGAGTATTTCTTATTTTTCTAATTTTTTATTGTATGTATTTACTAACTCTTTTGTTATGGGCAGGATGTGATAGAAACTCAATTTTTAAATGGAGTACAGCTAGTTTGAATCCAGAGTTTTCCTTCTCCTAGCTCTGTTACAGCTAAAGAGCTCAGTCTACCTTAATGAGAAAAATCATTTTGGTGACCCAAGTTAAATTTCTGGTTATTTGCGTTTCATTATAGGCACATGCTCTTGAAAAAGAGATGAATCTGTTTCCTCCCACGTATGGGTAAGTAATTGAGCAAACTCTTTTGTTTTTGTATGGCAACCAGTCTAGGAGAAGGAAAACTGAAAATTCAAACCAAGTGTATTCAATTTAGAATTGACCTTGTGTTACATTTTGTTAAGTCGTTTGGCAAATACATACTGCTATTATATATAAACGTTTGCTGTGGAAGTAAGAATTGAAAAAGCAAGAAGTTAACTTTTGTAGTTTAATCTGTTTTATTCTGACTATGTTTAAAGAATGAGAGATGTGAATTCCAAATTGGTTGAAAGATAACTCTATATTCTTAATCTGTGCTTATTACTTAACAGCTGTGTTTTTAAATAACAACCAGAGAATTTTGATTAAAATTTAATAAACTAAGATGAAAGAAAAACTAATCAAAGTTGAATAAGGACAATACTTTATCAGAGAAATTCCGATAAGACTATTATGTCTATTATTACTACTAGGTGTAAGCAAGCAGTAGAAATAAGATGAAAAAATGCTTATAAAAAGATGAATAATATCTTTGCTTCTGATTTTTATAGGTATGTTACAAACTGGCTCTTGCAGCTAAATCACTTTGAAAATCTACACTGCTTACTAAATTTTTAAGCCTTGTTCAGACAATTGCAGTGGGCAAAACTACTAACTAAAACCAGGCAGGAAAAATCAAGAGCAGCAACAGCAACAATAACCCTAAGGAAAGAAACCTCCCAGTCTTTATTTAATAAATGGATGACTTATCTTTAACAATTCAAAGGCTGATGGCAGCTGAAATTTGAAAATAAATCAAATACAAGAACCATGTAGATACATAGGTAAAGAAAATGTGTGTGTGTGTGTTTTTTTTAAGTTAAAAAATGTCCTTGTGTTTGATCTTCTTCATGTCTCTTGTATAATGGCAACACTACTCATTTCCCCTTGTGACTGAAGAGCTGTTTCAGCTAAATAGCATATCTTTATGTACCGTGAATGGTTCAAGGGAGATAACTCATAATCCACATTGTAGTTCCTGTCCTTCAGTACTTCTTTTTTTTTTCAAAATTGGTATGTATCAAGTACTTCAAACAATTTTAGTATTGAAGCAGATCTTTTTATTGAGGAATCTGCCACTTGTAGATTTCCATATAACCAAAACACCACTATTTCCCTGTTTGACACCATTTTCTTCAATCTTGACATGTCCACTCTTAACCTTCTGTCACTAGAAAGTGAAATTTTCATCAGTTATAAGCCAAAAACTCATAATGTTTGTAGTCCACAAGTCATTGATCGATTATTTTATAGCATTGTACTGGTGCCAATACAGCCATTCAAAAATTTCTTTAAATAAAGAAGAGACCAAGAATCCTGAATCTGCTGCCTAACTTAATGCCAAAGTTTCAGATGCAAATCGACTTTTTGTTATTCTCTCCAACTTTTTAGGTTGCTAGCTAATAGGTACCATCTTCTTCTCTTTTTGATTGGTTTGGTTTGGATTGGTTTTCTGACATATCAACCCTTGCTGGTTATTTAATGCCAAATCCTCTTTATACATATGTAGTAAATATATGATTTGTAAACACCTTTTGTTGATGATATTTTTAAATTAACCAGCGGCCATTTTTTGCACAGTTAAATGATTTCAAGTATCACTATGCAACAGTCAAAATTTAACATCAGTCATATATTTGCATACATTTAAATTGATATACATATCATTTTTATGCAAATAGTTTGTTGGTAATTTCCTTTCTAAATGAATTAGAACTAATTTGTTTGTATACTTGTATTGCTATCATTTCAACACAGTTAAATGTTTCAATTATTGCTATTTAACATTTAAAATTCTATTGAATATTAATCATTTGTTTGCAGACAAGGAAGTGGTAACAAGTGTTACTATTCAACACATATAATTCTATTCAATGCTATTAATTCATTTGCACATAGTCAAATGGTTGCAAGTATTGCTATGTATCATTAACCATTCAATTAAACATCAGTCATTTGTTTACACACAAATGATCAAACAGTTCTATTTCGAACAATTTAATTTAGCATAAGTCATTTCTTTGCACACAGTTTAAATGTCAGAGTTCTATTTGAACTATCTGGTGCTACCACACCAGGTCAGAATGGACCTTAGGGACCATGGCAATAAAAGGGTACTCCACATTCCCCAAAGCTCCAGCATTACAGTAGCCTCACTATTAGATTGTTTAGTATCATATCATTGTGGTGGGGGTATTACTCACCCACAGAGATGTAGTTGGGCTATTCTCTCTTTGAATAAAAACAGCAATACCACCTTGAGATGTCCTATCTCCTGAGCAAGTATGCGTAGCATCTGAATACGCAAATATTTATATTTTTTAGGATTACTCAAATTAGGAAATATTTGTACAGTTTCCTTAGTTTTCAGTTTAGTGCTTTATTTGATTCATGAAGTATTTTTACAGTTTGATTCTTTCCTGTAACTTAAAATACTAATTGGTTTGGACTAAAACCACCGTTATTTTGTAATGTGTTTTGGGCACTTATTGCTCATACAAGTGCAATTTTTGGTTTACATTTCATATCTGCAATGGTCTTGTAAAATGTTTCTGCTAATATCTGATTATACTGTTCCACAATCCTATTGGTAAATGGTGATTTATCTGCTGTTGTTGCAGTTTCTATTTTAAGTTCCTCATTCATTTCCATGTATTTTTCAATTGAAAATTACCCTCCATTATTACACAAAAACTTTCTAGGTTCACCAAAATAAGATATCCACATTAGGTAAATGTTTTGCATAATTTCCTCTTTTGAAAACTCTAAACGGGCCACAGAAAATCTTCTGGCAGGATCAATTATATTTAAAATCCAAGTTTTAGTGTGAAGATTTTTTTTCAAGTCCATACACATAACTTTGTTGTATTTATCAGCCATGAACATAGCTACAATTAGACGTACAGGTACACATTTATATTTCATACATACTTCACAAAGATCCCAACATTTTTCTATTATTTTAAGGCATTCAGTGTCGCAAAAATCCCTATTCCCCTCTCACAAGTTTATAGAACTTTTCTGTTGAAGCATATGAAAATTGTGTAACTTCATTGCCTTTTTTATTTCTCTATTAAGTGTTTTTTTTTTTTATAATAGTGGTGTGCAATACCATAGACATTCTAAATTCACTCGACTTGTCAAATAATAAATTTGTCAATAGAATATTGTTGTTGCCGGATGAGGTGTAAACCGAATCTATTGTATTACCAAGAAACTTTCTTGAATTATTCACAAAGTTTTAAATAATTCCAGCTTTCTTCATTGCAGTTTTACTCAGTGACAATAAAATTTGAATATTTTGTATACAGTAATCAATCATAAGCTTTTTTTGGCTTATAACTGATGAAAATTTCACTTTCTAGTTGCAGTAATGTCAACTCCATCTCCAAACTTGAATGTTGTCACAGTCAAAAAAATATTCAAGTAAATATTTGTCTTGATCAGATAAAGCATCACTAAAAATATCCTACCATATTTTACCAATGACAGTTTTTATACGTGCACAATCCAGTATGCCGATTCTGAATGGCTATTTTAACCAACTTGGAAGCATGGAATTTTATGTCAAATAGGGTTATAGGAATTGCTCATACATTTTTTATGTTTTCATGACAATCCTTTTAGAAGTGTTTTGCAGAGTCACAACTCAAGCAACTCACAATTTTTCCATCCTTGCCATTTGGATTATAATCTATATTAGCTTTTAAGTTCTACTGGGATATTTCTGACCATTTCTATAATTTATTTGTCCTCGCCAGACTCTTCTTTGAAATGTATCTCATTTTCAGTGACAAAAACGGGTTCAGATTTGGTAAATGGTGTTCCCATCTGGTTATTAGCAGCTGCAGGGTGCAAAAAAATCTTTTGTATTGTACATTTCAAATTTTCATAAGTCATAGACCCACACATAGCCAGTTGATCATTTTTGTCTGATACATTTGCAGCAATTAATAGAAAAAAAAAGCATGTACACCCTCTGGTAATTCATCTCTAAATTTACCCAGTTTATTATAGAAGTATATGAATTATAGCAAAAAGTCAATGGTATTTATGCTGGAATGATGCTGATAGTCATAAAATTCCTTAAAGGTTAAATAGACCTGGGTATTCTTATGTAGCGTAAATTTCATATACGTCTACAAATATCGCACTCACATTTTTAAACCAATCAACAAACATTAGAACATTCTAGAAAAAAAGGATCCAAACAACATACACAAAATTCGCGCCCATAGATTTTTAAGCCAATCAACAAACATTAGAACATTCTAGAAAAAAAGGATCCAAACTACAATATACAAAATTCGCACCCATAGATTTTTTAACCAATCAAATACTTTCCCCCCAAAAAACATTCATAGCCGTTTTGATCCTCTTAGGTGTTATAAAAAGAAAGCGATTGAACAATTCAACAGAGATCTAGCCGCTAACAACAAGGAACCTATGTTACGCTACTGGACTGCTTCCTCACCCACCAAAACACGAGAGACGCCACACTGTCTAGCAAAGACATTGCCATTTCCACTTACACCAAAGGCGAAATCGGCAACAACAACGACAACAACAACATTGTGAGTTCTTTCGTACATATTCTCACTGAATAATAAACCTTTATTTTATAGTTATTCAGATTTTGTTTTTGTTTTGTTCGGGAAATTACTTGCGAGGAACACGTACTGCCTCCAAACTTTATTTTATACTTGTGACACATCTCGCAGATATAACCCGACAATTGGTGACCCCGACGTGATTTCAAAGAAAAGAAAAAAAAAAAAACACCATGGAAAACACAGAAATGGACGCCTTATTGTCACAGCCAGCTACCCAGTCAGCTCTCAGGATACCGCAGTTTTGGACACACGATCCCATTTTGTGGTTCGCACATGTCGATGCTCAATTAGTCACACACCGGATACGCAGCGATGCAGCGCGACTGAACCACATCATTGGATCACTCACTCACGAGGTGATGGCAGAAGTCAGGGACTACATCATGGCTCCGCCTGGTACGGTCCCGTACGACACTTTCCGGGCCGGATTGATTAGACGAACCTCCGACTCACGACAGAAACGTCTACGCCAGCTTCTCGTGGACGAGGAACTAGGCGACAGAAGGCCATCGCAGCTGTTGAGACGGATGAAACAGCTGATGGGCGAAAACCCACTTCAGCCAGACATCCTAAAACAGTTGTTCGTCAATCGATTACCGCCAAACGCACAAATGATCCTCGCTTCCGCCGGAGAAAACACACCAGTGGAAGAACTAGCCGAGTTAGCGGACAGGATCATGGAAGTTACAACTACCGTAGCCCCGGTGACACAGGCGCAATCTTCTACCAACCCTTTCCTGCCGACCCCTGACAGCTCAGAGCTTACTGAGCTACGAGCTCTAACCCAGCAGCAAGCGCGACAAATTCAGACCCTCACAGACCAGTTACAGGCCTTCACTAGGGACCAACCGCGACGGAACTACAATCAACACTTTGGCCGTCGCCGCTCTCGTAGTCGGGACCGACCTAGTAGTTATTGCTACTACCATCAACGATTCGGCGATAAGGCACGCAAGTGTGAGAGTCCCTGTTCATATAAACAGTCGACCCCTTCACCACCGGGAAACGAGAAAGCCAGGTGGTAAGAGCGACCGACACGCCTGGCCCTGCCCGAAGGGGTCGCACATTTTATGTCAGAGACCATACAACCGGCATTCACTTCCTGGTGGATACCGGTGCGGAAGTCAGCGTCATCCCCGTAAAATTGGTGCGAGAAAAACGCACACCAACCACGATACAGTTACAGGCCGTAAACCATTCCCCTATCCCAACATTCGGCGAGAAATCCCTTACTTTGAACTTGGGATTCCGTCGTACATTCCAGTGGATTTTTGTCGTAGCAAAGTTACCAACCCCTATTTTAGGAGCAGATTTTTTGCACCACTTCGGCCTCTTAGTCGACGTAAAACGAGGACGATTAGTCGACAACACTACAGGCCTCACTGTGCGTGGTATAGCCACCCGAACGCCGTTAATCAGCCCTGTTGTCTTCCAGCCTACAACCAACCGGTACGCGGACATCCTCAAGCAGTACTCTGACATCACCCGACCTGTGTTTCGAGATAAACACATCAAACATGATATTACTCATCACATTCAGACACAGGGCCCACCTGTCGCAGCTCGACCCAGGAGACTCAGACCGGATCGTTTAAAAGTGGCTAAACAGGAGTTTCAACACATGATGGACCTCGGGATCATCCGCCCATCCAGTAGTAGTTGGTCCTCCCCACTTCATATGGTTCCTAAGAAAACGGCCGATGACTGGCGCCCTTGCGGAGATTACCGGGCACTTAATAGCTGCACCACCCCGGATAATTACCCGATTCCTCATCTGCACGACTTCTCAGGCTCACTTCACGGAAAGTCCATTTTCTCCAAAATTGATCTTGTGCGAGCTTACAACCAGATTCCTGTCGCGTCGGCAGACATTCCAAAAACGGCAATCACCACACCATTGCCCAAACCTTCCAACGTTTCATTGACGCAGTTATACGAGGTCTACCCTTCGTATACGCGTATATAGACGATCTGTTGGTAGCAAGTGTTTCCGAGGAAGAACACACGCGACATCTACATCAACTATTTCAGCGATTGACGCAATATGGTGTGGTGGTCAACCCCAGCAAATGCGAGTTCGGAGCCACTTCTCTATCTTTCCTCGGTCACGTCATAGATAAGGACGGAATCCGCCCTCTGCCCGAGAAGGTCAAATCCATCATGGACTACCCTGCACCAACTTCCTTACGAAAGCTCAGGGAATTCCTCGGTTTAATTAACTTTTACCGGCGGTTCCTCCCTCACTGTGCAGAAACGGCCCAGCCACTCACAGACCTTCTACGACACCGAACGAAAAAGAACGAGACCATAATCCTAACAGAACAGGAGCTAAATTCTTTTTCGAAACTGAAACAATTACTGGCCGAAGCGACGATGTTGGTTTTTCCGAAAGCAGACGCCCCTCTTTGTTTACTAGTCGATGCATCTGACGTCGGAGTGGGAGGAGTACTGCAGCAACTGGTAGACACGACCTGGCAGCCACTATCTTTCTTCTCCAGACGACTGCAACCTGCGGAGACTAAATACAGCACCTTTGGCCGAGAACTGCTAGCAGCATATTCCGCAATCCGACATTTCCGCTACATGTTGGAAGGGGCAGTTTTCACCATATATACAGACCATAAGCCGTTAGCACATGCCTTTCACGCAAAACCTGGACGTCATTCACCCAGAGAGGCCCGTCACCTGGATTATATAACCCAGTTCACGACGGACATACGACACATAAAAGGCACGGCAAATATGGCCGCCGATGCAATGTCACGCATGCATATAGATGGGGTACAAACAGTTGATGCAATCAACCTTCAACAGATTGCAGCCGACCAAGAAGGCGATGAAGAACTAGCAACCCTGCAAAAGTCCCAAAGCCTTACCTTCCAGCAGATACCATTACCTTCTTCGGCTGGACTCATCTGGTGTGATACCTCCACCGGACATGAACGCCCGTATGTACCGGCTAAACACCGACGGCAAGTTTTTTTTAGCGCTACACAACCTAGCGCACCCAGGCATTCGTGCAACACAGAAGTTGATAACGTCCCGTTTTTTATGGACAGCTATCAACAAAGACACCCGCGAGTGGACTCGAAGTTGCATCCCGTGCCAGAAAGCGAAAATTGGTCGCCATATCAGGAGTCCTCTAGGAACCTTCCACGAACCCGATGCACGTTTTAAACATGTGCACATCGACATCGTGGGACCACTGCCACCTTCACAGAACATCACGTATCTACTCACCTGCGTCGACAGATACTCTAGATGGCCCGAAGCATTCCCTCTGTCTGATATTTCGGCAGAGACTATCGCCAAAACCATTACGTCACAGTGGGTATCTCGCTTTGGCACACCGGAAATAATAACTACAGATAGAGGACGACAATTCGACTCCCACCTCTTCACAGAACTAACTCGCCTGTTTGGATGCAAACATATTCGCACAACAGCATACCACCCAGCAGCCAACGGCATGGTTGAACGATTCCACCGTCAACTAAAGGCCGCACTCAAAGCCTACCCTACCAGCACCAACTGGATGGAGTACCTCCCTTTCGTCCTCCTCGGCATCCGTGCTTCTATCAAAGAAGACATTGGGCATACACCTGCTGAGCTGCTGTATGGAACCACGCTGACCCTACCTGGTCAAATGGTTGCACCCATCACCCCACACAATGTTCCGGATCCGACGAACTACGTACATCGCTTACGAGAGTTCATGTCACGTCCATTACACACACATCCACGTCCACAGAGAGTAAAAACACATGTCCCTTCGGACATCAACCAATGGACTCATGTATTTGTGCGCAACGACGGAGTATCAACGCGTCTTCGACCATCATATTCTGGTCCTTACCAAGTACTCCGGAGGCACGCCAAATATTTCATACTGGACATTAACGGGAAGCAAAAGGCAGTTTCTGTCGATCGACTTAAAAAAGCAGTCATCGAAGAAGCTCCGGTCGAATCATCACCACTCCAACCTCATACCCCACTAACCACACCAACACAAACACCTTCAGCTACAGACAGGGCACCCACAAGTACACCCCAACCACATACTAAATCTGGCAGAACAATCCGCCGGCCCACCAGGTTCGTGCAATTCTTTTAGTAAAAGACAAGAATTGCACATATAAATTATTTTTTATTTATTTATTAATTTATTTTTTAATATTTAACAAATATTAATCCGGAAGGGGAGTAATTGTAGCGTAAATTTCATATACGTCTACAAATATCGCACTCACATTTTTAAACCAATCAACAAACATTAGAACATTCTAGAAAAAAAGGATCCAAACAACATACACAAAATTCGCGCCCATAGATTTTTAAGCCAATCAACAAACATTAGAACATTCTAGAAAAAAAGGATCCAAACTACAATATACAAAATTCGCACCCATAGATTTTTTAACCAATCAAATACTTTCCCCCCAAAAAAACATTCATAGCCGTTTTGATCCTCTTAGGTGTTATAAAAAGAAAGCGATTGAACAATTCAACAGAGATCTAGCCGCTAACAACAAGGAACCTATGTTACGCTACTGGACTGCTTCCTCACCCACCAAAACACGAGAGACGCCACACTGTCTAGCAAAGACATTGCCATTTCCACTTACACCAAAGGCGAAATCGGCAACAACAACGACAACAACAACATTGTGAGTTCTTTGGTACATATTCTCACTGAATAATAAACCTTTATTTTATAGTTATTCAGATTTTGTTTTTGTTTTGTTCGGGAAATTACTTGCGAGGAACACGTACTGCCTCCAAACTTTATTTTATACTTGTGACACATCTCGCAGATATAACCCGACACTTATCTTTAAAAATAATATGTCCTGTTGGTCTGTTATTTTCTGGACCCTGTTTTTCTGACCAACTTCCTGAGGTTGCAGGTCCCTAACACTATCTCTTGCTCATTTAGTCAATGTCATAACAATATTTCTTCTCTAAAGTTGGTGGAGATTTCAAAGCTTATTGATTTGTCACCTTCAAATGCCATATTAGTGGCACTGTGTACAGCTTCGCTCTGTCACTAATTGTCCAAGAGTTCAATGTCCATCATGTCTTTTATATATATTCAACACTATTCTTTCTCTCTAGGTACTGAAGAGATCTCTGCACTGAGTAAACCAATCTTTATACACCTATAATGAGCTCAAAAGATATGACTCATAATCCATACGACACACCCAACAATGTTCAACATTACATGACAAAATAGAGATTCTAAGTTGTCTTAAATTTTCTTTTTTGTTGAACTGTCTCTTCTGTGTTTTGCTTTAATGATTGGCTACTTTATACTGTCTCTCAATATACCCTTTTTCCAGTGTTTTCCTGGAAAAATTACCTGCTTCTTGAAGGCTGGTATCCCTCAACAGCTCTCTCTTTTCTCCAACATTGCAACTCTTGCCAGTGTGAGGAATAGAGAAAAGAAGAATTTGCATTTATGATGTTTGCAACAGTATAATTAACTTAGGTATACTGCATAACTTGATAAAAAATAATCAAGACGTAAATACAAATGGATAAATTTTATCAAATAATTAAAAGCAAAAGAAAACATAACAAACAGTATTTTTACAAAAAACATGAATAAAGCACTTTCATGTGGATAATAATTGTGGAAAAGCAACTTTATTAGTCTAGCATTCAGTGGCTAGAATAAACCTACTATGAGAAAAGTGTTTGCTTTAAAAGGCACCATTATATTTCTGTTCAATATCCTGTGATCTCTGGAGTCAGAATGAATATCATCCACCTTTTATTTGTGAGGTTGAGAAATACTTTTGTACTCCATAGAATCAAATTATCACTTTGTCTTTGGCCTGAAATAGCACTTTTGACCCTAAATTAACCTATTTTGGGTTCCAATGTCTTTGGAAGTCAATGCCACCTGTTTCATGTCCATTCTTCAGTTACCGTTTTAGATCAATTTTCAACCCCCAGCATCTAACCTTTTGGCCACCCATCTGATAAATATAACCAAACAATGATTAGTTTTATAATTATAGATTTAAATACAATTTTATGTTGTATAATAGTAAAATTGTACTTGGCAGAATGCATAAAAAGCACAAATATGAAATTACAGATAAATGAGTTACGTATACAAAGAGTTGATTTTAATTATTTTAGTGGGTAGAGTGTTCGCCAATGGTCCGGGAGACCAGGGTTCAATCCCAGGTCGAGTCATACCAAAGACTTTAAAAATGGTACTTGATACCTCCTTGCTTAACACTCAGCAATATAAGGTATGTATCAAGGGTAAAATGGGGCACTCCAGGGAAAGGAGTAGCGCCCTCCCTTACACCTTGTTGTAGTAGCTCTTTAAAAGGGAGCCTTCCGGTTGCTCTCGACTATCGTCGTCAACTCTACTTTTATTTTCTCAAAGTCAAGGTACAAAATTATGTTTCTTAAATGAGAAAGAATAATTATTGATAAGAGTTTATTTAATTATATAACCCAATTTAAAACCAAAATGTCACCTTTTCTTTTAGATTGAATCATTGAAATATTTATATTTCAAATAATCAGATTTTAAAATAAACATAGAAAATATCTAAAATTAGGTTAATCTTAATACATTCTTGACATTTAAAAATTTGTAAATGAAAACATCTTTTGAATGGATTGTAGTGTATACATTTTTGCTGTATATATAAGATCTTTTCAGAAACTAAGGAGATTGATTTTTTTTTATTTTTCAGGTGGCAATTCTGACTGAAAATCAGCTGATTATTGTTGATAATTTAATTCCTGTTTACCTCTCTGAATCCAGTTGAGTAATCTTGGATTATCTTAAGTGCATTGGATTATCTTAAGTGTATTAGAATAAGTGTGTTAAAGAAATAAAATAAAAGAATTTCAATTAGAATATGCAATTAAATTATGTGCCAAATTTTTGAACATTACAATTATCTAAGCAATCCTCTATGATATTGGGAGGTTGGTTAAATGTGTAGTGCCCAACAGAAAGCAAGTATCTTGGAGGGTAGGTGCTAATTGTTCTCTTCTGTCAACATTCTCCTTTAGGAGCACTTCAGGTGCCAAGCAATCAACCCTGTCTTTATGTCTTTCAGGCGAGGGTCTAGTGCTGCCTGTGGTGGTGAGGGGTTCTTGGAACATGAGGCAATAATGTTATTATGCAAACCATCCAAGACAAATGATTGGAATTAGTGTTGCGACTTAACCACTTATTCTCACTCACTTTATGTCAATGTGACTGGCTATAGAAGGTCACAGAAATCAAGTTTTATCCCAGGCACATGTTTTAGGTGGCATAAGGTATTTTTGGAAGACCTAGAGACTGGAGAAGTTGAAACCTAGGTTGACCAGTTACTTCCTTAACTGAAGAAAATATCCCAACATCAAAGGATTCTTCTCAGACACGATTGATAAAGAGAATGATTGGTTACAAATTAAATTTGACTGCTAGAGATATTTTGACCAAAGGGGCTGGATATTTAGAAAGTCTATGTAAAATTGTATCCAAAGGCCCTCAATAATTTTGACCCAAAAGAATATCTCTTTGGCACCAAAGACCTCATACTCCTCTGATAATGAGTCTTTGAGACTATTTCCTGTTCCACTAAATTAAAACACAGCTTTATGGTAATCTTTTTGGAACTGTTGATTGCATGAAACTGATGGCAGTGTTAGTTGAAGAATTCCAGCAGTGTTTTTTTCAGGAATATGGACAATGTCCTTCTCAGAGTATTCCTTCCATAGGGAAATATTTTGAAGAAGAAAATGTTGAATAAGGAAAATATTTTACATGGCCTCATTATAATGATATTTGTCCGCACATTCACACACACTCACACACACACGCACACACACATACACACACACATATATATATATATATAATACTTATAATTTTCAATGTTCATTTATATAAATATGACCTTATCATAAAAGAATGAAGTCTTAAAAACTAATAATAAAAAAGAAGAAAGAAAACAGTCAATTAATCACCTATTAATTACTTTACTGATAAAGTAAACTGGGAATTTCTTTCAAGCTATAACTGTGTCAGTACTACTGTATGGTTGCATGCTTGGAAAAAAGCTTGATGTGAAGTAAACAAAAATGCCATGTGCTTTTTTGAACAAATCCTGATAGCAACACCCCAAAAAACTAGTTGCATGGCCACTTAGCTCCAATCTCACAAACTATTCAAGTATAAGAAACCAGACATGGGACACTGCTAGAGAAGTAAGATGAACTTATGATATTTTCTTATGGATTCCTTCACATGGACCTACCAGCGATGGATGATAGGGATAGTTGGCAAGAATCAGGGAACTCTGTGCTGTTTATATGAGTTGATGATGAGGATATGAAAATTAACCTCTTTATATTAGGTTCATGTAACTATATTAACTTATATATATATATATATATATGGACATACATACATGCATACATACATATAAATATAAGTAAGTTGGTTGATCATTGTTGAAGGCAACTTGAAGGCTCCTTTTTCAATGGCTACTGCACCAGGGTGTAGAGGAGGGTACTTCTTTCCCTGGATTGCTCCACTTATCCTTAATCTGTGCCTTATAATGCTGAATGTTAAGCCAGGAGGTATCGAGTACCATTTTTTGAGTCTTTGGTATAACTTGAGCTAGGATTGAACCCTGGTCTCCCAGACCATTGTTGAACACTGTAACCATAATGCTAATGGGCTGGTACATATACATATATATATTCAGCTGAATTTAACAATCTTCAAATCTGTTGATACTGGTACAACTTAGGATCAGCAGCATGAAACTTGTCACGAGTTTTTATCTTGTTTTTATTATTATTCTGTTTCACAGTTTAGAATATTTTTATAGTGCTCTTCATTGTTGTGTGTTGAGCACTATGAAGATTTTACTGATTAACAACACTTTTAGAGTCAAATTTTGTATGATTACATATATATATATATATATATAGTAAAGTAAGTAAAGTTGGTGACTGTAGTCAAGTCCAACCTGAAGGCTCCCTTTTCATTAGCTTACAACACCGAGACATAGGAGAGGGCACAACTCCTTTCTCTGGATTGCTTTACTTTACCCTTGATTTTTACCTTATAATGGTGAGTGATAAGCAAGGCAGTATCAAGTACCATTTTTTGAGTCTTTGGTATGATTCAACCTGGGATTGAACTCCAGTTTCCCGAGATATTGGTGAGCATTCTATCCACTAGGCCCATTTCGAACTTGGGAATCATACAGATGGAATCACTGACTGAAGGCAGACTTATGGGGACTTAAATTACTACAAACCAATAATTATTTAGAAAATATCTTGCAAGGTACTTGTTAATGATATTCATTGATTAGCTAATTAGTAACTATATAGATTATTATGAAACAATTATCATCGATATGAAATTTTTATTTATTCATTGTTGAAACTTTTTCTTTTCTTGATTTACAGTGGATTGTCATATTGGCTCAAAGGGTTTATTACTAGATCGTACTCTTTAGAAGTTTTAGCAAAACAATTTTACATGAGATGTTTTTGATTACAGACTTTTGAGATTTATGTTAGGAATAAGTTGCATTCATGACAATGAAACGTGTGAACTGCAATTCTTTTAAAATAAAAGCTTCTTGTTTTATCTTTTTTAAAGAAAATGCATCTCTTTAGCATTATTAAAAAGTGTTTGGAGAAATAAACTGATTTCTGATATCAAATCATTTCATATTAGACATCCAAGAATTTCATAACAATCCTTTTGTCCTCATAAAAAATTAACTTGCAGTTATAATTTGCACAATGTCCAGTTACCTTAACAGTCTGAGAAACAAGTATCCTCAAAAATATTAAAATTGTCAGTTTTTCTGCAGCTGACTCTGTTACACAAAAAGATGATCCCAGAAAGAAGCATATATTTAATGATACAACATTTTCTTGTCAAGAATAGGCATTTTTTTTTTCAAATGAATATATCATCATGATTTAAATATTCCTCTGGATTCCAAAGTGTAGTAGGTGTTTTTCTGTTCTATGATGTTTAATTTTATCAAATTAAAGGCTTGCAGAAATTCTTTATTAACTATTTTTGTTAGTTTCTGCAATGCACCATTTCAGCATGAAAAGAGAACCGGGAATTATCAAGTCAAATATATTTTTCCATAATTATTGTTTGAATCTCCAAAGGCAATTAAAGAATCAACCACTACAAGTTTTAAAGTTGCCTTAAAATGCTGGAAGGTAAATTAAGCATTTTCTTCTTATTTCAGATAAATAATCTGAGAAGTAAACACACACAGAGACACACACACACACACACACACACACACACACACACACACACACACACACACATATATATATATATATATATATATATTTTCTTACTAACATGGGTGAGTCAGATGTTATCAACACTTTTGTCATGTTTTTCTTCACTGTATTGTTCTAGTGATGTACCAAAAGTGCAGATTATTATTGGGTCTCCCTCATGCACACACACACACACACACACACACATATATATATATAATTCTTTTACAATAGCTATTTAATTATTATTTTTGTTAGTTTCTGCAATGGATCATTTCAGCATGAAAAGAGAACAAGAAATTATTATGTCAAATATATTTTTCAATATATATTTATTTGGAGAGAGAGAGAGAGAGAGAGAGAGAGAGAGAGAGAGAGAGAGAGAGAGAGAGAAATGAATAAATGCAATAAGACAAATAGGAATGTTTCTTTTCTGATATCCATTTTTTTTTTTTGTTTTTGTTTGTTTTCTGCTAGTTTCAAACTCATGTCATCATCAAGAGAAATGTTTTTGCAAAATAGAGTTAATCATAGAAAGTTTTAAAAATTCTTTCTTGAAGTGTTTATATACTTTAAAAGAAATAACAAAAAATGAATTCACAATATAGAGTATATATTGATCCTCGACCGAGCCGTCAATCAAGACATGTACCTGTGTAAATAAGTGGATGAACAGCAGAAGCAGGTGGACATAAGACAATTATATAACCAGGTGGCACAGACGGTTTGGGTCAGTTCCAGTTGGAGTTGGAGTCAGTTGGGGACAAGATGCCAGCGTGAGAGCCAGTGGCAGACAGAGGGCTTTGGGCCCTTAGTGACCCACGGTTGAGCAACCCCAGCCAAGATGAGAAAAAAGTGCTGCTATGGTCAGAAGAACTTTAGGTCAATATGTAGCAGTCTGTCCCCGTCTCCAACTCACCTCTCACACACAACCAACATCAACCCTTTCGAGAATAAAGTGTGAGAAATATATTTTTATAAAGAAGTGTGTTCGTTCCTTCATTGAAGTTCGTCATTATTGTTGACTATGTTTCTGCATATATTTGTAATATGTATATGTATGGTTGTGAGTATACAACATGCCTTTGTTGTATGAAAATTGTTTTTTGATATCCTCGTGTCTTCAACTGACAATTACATATATATATATACACACTCAGAACGCCACAAAATAAAAAAAAATGAACAAGATAAATTATAAAATAAAAAGTGTGTCAAATGTAGACTATTTTTTTTTCTAGAATAAAATTTCATTCTTGATGTGACTATTCTTATAGGAAAACATGTCTTGTCTTTCATTTTTCATACTGTCATATTTCATTCCAAACTCTACCTATGTATATACGTATATATATATCATCATCTTGTCGTGCCATCAGCACGGATATCCCTGACCCTCTCTCGCCACCTCTCTCCATCGTTCATCGCTTCCGGCAGGTCCTCAGGGATACACCCCATATACTCACAGAACTGCTGTATGTAGGTTCGAGCTGGTCACCCTGCCTTTGCTTGGTTATGTGAAGAGGTCCATTAGAGTACATCACTTATGAGCTCGTCCCTGCTTCTACAGCAGTGTCCTGCATGTCTGGTTCGTCTAACTTTGATAGTTTTCGTGATGGGTGGTAGGTGGCTATATAGCTGTTGCTTTGTGCGGTGTTGCCTCCAGGACTTGTTCAATATTGCTCGCAGCATTCTTGTGTAGTTGCCGTCAAGCTTTTTCTCCAGCCGTTTAGTTAGCGTCCATGTAGTGCATCCATATAGCAGTATCGACACGATCGCTGCTTAGAAGAAACTGCGTTTCATTTTATCGGTCAGGTCCGACTTCCACATGACCGCTAGCCTATCGATGGCTGTCCATGCCTTTGTTAGTCGCGTGTCAATGTCTGTCTCGGTTGATGAGACACAGCTTCCTAGGTAGGTGAGCTTGTCAACTAGTTTCAGAGAGCTACCATTTAGTGTGGAAATGTCACTTGATGTTTGATTAAAGCACATATTCTCCTTTACTTGGTTGCCCAGTCAGCTGGGGCTGTATAATACACTGACTGCATCTCTGTAGAGGGGGGATAAAACTTCCCCAATGAATCTCCTCGATAAGACACTAAACAATCCGATGGTGAGACTTCAGTAATGCTGGAGCTTTGGGGAATGCGGAGTACTCCTTCATTGCCATTGCTCTCAGGTCCACTCTGGCCCGGAGTGGTAGCACCTCATAGGGTTCTATGTATGAGTCAAATAGAACTAAACTATGTACTTATGCTAAACTGAATTGATTAAAATAGAACTGTTTTGACATTTAAACTGCGTACTTATGCCAAACTGAATTGTTTGATATGGAACTGTTTTGACATTAAAACTGTACTTATACTAAACTGAATTGTTTGAAAAAAAAACAGTTGACATTTAATTGTGTGTAAACAAAACCTATACTATTACTATTCTGAATAGTTTGAAATAAAAATGTTTGACTTATCTGAATAGCTTGAAATAGAAATGTTTTAAACTGTGTACTTATGCTAAACTGCATTGTTTGAAATAGAAGTGTTTATTTGTATAAAAATGGATTTGGCATTAAATAACCAACAAATTTTGATATGCCATAAAACTTAAACAAACAATACAATTTATCCATAGCCAGTGGAAGAATAAATGGATTCATGGCTTTTTCAAAGGCATTAGCGCTAAGTGATATGCTGTCAAGATCTGGACTCAAGTTATCAGTTTCATTTGTTGCAAGTATAATCACTGTATTAAGATCATTTCTATAGTATATTTCTTTTGTAGACATATTATATATATATGAATGTGTGTGTGTGTGTATGTGTATGTATGTGCGCGCATCTATGTATAGGTGTGTGTATCATTCCTTCCCAATCTTCTAATTTTCTCTCACTCCCTTCTATATAATCATATGTGTGCAGAATCCTCACAATGTTGAAGATATTTAAGAGCAACTTATTTAATTAGAAATGCAACTAATTTGTCATGCAGACTAATGGATGGATAAAGCTAATTTGTTCAATTCATCCAAGTGGACAGATAAGTAGCTGTGGCCTCAAAATGCTTAGAGTTTATTGAGATAAATTCATTTGTTACTTTTGCTGAGCCGCATGCAGAGCGGCTTTCTCCATGAACAGTTTCATAAGTTTTAGGCTTCCAGTACCAGGGGTCAATACAAAGCCAACTGAAGATCATCAGCTGTTATAATGGGATGATGTGGCTCTACGGACTTCTTGCTACATTGTTCAATAAAAGAGAAGATTCCAATCTCTCCTGTTCTCACACACGCAAATATCATCATTATCGTCAATGCATGCTAACTGTATGAATTACTTAGACTCTCTCTCTCTCTTTCTCTCTCTCTCACCACTTGTTCTGATCGGTCATTGTACTTGATAATTTCTCAAGAGGACACGCAGTGTCAACACAAAGCAGATTAATATAAGTTTTTGTTGGTTGGCCAACACTGGAGTGTCCATGGGAAGGAGTACTTAGGAGAAAATCCCGTATGAATTTGTGTTCGCTTCTCCAGCAATACCCTGGATGTTTTTCTTAGAGGAGTCATGAGATCGGAGGTAAGTGGCCGTACAACTGCTGTTTTATAGGGTGCTGCTTTCAGGAGTTGTTTAAAGTAGCTCGCATCATTCTCGTGTAGTTCATATTTAGCTTTTTCTTCAAATGTGCAAGGATGCTGTAGTATTGACACGGTTACAGCTTGGGAGAATTCCCGTTTTACTTTAAGAGAGATCATATATTCAAATGGTTTATAACCTTTCAATATCAGTCAATTGGCCTTTAAACTCAGCTTTTTCATTCTTTTGGACTGTAAAGTACCTATTGAGATGTGAGGAATCAAGAAAACAAGTGAAGTCTTAAGACCAGAAGCAACATGACATAAAATTTGAAAAATGCTGAAAAACGGATTAGTGAAAATGTGTAAAAAATAACAAAGATGGATTCTAAGAAATAACTATTGATGATTTCATTAGACACACTGAGGTGATTCTTAAAACATATTAGGGGTCTATGAGAATAATGGAGGATTTTTTAAAATTTATGATATAGATTTTAAGAATCGTTAGAGAGTCAGAATGCAACTGGTAGTAATAGCAATGAAAGGGCATCTCAGCATTCCCCAAAGCTCCAGAACTGATTGAATTTAATGTCCTATCAAAGTGCCCGTGGTGTAATTGTTATCGTCGCAGGAATTGGACACGGCGACTCGAGTTCAAATCCTGGACGAGACTGATTGCATTTCACATAGCACTAATACCCTTGGGAAAGGTATGAATCCAATTATTCTCCCTCCAGCTATGGGTAAATAGTAGGACAGACTAGGTTCTTCAGCCTTGGTGAGGCAACTAGTCTAGGAGAAGGAAAACTCTGAATTCAAACCTGTCAAACTCCGCTTAAAAATTGACCTTGTGTCATATCCTGCCCGAGCGGAGGGGTTGGTAAATAGGATCAAAGACACAAATAATCTTTTGAAATTGTATATTTCTTTAGAATTTATTTACCCACCCTCTCCACTATGAGCCCGGTAATACACGAGGTCACTTTTTAAGCAGAGTACTGTGGGTTTAAATTCAGATTTTCCTTCTCCTAGAGTGTTTGCCTTACCAACGCTTAAGAACTTAATCTTCTATACTATTTACCTATAGGTCAAAAAGAGAACAAATCGACTAATACCCTTTCCAAGAGCATTAGCACAAAGTGAAAGGCAAACTGTCTCGTCCACAATTTGAACTCGGGTCGCTGATTTCCTACGACTATAGCCGATAGAGCCTGAACTTACTGTTTTAAATTCTTTTTTTCGATAAGAAAAAAATTACAAAAACTTTTTGAATGTTGTAACGTGTCTCTGGAGATATTTGTTAGTACCAAGAGTGCTACTAGTAGGATACATTTAACAACATTCAACAACTTTCACAACAACATTCAACGATTACACGAAAATTTTGGACAAAAACATGAGACAGCTCTTGATTTACAACCACCCTACACTCCAGATTTCGTCTCTGTTGATCATTTGTTCCAAAAACTGATTACTTTCCTGAAAGGTCGTTGATTTCAGCTATAAAAGAAAATAATTTACTAACTCAATTCATTTTACCACAAAACAACTTTGAGAATTAAACCCATAACGGAAAAACGCGGTAAACAATACATTTCTTTAAGTTTTAAATAAATCAATGAAAAATTCTGTTAATTTTTTTTTAAATACTTGAGAAATTGAAGAAAGTTAAAAAAAATCAAAATATAGCAGTAACAACGTTTCTTCTCAAGAATTCAGTCAGGAAATGTTTTTGTATTTCATTGAATAAGATGAACAAAGACAATAATTTTTCCAAATCAAGTATAATTTTACATGAAGGACTCTACGATTGGAAAATTTATTTTCAAATCAAAGATAAGAATCACTTGAAAGTTTATCAGTCATTAGAAAATCATATCCAGTTCAATGAAGAGAGTGGTAGTATCTGGTACTTGCTTTGTTGATAGAACGATAATTATTCTAATAGATTCTAGTAAGAATTGTGGCACAGTTTCCGTGATGGTTAATTATTTTATTACCCAGTTTGGTTAGGCCGCGAGTTTTACTGGTAGCTGTTAATTTACCTAAAATCTTTGAATGGAAAGGTAAGTCAAATTGGAAAGTTTAAGCGATAACATAACGAACTACACAGGAGGGTCAAAATGTAAACAAAATGAATTCATATTTCTTCTGTGACAGGTTTGATTGGAGAAATAAAAACAGTGAATTTCGGACATGCAAGAGATGTCACAATAATTTAGCAAGGTGACATCACCTCCACCGATATATTGAATTTAGATATATTAAAATTTGCAAATTTTGAAAAAGTAGTCAGTTAGCCAGTCGGTCAGTTGTCAGAAGTTTGCATTTAGAGAGTTTTTTGGGGCTGGGGGCGTCTCTTTGGGTCTATTCTTAGACTCTTACAGATTCTCTCTCTGTCTCTGTCTGTCTGTCTGTCTGTCTGTCATGCTACTCTATGCCGTCTGAATATCGAGCAATAAATGATAGTTAACTGTTGACGGAAAGTTCTTCTTGTCTTTGAGTTGCCAAAATACAGGCAACTTTATTCTAATGGATCACCTCGACCATCAGAAGAAGTTCCGGAGGGATTGTGTCATTCTTTATCTCTGGATCATTCAAACACAGCGCGAGCACAGACAGGATTGATAAACGAACTATCCTAAAATGCATTTAGCACCGTTACCAGGATTCGCCCCTGAAAATCTGCCACACAGCCAGACACAAGATTCGGCCCTAAAAACCCACGGCGCAGCAATAAACAGGATTCGACCCTGAAAATCGACAACCAGGCGATGGTACTATATTTGGTACCGTGCAAACATACTAAGCAGATTGTGGTCAGTTGATGAACTGTGGTATCACAGAATGACCCATACGAAGAGCATCGACTGTATCGCAAGAACGAACCTTACTAAAAGCATAGACAGTATCGTAAGAATGACTCATATTGAGATCATACATATAATCGCAAGAATGACCCTTACTGGAAGCATAGACAGTATTGTCGGAATGACTCATATGGAAATCAAAGATAGCCTTGCAAGAACGACTGTTACTAAAAGCATAGAGAGAATTAAAAGACTGACAATTTTTGAGAGCACCATGACAATGATCTTGTTCGGAGCCGAAGTAATATTAACATTAATAAAAATACCCCACTTTCTCTCTTATTTACATGATCGGTCCATTAAAAGATGAGACAAATTATCTAAATTTTATGCATTTAAAACATAATTACAAATCAACTTTACTGCCTTCAAAATCGTTCCCTTGGGAAGCTACACAACGATAAAGACGTTATTTTAACTCCCTGAAACAGCATTGGAAGTCTTCAACTGACACCTCCTTAAGCTGGTCTGTCATTATCTATTGAATTCTTTCAAAAATTTTCAAATACCGACCACAGAGCTGAGTTTTGACTGTTTGCAACCGGAAATAGTAACTAGGAAATCAGAGATCAGCGATCAATGGCATCAGAGGAATTCTTTTTGGCTAAAGAAAATTTGTTGAGAAATTAATGAGATTGATTTCAGCCAATCAATTGTAATTTTATCTGAAGAAATCAGTCATTTTTTCTAATCTGATCCCCTATCTATCTATCTATCTATCTATCTATCTATCTATCTCAGTCTGTTTATGACATTATCGTTTTGTCTGGCACCAAATGTTATACTATCACTTGGCCCGGCACCAAATGTAACACTATGTTCCGGGCACCGATACCAGTACTAACTCTGATACCAGTGCCAAATGTAATACCATTGTGCATGACAACATTTGTGGTAACAAATGTAATAATAATAATAATTGGCTTTATTCTGGTAACGGTGCCAAATGCTTTTCCAGGCAGTTTGTTTATCAATCCCCTCAATGCCCACGTTGTGTTTGAAAGATCCACTGATAAGGAATGACATAATTCATCCGAAACTTCTTCTAACAGTCAAGGAGATTCGTTGGTACAAAGTTGTCGACTCAAAGACAAGAAGAACTCTCCGTCGACAATTAACAATCATTTATTGGAACGTATTGGTGTATCAGTAATATGTCCAATATTTTTATTGAAAATTGTCGCTTTATTATCCAGATATACTGCTCGATGTTCAGACTGCAGTCAGTAGCACCAGAGAGAGAGAGAGAGAGAGAGAGAGAGAGAGAGAGAGAATCTGTAAGGGTCTATGAACAGAGGCACAAAGAGACACCCAACACCGACCCGACCGGCATTTAACCTCAACTGACAACTTCTAACTTCTAACTGACAAATTTTTCAAAATTCACTAATTTTTATGCATCTAAATTCAGAATATCGTTCGTGTGATGTAATTTCACTGAGTTATTACGTCATCTCACACGTGTCCACAATTTCACTGTGTTTCCATTTCTTCAATCAAACTTGTGACAAGATATAAACTTATTTTGTTTACATTTTGTCTTCCTGTGTAGAAATGACAGTTCCCATATCTTGGTCGGGATGCACTCACTTGAACTTTCCAATTTGACTTATATTTCTGCTCAAAGATTTTAGCTAACTTAACAGCTATTGGAAAAACTCGCGGCCCAACCAAACCAGATAATAGAATAATTAATACAATCAGCCATCACGGCAACTAGGTTAATACCTCCCTTCTATCGAAAATCAAATTTTGTCAAAGACAAAAATTTATTTAAACTTATACGACGATATCTAATGATTTTTCTCCTATTTTTCTCTACATTTTCTACTTCCCAATTTTTAATAAACCTGCAATCTATTTCTCTCGTGCTGCGATGAGCACCTCATCAAAAAAAGAAAAATTCTGTGATAACAATTCCAAAGAACACAAAACGAAAATACATGAAATCATTAGTACAGTCCAAAATAAAATAAAAAAACTAAAGTTATAGGACTTTACACTCCTATAATTTAATTTGGGCGGTATGCCACTTGTTCCCACAAAGATGGCGGACGCTCAATGTTCAGTCTCGGGAAACCATTGGCCAGGAGGACCACGTGATATGCTTACAACTACGTCGGCGTGCGAAAATTCAAGTCCTGCGTCTTGAGCCACTGATAAGACGATTTTTTCTATAAATACGCTGTCTTAAAAGACATTCGACCTCTTTTACGATTTTTCTTCGTAGCGGCAACACTCTCCCTTTGACGAAATTCCTTCGTAGCGGCAACACCTTCTCTTTGACCAAATTCCCCCGTATCAGCAACACCATGCCTCGCAGACATTATTGTACAAGAACTATGAGACGCTTTCCCGTCTTTAAAAAACTACCGGTTTCTAATCATAGAAAAAAGACATTTTAATTTTACAATTCTTTTTGTAGTTTAGTAGTGTTACACACACACACACACACACACATACATACACGAGCTCACACATATATACACACTATCAGTATGTTAGTAGAGTTAGTTATGTTTTCATGTATTAATGTAAGTTTTGTTTATTATAGAATATAAATTTGTTTTTGTTCGTTCGCCTTGTTTTTAAATGTTCATTTTGTCCACGCCGTTTTACAACCATTATCTATACCGCTTCTTTTACGCACACTTCACCCCACAAAGTCAAACAAAAATCGTACCAAAATTTCAAATGTCTATTTCACCTATCATGAATCACTTCTCTTTCTTTTTCTTTTTTTCTTCCTTAGTAATGGCTTAAGGTCTGTTCCGCTGTACTATGTGGAATTTGAAGGCTTTTGAAGGCCAGGCGTTAAGGCTGTGTTGCCGTAAGATATCTGACTCCATATTTTAGTTACACTGTTTCACCCCAAGTTGACTGGCTGGCGCAATGCCTTGCCCAAAGAAAGTCCCAAAAGAAATATACAAAAGAAAAGATAGAAACAGATAAGAGACGAAAACACTTCTTCCACACTTTCCTTTATTTACTGGGTGAAGGGACTAACCAACGCTACGTCTTGTGACGCAGCGTGGTGCCCAAAACACCAGACAGCAAAATGGTGCTGTTGGTTCGACGGACACTGCCTGAAAGTGCAAGATGATATCGTTTCCTTTTTCAAGGGGAAAATCCCTTTTTTTTTACGCATGCGTCATCTCCTTTTCCGTTAGAGACCTCTGGGAGTTTCTTCAAATTTAATAGTTTTCTTTTTATCAATTTGTTTATTTTTTTTAAATTCAATTTTTAAATTTATTTATTCGTTCCTTACAAGTAACCATTTTATATTTTCTCTCTGACTTCTTTCTTTTCTTAAAATTCATCTATTCACATATATCTATATTTTTCTGTACAATTGCTCATTATCTGTATATCTGTCCTCTCTTTCGAATAACTTAGGCTAATATTAGTTCACACATGCCCTTTTCCAGTTTTTTTCAACAAGTATTTCAAAATAAAGCACGACTCGCATCCAGCAATCATTTCCTAAGCATGATTCGAAACAGAGTCCGTGATTTTCCACTGCATACCACGAGACTCGCCAAGACTTAGCACGTATATTCCTTAATCTCCGATCCCTTTTCTCAAAATATCTTCTTCAACATACGAACACATGGGTGCGAAGGGTTACAACTTCAACTAACACAGTTGTATGGTCTCTTACCAACACCCTCCGCCAAATTCTCGATTGCAGAACACATGGGTGCGAAGCGTTACAACTTCAACTAACACCGTAGCCAACTTCCCAAAATTTCTCAACCCAAGTTTCAAGGGGGAGCCTCACAAAAGTCTGGCCGGAAACCAGTACCTCAAAATTCTCGACCCCATTCTATGAGAAGCCTCACAAAACGTTTGCCAAAAACGTCGATTCTATCTCACAGAACCTGGTATGTCTTCTACCAGTACACAAAAATTCACGTCCCCACTCACCTAACTACGGATCTAAAGGCACATGCGTATCGTCTTGACCATATCACAGGGTAGTCTAGAATTACCTGGATGCTGATAATCGAACACAAACCAGAAGAATAGATATCAATCAAATCACTAGGCGTACGATTAGCGTTTACGAGTGGAAATTTACTAAGCTTTTTGCTTAGATGTGGCACAAGGCCATATGAAAGAGGCACCCAATGAGACTCGAACTCACTCGTGTACGTTTGCTAATCGAGCTTGCTAACCATTACACCACCAGAGGCGCCTTTAGCGTTTACGAGTGACGACAAAATCTCTTTCATAAGATAATTTGTTTACGTTATAAAAGAAATCCATTCATAAAATTTTTTTTACTATCAAAGTCCATTCATGAAATATTAAAAATTCTAATGTTCTACAAATTCGAAGCTTTGTTATTACAACTTATCAACTTTTAACATATCACAGAAACTATTTTCTGTTGTTTAAACGACAACTGTCTGCTTGTCTTTCTCCTTTTTTCTCTTTCTCTTCCCTTCCTTTTGTTAACACAAAATCAAATAGTTTCCTGTTGCAACTCATATATAAAATATAATAGACTTGATCACCGATTTCCCATTTTCTTTTATAATTATTTAAATTCTATTGGACGCAACTCTTAAAACCTTGAAAGACAGATAAAATCAATTTTTCTTTTTTTTTTGTAATTAGCTAAATTTTATCGACGAGAACTCTTAAACCTTGAAAGACAGATATAACCAAAAATATACTGTTTTTTTTTCTTTTTGAGAATGAGCAATTTTTACCTATCCTTTGACTCTTTTTCTTTCCAGCTTCTTCATTTTAACTCCTGTAGATGTGTTGAATTATTTCTTTTGCCGTTGATTTTCGCTCTTCATTCCTGTACTGTCCGCTTTTCATTCGTTCTTTTTTTCTTTAATGATTATCTTCTTCATTCAATTACTGTAAGCTTCTTTTTCTTTTGTTTGTCTCTTTTTTTTTTCTTTTCTTGGTTTTCCTTCTTTTCTCCAAGTATCTAATATTTTCGGGTGTTTTTTTTTTCTGGCCTTTTCATTTTCAATTCCCTTCATGTGTCGAATTGTGTCTTTGTCTTTGATATTTCACTTTCATTTTTTTCTTTTTGCTTGGGACCTGTTAGCAAACGTAGCATTTTTTCTTTTTCTTTTTAATTTATCTTTTTTAGAAATTTTGGTAAGGAACTGGTGATCCTGTTTCACCGATCAGCAGCAGCCCCTTGGGGTCACGTGACGTCCATTATAAAAAAAGAGCCCCACAGGAGATTCTCTCTCTTTTGGTTCCAGTCCCACAACTGTTAGTATCAGGTACTTTTCGTAGCAGCCGCTTGACGGTATACGTATTTTGGTACCTTCCACCACCCGGGACCCAAGAGCGACGAACGCACGTGCAGAGTTAAAAGGAACAGGACAAAGTTAAGTTTCAGCAGGCATTTTATCTGCAAACACACTTTACCAACTACTTTACCCACAAACCTTATCAAACCTACTTTACCCTTCACATACCTTCAAACACCTTTACAAAACCTTACAACCTTCACAACAAACCTTACTTTATATTACACCTTGAACTCTTCCATGAACTCCCCTTTGTGAACTCTTCCAATTCTTTGTTTATTCCATTTGGTGTTTATTGTTGTTGTTGTTGTAAATAAATCTTGTTGCATGTATAAGTCGTTCGTCTTCCTTTCTTCAAAGGCTCTCGCCCAAATCTCTACTGCTGGTTGAGTACGGTTTATTCTTTTACAAAACGTTGGAATTTAAACCGGGCTTTTCGGGGCTTAATAAAATCCCCATATACTTGCAGATAAAACCCATACTTTTTCTTCTTTCATACTTGGTACCAGCAGTCTCTTATAACTCCCCTATTTTTCCTACGCTTTATATTCAACTTAGGCTCCACCCTTCGGGGCAGGAAACTGTCTTTCTTGATTTTCAAAATGTCTAAGCGAAGAAGAGGTCCTAAAATCAAACACTGAATATCTTCCTCTCAAAACGTTTCCCCAGATATCTTTCTAAAGAAAACAATCCCGCTTTTCCCTGACGACTTGAGACAACACAGATGACCCCTACTTCTTGCTAAATCATTTTACATATTTTAATTTCCAAGTATTTTCTTTGTCCAGATAATATTAAGTAATTAAGATTTTCTTTGGTTTTCTACCCAGGACATTTTTTCAATGCAAACAATCCTGTTCGTCTCTGATAATTTCAGAGACAAACCAGAGAGAAATTTTTTGTTTGATCCTGGCTATTTGTTTTTCTATCTTTTGAGTTTATAAATGTTTTTTGTCCAGTATATTAGATTTTCAAAAGAGTACAACCCTGCCTTTTTCGCTTACTCTGCTTGCTTTCAATTCTTGATTAACCCTATCCAAGCTTCCGTGTTACATCTATCTATCTATCTATACTACGCCAAATGAATACAATTTGTATTGCTTCAATTGTCCAGTTGGGGAATGTTCATCTTCTTGTCTCTAAAGGGTAACTTTTTCTACCCACATTCGCTATTGCCTAGTTTTTCCCTTTGTATTTTTTTGTTGTCGATATATTGCTTTTTTCACTAGTATAGTCATGTCGGCAGCAAAATTCGATTGAGGTTTGAATATTCTATTTTTTCAATTAACCAGTAGTCCTGATAGTACTATAAACTCACAATTTTCTGAGCGTTCGTTTAAAGGATTCGACTCCTGATCGCCGACCGGCAACGCTCTAAGTCGGTGACCTCTCCATCCACATTGTTTCAAAAATCTGAAAAGGTCTATGAGCCCAAGATCGATGCATTCTTCATCTGTCGTCAGCCTCGTGCCACATTTAAAGAAGTTGACAGGTTCCAACACATCAGAAATACAACGAAGAATTCAAATGGATATTCAACATTAGCGACCCAATGTCGTCGAGACAACGTAGAGGAGATGACCTGATAACTCTTCCCACGATTTCTTGGCTTGGTGTGGGGACTTAACTTCCTACCAAGCTACTTAGATAAATCGATAGATTATAATGTCTGGTCTGAAGGAATTACGTTATTATCAGTTGATTTCAGTGTCAGTTACCTTGAGGCTTGGTGACTATTCGTCCTACTTCAAGTAAGGTCTTCTTCTTCTTCTTCTTCTTCTTCTTCTTCTTCTTCTTCTTCTTCTTCTTCTTCTTCTAGTTGGTGTGCTTGTAGTCGAATTGTCAATGACTTGGAACTCAGGATTTTCTATCTGTAACAGCTGATGTCTCCAAGTTCTGCGTGTTAGTTATGCAAACTTGACGAAGACGAATGGCTTGGCCAGGCCTTGTTGAATACCGGCTGCTTTGTTTTTTCTGCTCCTTTTGGCTGAGTGGTTCTTTCTAAATGCTGATGTGTACCTCTCAATAATGTTTTTTTTATGACGGTTGTTTATTTTCCCAGTCAACTGTGATGGACAAGCGCCATAGAATTACCTAACTGATAGATAACCGCTTTCCGAAGACAACAACTGACCCAAATACCTTAGTTCTCGGCTTTGATTAAAAAAAACACAGACGGATAGAAAAACAATCTTCGAATTCCGGGTTTTCTGGATCAGTTTTATCTTAAGGTTAGTCATTTAGATAATATTAGCTTGTTCTCTTTCCAGATCACTCAGGTGACTGGGTGGGGTTGGAGTGAAGGATACTTAGATTAATACTTAATCTAATCTGGTTAACTTGAATTAAGTTTGGATTCTGTCCTTATGAAATCCTTTTACTTGATCCCTTTATCAGAACCTATCAAACCCTTTGAATTAATTCTTTCTACTCAACTAATCTCTCCCTATTAAAAACCTAATTTTCCCATCTTCCCTCTTTTTCCTCCGACCTTATACAAAAAACGATAGGATCCGTCAATACTTTTGGAGAGCCATATGTTCTCTTCTCCATGGTGGATTCTTTATACACTCTGTCTTAATATGACACAAAGGAAAAAAAGAAAGAAGATGGTGAAATGAGTACTTTGAATTTTATGTTTATGTCTAAATCATCAAAGTGTTCGCGTCTCGGAACATCCTCGGAATGAGTCTCAAATTGCGGTCATATCGATGTAAATCTTAACATCTGACAAAAGTTGAACTTTTTATGAAGCCAACGGATCAGTTAGCAGCAGTTTTTCCATGAACTCAAGCTCAGTAAAAATTGATCTAGATCCAAAATATCTTGCTTATATCAAGCGTTTTAGACCGACTGATTGATTTTCACGGCACCTCAACCGTTTTAGGTTATTTTAAGACTAAAGATTAGCGAATCGCGTGCATTGTACATTTATGTATAAATTTTTGTGTAGTTGTTTCTCAGGCGTTGTTTTCACGCACATAAAAAACTCATTCAGATTTTTCTTGTTTTATAAGAAAAGGTAGTATGTTGCTACGACAAAAATGTTGAGCTATGCTCTTTCTGGTGAAGTTTACAACTTTTTGAACGATTCCCGTATACCCACATAGAATTCTCTCACCTGCAAGCATTATAATGCACTCAGGAGCAGAAAAACCAATATAGTCACAATATTTTCTCATTTCACTCCGGGCGAGTTTTATACACTAGCGTTAGCTGGTGGTATTTCACTGTTGTCTGAGTGACAGCAAATTTCCTCAGGATTTTTCTAAGTATTCTAGTTGCTCTAAACAATACAAGAAGGGAAATGATAATATGCACGCAGTCTTAAATGCTTGTAAGTACTCTTTCTCCTCCTTTTTTGTCTCAGAGAGTCTATCAATGTCGTCTTTTTGGTGGAAGGCCTTGTGCGTCGATATTGATTTCCTCGATTTTTTTTCTTACAAGGGAGACGGCCTATGTATTTATCCCTTTAATTAGATTTCTACCGTAGAGTTTGTTTAAAATAAGTTTTCTTGTTCTTCTTAGGTACTACTTTTTCTTTTTTTCTTTCACCTTCGTTTTTTTTACTCAATTTCTAGGTCTTTGAGACACAAACGAATCACCCAATCCAGGCCAGAAGACCAGACTTAATGTTAGTTAACAAGAAAATTAATTATCAGTTATATAGTGGATTTCGGTGTGCCAGAAGACGAGGGAGTTAAAGTGAAAGAAAACTAAAATCTGAACAAATACCTGGACCTTGTCTGAGAGTTAAAAAGGCTATGAAGAATGAAAGTGACTGTGATACCAATCATAGTTGGAGCCCTTGGAACAGTCCCCAAGAACCTGGAAAAAAAAGGCTCGAACAACTGATTTGATTAGAGGAAGAATTGAGATCATTTAGATCGCAGCATTCTTATTGTGGGGGGGGGAGTATGTAATTTGGTTATTTCAATAGATTGCTCTCTAAATTATTCCCACCACAAATACAACACAAAACTTTACAATCACGCAAAAGAAATGGAATAGAACACAACGAACATTAAATAACAAACAATTTAATGTGCATATAACAGAATATAAAAAACAAAATACATGATATATAAATGGCCTTTTGGAAAATAAAGTTTAAAGAAGAGAATAAATTTGTTGAAAGATGTGTGTATGTTCATGTTATCAGAGTCCGTAAATAAGTCGTTCTTACTGACATTAAGTTTATAGCGGGTTTTATGATTGTGGCGTCAACGTGTCGCGTTGATGAAAGAAAGTTTGTCGTGTTTTCCTTTTGAATATAATTCTCGGCCATTTGAAAAGAGGTCATGAACTTTAGTTGAGGAAGGAAAGGAATTGGTTGGACATAGTATCGGCTACTGGCTTAGTGGCTTGTGTTCGTATGTGTCTTCGTTGTGTGTAAGCTTGTGTCTTGTGTGTATGGCTTCCTAACTCTGTGTTATTTATATCCTACAGGTGGATCAAAGAATCGTCCTAAAATTTTTGCGCGTAGACATTTATTGACCAATCAGATTTGTATTTTACTATTTTATTTTCGAGCCTAAATATTTTCTGTTAGTTCACTTCCGATCCTAATTTTCTAGAATGTTCTATTCCATGTTTTTAGCTGATTGGTTGAAAAATATAAAAATGTAATTTAAATGCTAATGCGGTTTTGATCCTAAATTTCTAGAATGTTCTTAAGTATGTATTTATTGCTTATTTTAAGACTAGAAGAAATGTGTATCCTATATTATAATCGGCTTGGCAAATTAGAAGAGTCCTGGAGACCTGAGGAGTATTGCTCCCACTCAGACTCCTTTCAAAAACCATCAGTTAGAGCTGTTGGGAAAACATTCATCGAGTTTATTAATAATAATAATAATAATAACTGAGCAAGCGACAAAAATTTGAGCATGATTACAAACTAAGAATAATGCGGTTTTCATTACAGTGGCTTTGAGCAATAAAATACCTCGCTGGAGATTGAGGTAAAGCCTCATTCCTATTCAATCAATACAGTCTTCAATATACGTCATTTTACTTCGAAGAAAGGTTCCAAAAAGACGAAGGTTGAGAAGTTTCGATTCTCACGTGATCAACAGACACGAGACATGAGAAGACACGACTACAATTCACAATTTTATCCCCACACTTATATATATTATAAATTCATCAAATTTTTATGCATAAATAGCAGTGGGAAATGATTTAACTCTGAAGGGTATTTCTAGTTTAAGTTCGAGTAAATATTAAACATGAATTCTATTGAATTTTCCCGAGTACACCTGTATTAGAGAGGTAAAGTTTTAAATTGAAATCTGACGGAGAAACACTTAGTAAACAAACAAATATGTGGAAAGCACAAAAACGATTCTTTATCAATTTGGTTTTCCATACTGTTTTCATTTTCTTCTTCTTCTTCTTATATATATATATATATATATATGTTATCATATCATTAAATAAGTTTCGAGACTTTTTTCGTATGAGCACTTTTATTGATAGTACACACATGAAACTCTAGTCCCCTTCGAACTAATATCCTCCGGTTGCAATGCACTTGTACCGTTCCAACAACTTCTGGAAGGCCCCATCGAAGTCCTCTTGTGTGATCGTGTCAATGACCTTTGTCACAGCCTCTTTCATCTCCTCATTTGTCTCATAACGCCAGCCTCTGAGCTTAGGGAATAACCAAAAGTCACAGGGAATAAGGTCTGTACTATAGGGAGGGCGAGCAACTATCTTGATGCCCATCTTGGTCAAAAATTCTGTGACAAGGATGGAGTTGTGGACGGGTGTATTGTTCTGGTGGAAATGTCACTGACCCGATTTGAAGAGTGCTGGCCTCTTCCAACGGAATCTATTCCTGAACTCCCTTAAAACCTCAATATAGTTATCCTAACCGTTTGGCCAATCAACTCTGGTGTATTGACTTCCTTACTCCTCCCATACCTCTCATTATCCCTCACAGACTCCCTGCCTTCCTTGAATCTCTTATGCCACTCAAAAACTCATGCTCGATTCATGCAAGATGCTCCAAAAGCAGTCTGAAGCATTCCATACGTTTCTGTGGCATTTTTTCCAAGTTTAAAACAGTATTTTATTACATATCGTTCTTCTAAAGTGTCAAATTGCTTTTTTGAAATTCACCAGCTGTGACAATCAGGGTTTAGTAGGGTGTATTCCAATTGCTGCTGTAGCTGTTCATTTGAACTTGAAACCATAAAAATTAGTCATCTCATAAGATGTATAGCAATAACATACTGAATTTTCAAGAGTCTACGACAATTTTAAATGCCGGTACAAAAAAAAAGTCTAGAAACTTATCGTATGCACCTCGTACCTATACTTGGTCTGTCAATAGCAATGAGAAGAAACTTAATCAACAAGAGCCGTTGTCTCTGTGTCTATTACACTATCATGATATATATATATATATAAAATGGTACTTGATATATATATATATATATATAAAATGGTACTTGATGCCTACTTGCTTAACACTCAGCATTATAAGGTACGGATCAAGGGTAAAGTAGAGCAATCCTGGGAAGGAATCGCACCCCCCCTACACCTTGGTGAAGTAGCTATCGAAAAGGGAGCCTTGGGGTCACCCTCGACTAAAGGGAGACAACTTTACTTTATATATATATAACTTTTAAACGCACTCTTATGTAAAGTTGCTTTTTAGAATACACGAGAGAAGGTAAAGATAAAATCTATGATGCTTCAATGTAGGAAAATACGAATAAGTAAATGAATTCACTTATTATTCTCAATCATTTGATATTTTTTAAAAAGCCAAAAAAGCTTTAAACCATTGATTTTCATGTATTTGATGTTAACATGAGTTAAGACATCTGTTCACATCATGTCTCAGAAAATTAAAGTAATAGCATGGAAAGCCACAGTAGGAATTAGAGCTTATTTTGTTTTTTTTCAAACTTTGATCCTATTTACCCAACCCCTCCGCTCGGGCTGGATATGACACAAGGTCAGTTTTTAAAGCAGAGTTTAGCAGGTTTGAATTCAGAGTTTTCCTTCTCCTAGACTAGTTGCCTCACCAAGGCTGAAGAACCTAGTCTGCCCTACTATTTACCCATAGCTGGAGGGAGAATATTGGATTCATACCTTTCTAATACCAAGGGTATTATTTCACTAATAGTGCTATGTGAAATGCAATCAGTCTTGTCCAGGAATTGAACTCGTATCGCCGTGTCCTTATCCTGTGACGATAACCATTACACCACGGGCACCTCCTATTTTTTCAAACTTTGATTAAGCCTTAATGGCAACCTTGAAAATTCACGAGTTACCAAAAAACAACCCCATCACCCCCCAGAAAAAAGAAAAAACAAACATAAATAAATAAAAAAAAAACGATTATATGCAAAAGTTTCATAAATTAAAATGTTACAACTAAAATTGTGAAAATACACAACTTGAAAAGAACATGTACCTTATTGTTATAAACACACACACACACACACACACACACACACATACACACACACACACACACACGCGTTCCTAGAGAAACGTGTAAGTAAAAGTTGTGATGAGTGTATAGATGTATGTTCCACAAAAGAATTATCGCTGCAATGGCAAAAAAAAGAAAAGACAAGATTTTAAGAGTGAAAGAATGAGGCTGACTCCAGCGGATATAGTTTTCTAATTTAATTAGCATCATAACACACAAACACACGCATCCCCCATATATATATATATATATATATATGATTGAATCAAAACTGTGGCATCATATTTTTACCATACGAGAAGGCATTTTAATATATTCAGAGAGAGAGAGAGAGAGAGAGAGAGATAGAGAGACTTTTATATTCACCGCATTTCAAAGGAAGCTGTTGAAAACAAAGGCGGTAATTTTTTTAAAACTTTGCTTTATATTTTTTTTAGTTGTTGTTTTTAAGTGAAGAGAGAAAGGAAAAGAAACATTTTTTTAAAATTTTAACAACTCTTATTCATTTTTTGGCAGAACAACCCGGTGTTGTCCGTGTCGGTATGTATCATATCAAAATAATAATATCAAATGATGTGCAAATTTAGCTCAAGTAGGATTTCTGTGTATTTTCATTGTCGTAAGAATCATAAGGTTTTCTTATTCGGCTTGTTCAGCTTAAAGTTTCAGGATAAACAATATTGTTTACGGTTTTTCTCTCTTGTGACAGGATGAAGAGGCCATAAAGCTTTCTAACTTTTGAATGATCAAAACAAAACTGTCCATGTGAAAAATCGGGATCTCCCAGACCCAGTCCAAAAGCTTTCAGTGATTTCCCTTGAGTTTTAATGATTGTTTCGGTAAAACAGTGTGAGAGGAAACGGGACCCATTTAAAATGACCAGTATGCTGAGTCATTGATTAATGTTAAAGGCATATCAACCCGTCCAAAGTTACCTTATATCTAGAGGTTAGGAAATTGCGTTCATTGGAAGTTCCTATTTACATTTTTTGTGAAGTTACATAAGTTTTTGTCACACAGTTGTATAATAGCATAAAAATGTGGAACATGTGGGTAATGGTGATATTGACTGTAATTTGCGCGCTTGGAACGGTCCTAAAAGGCTTGGTAATGGGGCAGAAAGAGTTGTAAATCGGAGGACGAACCGAGACCATCCTGACAACAAAATTGAATACTGAGATGAGTGCTGGAGTCTTGAGCAGCTTGCTGTCGTTCAGAATCCAGTGAAAGACTATCAACTAGCTCCTATGTAAGGAGATCGCAAGAAGTATTATAATAGTCCCGACTAGAAGGCAAGACTAAGCGTAAGATAACCAGTAAAAAATTTGTCACCTGGTAGATTTTGCCGTTCCAGCGAACCACAGAGTGATAATAAAAGAAAGCGGAACGATTGACAAATACCAGGATCATGCCAGAGAGCACTAAATAAATAAAATCAGTTGAACATATAGGTGACAGTGATTTTAATTGGCGATTATAAGTCCTCTGGGCTTGGAAAAGAGTTGAAGGAATTCGAAATCAGAGGAAGAATCGAGACCCCATAGACCACAACATTGTTGAGATCAGCTAGAATACTCAGAAGAGTCCTGGAGATATGCTGTTACTAAGACTTCAGTGGGGAACCACCGGTCATAGCTGATATAAAAAAAACTCGGACGGAGAAATATGATGATAATAATAATAATAATGATGGTAATAATGATGGTGATGTATTTTATGTGTCTAACAAATATGAAGATATAAAGAATTTGACCAACTCAGCTAAATGAATAAATTATCGGTTCTAATCCGAAATTTTTCGATGAAGCACTATCAATCATAATTGATTTTAATTAGTATTTTTAAAATGAAAGAAATACGAGTAAAACATTTACGATAGATAACAAAGAATAATCATATAGTCCTGAAGATGGTTGCATAGACCGAAACATTGGCAATTTTTATTGAAAGAATACATATTCTGAATATTTGTTTTAAACATTTCAGATTTATTTACCGTTACATTTATTACACACACACACACACACACACACACACATATTTATATACATAGATATATACACACATATACGCACGCACTTATGTAAAAATGTGTGCGTATATCTATTTATGTGTGTGTGTATGTATATATATGTGTGTGTGTATATTTGTGTATATTCATCTGTGTATATTTGTGTGTATATCATCATGTCACACTGCTAGCATGGATTTTTCTTACTCTCTCTCTCAATTCGTCCCGATCATTCATTGCTTTCGGCAGGTCTTCTAAACTAAATCCTGTGTCCGCACAGAGCTGTTGTAGGTAAGTTCTTGTTGGTCGGCCGACACAGGCACGTCCATGTTAAGGGGTCCAAAGGAGAACGTCACTTACGAGTTCTTCCTTGCTTCTCTAGCAATGTCCCGCATGTCTTTTCGTCTTATTTTGATGGTTTTAGAAATTGGAGGTAGGTGGCCGTACAGCTGTTGTTTCGTGGGATGTTGCTTCCAGGATTTGTTCAATATAGTTCGTAGCATTCTTGTGCAGTTTCCGTCTAGCTTTTTCTCCATACACCTAGTCAGCGTCCATGTGGTGCATCCATAGAGTGAAATTGGAAAAAAATTGCGTTTTATTTTATCGGATTGGTCAGACGTCTATACGATTGATAACCTAGCGATAGCGGTCCATGCCTTCACTAGGCGCATATTGATGTCATTTTCAGTTCAGTGGACTTGTCCACTGCCTTTTTGATTAAAACACATGTAGTCCGTTTTGTCTGCATTTACATGGAGACCAAGGCCTCCTGTTGCTTCCTCCAGCCTATGTAGTAGGGATTCGGCTAGTGTAGGTGTATATGCTAGAAACGCTATGTCATCTGTGTAATCTACGTCCGTCATAGTTTCTGCGTGGTATAGGGGTTCGTCCAAAAAACCTCGAGATGACCCTCTTATTCGCAGATTTCTCCAAGGTATTTGACTCCATATACAGAGGGAAGATGGAGCAAATACTATTTGTGTATGGTCTCCGCAAAGAAACTCACAGTCATAATGAAGCTCTATAAAAACATAAAAGTCAAAGTTCGCTCACCGGATGGAGACTCAGACCTATTTGACATTGTAGCTGGTATTCTGCAAGGAAATCCATTAGTCCCATATCTGCTCATAATCTGCTTAGACTACTTGCTTCGAATGTAGATAGATCAAATATGTGCATATATGTGTGTATATATGAGTATATATATATGAGTATGTGTATGTGCATATATATATATCATCATTATCATCACCATGATGTCATGCTGGTAGCACGGATATCCCTGACCCTCTCTCGCCACTTTTCCCTATCGTTCATCGCCTCAGGCAGGTCTTCTGGACAACATCCCGTAAACGCTCAGGATCGTTAGCTCGATCGGGGAACTACTGCTGCTCCTCTATAAGAGTGGCTTCTATAGAAGAGAAAACAGCCATCGAAAGATAACCATGACCCCCATATATATATATATATATATATATATATATATATATAGTGGATGAATAGAGTTTCCAAGTCGGTAAAAGTAAACAACGGGAAGATACATTTGTAAATGCAAAATTTCGTCCCTTTAATTTAGATTCTTTTTCCTATATATATATATAAACAATGATTTGAGTGTAACTTATTAGAAAGATGTTAAAAAAAGAGAAAAAAGGGAAAATAACAGCAAAATTCTTGAATGCTTTCTTATGTGCGTATTGTTTAATTACCAGCAAGATATTTTGATTTAGATTTTTCTAAGATCCTCTTTTAAGTTAAACTATACAATCAAATAAATTTCGATGAATTATAACAAATAATTTTCTTACTATAATGTTATGTGTGATATTATACCTTCCACCCATGCAATGCCAGATTACTTTTCTTATATATATATATATATATATATATATATATATATATATATGAAATAGAAATTGTAGCACTTTGCATATTCACTAGATCTATCTACCTGCGATTTTTCTGCATTGCTAAAGAGAAAATTCATCTCGAGGGTAATTTCTAAGGATATGAAGGATATCAAATAAATTTAAACAGTGAGGCTTTACACAATATCAAAAGAGATATTTCAGAGGTGCTTTGGATTATGAAAAACTCACTGGAATAAAAAAATCGGAATTTCAAGGGGACAATTTTTGTTGATTGTTCATTTCTGTCTTGATGAGTACGGTTTTTATTCTCCATACGTTTTCAACACATTTTCTGTAAATAGAACCTTCTCACAGACAAGATGGCCCAATTTTTTTTCGAAATTTTTTTATTCAAAATTTAAAACGTGTTGGTAATCGATGTTTAAGTTGGTTCGTTTTCTTTCACTTGAGTGCGTAGAGTATGGGTAGAAAATAATTTATCTTTATAGTCAAATCGTGCTGATAGCAGGGATTCTCATGACTCTCTATCAATATTTGTTGCTATCGGTCATCGTTCTTGATTAGTTCTTTTAGAGAGCATTTAGTGTCTGCACAAAGATGATTGATGTAAGTTTTCGATGGTCCCAATTTTGATGTATTCATGTGTTGGAATCCATAGGAAAATGTCTCTTATGAGTTCGTCCCTCCCTCACAAGCCATTCCCAGCATGTTTTGTTTGTCTTACTTTGATCATTTGTGAGATGGGAGGTAAGTGGTCGCAATGCTTATCTTGTGGGGTGCAGCTTCCAGGATTTGTTAATAACAACACGCGGCAGTTTTTCCAGGCGTTTCGTTAAAATCCAAGTGTTGCAACCATCCAGTAGTACTGACGGGGTTATATCTTGAAAGAATTCCCATTTTATTTTATCAGAGAGATCGGATTTCCATATGATCGATTACATACTTCATCTCATTTCGTCAATATCTACCCACATCATCTTGGGTGAAACATACAACACATTGTCATTTTAAAGATGTGAGGATGAGAGAGAGTGAGAGAGAGAGAGAGAGAGAGAGAGAGAGAAAGAGGGAGAGAAAGAAGGGGGCAACGTGTACACGTGTGTGAGTATAAATATGAACTTGGTCCCTGTGACTAGTGTCACGCAAGCGTCAGACTACCCCGATCTTTTTCCTTTAGTAGAATGGGGGAGGTGCTATCACTGACAAGGAATCTCCATAAATCAGACTTGCATCATTTATTTATTTATATTTTTTATTTGGTCACGTCTTGTCCGAAGACAAAAAACGTCTGAGAGCGATGAACAGATATTACACTCTACACCCAGTTCAATAGTCGTGGGGTTTCCTTTATGTAATCTAATCATTGAAGTAGAAATTACCATACTCTCCTAAAAGCTTCACGCTGTCTATGAAACTTAGAATACACTGAATTTTACGCCTGTAGAGAGGTAGGACCCCCAAACCAAAAGTGGGTGTTTTGGATATAACATTAAACTGCATCTGATCATCAGGCTCTTCATTGCCATCATTGTCATATTCTGTAGGATGGTGTATTAAAAAAAAAACAAAAACAAAAAAAAAAAAAAAAATTATTAAAAAAACTAAAAAAGTATAAACAGAAATACAATGAACGCACTTCCCTAAACTATACGCATAAAACTACCCTGGAAAGGTTGACATGCAATTAAAATCTATCTACGAATCTCCTATAAAATGCTTTGTTTACAAGGGAGACTACTGTTCATTGCAAATCCATCTGCATAACTACTATTTCGATCTACAGTAGTCGGTATCTCAGATATTATACGAGCGTATTGGACACATTGTAATACTTTTAATTGTTTTTTTTTCAGTTTAAATGTGCGTCTTATTAGTTGGAAATACGGTACGTCTGTAGGGAGTGGAAGAGTGAAGAGAATTAAATTGAATTAGGAATAATTATTGGAAATATGCGGAGGCTCCCGGAGGCCCTTGGCGGGGGAAGGGGCGATCAAGGTGCGGGGAGGGGAACCGTTTCGATGGGGGAAAGAGTCTTGTTCTCTTTCAGCAGTGTCCGGCGGAGTGACAACACCTAAATCTTTCTTGCTAGCGGTGGAAAGCGCCTTGCGTCCATCTCTTGACGACGCGTTGTCTAACCATTCCACCAGTAGTTGTCGCCACTTTTACAAACGACCCATGACTAAAACACCGAATAATGAACTCGTCAGAATCACAGTTAAGACACCATACAACGGACTTAATGACTACAACTGAAAACACCGGATTTAGACATATCTCCCAAAAACGTTTAATACATTGTTAACGCTTTACATACCAAATTTGGACATATATACACAAGAATGACTAACACTTTTTAACACCTTGACTGGGAGATTTAACTATTTCATTTGTATTCAGGAAGAATTTCCTCACCTACTAAATGGTTGTTGAACCCAGAAATAAAGACAAATTATAAAAGATATCTTCGTTTCCAATCTTTTATTATCTTCTTTCTTCATATAATTCCTTTACAGCATTCATATCCGAGAAGTTAAACTAGCAAGATAACGTGGGGTAAGAATAGAGTCAAATAGCAAAAATATCATAAATGACATTTGAAACCCCATACCTCCAAGGATTTTTAGCTTCGTTTTTTCTCTCCACATGATGAATTAACAATAACCCTCTAACAATAGAACCAAGGGTATCTTCATTGATTTTATGAGAATAGTTCCATAAATATGAGAATAAAAGAAATATCGTCTGGTGTCACATCAGCCGATCAATATTTCTTACAAAAGCCCTTGGTCAAACCCATTTCATCTCAACTTCTTCAAATAGGTTGTTTGAGCTCAGTCGTTCTCAGGGAGAGCTGAAGGTGATGCAGTGATTTTTCCAGACCAAATCTTGGATTACTTGAAGCATGTTACGATAATTTCAAAGAAGATTAAGATTCTCGTATCAAAATTGAGAACTTCTCAGTGAGCGTATCCTTATCCAGATACACATTTATATTTTATTTCTAAACAAAAATATTTCCATTCTTGGTCATTAAATAAATCATGAGATGAAAACAAAAGTTTTGGCGAGTATTTATTTGATGATATTTGTTCAATGTCAATGATTTACTCTATATGTGTAAGAAAATTAATTTAGATTCTAAGTTAAATCATTTTAAGCGTATTGATCTTATAAATATTTCACTATGGTATGCCGTTTTGCGGGGTTATTGTAGCATATATACGCACATGCATAAATGCTAGCATAAAGAAAAATTTACTTATATACTAGATGATTTGTGAACCTTTGTGTTTCCGGTGTAACAGCATTGCATGATGGTATTGGTGTTTCTATCTTGGACGGAGTGAAGGATTCTAATGAACATTTCAAAATATCTTCGTGACATCGAAAATTTAAATGGGTGAAAGATGACATTTTGTGGCAAACTGAACAGGAAAATTTTCTTATTTCTTAAGTTCAAGCTGTTTAAATATAGTAGCTTTTTTCTGGGCTTCATGTGTATATAGACTTACATAATGAGATATAGAAGTAGGTAGGTAAGCAGGTTGGTTGTAATAGAGATAGATATGAGAAAACTGACATAGATAGATATGAGAAAACTGACATAGATAGATATGAGAAAACTGACATAGATAGATATGAGAAAACTGACATTGATAGATATGAGAAAACTGACATAGATAGATATGAGAAAACTGACATTGATAGATATGAGAAAACTGACATTAATAGATATGAGCAAACTGACATAGATAGATATGAGAAAACTGACATAGATAGATATGAGAAAACTGACATTGATAGATATGAGCAAACTGACATAGATAGATATGAGCAAACTGACATAGATAGATATGAGCAAACTGACATAGATAGATATGAGCAAACTGACATAGATAGATATGAGCAAACTGACATTGATAGATATGAGAAAACTGACATAGATAGATATGAGAAAACTGACATAGATAGATATGAGCAAACTGACATAGATAGATATGAGAAAACTGACATAGATAGATTGGTAGGCAGGCAGATAGGTAGATATGAGAACATTGAGATGGATGGATAAATAGATTCCAAATTTTTAAATAGAATTTTCGCAAAAAGTAGATTGATAGATATGAGAAAATTGAGATTGATCCCAAGTTTTTACAAAAGAATTTTAGAGATAGAATGATAGATAAGAGAAAATTGAAATATGTATATATATATATATATATATATATATATATATATATATATATATATATCGAGACGCTCATAATGTGATGGTTATCATCATAAGAAATGTGCTCGATGACCCGAGTTCAAATCCTTGACGAGGTTGTTTGCATTTCTGATAGCGTAAATACCTTTTGTAAAGGTTTGAATCCAACTATTCTCTCTCCGATTATTAGTAAATAGTCGGGCAGACTAGGCTTTTTAACCTATCTATAGCAATCAATCACGGAGAAAGAAAACTAGTTTAAAATCTATTAAACTCCGTTTAAAAAATGACCTTGTACTGTACCTTGCTTATATATACATATATATATATATATATTGAGAGAGAGAGAGAGGGAGAGAGAGAGAGAAGGAGAGAGAGAAGCTGATTCTAAGTTTTATTTATAGATCTAGTAATAGATAGATATAAGAAAATACCGATGTAAGTAATTTAACGGACACAAAGATATGTTCACTGAGAAACTATCATCTAATTACTTTGCCCTGTGGGTCGCTTGATTAATGTTAGGGGAAAATAATCTAAATAGTTATCAGATGACGAATAACTTTTGATTTGCAGCTTTAATATGAACAAGGAAAGCGAACGAGCATTACATGCAACTAGATGTCTCTCATCAAAGATTTATTATAATGAAAGCGAGTGTTGCCATGTGAAGATTACGAGTGAGGGTAACATTACATAGATACTAATATAATTTAAATATTATTTCCTGAATTGATTAAACAAATATTGTTATCCTTGTTGATTTTCTAGATATTTTCAAAATTTTGTTTAGTATGGAACAAAGTCAGAGAAGTAGAATATCCAAGAAAAGAAAAGAAAAGAAAAGAAAACAAAACAAAACAAAACAAAACAAAAAACCTAAGTAGTTCTTAGATTTTGGCATCAAGTCGCAAGTATGGGAAACCCAATGAGGAGCGAACTTAAAATATGAATACGTAGCCGTTCAAAAATAAGTGCAGCACATGCGATTATTTTAATTAATGTAGCGTGGTTAGCAGCAACTGCTTTGTCGGTGAGGCTATTTGTCGGCTGTGGAGAGAAATAACTAAAAATTTCGACTTTTTGTATCAGGACGTTTCGTTATTTTATTCTCTCTGTCTCTGTCTGTCTGTCTGTCTCTCTCTCTTTGTTCAGTCTCTGTGGCCGTGGAAGCCGGAAGAAACGGTCAACGTACACCTTGAATAAGCTTCTTCGTTCTTTGAGGAATCTCTTATCTCGAATCTTTAATCACAGTGGTTTACAAAGAAATTGAGGAAAGCACAAAAATACCCGTGTTTACCTAATTTGAGGGTGCTGAATTCAAATTTGAAATCCGTTTTTACTCATCACCTCTAGTTTTTTAGATATGCATTGTGTGCATTTTGTGCATATACGGTACATAAAGGCGTATATGAATTCAGGGTTAATTCTAATATTGTGAGACTTATGGCTTATTCTTTAGTTATTATGCACTAAATGTAACTGATAGCATTACATTATATATATATATATATATATATATATATATATATATATATATATATATATATAGTTATATATCAAGACGGATTTTGGCAGTTATGGCAGCAAGTCTCAATCCACACTTTGGCAGTCATTGGAAGAGGTTGTCTCGCAGGCGGCGCAGGAGGTTGGTGTCCTTCAACTATCGTGTTACACATCTTTTGGGTTACAAAATATTAGTATTACATTTTCAAATGCACATTTAGTTTTACTTTGTTATATTTTCAGATTCTCCAATGGCTTCAAGCACGTCAAAATGTCGAGGATGCCTCAACAAGGCCAATTCTTTCTGCTACGTGTGTAAGGACTTCACAATAATTGCTCAGCGTCGAACCATCGCTTCCCTCCTCAGAACCGCCTACTTTCACTATTTTGACTGTAAAATTGGTGATCAGAACAAGTCTTGGGCTCCACACATCTGTTGTAAATCCTGCTACAATGGACTAACTGCATGGTTTAATGGCAAGAAATCGGCTTTCAACTTTGCAGTCCCGATGGTTTGAAGAGAGCCGCGAAACCACGCAGATGATTGTTATTTTTGTTTAACTAATATAACTGGTTTCAATGCATCTTCTAGGAAAAAGATCAAATATCCCTACCTTCGATCTGCTATGAGACCCGTTCCCCATTCAGATGATCTTCCTGTACCCACACCTCCAGTAAATAAGGATCTTCTTTCCTCATCAGATGAAGAAATGCCTTCAAGGGAGGATTCTGCGAGTCAATATCTTTGGAAGATATTCAGTCTACATATTCAGGAACAAGTGGCAATGAGCCACACTTGATCACGCAAGACGACCTGAATGATCTTGCTCGTGATTTGTATCTGTCAAAACAGCAGTCAGAGCTCTTGGCTTCTCGGCTTAAACAATGGAACCTAGTCCAGGAAGATGTAAAGATCACCAGTTTCAGGAATCGGAACAAATAAGGTCATTGGTCTTCTTATGGGTATGCAAGCGGGCTTCACAAAGTATTGTTGTCTTCTCTGTCTCAGGGATAGTCGAGCTGTACCCCAGCATTACAAGCAGAAAGACTGGGGGTCTAGAAGCACTTTTGTTCCTGGCGAACACAGCCTCAAGGAGAATCCTCTGGTGGACATGAATAAGGTGCTTCTCCCTCCTCTTCACATCAAGCTTGGTTTGATGAAGAATTTCGTGAAGGCGTTGCACAAAAATCGTGCTGCCTTCCAACACTTGTCTACTGTGTTCCCAGGTTTTAGTGCTGCTAAGCTCAAAGAGGGCATCTTTGTCGGACCTCAGATCCGAGAAGTGCTGAAGGATACTGATTTTGTGGAGCTTCTTAACTTAAAGGAACTGAGAGCATGGGAAGCATTCAAGTCAGTCTGTAGTGGCTTCATTGGTAACACATGCGTACCAGATTACCAAGCCTGTATTGAGAAGTTGCTAAAGTCTTACGAGGATATGGGGTGCCGAATTTCACTCAAGATTCATTTTCCCCATTCCCACCTCAACTTCTTCCCGCCAAACCTTGGAGCAGTGAGTGATGATCATGGAGAAAGATTCCACCAAGACATTACGAAGATGGAGAGCAACTATCAAGGCAAATAGAACCCCGGCATGGTGGGAGACTGCTGCTCGATGCTCTTGCGGGACATCCCGGAGGCAAAATACACCAGATCTTCTAAGAAAACACACCTTTGACTGTCTGTGGTACTATGAATTGTCTAATTGTGTCATCATCCAAGTATATTGATTCAATCAGTGTTCTTTATCAATCCTGTTTTATCTGTTATAAGCTGCTGCAACTCTTGAAATATGCACATATATTCTCTGTTTATACTAAAACTAGACTATTTAAAAGCCAGAAAACTAGAGGTGATAGAGCAAAACTATTTATAAATTTGAATTCAGCACACCCAAATTAACAAAAAACATCTATCCCCATTCTTGCCTCAGACCAAAAAGTTATTTTTGTAAACCAGTGTTATTCGTTCTAATGATCATTGAAAATGTTTGTGTCCTCGCATCCAGCCATCAAAAGAGTAAGAGACTGAATCCTGAAATTCGATATATATATATTGCCATCCACAGACAGACTGTTTCGTTGTATCACAATTCTTCAATGTGGCTAGACGCGTAGGACGTCTAATGCTGGGATCGAAACCCGCCCAACTTTACGATAGACTTAATATCCTACCGCTCAGCCAGCAAGTGAACCATTTCAGCACGTGAATTATGAGGCATTTTGTAGTAGCTTTCGTTTATTTACATTTTTGCCTCACCGGATTCAAGAGTGCTCAATTAATTCGAAGAGCTTTGCATTATATATATATATATATATATATATATATCTCGGTTTCGGTTTCGGTTTCTTTGTTTATTGGGATATCAGCCATCGATGGTTACTAATTCATTTTCCAGCCCTTTCAATTGAAGCTGTAGAATACACCGAATGCATCTCTGCAGAGGGGTAAGACACCCCCGCAAACTAGTGCCCTATATATGATTCAATCTGAACAATCTGATGGTGAGGCTCCAGTAATGCTTGAACTTTGGGGAATGTGGAGAACTATTTCATTGCCATCACTCCCAGGTCCACTCTGATCCGGAGTGATAGTATTGGTAAGGGCCCTACCAATGGGTCAAGTAGAACTGTTTGGCATTTAAACTGAGTGCAAACAAATGACTGACTCCGGTTGATTGTTTTAATAGTGACTTGTTTCATAGAGAGATTTACTGATCGACCACAAGATGGTGGAAAAGAAAGGAACTTATGTGAGAAAGAGAATCGAGGCAAGCAAAGAGACAGAGAAAAAAGGCTATTGGGGAGAAACGAATGAGAAGGTGAACGAAGGGGATTCCCCAAGTCTATACCGGGATAGCAGCAGATGTTTGGGTTAAAACTGAAACGTATCGGCTGCAAATTGGTAACGGTTTCTGATTGGCTGAAAGAAGCTTAAGCAGACGAGCAGTGGAGGTGGTTGTGAGATAGAAAACAGGAAAAGAAAGTTAGTTGGACACCAGACTCGACGATGTGAAGATGACCGAAAATTATGGCCCCCATTTTGGGGTGAGCTCTGCCAGAATGTTCCACACCAGCCGCGTAGCTGTAAAAACGGAACCAGTGAGCAAGCTCGTGCGGCGAGAACAACAACAGAAAACGAGAAAGATAATATCAAGGTCTGAGTCTGCTCTCACTCTCTCTCTCTCTTTTCACGACGTTTTATTTTCTCTCTGTCTAGTTAAAGTAGTGGAATCATTTTTCTTACTCTGTATCTCTCTTCTCGGCGACAACTATGAGGTGTGATAGTGAATAAGCTTTTGTATCAGCGAAACAAAACAGTGTTTTATGTGTTTGTCACTTTTTCTCATGACAAGGTTACAACGAGGATCCCACTGGATCATTTAACTGTGTGTAGACAAATAACTGATGCTTAACTGAATTGTTAGTGATATATAGCAATACTTGGGACTATTTAAATTGAATTGTTAGGAATAAAGCCATTTGATACTTTAACTGTTGGCATCTAAAAATGTGTTTAAAAATTATATATAATTCTCATTTGATTGGACGGTATGCAAAAAAGACCATTTAAAAAACGAATACATAAAAATGTAACTTGTGAACGTACAAAGAACGCGGTTCCCTGACTTCTTGGAATAAATGATCTTAGACAAGAGACGATTCCATTAAAATCAATCAGTTAATCAAATATAATAATAGTACTAAGACTAATAGATCCGTTGGAACGTTGTATTCAAAACAACAAAGACAAGGATACTCATTCAAATATTTCATAGAATACTCGATCTTGAAACTGATAATACTGCTACTATATAACCAATACAAAAAATATTACTACAATGGCCCCAAAACGCCTCGAATGGAAACTTTTGTTACTTCAGAATTAATAATATTCATACCAAGAGATTACATATCAGACAAATGTCTGACATGTAACACATGTCATCTATCTACACATCAATAACTATACTCATGAAAACACAAACATTCAAAAATACATCAAAGACAACAATGATATCTGTTTTACGTAAGAGAAAATGCCTAACTGGCTGATTGGTTGATTTCACGGCATTGCTGGTAATCGAACATCTAAATCAATCATTTTTTTTTGGTTGGGGGTAAGCAATTTTATAGTTTCAAGTGATTAATGATAATAATCACTAATAAACAATTACAGTCAAGTAACTTGATCTGTTTGAAAATGATTAGTATTAGGTACTTGATTGGTTTGATTGTTTGGGTTTTATGGCATATCAACCTTTGGACGTTATTCAATGCCAAATCCATTTTAAAACAAATAATCAGTTCAATTTCAAACAATTCAATTTAGCATGAGTGCACAGTTAATTGTCAAAAACATTTCTATTTCAAGCTATTCAGTTTATTTAAACAGTTCTAGTTCAGATAATTCAGTTTAGTATAAGTACAGATTTTGTTTACACACAGTTAAATGTCAAAACAGTTCTATATTAAACAGTTCAGTTTAGCGTAAATACAGTTTCAATGTCAAAAACAGCTCCATTTCAAACAATTAGTTTAGCATCAATAAGCAGTTTAAATCCAAGTATACAGTTTAATTGCCCATAACATTTCTATTTCAAGCTATTCAGGTTATTCAAACAGTTCTAATTCAAACAATTCAGTTTATATAAGTATGCAATTTAATTCTATTTAACCTATAGATAGGGCTCTATCAGGTGCTACCATTTCGGGCCAGAGTGGACCTCGGAGCAATGGCAATGAAAGGGTGCTCCTCATTCCCCAAAGCTCCAAAATCACTGGAACCTCACCATCAGATTGTTTAGTGTCATATCCAAGACATTCATGGGGGGGGGGGCTCTTACCCCTCTGCAGAGGTGTAGTCGGTGTATTCTACAGCACTCCCAGCATCAGGTACTTGAAATAATATAACTGTGTACAAATTATTTATATCAAGATACACAGATAGTTGTCACACGCTTATGTTTCTAAGTATTCCTATCCAATAATAATGATTTATATACCGAAACGACTGAACATTTTGGGTAAAAAAGTTCTATTACTTTATTATAGAACTAATTATAATGCTCAATATTAACATTATTACTTTATAACTACAAGACATCTCGGTTGGCACGTTCTCTTAAAAAAGGCAAAGATGAGAATTTATCGGTACGAATGATGAATTATTTATAACAAAGATGAGAATGCTAGTCGAAATGATATATGGAATAATGAATTTACTTCACCTGAGAACTAATAATATTACTAACAAAAAGATATTATCGGCTGGAAAGTTGAGTTCAAAAGAAAAAAGATAAATAGAAAAACGAATTTTGAAATAAGTTTTAAATTTCACATGATAACGGCACAAAAGAAATAGAAGTTTCTCAGGACGTATTGAATTGACAATTTGCCTTTGTCAATCAAGTTAGGCTTTTATGGGAGTTAATGGTTGGTTTTCTTTCAAACCCCAATACGTGTTGTCTTATTTTACTGGTCGAGTTTGCTGAAATGAAACGAACGAATGAAGGGGAAACAAAGAGACAAAGGAACTCAATTTTATCACCAAAGAAGTTCACAACTAAGTTTTGAAGAAGGAAAACCTCCTCGAGCAATAAAATAGCTGCTTTTCTCTTCGAGGTTTGATTTTCCTTTCCCAGAGAGTTTCTTTTTGGTGCCAAGAAGTTTCTTTTTTTCTCGAGCATGCTCAGATTCTTCTTCCTATCAGAGGCCTCCTGGGAGAATAATATTCCTTTTGAATTTATTTTGTGTTTTTTATCTGATTATATTTTTAAAAATTCATTATTCAATCCCCACAAGCACCAGACATCAAGGTTATTGTAATTAAATAAAGTAATGGTGTTTTCCGCGTTGGTGTTTTCCGCGGTATAATGTAAGTGGTCGTCCAGTATGTAAACTTTTGTCGTTTCTGATCGATCTAATGTAAACCAGATCTCAGACTTCGAAGCCTAAAAAGACATTATTGCTTAGTGCATAGGTTGAAATTTCGCTCGAAAATATAGTAAATTTTTCAAAGAAAGTTATTGAAAGATTTTTTTTCATGTGGTCAGTCATGCTGTTAGTTGAACCGATGAAGTCCGATAACTGCAAGGAGTTCGATAAATAAACTTTGTAAATGGCGTGTAATTCATTTCTCGTAATTGAAGTTTCAGATTTCTGCATAAAGCAATTTTGGGCACAGATCAAATATTAAAATTATTTCAACAAAAATGAACTTTCGTACAGATCACTTTAGTTGTTTATTTGATTGCATATCAATCCCTTATGTGTAATTTAAAGCCAGAATTTTATCAATTTATGAATGTCTTTTTTATCATTAAGGGTTTTCAGACTATTGTCTTCATGTTTATTGTTATTTCCACAACGTTTCGGCCGATATTTCCTTCCGCCTTCTTCAGGTGTTTGTCGAACTCGGGAACCTTCACGGAACTTCGAACTACGTCCTTTATTGAATCCACGGGGGTTGCCTGTTCTGATTCCGTGAGCCATCATGATAAAAATCATCAAGCTTCGTCTCAGAAATTTAGACAACTAATTATGAATGTTTATAATCATGAATATATTTTCAATGTTACATGCAATTTTTTAAAATTGCTATTCGTTTGTAATCATTCGCTTGCATTGTTATATATGAAGTATTCAAAATTAACACGTATGATTTGTACGCTGTTGTATGGATTTAGGTATTTCTATCTATTACAAATAATTTATATTCAATTAGGAATTCAAGTAACTATTTCTATTAAATAATAATCATTTATTTCCACACAGTTAAATAATTTCAAGTCTGCCCATCTAACACCAATAATTTGTAAGTCACTAAGAATAATAATCCTTACACAAACATTTCAGCTTTAAGTAACAGTTTTTAAGAGAAATAATTTGCACACATGAGAGTGAATATTCATATTTAACATTAATCAACTTCAAACAGATCTATTTGATCCATAGATAGGACTCTAACAGGTAATAACAAACAGGGTGAAATAAGGAATAATGTCAATGGGAGTGGAATTCTATACTTCCCAGATCTTCAGACTTAAAGCTTTACCACCCGACGTAGTTTAGTGTCATAGTTTTGTACAGAAATATTTCACAAGACAACCTGTTTACTCGTTGGGTAACAGCAATCAATGATAGTTCTGAAGATTCAATTCTGGAAGGAATGAAAGATTCTAATTAGCATTTTATAGCTCAGTTATCTCGATAATATGGATGATTAAAAAACACGATATTCAGCGTGAATTAAAAACCACACAGAATTATATTTTAGTTATAAATTGGACTGGCATTCGCTTTATTCTCTAAAGTATTTTATTTGAATTGCTTTAATAAGATTCTTGCAATTATGTGTCATTTTTGTCAGAATACGGTAACATATAAACGAGCATAATTAAAACTTTATTAATATATACGAGGTGTGTTAAAAAGTATCGATAATGAAGCTGCATTTACCTTGTCGGTAATAAACAATGTCTGATACGTAAATTTCTTTTACAACGTTGTTTCCTTACTATTCAACAAACTTATTCCAGCTAATTTTCCATTGGTAGAAGCACCTTTGAAATTCTCATTTTGATATGATCTTGAACTGCACTGTCGTGTTTATTTTAATGTATTGCACGTCTTCAAATGTCCTCCACATCTTCAAATGTTATCCTTGCGATGGAATTTAAGTTTGGAAAACAATTTTGAGTTTTAGAAAAGACGCACGAAGCTGGTTATAGCGAGTATAATGGTAGTTTCACTTGCACTATCTCGTGTTTTGCCAAAGAATTCTCTTTGAAAAATATCGAGACTGGCATCATATTTTTTTCAGATTGGCTCTAACTCGTCTAGATTGCATTCTAGACGTCTAGGCATCATCTATTAATCAGCTGTGGATACGTCTTCGATTCTGAATTTTAAAATTGATAAAAGTTAGATATTCAGTCTCGATACTTTTTTTTTTTATTACACTTCGTATTTTGAGATGAGCGTTGTATTTCTTTACAAACAATCGTAATTTCTCAGCACATTTCTGCATAAAAATATTGTGGCTTTGTTTATACGAATGACGATTTTGCACTTTTCCATTCTCTATTTGATAAAGATCTTTATTCTTAACCCCACCCCAAAACTCGTCACGTTCAAGCTTTCATTGCGACTAGAATATTTTCGTTCATTCTTATCCAGGGAACGTGATGATGAAGATAGATAATTGATCTTGAATTTTTCTTTAGTTAATGAAGAAGTAATTCTCGTTTTGTTTGTAGCTTATTATGTAATTAAAAAAAAATGAAGTTTTTTACGACTTACATTTTGTATATAATCAGAGGCGTTAATTTCTTAAATCCTTTCATTCTCCTCAATAACAGAAAAATTATCTGCAAAATTAGAAGAAAAGGCAAAATTAGTAGAATAAAAAGGACTAAAAATAAGGACTGGCACCAATAGCACATAAAATGGCTTAAGTAATTCTTATCCTTGATTGCTTTGAAGGTCGATTTTTGTAAGTTATTAAAAAAAAAAACGAATTTTGAATTAGAAATTATCTAGTCCCTCCTGTAAAATTGTTACCATAGGTATGTTTAAACAGGCTTAGTTATGAGAAACTTCTTTCCAGAGTGTGCGGGCGGGCCTTTTTTGAACAAATTTATCTAATTGGCTTAAAGCCGACATTATATATATATATATATATATATATATATATATATATATTGAGCAGAAGGGGATTGTCGTAGAAGACGGAGCGACTTGGCTGGCCTCTAAGGCACCTGAACATGATCATTTTGTTGCACTAAGACTAGCGTGTAATTGTGACCATTCGAAACCCTTCCATGTCACCAATGGTGTGAAGCAGGGTGGCGTCCTAGCACCGACTTTCTCCACTATATTCTTCAGCATGATGCCCAAACTGGCCATAAAAGATTTCGTTAATGAGGATGAAGTCAACTGTCTTGATTGCAGTCTATTTAACCTCCGACGTTTACAGGGCCACACAAAAACATTGGAACAACTAATCCGAGATGTCTGCTTTGCCGACGATGTTGTCCAAATTGCCCACACTGAAAGGACTTCACAGCGCATCATTTCGTACTTCATTCACGAGATGAGGCATTAGCACGAAAGTAAAACGCAAAGCACCTCGTCTTTGAACTCAGGTTTCCTACGACGGTAACCGTTACTCTAAGTGAACATCCAGCAATTTGATAGTAACAATTGGAGTTGTTTACCTCTTCAACGCAATGAGAATCCTTTTGCACTATCGTAGTTTAATCAAATCTGCTTTCTTTATTTTATGGTATATCAAACTTTGTGGCTTATTTAAAACCAAATACATCATTGTAACAGAACTGTAGAAGTATTATTTAACCTACGGCTAGGGAATGTAATCAGGAGAAAATTTTGAGTTTTTTTTACTTAAAGGCTCTCACATGGTATTCATATCTATGCTTAGTCGACTGAAATCATTAGAACCCAGCATGTGCGCTGGTTCATTTAGTTGACTTATTTTCTAAACGAATGTGAACAATCTCCTTCCATTGTTTGAACAAGATACTTGAAAAAGGCCGGAAGGTAAAACTACCAAAATAGATAAATAAAAATGTTTCGCTTTAAAGAAAAGAAATTTTCTTTCCTTGAGCAATAATGTGTTCTGTAAATTTAAGAATTTTTCTTTTTATTTCTCTCTGTAGTTTTCAGTGTTTTTTGATATTATTATTTGCTGCTTTTTCTTTGTGACATACACAGATAGATATACGTAGACATATATCGTATTATTCGATGTCATCTGCAAACGTTTATGGCGTTTTTCTTAGCCTTAGGCCCCTTGGTTTACCAACGACAAACATTTATAAGAAGGATCACACGCACACCCACTTATATATATATATATATATATAAGTTGGTGACATTAGTCAAGGGTGACCCGAAGGCTCCCTTTTCAATACCTACTATACCTAAGTGTTGGGGAGGGCGCTACTCTTTTCCCTGGATTGCTCCACTTTACCCTTGATACTTACCTTATAATGCTTAGTGTTAAGAAAAGCGGCATCGAGTACCATTTTTTGAGTCTTTGGTATGACTCGACCTGGGATTGAACCCCGGCCTCCCGTACTACTGGCGAGCACTCTTCTCATTAGGCCCAATACTGTCTTTTAGAAATAAGATTAACAGACCATCAATTATTTAAAACTAAAACTGATCAATGATAGCCCAATCTAATCTTTGATTGATTCATTAATTTTAACGGCATATCAACATATCTGGGGTTATTTTATGCCTATAGATGAGGGAAATGTTAACACTATATGTTTGTATTTGCATTTTTTTGTGGTTGCCTAAGTTTTCGCACACGGATGTTTGATATTCGGTATTCTTATACAAATAATTTTAAAACAAATCTATTTGACCCATAGATGGGGCCTTAGCGGGTACTACCCACTTCGTGTCAGCGTGGGTCATGGAAGTAATGGCAATGAAGAGCAGTACTCACCACTCCCCTGTGTTCCAGAACAGGAGCGTCATCACCAGATGAAGTTTAGCGTCATATACAGGATATTCCCTTTTTTGGTGTGGGGTATGCAGCTAGAATAAGCACTTCTGATCTTTGTTAAAAAAATAATAAAAATTTTTGCTCTGAGAATTTTACGCTTTGCAGCGATCTTCAGGAAAGTTCATATTCAGTTGTTTGAAAAGCTATGCATTACATTAAAAACAGAACAGTAGTTTTAACAGTTTCTGTCATCCCACCATCATATATTTACATACATATATATATTAACAAGTCGTGCCGATAGCACAGATTTCCTTGATTCTCTTTCTTACCGTCTATTCCTATTATTTTTGGCTCTTGGTAGGTGTTCTAGATTGTATCTCGTGCCTTAAAGAACTGATGAATGTAAGTCTTTATAGGTCACCCAACACTTATGTGTCCATGGGTGGGAGTCCACGGAAGAACTTCACTAAAGAGTTTGTTTCAAATTTCACCGGCAGTGCCCAGTAGGTTTTGTTCGTCTTACTCGGATGGTTTGTGAAAGCGGAGAAAAGTGTCCATACAGCTGCTGTTTTGTGGAGTGTTGCTTCCAGGATTTTTCCAAAATAATATGCCGCATCCTTGTGTTGTTTCCATCAAGCTTTTTATCCAAGCGCTTCCGTAGTGCAGGTGGTGCAGCTATACAATAGTAATGACGCAGGTATAGCTTGGAAAAATTCCCATTTCATTTTATCTAAGAGATTACATCTCCATATGGTCGATGACCTGTCAATAGTAGTACATGCCTTAAGTATGCGGATACTTTTATCACTTTCAGTGGATGAGAAGTATGTCAAGTGATTTATTACTTTATGAGTCTTTCCATTGAATGTGTAGATTGCATAATTTTGGTTACAACTCATGATCTTTGTTTTTTCTGAGTTCACGTTGAGGCCTCTTGCTGTCTGTTGCAGGCATTCAGCTTGAGTAGGTATATTTACAAGAAGGGCTAGATCATCAGTGTAATCAGCGTAATATGCATCCGTAATAATTTCTGCTTACCAGACATGCAGGACACTGCTGGGGAAGTAGGGACGAGCTCATAAAGGATGCACTCCCATGGACCCATTCACATGGCTGAACAAAAGCCGGACGTCCAGCTCGAACCTACATACAGCAGCTCTGTGAGGATATGGGTGTAGCCCTAAGGACCTACCGGAAGCAATGAACAATAGGGAGGGGTGACAAGAGAGGGTCAGGGATATCCGTGCTGAGGGCACGACAAGATGATGAGATGAGATGAATAATTTCTGCAAAATATCGTTTGAGATGGTTTTCTTTCATTAGATCTATTGACGTTTGTAGTACGTAATCTTGGTGGCAGATTATTGACAGAAGTAGTGTAAATGTATTTCCCACCAAAACTCCGGCAACCGTGTCAAAGAAATCTGTGTCACCATTAGGTGATCAAGCCATTGATTTTGTTTTTTTGTAGAGCATCATTATGGCAGAAACCCTTTTCTGAGGAGACCATATACTAGATGTATTTACTCTATATATCCCCAGTGTATGGAATGAAATATCTTGAAACCTACAAACAATAGTTTTGTCTCGATATTTTTGCACGATATATATATATATATATATATATATATATATATATAATATTGTTATTATTTAATAGCTCTATCCTCGATATTGAGCACTCTCCATATTATATTGCTCTTGTTTCACCACAAACGCACAAAAGGATTTAGTGACAACCAACACTGTTCTTATGTATATATATATATAGTGAACAAAAAACACCACTAGATTTCGAATAGGGATAACATCCAGGCTAAGTGGAATTTTTTTATAGATATTTCATCGATGTTAGCCGCGTAACGGGTGGGGCACATATAGAATGTTTGCCAACCGGTATCACATGAATCTTTATCATGACTTGTAACTTTAGCCTATAATGTGTAAGAATATTTCAATTAACTTACATTCTATATATGTTTGAAATCAAGGAGTGTTTTTGTGCTTATCCTGTACTCACACACACACACACACACACACAAACACACACACACACACTCTATATATATATATATATATATATATATATATATGTGTGTGTGTGTGTGTGTGTGTGTGTGTGTCACTTAACAACATGATACTTGGAAGTATGAAGTCTTACGTTATTCAAAAAGATGTTAGAAACTTTCAAGAAGTAATTCAAAAATTAATTTCCTTGTTAAAACTTTGAAAGAGAAAAAAGTTTTTTCAGTATTAATTTTGCTTTTTGCCTATCAGAACCCCTCCCCCCAAAAAAACACAATCTTTTTATATTCTCAAATTGATAACTGACAATTTAATGAAATAATAAATATTTAAACCTTATAGAATCTACTATCATGTCAGGAGATCAAGATAAACCTCTTATCATAATGATAGCTATTCAGGCGTCGCAACCCAAATACAATGATAAAAACCGCTTTAAAAATAATAAAATGTCAGAAGAAAATGATAGAGATATTCGGCTACTATTAACTATCGACATTTGGATAAAGAATAATGCAAAAAAAATCGTGCTTATCGTATAACACCATAAATTTTCTTAATGAAAAATTATTTTTAACTTCTTTTTTTCTCTTTTAAACTTGTAAAATAACCCAGAGGTATTTCCTAAATAAAAATCGATGATACTAACTTCAAAATGAAGCAAGACGACATCAGAGCAAGTAAAAAACCCAGACGTATAAGATCTTTTTTTTACATATTTGAGTTGTCTGTCAAAAGAACTTTTGCTTTTTAACTGTTATAGGGACATATCCTACCATATCCCAAAGATGGACTCGTCCAACGTAAGCGTATTCGCCGAGCTTAGCTCCCTTGGAGAAGACAACTTCTCGTTTCTTACGAGACATTTGACAGACAGACTGCAAGCCGAGAACGGCTAGTACTTCTTTTGTTTGATTTCCTTTTTTCTGTTAATATAATAACGTTCACCTATCACCCGTTGTTTGAGTTGTTCTTCCACCGGTCTTATCTGAAGACCACAACATTAGTTTTTTTCACAAAGTCTTACGGAATGCTCTACAGATGATATCTAGCTTTCATTTAGGGTTTTAATACTGATAGGTTTTTTTCTACCATTAGTTTTAATTGACTTATTGATTGATTTTAACGACATAAAAACCCATTGTTTTATGCCTGGAAGTTAGGGAAACATCTTCATTTTATGGTCATATCTATATTTCTTTGTTTTGTCGTTTTTTAAGAGTTTTTCCCCACAGTCCAATTGAATACGATTAATTTTTAAAGGGATCTATTTGATACAAAGTTGCTTCAATAATCGATACTGCCACTCCAAGTAAGAGGGTATCTTAGGAGTATTCCAAACATCCCTGTTGAACCTCACCATCAGACACTGTTTAGTGCCATATCAAGGACACCTCACTTTTAGGTTCTTACACCTCTTCAAGGATAACGTCAGCGAATTCAAAGCCAAACAGACTGGAATTCATTTATTTGAAAGCGTCGAACCTGACAACTGTCACATTTTGTCAGTAATTCAATGGGCAGGTCATTGCACACAAAACAAACCATTTTTTTAAATGAATTCCTGTCGGATATTGTTTCACTCCTATTTTACAAACAACGAGATTGTGTTCAAAAGGTGTCAAGACTGAAACGGCATTTAAAAAGATAGAAATTTCTTCAAAATAGTTACATTTTCATTTAATACACTTATTCCAGTGAGATTTCCATTACTTGACGCATTTTTGAAACTCCATTTTTGATCTGCTATGAACCTACACCATTTTATTTCATTTAATGTTCTTTGCATCTTCAAATTGTTACACAGAGTCAGGTCAAGTGTGTACGGCCGTTCAAACACTTACATAATTTTGCGTTTTGCAAAAAGAAAAAACAACAAAAAACAAAAAGCAAAAATTACCCCCCCCCAAAAAAAAACAAAAAAAAAAAAACAAAAAAAAAAAACAATTAAGAATTCTTTAAAACATATTTGACCAGCTTAATAAATTTTTAATTGCTACTGACTCGTCTAGATTGCTGCCTAGACATCTCGACATCAACTCTTCATTACTTAATTTTCGACATCAACTCTTCATTACTTAATTTTCGACATCAACTCTTCATTACTTAATTTTCTCAGCTATGCTCACGCCTTTATTCTATATTTATGTCTAAAAATTAGAAATGATTAGTTTTGATATATATCTTTTCATCACAGGTTGTTTGGTACTTTGTATCATTAATAAAACAAGAAAGAAAGAAAAGAACATGTAAACTTTGGATGACTTTGGATTCAATGTATGTTTAACGAAAGCAATTTTCGTTTCGAAATCAGCGGTAGGTTGCGGCTACATTTGTTATAAAAGAGGTGAATCTTATATTTTTATGCTTCAAAGATAGCGTACTCGAACAAATCAACCATAAGGCAGCTATAGGATTAATGAAGTGATATCATACGATGATAGATATTGCCACCTGCGTCCATTTGCTATTCTCCAATTATATTTCATATATTCGTCGATGTTCAAATCTTCACAGAAATGAATCCCAGAAAATAGATAAGAAAAAGAAACAGAAAATAAGAGAACAGATGCAATAACAAAGAGATGGAAAAGATTTTTTATACATAGATTTATTAAAGTGTATCCTAAAAAGTTTCGTATTTAAATCAAATGTATATTTTTCAAAGGTTACGTTATGCTTACATATCGTTCCGTTTGTTGGTCTAAATTTTTCAAGTGTTGGTGGTTGGGTTTTCTTTTGGATTATGTTTTAAATCATCATATTCGACAGTTGTCGGTTGACAATTGCGAGTTTTATTTGAAAGGACCAGGATTAAAAAAGACTTCAATGTGTAGCGTATTAAAATATTATTTAATTTTGGTTAACTGTCATAGTTCACTGAAGGAATCGGTTTCAGCCAGGTCACTGGAGCTAAAAAATGGGCATACCCGCTATTTAAATGGATTACCACTTACGAACAACAAGTACTCGAAGCAATCTGATGTCTATGTGCCAAAATAGATGAAGCTTGGTAAACTACAAAGTATTATTTCCTTTCACTCGCCGAATCTTTCGGGGATCTTTAGTAGTTTTGAGAGAAAGTTTAAAATGTTGCATCAAAATTGTCAGAATCTCAATTCCTGCATCTGCCATTAAATCAAGAACACCTGAATATTATTAATATGTTTTACGAACCTTCCTCATTCCAGATTTCAACAGGTTCCACTTCAGCAGCTGAACATATGCAACTACCTCATTATTGTTTTCCCCCTATTGAACAAACATCAAAGAAAGCTAAAAGATAAATCAATGTAACTTGCCTTAGAGCTGAAGAAGCTGTGGAACGGGCGGGTGATACCAAATGTAGTTGGAATCTTCAAAGACCAGAGAAAAAGACTGAATGGACGGAAGATCAGAAGAAGAATCAAGACTACAGCTCAGTAAAAATCAGCTAGAATACATAGGAGAAACCTGGAGAGCAGTGGAGACTTGTTGTCACTTGGACTTAAGTAAAGAAGCACCGGTTAAAACTGCTGTTTAAAATCGCATGGATAAAAAAAAAAAATATGAGCATTTCTCATGCAGGAAATATAATCCTGTACTTTTTTTTACCGCTAGTCGACTAGAGCTGTTGAATACATCGACTGCATCAGTGCTGGGGTGTAAGATTTATCCGAAGGAGTGTCCCGTATATGACATTAAACAATCTGATGGTGAGGCTCCAGCCACTGGACCTTTGGGAATATCGGGTACCTCTTCATTGCCATTACTCCCAGGTCTACTCTGACCCAGAGTGGCAGCAGGTGATAGGGCCCTATCTATGAGTCAAAATGAAGGCTTGCAAACAGATGACTAATGCTAAATTGATTTTTTTAAAAATCCTTATTTACCAACCCCTCCGCTCGAGCAGGATACGACATAAGGTCAATTTTTGAGTGGAGTTTAACAGGTTTGAATTCAGAGTTTTCCTTCTCGACTAGTTGTCTCACTAAGGCTGAAGAAACCAGTCTGCCCTTCTATTTACCCATAGCTGGAGGGAGAATGATTGGATTCATACCAATTTTTTTAAAAATCGAACTGTTTTATCATTTAACTGTGTAAATAAATAACTGATGCTTGATTGGATTGTTAGTGATACAAAGCAATATTTGGAACCATTTTTCTGAGAGCAAATGAGGAATGTTGAATAGAATTGTTTGTGTTAAACAACAATACTTTAAACTCTTTAACTGTGTGAAAAAATGAGCTCAGGATCGTTTAAACATTTTAATGTTTTTATAAATATCTAATTTATATGTATAAAAAGGATTTAGCCTTAAATAACCTCCAATGGTTGATATTGTAGTGAATGAGTTAGTTGCTTCTGTAATTTACGAGAGTTACTTTCAGGTTTCATCCCCACAAATACTACACAATGTTTACAAGCACGTAAACAAATGCAATATGACAAAAATGAACATTAAGAAACAAACAATTTAATAATAATAACAAACAGGATAAAAATAATTAGAAATACAATGTTCACGTTATGTACGAGCGGCCTTTGTAGAAAATACAGTTTTGGCCAGTTGAATGAAAATAGGATTGTTCATCCGTGTGTGTTTACATGTTAGTAAAGTCTGTTGAAATAAATGGGTCCATAGTTGGCCGAAGTAAGGAGGATAAAAAATTGGGCTTTACTTACATACATGGGTATGTGTGTGTCTATATAAGTGATGGACCATAAGTATGGGTCTTTATTTTCTTAAGTCCGCAAGATGCATTTTCTTATGACCTTTGGCAACAACGTGTCGCATTGGTAAAAGAAGGTTGCATGCCTTTTCCCTTTGAGTCTTATGGCGTGGCTCTCTGCTGTACGTTCAAGGCCTCCCGTTGTCGAAAGTCTTTTTGGCAGTGGAAGGAATGAACTTTTGGCAGTAGAATGTTATGGCCTTTTGGTAGTCGAATGCCTTAGTTAATTAAATTCTTCGTTATTTATCCTTTTTGGGGTCACTAAAGTGGATCAAAAAAATAGGATAGTGCAGGTTTTATTGCAGGTCCTAAAATTCAAGAGCGCAATTTCTTGACCAGTCAGATTCGTATATTTACTTATTTATTTTGGAGCCTAAATATTTTTCAGCTAATTAGGTTCTGAGTCGGATTTTCTTGAATGTTCTTATTCTATGTTTTTAGCTGATTGGTTGAAAATATAAAAACTGTAACTTCAATGTTAATGCGATTCTGATCCGAAATTTCTAGAATGTTCTTATTCTGTGTTTTTGGGGTTGATTAATTTAAGGCTAAAAATGTGTATTCTATAAGATGTCATAAAATCTAAGCAAATCAGTGCTTATTTAAAAATCGTTACGAGTTTTAACTATTATACAGGGATCGTAACAAATTTGTTGAAAAAATTTCTTAAATCTAACGGCCTAAGTAAGAAAGTAAGGAAGTTTCGGCCTGAAATCAACAAATATTTAAATGCAGGGTATCAACAAAAGAGATAGTTTCTAAATTTTATTGAAAAAAAAGAAAAGAAGCAAAAAAAAAAAGAAAAAAAGAAAAAGAAAATTCAAAAGAACAACAAAAACAAAAAACAAATAAATAAACAAAACAATTAACTAAGATGTAAACACGATACGTTGTTTGAGAGAGAAATCACTTGAACTTTATAATAAAGGCTTTCTGTAGCAGCATCTGTTCAATTTTCAATTCTAGTGCCCAAAACTATAACTGTTTAGAAGGCATTTTGAGTGTTTGGCTTCAACAAAACAAATTCTGTCGCTGTCATGAAAATGATTTCGGGAAATCACTGCAGGCAATATTGTCGCGGGACCAGTATAAGTGTATGCGCCGATCTCGCGAACTGTTTGTAGTGTTGTTGAATTGTTTGATTGACAGAGGACTGGACAAATGACAAAGGTAAGTGGATAAGTTTAAATTCAGGTTTTATTGTATGAATCTTACACAAAAGGTGTATATATGTAGAAATCGCGGTTGTTGTATCCCGTTACCGTAGTCTCAGTTGGGTGTTGAAATTCTGTGTTGTAGGCTCAGCTGTCTATTAGTTTTTGGCAACAGCACGTCTTGACGGTAAGGATGGTTTCTGTGTTTGTTGCAGATATTAAGAGTTGATGCATTGTCAAGTTGTAGATGTTGCTGGAGACGGTCAATGATGTGGACGCATTGGTTGTAAAGGCTGGATGATCGATATCCCGGTTGTGCAGAACTTTGGTTGACCGGGGGTGTCGAAGTGGTCTTGAAGTGTTGGTGCTTGTCCGAGCTGTGAGGTCGCTCGTAGACTGAATGCTACATATGCTGGTTGCAGAGGCTGTGTGATCGATGTTCCGGTTTGTTCAATCTTTGATCAACCGGGTGCGTGTCGATGTGGCCTCAAGTGTTGATGCTAGTTCGAGCATTTAGTTGCTCGTGGACTAGATGCTGCAAATGCTGTCGCTTGGTTGCGCAGGAACGGCAGCTGGGTTAAGCTGGTGCTGGTCTGCAGTTAGTGCTGGCTGCTGCGTCATCGTCGAATAGAATCTGCCAGGAAGGTGTAGAGAAGAGACTAGAAGTGGTCCCAGAAGACATTTTGAGGTTAGCTCTTAAAAGAGCTGTTTGATTGTAAGACTTTCTGGGATTAGCTCTGAGAAGAGCTGTTTGAATGAGAAAGGCAGCTGTGATTGGTCTGGTAGGCTGTGTTTGGTCTGCGGCTGTGATGGTTGGATTCCACGTCTTCTGTTTCAGGTGGTGGCAAGGACTCAGGACCCACGTTCCGCAGCTTGATTTGGTTGTGAGATCGCAGATCCCACGCTGCTGGGAGAGGTAACAGATTCCTCTGCTCCGGGCCAAGCCCGGCTGTCAAGTGATATTTGTCTCTGCCTCCCACCAGACAGGACTTGACACAAGGTCAATGACCCGAAGGTCGGTTATCGTGGGGTATGAGGAAAGGTGAGTTCGGGCTCGAGCCAAGACTCGAACCCTGCTGAACTATGCTGGTCATCATCTCACTTAATGTGCCTCTTGAGCCTCGCTGGACATAGATTCAAACGTGAGTCCAGGCACAGATCCTGATTATTGCTTAAACTGGACCAAGAGGTCCAGTGCTATACAATGCAGTCAATGACACCAATACGCCCCCCTCGAAAGTAGCCCAACCGAAGCCGGGAGCCATTCAGCTTCGAATCTGTCTTTGACCCTTGGGTGGCGGTGCTCAGACGAAACCCAGCGTTATTTGTCACTGCCTCTCACCAGACAGGAGTTGACAAAAGTTCAATGACACGAAGGTCAGTTTATCGTTGGGGTTAAGGGAAGGAGAGGTCGTGCTCAAGCAGGGACTCAAACCCTGCTTGACTATGCTAGTCATCGTCTAGCTGGACTTGGACCCATTTTTAGGTCCAGGCACGGATGCTTGATTATGGCTTAAACTGGACCAAGAGATCCAGTGCTATACAGTGCTCTGAAAGATATCATCACCCACCCCAAGTTGGCGCAGCAGAAACTAGGAGCCTTTCAGCCTCAAATTTGTCCTTGACCTTGGGTGGCGGTGCCAACCTTAAGCCCGGCTGCCAATTTGGTATTTGTCGTACGTCCCACCGATCGGACGAGTGTGGCACAAGACCTATTTTTAGGCGTGTCCGGGCGCAGGGCCATAGCCAAGACACGCCCAGCGGCTCCAAAAATGCATCGTTCGTGAGTTAGTAAATAAAACTAAACTGTATACTTAGGTTAAACTTATTTGTTTGAAATAGAACTGTTTTGACATTAACTGAAATGCTTTGACATTTAACTGTTTGTAAACCCAAACTGTACTTATACTAAACTGAATTGTTTGAAATCTAATTCGGCGTTAAGTTACCTGAAAAAGGTTGATATGCCGTAAAACAAGACAACCAACGAATCTTACAAACTGCAGTTTTTATGAGGTATAAGTACCAGCAGAAAAACGCAGGTCTCAATTTCTGTACACAAATGACGGAGAATTATGAAGATTAAGTTTGATTTATGGAACATGTAATTAAATAAATTTCAGATGTTTCTTCACAAAACTGTGTAACCTGAGCGTAAATAATTCGAATATTTTTTAATCGTATTTTTGAAACTGTCAAAATAATTTTCATATTCTGTTAAAAAACAAATCAAAATATTCTTTAAAAGAATGTTCTTCTTCTATTTTGTTTTTCTTTAATGGAATGATTTACTTCAGCTCAGACATTTTCCAATATAAAATGCAAACGTTGTTCACCGCTAAATCGTCGCTGAAATAAGTCTTTCTCTCGTGGAGAAAAAACAAAAAACAAGTCATGATCGACGGAGAAAGTGCGAATCCAAATTATCAGATATTTAATTTGCAGTGGACTTTGATAACTTTGAGAACTTCTTTTATTCTTAAGAGATAACTTCAGATAAACATGCCTTGAAATTTAGTATCTTCAGACTACAGAATCGAAATGGAAACACGTAATTCGATTAAAAATGATAGATTCGAAGCTGACAGAGTGCAATGTGATGGCAATTTAGAATTATCCGATTGTCAATCAAGAAATATATATATATATATATATATATAGGTCGGTAGGTAGGTAGGTAGGAAGACGAAATGAAAGAAGAAAGTAAGAAAAGTTAAATAAAGGAAATGGGGATTGATGTATACACGTACACGTACACACACAATTCTCTTTCTCTCTCTCTCTCTCTCTCTCTCTCTCTCACACAAACACACACAGACACACACACATAACTTCATCAATAAGTCCACATCCTAATGATAAAAAGGAACTATTAATTTTACACTTCAGAGGATTTTTGAAAATGATATCAGTTCTTATCAATTCACTCAATAGAGATGAATATATAAATCACACAGCTCGAACGTTATACATTGAAAATTTCAGGTTACAATTCATAAAATAAACTGCATTTCAAGCAACGGATTTATTGTTCCCTGTATAAGGTGTATTCCCTTATGACAAAAATTAGCAATAAATTCTGATGTCTAGACTTTACTAGACGAGTTCGAGCCAATTTTCAATACTTTTTGATCAGCAGTTTTTAGTAAAGTGTAAGGGCAGACCCCACCGTACTCACCAGACTTTTTCTTTTTTCTTAAGTTAAAGATTCATTTCAACGGTAAATAGTTGGAAGTCGAGTAGATCATTATAATGAATACCATATCAAAAGAGATTTTTCAGAGCTGCTTTTGATGATGGAAAATTCACGGTAATAAGCGAGTCGGGTTGAACGGGGTTGAATTTAACGACATTTCTATCTTGTTAAATAAAGCTTAAGTCTCGAAACATTTTGAATACAGCCACGTAGTTTGTCAAATTATTTATTACTTACCCTATAATTCAAGAAAAATGAAAAATAAATAAACGAAAAGGGCTTATTTGAGCCAATAACTTTTTCGTACTTAATCGAATAAAAAAGTAAGTAAAGTTGGCGACCGTAGTCGAGGGGGGCGACCAGAAGGCCCCCTTTTCAATACCTTCAACACCGAGGTGTAGGGGAGGGTGCTACACCTTTCCCTGGATTGCTTCACTTTACCCTTGATAATACTTTATATTGCTGAGTGTTAAGCAAGGAGGTATCATGTACCATTTTTAAAGTCTTTGGTATGACTCGACCAGGGATTGAAGCCAGGTCTCCCGAACCATTGGCGAATACTCTACCCACTTAAACACATTTATCCTTCATTATAAAACGATCAATTTTATTGATTGTATTCTTTTATTTAAACCGCATCACTATATATATGCGGGACCGATAAATATGTCGATCCCACAAACTTTTGTAAAATAAGTGATTGACGATCAACTAGACAAGAATGACAAAGACAAGAGAGTTAATTCGATAGGGCAAGTTTTATTCGGCGAATCGATACCAATGACAATCGGTCCACTCAAGGACCAAGGTCTACTCTGAGTAGGTGTGCGCGAAATTCAGTTCCTGGTTGCATCGGCTGGATGATCGGAGTCCCGGTTTATTCAATCACTGATTAATAGATGTGTCGATGTGGCCTCGATGTATTGTGTTAGTTCGATCAGGGGTTGCTCGTATATTAGCGTGATGAAGATGTCCGCAGCTGGTTGAAGCTGGAGCTGGTCTGCAGGTGCCGGTTGCTTGATGGTGCAGTAACTGCTACTGAGAGAAGCTGGAGCCGGTCTGCAGGTTCTGGTTGCTTGAAGATGCAGAAAGTACTGGTTCTGGTTGCTGCGTTGTCGTTTCGTGGTCGCTGCCAAGATGTAGTGAAGAGATCAGAGGTGATCTCGGAAGACTTTCTGAAGTAGTTCTTAGAAGAGCTGTTGAATAGAAGACATTCTGAGGTTAGCTCTAAGAGCTGTTTAAACAAGAAGAGCAATGGTGATTGGTTGGTTCCTGCATCGTCTGCTAACTGGAATCAACTGTTGGCTGTTGGGTTGGTCTGGAGCTGTGTGATTCTGGCAGCTCCTGCTGACGAGGCCTTGGTCGGAGTGCTAAGACCAGAGGAGGTGCAAATACCTTTGTTGCAGAGCCGATAAGTATGTCGACCCCGCAAATGAGTTATGTGAATGAGAACAGACAAAGCAATATGAAGGAACAAAGGCGAGGTAACAATAATAACAAGTGACAATTTATTAGTCGTATTTACAAGCGTGTATGTAAATGTCCGTGGCGGTTGTATGTAGTCTTCAGCTAGGATGGGTTATGTCGCTAGCTGGTATAGTCGCGTTGTAGATGTTCGCAGCTGGGCGTTCGACGAGGGTCGCTGGCGTAGGTCGAGTCGTGGAGATACAGCTGGATGTTTGATGCTGGTAAGCTGAGATCGGTTGAGTCGTTGAGTGCAGCTGGACAGTCGTCATTTGATAAAAAATGAGTGTAGCAATTAAGTATTTTCTTTACCTACTATAAGCTGGCGACGACTATTAGTTCCAGTTTTATCACGTTATTTTTGGCCGAAGTGCTTGGTAAATATTGTTAATGTTAATTCATCCTTTTCTTTTAGCTGTCACGAGGTGTCAAGGTCGTTAGAAAGAAGAAGGGCTTAGTCAGTTCCGGCCGTACCCGGATATAATTGTCTTACAGCGGGCGTGTAACTTGATCCGTTTATGTTTATCGGCAGGTCGGGGCACCTTCCTCATCCATCAGCTGCCTCAGCCGAAATGTGTTTCTCTGCCTGGCCGAGTAAAAGGGCTTCTGTGCACAGGAAATTCCTTTATCAATAAGTAATAATGAAATACTTCTCTGTGCTTTCAAGAGGAACTTTTAAATGTGATGTATCCTGTGGTTATAAACTTGTTCCTGAAAGACCAGCAGAATTAATTCCTTTCGAAAAATAGTTCGTGAGTTAGTTATAGAAGTTATCTAATGACGTATATACAACGTTTTTGTTGTCTGACGTCACGGGTGACTCAGCGTTTTCTCTAAACCGGGGATTCTAGGTTTAGTAGCCGGAACAGACACGATATCTTAAATGAACAGTAAGTAAACGAGTACATGTACAACAAGCCTCTCCAGAATAATTTTTACCTCATCATCGATGTTTTAACTCTCGTCAGTTTTAAAATAGAGAGATCTAGTTACATAAAGAGTTTAATACATTGAATATATTTGGAGGGCCTAATCGTTTATAGAAGAAAAATTGTATCGATAAGCTGAAAGTTTCTGGTTGAAACAGTTTGCATAATATAATAACTTTTGACGTAAATCTATTTATTCTGTTCATAGTTATGGGCAAAACTGTAGGGTCGATGAACTCTAGTTTTGGCTGGTAACGAGTCAATGAGAAAGACAAACTTGAATTAAAACCAAGAGTGGAACCCCTTAAAATGCTCTTCGGAAATATATTATTAATCCATTCCTTTCCGTTCAGGATAAAAATGCACCCCCCCAAAAAAAACAACAACAAAAACCAATAAACAAAAACAAATTATTTAGTATAGAAAATTCTACACTAAAGTGAAGTTGTAGTTCTATGTTTCTCTCTGGCCCAACAGGAATATACAATAAAAACAAACAATACTTTCGAGATCTGTTCGATAAAAAAATGCGATGATACGTTTAGAATCAAGATTAAGAGTTTACATCAACTTAAAGTATATATCGTAGCCGTCTCGGCAACTCAAAACCTAAAATACACGGTTTAGATGAAAACGCTGAGTCCCCCATGACATCAGCCAACAATAGTGTCGTGTCCACAGTCGCGAGTGAACTTCTGGTATCAACACACGAACTATTTATCGAAAGTGATTATTTCTGCCGCCCGATCGGGAATGGTTCGTAACCACAGGATAAAATACATCATTTTTAAAAACTCCTCTTCAAAGTACAAAGGAGTTTTTCTCTATTACTTATATTTGATAAATGGACTTCCTTTGCACAGAGGCCCCCTCACTCAGCTCAGTAAAGAAGCAGCGACTGCCACCATATATAAAGGGATTTGGACAGAATAAAATATACAATGTAAATAATTTTGAGTAAAATTTAATTTGTAGGAATGAGACTAAAGCCAAGTTTAGTATTTAAGAGGGTAATGTTATTTTTTTGGGTGGTGGCTTTAGTGTGTAATTTTAAACGATAAGTTCAAACGATTAGTTCCGCAGCTTTCTAGTTCGGATACAGATTCGAAAAGATAACACAGACAATAAAGTTTTTTAAAAGAAATTTTATACAAAGAAACAAGAAAGAAGGGGATAGAAAAGATAAAGTGTTGCAAATTTTTGTGCAATATGCGGGAACTTATCTGAGAGAGTGTCCGGGAAACAAAGTTCTTCGAATTTGAGTATTTTTCTTTTCTTTTTAGTTTTGTCAAAATGTTTCAATTTTCATTCAATTACGAGTCTTCTGAAAAGTTATATTTTTAGCAGAATTCTCAGGTTGAATTTTCTTTCAGTTGTTTGGTATAATTCCAGTATTCGACTGTAGTTCCATTTTACTTTTATTTCTTGGGAAGCTTCTCGCCTGTTTGAAATATTTATCGGCTGGCCAAATCAAGTGCCGCACGTGGTCGGTATGATTTTTTCTTTGAAATAAATTTTCATATATAAACACAGCAAGCAGTGACTGAGAAACTCTAGAGAGCGACCGGGTTTATACCCGGAGAGGAGGTATCTGTTTTTCTCCCAGCAACAAGCTGCTAAAAATGGAAACTGCGTCCTTTCCACCAAAGAAAGCAGCCGATGTGGAATCCAACCAATTACAGCCGCAGGCCCAGTGCAGCCGATGCTAGTTTCCAACCAACCGCCGCTGCTCTTTCATTTAAACAGCCCTTTTCTGAGCTAACTTCTGAAAGTCTTTCGATATCACCTCTGGTCTCCTCACAACACCCTTTGGCAGATACCATGAGACGACGAAATAGCAGTCAGCACCAACTGCAGACCAGCTCCAGCTTCACCCAGGAGCCGTTTCTGCGCCATCAAGCAAAAGCACTTGCAGACCATCTCCAGCCACGAAGCAGCAAACACCTACATCACCCTAGTCCACGAATGACCACTCTGCTCGTATTTGCACCAGTACTTCGAGGCGAAATCGACCCCACCCCGTAAACCAAGGATTGCATAAAATGGAGCATCAATCATCCAGCCTCTGCAACCAATGTGTCCACATGATCGACCGAATACAGCTACGTCTACAACCTGACCATACAGCTACACCTACGATCAGCACCAAGCACAGAGACCATCCTCAAAACCATCTTGATCCTTACCTTCGACACATGCTGTCGCCACTGACTAATAGACAGCTGAGTCCACGACTTTTTACAGCACCGACTTTCAACATCAAACAGAGACGACACCGACCTGACACAACGACTGTGATTCTACACCCATACACCTTTTATATACAACTTGCTCTATGATTACGTGAAATTTTAACTTATCCATTTGTTTTTGTCATATGTCCGGTTCTCTGTCAATCACACACATAACTGTTTGCGGGATTGACGCATTTATTAGGGTCCCGCGACAAATAATTTCGTGTTTAATTCTCATTAGAAATTCTACTAAAAATAGATAGATGATGAATCATATAAGAATTGATATTGATAGGAATAACTAAAATCGTTACCTCCTCCCCATAAAAAAAGAAAAAATCCCCAAATAAAAACGTGTTGTTTTTTTTATTTTAAGTACCAATTATCTTAGCGCTGTCTTCCCAATGTGACTGAACCATTCATCTAGTACGTAACAGCAGCGTAGACAATAGTAACAACTTCTTTCGTTTCATTTACGACAGGAAAAGTAGGCACACACAAATTTAATTAGCAATTCTATTTTTGCTGCTGAGGTGCCGTGCAGAGTAATGGTTATGGCAGCAGAAACCGGATTCGGTGAGCTGGGCCTAATTTCCGGTCGAGCATGTTAATGTTTGCATTGTATTAATGACTTTGAAGAAAAGCATGAATCCATTTTTTACATCTTTGGGTATCTGGACAAAAAAACTCTCATCAGAAGGTTGTTAAGATGGTTAGAGAGAGAGAGAGAGAGAGAGAGAATTGTCGGTGCTCTAGAGCTTTTATATTAGCCGTATTGCCCTTGATCACAAGAAGCCTAGTGCCCTTTGGTGTGTGTGTGTGTGTGTGTGTGTGAGAGAGAGAGAGAGAGAGAGAGAGAGAGAGAGAGAGAGAGAGAGTTATAAGGGTAGATAACGTGTCAGTTACCTTGGTAGCCCATAGGAATTCCATAGGAGAGCTGGTCAGGAGTTAAAAATTCGGCAGAAGTCTCTTTGGAAAACTATGCAGAAACGATTGAAAATGTAATGAGGAGAAAACAAGATATTGTGTTTTAGTACAGTAATGATGGGACATCTTAGGGATCAATATTAGTTTATGGAACCTCTAATTTTCGACTCTAAACTTAAAATTTTTCTCAATTAAACTAACAACCATGAGTGTCGATATTTTGAATGTTTTTTTTTTAAATAAATTGAAAGACTAAATACATTTTTGTAGAGACTTTATCTAAAAGAGTTGCTTTTATGACAAACATTGTTCCTCTTTTTGGTATCTGCTTTGACCTGAGTGTGGAAACGTATTTTAATTTGTTTGTAATTTCGGTAGATAATTTTCTAAGAATATGATGCAGCATGAAGGTAATTTACCCGTTTATTGTCAATAATTTTGTAAATTATAATGATAATAAAGAAGGATAAATACCTGGACCTTGCTTGGGAACGGAAGAAACTGTGGAATATGAAAGTGACGTATATACCAATTGTAATTGGTGCTCTTGGTATAGTCACTAAAGGATTAATAAAGGAACTGATGAAGGTGGAAATAAGAAGACGAGTGGAGACCAACCAAACTACTGCATTTTTGTGATCGGCAAGAATACTGAAAAGAGTTCTGGAGACTTGAGGAGAGTTGCTGTCACTCAAACTCTTTTGAAAGACCATCAGCTAATGCTGATTTGAAAAACTCGGAAACTCTCATACACGCAGTTAGATTATACAGTCAGGACATAGGAATGGAATTTGGCATAGAAAAATGTGCCATGCTCGTCATGAAAAGTGGCAAATGACATATGACTGACGAAATGGAACTACCAAATCACGACAGAATTAGGACGCTCGAAGAAAATGAAACCTACAAATACTTGGGCATCTTGGAGGCTGACACTATCAAACAAGTGCAAATGAAAGTCATGATCCGAAAAGAATATCTCAGGAGAACGTGAAAACTACTTGAGACAAAACTCTCCAGCAGAAACCTCATCAAAGGAATAAATACTTGGGCTGTGTCACTAGTCAGATATTCGGGACCCTTTCTCAAGTGGACCCGAGAGGAACTTAAACAAATGGACCAAAGGACAAGAAAACTAATGACCATGCATAAAGCATTACACCCCAGAGACGACGTTGACAGACTATATGTATCTAGAAAAGAGGGAGGAAGAGGACTTGCCAGCATCGAAGACACCGTTGACGCATCCATACAACGGCTCGGAGACTACATAGAAAAACACGAACGAGGACTAATTACAACCATCAGAGCCGATACGGACAACACGATAAACGAAAGAATGACAACAACTAGGAAACAAAAATGGGAAGGAAAACAACTCTATGGCCGCTTTAAGCGTCTAATAAACAGCATCTCACACCAGAAAACCTGGACCTGGCTAAGAAAAGGAAACCCTCCTAATAGCAGCAGAGGACAATGTCATAAGAACGAATAATATCAAAGCGAGAATAGATAAGACGCAACAAAACAGTAAATGTAGGCTATGCGGTGATAGAGACGAAACGATCAATCACATAATAAGCGAATGTAGCAAATTAGCACAGAAGGAGTACAAGGCGAGACACGACTGGATCGGCAAGGTGATCCACTGGGAAATGTGCAGGAAATTTCAATTCGACCATACAAACAAATGCGCCTGTCCTAGAAAATGACTCGCATAAACTCCTATGGGACTTTAACATACAAACGGATCACCTAATCCCGGCCAGAAGACCTGACCTCATAATAATCAACAAAAGAAAGAGAATCTGCAAAATTGTCGACTTTGCTGTCCCGGCGGACCACAGAATAAATCTGGAGGAAAGTGAAAAGCAGGATAAGAACCTCGACCTTGCTAGAGAATTAAAAAAACTGTAGAACATGAAAGTAACGATTGTGCCAATTGTGATTGGTGCGTTAGGCACAGTAACTAAAGGGTTATTAAAGGGCCTGGAGGACTTGGAAGTTGGCGGACGGGTAGAGACTATCCAAACGACAGCATTGCTGAGGACGGCCAGAATACTGAGACGAGTCCTGGAGACTTAAGGAGACTTGCTGTCACTCAAACTCCAGTGAAAAACCATCAGCTAATACTGATGTGAAAAACTCTTGAGGAGTGTTAATAATAAATATCATGATCGTAAAAACTTGCCAGAAAACTAAGAAAAAATAAAATAAAATAAAAGTAACAGTGATACCAATCGGAATTGGTGCACTTGGAACGATCTCCAAAGGCTTAGAAAGGGGGCTGGAAGATTTGGAAATCGGTGGATGAGTCGAGAACATCCAAACTCCAGCATTGTTAAGATCGGCTAGAATACTGAGAAGAGTCCCGGTGATTTGATGAGATATGCAGTCACTTAAACTCCCATGAAAGACAATCTGCTGTTGCTATTGTGAAAAACTCGCAAAGAGTAATATAATACCTGAGGAATCTTGATGTCACTCACATTCCAGTGAACGACAATCAGCTTACGCTGGTGTCAAAAACTCACATTAAGTAAAATAATAATAAAACATTTAATTACGTTATGAGCGAATGCTGCAAATTTGTACAAAAGCAATACAAAACTAGCATGATCGGGTGGAAAAGCTGATCCACTGGAATTGTGCAAGAGATGAAAATTTGACCATGTGGTCGAATAGTATATGTACAAACCAAAATCTGATCGAGAAAATGAGACGAATAAAATTTCCTGGAACTTAGAGGTTCAAACTGATCAATATTTTCGGTCTGAAGGCCGGTCTTAGTGTTAAAGAAAAGAACTTTTCATTTCATGGATTTTGCCGTTTCGGCAGACAATAGAGTGGAAAGACAGACAAATACTTGGAGATAAAAAATAAACTATGGAACATGAAGGTAACGCTGATACCAAATATATATAGAATACTGAGAAATGTCCTGGAGAACCTGGGAGACTTGCTGTCATTCTGACTCCAGTGAAAAGCAACCAGCGGACGATGATGTGAAAAACTCGCTAGGAGCAAATAATAATAAATAAAAGAGGGTTCGAAGAGTTTGATATCGGAGAACGAGCCAAGACCATCCGAGCAATAGCATTGCTGAGATCAGCCAGAATACCGAGAAGAGTCCTGGAGACCTGAGGTCACTTGCTGTCACTAAGGCTCCAGTGAAAGACTATCAACTAACACTGGTGTGACAAACTAGCAAGGAGAATAATAATAATGATGATAATATTGATAATTATAATTATGATAATTACCGAAAAATAACAAAATAGCAGACAAAAAATTTAAAATAAATAAAAGATCACTGTCATGTTTACTTACCTATAGATTTGAAACCTACAAAAACGGAGAAATCATATTTATCCCAACAGATAGCCAAAGCTAAAAACAGTGATATTTTTAGTTTATTCTCATAATTTCCAGGAAAGAAAATACAGATGCAACGACACCAGTTATTTCTATTACCAAATACTGATTCACTCGAATTTCATACTTTGCTATAAAAAGATGCAACCATCTTTTTGACGACTATTTATTTCCATACAAATTACAATAGACACTGGAAAGTTATGTATACAATAAAAAATTAAATGAAGTGGCTCTATCTTGGTCTGACAATGTAACCAACAAAATCTTGTGGATACCCAGAGCGTGCCTGCAGCCACTTCGTATAATTATTTGTGATATTAACAATTTTCCAGTAACGAGGCGTAAATTTATTGATATGATATTTGAATTAACTGACAATATGACAGTAAAGATGAAAGAGATGAGAATATTCGTAAAATTCACTGGCAAAATCAATGAATTGCTATGGCAACTGCCATTTGAATGACAAGATACGTTAAGCACAACTATCAACCTATGTAATGAAGAGCACATCGATCAACTCATTAGCGCGAATCGATCCGATAAGAAATAGACGACACGGGCAACACGGTGTAAAAAAGGGACTCACATGCCCAACCCGAGATTCCGATGAACACTTTGTTGGCTGCACTGGTCATTTACATACAACAGCATATGTAAATAATAATATATGATTGACTTTCTCGTCGATCGGGACCAATGGAGACTCAAAATTACAGTAAAAGATATGAATTGTTGGACTTACTTCAAAAATGCTTTTTTTTTATAGCAGTGAAGTTTTCTCTTGAACAACATTCGTTAGGTTTGGAATTCAGTTTCCTTCTTCTAGACAGGTTACCCAATCAAAATTTTAGAGCCTAATCTAATCAATGATTTTACCCATATCTGGACACATACGCACACTCACATTTATATGAGGGTGATGAACAGTTCTCAGCAATATCAAGAATATAAAGAATAGCCATTTGCTGAATACATTCTTCATTGAGTCCGTGAGATTTTCAGCACCCATGACTATATATATATATGTATGTGCGTGTTTCTCTGTGTGTGTGTGTGTGTGTGTGTGTGTGCGTGCGTGAGTGTGTGTGCATGTGCATGTGTGTGTGTATGTGCATGTGTGTGTGTGCATGTATGTGTGCGCGTATGTGTGTGTGCATGCGTGTGTGCGTGTGAGTATGTATGTGTGTGCATGTGTGCGTGTGTATGTGTGTGTATGTGTGTTCGTGTGTGCGCTTGTACAAACGGAGTTTAAAATTTATCAAGATTGAAGCTTTAAACATTCTACATTTTTAAATTCAAAATCTAAATGAAGAGACGCTCTTAGCAGAGAAACTTATTAAACAAAGTGATGATCACTAAGAATCTAAATTGAGGCATTTTGGTGAAAAAACTTATAAAGTTTTGATGTTTTTGAACAGCAGTTTTTGTCAAAACACCGGATACTAAAACTACATAAACTACTCTACTTACCAAATCTAGCCCCGCGTGTTTTTTGCTATTTTCAAAATTAAAAATTCACTTCATGGGTGATATTTGGTTACAAGGCGGGCATTAAAAGAAATACGACAGCACAGCTTCATATTACATTAAGAAAGGATTTTCAGAGGTCCTTTTACCAATAGAACCCCCCATATACTGAGGGATTCCATATATATATATATATATATATATATATATATTGTCATCCACAGACAGACTGTTTCGTTGTATCACAACTCTTCAGTGTGGCTAGACACGTAGGACGCTTGAAGCTGGGATCGAAACCCGCCCAACTTTACGTTAAACTTAGTATCAGACCGCTCGGCCAACAAGCGTACCACCTCGACAAGGGAATTATAAGGTATCATGCAGCAGCAGCAGCGTTCGTTTGTTTACATTTTATACCTTACCAGAGTGCCCAATTCGTTCGAAGAGCTTTGCATTATGCGAGCGGCAGCCGAAAATTCCTTCGCCAGAGTGTAAAACCCCGATGGGGGAGCATATATATTATCTTCCACAGACAGACTCTTTCGTTGTATCACAACTCTTCAGTATGTATATGGAGATGTTGAAAGGATCGATAAAATAAATTGAGAATAAACATGAAGTTAGAACTATGAGAAAAAAATCAATTATAGTTTATTTCGTATGTATAAAAAAATTAAAGACAAAATATAGGGGAAAATAATGAAGAGTATAATATCATGAGACAGGAATAACAATTATGCAATATATTCTTTTGCTGTAATTTTGTTGAAGTCGATGTTGGCAGTTATTGTATTCGGATACACCGTACGTAACATTACACTCATGGAACATTAACAATTAGGAAAGTCGACGCGACGTCTCTGTTTAGTTAATGATAACATTTGTTTTTGGATAAATGGAGATAATCTAAGTGTACTTGTGTTAGATGAAGTTCCAAATGAAAGAAAATGAACTGTGTTTCTAATAGCATATGGTTCAATACTTTACTGGCGTTTTATTGTTTGTAAAGATATAAGAATAGACAGATTTATATTGTTAAAAATCTCTTTACATTTATACGCTAAAATAGGGCTATCCGTAAGTTTAACATCAACGAGGCCACACAACTATTACCCCCCCCATATATATATATATATATATATATATATATATATATATATATATATATAGGTATAGATATTGTTATGTATAATTATTATTATCAAGCATTTAAACTATTATTAAAAATACGAATTTGTTACAATTCAAAAATAAATATATCCCTTATATATATATATATATATATATATACTCACACATACATACATATATATGTGTGTGTGTGTGTGTGTGTGTGTGTACGTGTATACATATATATATATATGTGTGTGTGTGTGTGTGTGTGTGTGTGTGTGTGTGCGTATATATATATATATATATATATATGAAATTTAATTTTTAATCACAATGGCGCTGCAGTTTTATTTTTTGTTACTGTTTTAATGCTTATGAGTTTGATTATAAATGATAAATTATAATATCCATTTTGAATGTATACTATTGCATTAGAAGAAAATTAACTTTACATAAACATTGTTTCGGTGTACTGATTTATGGGTGATACTTTCTCTCTCTCTCTTTCTCCCCCTCTCTCTTTCTCTCTCTTTCTCCCCACTCTCTCTCTCTTTCTCCCCCCTCTCTCTTTCTCTCTCTATATATGTTTGCATATATATTTTTTGGTTAAAAAACAAGAAATTTTGAAATAGTATACCATAATAAATTTATTTCGCTTATTAAAGCTAATCAGATTAAATATCCATGCATAGAACACTCATTCTTTGGATATTCACAGTCCTCATTTACTTGATATATATATATATATATATATATGTGTGTGTGTGTGTGTGTGTGTGTGTGATTGTGTGTGTGTGTGAGTGTGGTCCGATGGAGGTCAGTTAAGAAAATTTACTGACCACGAAAAAAAAGTATTAACTGAGACGGATTTTATAAGAATGAACTCAGTACATTGTAACAAATGAAAATTTACGGAAATGAACTCAGAAGGAATAAATCTGAAACATGCTGTTTCGACGAGAAAAAAAAAAACGATGAAAAGATATATATTGAAAAATGATGAAAGGATGGTTTTATTTACGAGCTAGAGTAAGCAGGAATCAGCTCGGAATTTGATCTGATGAGGTCAGAGATATCAACCAGCAGCCAAGGGCACGAAAGGTCTGGGAAATAGCAATTAAAAAAAGTTCAAACGTGGAAAAATAACGGTATGAGAATTGAACTAAAATTTCATGATATACATAAAATACAAGGGATTTCTCCCCAGAAAATGAGCCCTAGAGAGACAGCATGAATTGACAATTAGATTAACGTCGCTCTCGGCTCTGGCCCTGAACCAGACTGCCTAGAGTGGAGAGACAGAGAAAAGTCATATTACATGTTGCTTGGGCAATGTGTAGTCTTGTCGATATTCAAGACTATGAAAGAAGCGAAGTAAGACTGAGATATTGCGATACCTTGAGATGTTCTTGTGCCACACCCATGGAAATAGAAAAGCGAAGAGAAATCGAGATGATATGATACTTTAGAGACCAGTGCGGAGCATATGAGAAATAACTTTTTGCCAGATTCGAGGTGGTAAAGAAGAGAAGAAGAGGGTCCCACTGAAAGAGAACGAGTTGGCTTCGAGAATTCCCCGTCACTCTGAGATTTGTCCTTTTGCCAGACTGCTCTTTGTATAGAAGATGAAGAAGGCCTGTCGTATTACAGCATCTTGAGATGGTACGGGGGATTGAGAGAAAGCAGACGTGACCGCCATTGAGATTACCTGGCGCCAACCTGTGGATAGCAACAGTGGTGGAACCTAGACTTATGCAGAAAGATGACTGGCTGTTTCTTTGTGGATCTGGTTGCTGAGTTGGCCTCCACCACCTCTGGGATTGGTAAGTGCTTGTGCAATTGTTGAATATATTGTTCTTTTCTCCACTCTCCATAGAGCATCAGAACTTGAACCTCACCAGCAGATGCAGCCTAGAATTATATCCAGGACACTCCTTGGGGTGAGGTCATATCCCTCTGTAAAGGGTTACAGTCTATGTCTTCAAAGGCGCGCCAAAAAGGCCGATAGAAAGCAGTTTCATTGGTTGAGAAAGTGCTGGTTAAAATTTGAGTTTAGTTTTTCTTCACAATTGGTCACACTCAGCGTTCTTTTTGATGTGAGTTGATATTAATTATCTTGCGTGTTTAGAAGAATTTATATGAAAAGTTGCCATTACAAACGAAAGTCCATCTTTCGACTTTCATTAAACCATTGTTAACGTCATCCGTTGATCTTTAAATGTCTGTTCTCCACCAAAAAAAAAAAAATATATATTTAATAATGATTGAAATAGTAGACCTTGTTCTAACTTCCATTTTATAGAATTTGGTTTTGTATGGCGTGAAAAATTTCCCCCAAGAACCTGATCCTGTCGTGATGTAAAACTTCCGTATGAATACTGTGTGTAGTCTTAGGCCTACACGTACGGCACACAAAGAAATGCCTTATATTAAACATTCAGGAATCTTTTTAAAAATGTTCGTGATTTATCGTCTGTAAAACGACGCAGCTATCAAATTTACGCATTCCGTTCCTTATTTCCACATTCGTAAAACGTTTTTCATTTAACGTGTTAATATTCCATTACAATTAGTCGTCTGTTTAGAACAAAGAACAACGTATTCTATCTGCTTTTAGTTAATTCTTTTTCCTGAGAGCGAATTTTCTTGTGTTTATTTTGTTCCACTCAGAGATCTTTATGTGTTATTGTGCAAGATACAGCAAAAAAAAAAAAAAAAAAATGTTAAACTGCTTCGAAAGTGATGTCGCATATTCTAGACGATGGAACTGATGGTTATGCGCAGTGGTTGATTGATAAATAAGATCTCTAATCTTATAAAAAAAGTTTTAGATCAGATAGAATAGGGAGACTGATATCAAAATGGGGTGAATTTATTTATCTTCAATATTGCAAGTAATTTTTCGATATCATCATTTAGAGCTACAAATTTATTCAATCATCCTATCTCTTTTTGATCCAGTCCTTGAAGAATTTTCAGGTATACTTTTGATCTAGTTGTAATGAATAGTTTCAAGTTCATCATCGGATAAAAAATGATGTTTTTAATCTTTTTCAGCTCTGAGGAAAATCAGAATTCAAATGGTCGCCAAATACAGTCTATATGAAGCGTGTGCAATAAGTGTGAATTTCAGATTTCACAGAGTTTAGTGCCGTTTATTCTCTTTAATACAGGCTTCATTTGTTCTGATGATCTTTCTAGCAAACATTCTTTTGTAATTCAACATCTTAATGATATATTACAATATTTCTTGACTAATGTCTAGCTTGAGAGTCATCTCTTTCTTTAACTTTTTCATCTCATAGAATCATGACATTTATTCTTCTTTGATTTTCCTTGTGTGTCACTGGGTCATATTCGTGTTGAATCCTGAAATATTTTTCACATCCATACAAACAACCCCCACAATCACTTTTATATGTCTATTAACTTCAACCTTCTTGTCCTTAAAATCGATCGATGTTTTATACACTACTCGGACGTAGTACTCATGACTAACGAATGCCAATACTCATTGCAGTCACATGAGAAACTGACACTATGCACATTTGAATAGGGTTTATATACTACCGAATATATCGTTTTCATGTTTATGAAGAAGAATCATTTAATTTCTATCAATAATTAACATAATCACCTACGTCATTCTATGTCTTTTTCATTCCGCCCAAGAAGAATGTCACTGGTTTATTTTTGATTCAGTTGTAAAGAACAGCTTCAACTTCTTCATCAGATTAAATTGAATTTTCTACGTCTTTTTTTCACTCTCGAGAACAGTTGTAAGTTTGGATTCAGTTCAATTAAGCCGTGTACTGTTTATGTTAATATTCAAAATCAAACATGAATCGACCAAATTACATATTCACGTAGCTTAAACATCAAGGTCAATTTTAAAGCCAGGTAAAATTGGTTAGAATACAGTTTTCATTCTCCAAGATAGGATAACCAAAACAAAAGGACCCTGCCTGCCCGACAATTTACTAATTTCTCGAAGAAGAACAGATGGGTTCATGTCTTTCCCAAAGACATTAGCGTGAAGTGAAACGCATACAGCATTGCCACTACATTTACTGTATATATCATATATTAAAAGAGAGTTCGAACTTTAGTCGTTCTATTACGTTTATTTCCGAACTAACACCCGAGCGAAAAGTATAAACCACTTTACTCTCCCAGCTCAGGGTTAAATTGTATCACTGCTGTTTCTCTACAAGGATGGTTTTAGTTTTAGATAACCTTCGAAGGTTGATATGCCATTACTCAAACCAAACCAAACCAAACCAAATCAAACCCTTTTTTAAAAAGTCATTTCAACTCAGGAAATATAAAGACATTAATGAATGCATTATATAATTGATTTTAATTGTCCAAAATATTTAGTAAATATTTTAGAATCATAAAAACCGTACACTGATTTTAGAAGTATGATACAATATATTGTCAAAAGGGAAAAGCAGTCAGAAATATAGCTTAATTTTTTGTTGTGCAAAAAAACGAAAAATATGAAGTTTTTTTTTTAACCAGAGAGAAAGGAAAGAGAGAAATCTAAAATATCTATTTTGATTATACCAAAAGTGTTATAGAAAACAACTAGCCAAAACAATGACAAAGCAGGGGGTGGTATTAAAGAAGAGGTCAATCGCTACCCAGGTGCAGATATGATTGTTATGAGAATATTTAAAATCCTGCGAATTGAAAGAAAAAAGTTGATTTATTTCTTTTCCTCGATGGAAAAGTTTTTTGATTTATCTCTTTTTCCTTCGGGAGACAGTAATTTGCGTGACATAAAGTGTCGGGCTCGTGGCGGAGAGACCCGGTCACAGCAGGAGAGGACACTGCGGCCGATATGTGGAAGGGTAACTGTCAAAGAGAGGTATCGTTGATGTAGCAGAAAGCACTCATGAATGGAATTAATTACTGAAATCTAATTAAAAAGAAAACTGTTGATGAGATACGCCCACTAGAAAATAGGAAAGAATAATTATAAAAACCAAGGTTTTTCCAGCTGCCGGTCAGACCGGAGACAGAAGCCGGAGGAATAGCAGTAGGCAGAGTAAACACCCCTATCACTCCGCATTTAAAGCCTTGAGCCAGACCTTCTGAAACAGAGAAGCGAGAATTACAAGTTAGTAACAGAAACTTGACGTGACAGAATTCATTGCTAAATTTAGAATTTTTTTTTGAAAAATTGTGTCGACAGCTAGAGAGACTGACCGCTAAGATAAAAGGGGTCAGGTCTCTGTATCGCAATACTTCACTTAACGGGGAAGAGACTTATATGTAACAACTTTACTTTTAAAGCGGATTTGTTTAATTTTTTTAAAATGGACTTTTTATTTTTCCGTTAACTAAACGTTTTATAAATCTTTGAACACCCCGTGTTGTTTTGTCTCAAGCATTCCGACTTCGATTTATTTATTTATTTATTCTGAATGATCAACCCGGTCTGATTTATTTGGCGATCGGCGATTGGCGACTTCGGTTGTCTGAATCTAAAAATAGAGCGTGGGCTGATAACCGGACAAGTTAGGTTTGATCCTTCATTGGAGCAGTGATCCGCCGGTAGTCAAGTGGATGACTGGGTGACAAATGTCATGTTCGCTATTAAATGCTCAAAGAATTTCAGAAAAGGTTGTAATGCAAACTGGGTGAAGTAAATTTGTGCTCTGAGCTCAGGAGCAATGCCTAAAATAATAGTGATGGTTTATTAAAAATGGTAAACCATATATTTTCCGGTTAAAATCTAGAACTATATTTGATAATTATATATTGGATGGTTGGTTGGTTGTTTGGGTTTTATGGCAACTTTTGTAGGTTATTTAACGCCAAATCAATTTTTAAACTAAGCTGAATTGTTTGAAATAGAACTGATGTTCTATTTCAAACAATTCAGCTTAGCGTAAGTACGCAGTTTAAATGTAAGTACAGTTTAATTGTGAAAAAACATTTCTATTTCAAGCTATTCAGTTTAGTCAAGCAGTTCTAATTCAACTAATTCAGTTTAGTATAAGTACAGATTTTCTTTACACACAGTTAAATGTCAAAACAGTTCTATATTAAATAATTCAGTTTAGTGTAAGTACAGTTTCAATGTCTAAAAACAGTTCCATTTCAAATAATTCAGTTTAGCATAAGCACGTAGTTTAAATGTAAGTACGGTTTAGTCGTCAAAAACATTTCTATTTCAAGCTATTAAGTTTTGTCAAACAATTCAGTTTAGCATAAGTATGCCGTTAGTTCTATTTAACCCATAGATAGGGTCCTATCAGATGCTATCACGCCGGGCAAGGGTGGACCTAGGAGCGAGGGCAATAAAGGGGTACTCTGGATTCCCCAAAGCTGCAGCATTACTTGAACCTCACCATCAGATTGTTTAGTTTCATATCAAGGACACTCGTTGGTGTGTGTGTGTATGAGTGGGGGGTCTTACCCCTCTGCAGAGAAGCAGTCGGTGTATTCTACAAACCCAGCTAAGTGGGCATTATATCTTGGAAGTGTCTTTTGAATATATTTTTGAAGCAGTTCCTCAGGAAAGCGTCAGATAAAAAAGCCACGAAACTTCATAGAATAAATCACCCTATCCAAGGAAATATAGTGTAAGAATTAGTCTAAATGGGAATTATCTAAGGGAATATGTACTCTATATCTTATAATTGAGAATTTTCGACGGACTGTTCAATACAAACAGTTATCAAGTTAATGGATATTATCAAATATAGATTGAAACTTACGTGAAGAGCAAAACAATTTTTACAAATAAATCGAAGAAGAATTCTTTTCAATTCGGTAAATCCATAATAAATTTATTTCGATCCACAAGTGTTATCAGGACCATCTGAAGAGGTCCCGATAACACTAGTGGATCGAAATAAATTTATTATGGATTTACCGAATTGAAAAGAATTCTTTATTGCCTCAATTGTAAAAATCACACACACACACACACACACACGCACACACTCTGGTGGTGTAATGGTTAGCAAGCTGGACTAGCAAACCTACACGAGTGAGTTCGAGTCTCACTGGGTGCCCCTTTCATATGGCCTTGTGCCACATCTAAGCAAAAAGCTTAGTAAATTACCACACGCACACACACACACACACATATATATATATATATATATATATATATATATATATATATATATATATATATGTCATTCAATGAATAAGGTGAATTTTGTCAAAAGAGTTAGCAGCAGGAAGCATAGTTGAACCTTTTTCAAGTAAATCAATAGTTATAGTTTCTTTCATGACCCTGAACGCGATCAGAATACTGCGCCCGGTATTTAAAAAAAAATACATTACTCTATTTGCAACCTTACCGGAGACTATATTTTCCGCTCCATGAACAGTCTTTTCGCCTCAGGATCGTAGTGAAAAAGCCATATTTTTCCATTTGTACACATTTGACCAAAACTTTATTCTCCGTACACTTCACATATTCTTCTGTAAATGTTACATAGCTTGCACTTTTCAGCCACCAAAATATGATGAGAGGTCACTACTTAAGCTTGGACTAATTTGTTTGATTTTCAAATATATTTTGAGACTATTTAAAATAGCAGAAAATCAAAGAGTGCTTAGAATAACTTTTGCTGTAAACCAATTCCAAACAATGCTAAGTTTATATTCATAGAAAAAAATTGAAAAAAATCTATTATATTTTTTAAAAGAAAACCCACTTATTTACTGAATGACCATCACACACACACACGCACACGCACACACACACAAACATACACACACACACACACACACACATATATATATATGTGTATATATATATATATATATATATATTTGTGTGTATCTGTACATGTTATGGGCGAAAATAGACTGTGCTTAATAGAAACCAAACAATTATACCAAATTTTATTGGTATTCAGTTTCATGAGAACACGTTGCTGACGGGGTGTATTTCTTGTAAAATTCGCCCATGACAATAATCTCTAGCTTAATACAAAACAATGTAGACGAATTAATGAATAGTCTGTACGAATCGCCCATTAATCTGACTAGACACTACTATGCAGCATTCTTCGTTGGACATCATAGAGAAACATTAAAGGCCCTGAAAAGAAGAAAAGCAATAAATGATAAAAGTTAACAGCTAAAATGGTGGCTTCAATTCAAACTGCAGGCAATAAAAAGATGGAAAGAACAAAGGTTTGACGTACACACTGAAAACATTTATATTATTTTATCGGTGTGTGTAATTCCCGCACCGGAAATCGAACTTCGGACATCCTGTCTCAAAGTAAATTTTTATTTATCAGCCACCAAAGTTCTCTTTAAACAGTACGCTGCAGTTAGGCAAATGTAAACCATTTAGTTAACCATTACAGTTGTAGGGAATCCTTTCTACTGAGTTCGTTCCTCACTGAATGCCCTGAAATGGAAACGGAAAATCCAATAGCAACGTAAAGTAAAAATTAAAAAAAAAATATTCTGAATTTCGTATTAAATGAATTCTAATTATTTTAATCCTCGCGAATTTTTTACACCAGCTTTAGTGAAGTCTGAGTGACAGCAAGTCTCTCTAGGTCTCTAGGACTCTTCTTTGTATTCGAGCTGATTTCAACAATGCTGTTGTTTGAATGTTCTTCATTCTTTGACTGATTTCCAATTCTTCCAGCCTTCTTTCCATTTCAAGTCTTTGTGGACCGTTCTAAGTGAACAAACTGCAAATGGTATTACTGTCACCTTCATGTTCTGCAGTTTTTAGTTCTTTAGCAAGGTAGAAAAACTTATTTTTCTTTTAGATTTCTTTGATTTTCACTTTGTGGTTCGCTCAAACGCCAAAAAGTAACGTATCAAGATCTCTTCTTTCTTGTTAATTAACATTTGCTCTCGTCTTTTGATCCGGTTTAGGTTATGCCTTTGTTTCTCAAAATCTCTGTGAATCTTTTGCGTCTAATTGTCTTGAACGAATTCTGGTTTTTGCATAAACCATTTGGTAGAATGGTAAAATTCTAATTTCTTGTATAATTCCCAAAAGATCACCTTCCTCACCCATTCGTTCTTAGTTTTGTACTCCTTTTACGCTAGTTTGCTGCATTTGCTTATAATGTGATTAATCTTTTTGTCTTTGTTACCATATAATGTATAATTGCTATTCTATTTATACCTTTAGTATTTTTCACATCAGCGTTAGCTGATGGGCTTTCATTGGAGTTTGAGTGACAGAAAGTCTCGTCAGGTCTCCAGGACTCTTCTCAGTATTCTGGCCGTTCTTAATAAGGCTGTCGTTTGGATGGTCACCACTCGTCCACCAACTTCCAAATCATCCAGTCCCTTTAATAATTCTTTAGTTACTGTGCCAAATTGGTATAATTGTCACCTTCTATTATTATTTATTCCTTGAGAGTTTTTCACATCAGTTTTAGCTGATAGTTTTTCACTGGAGTTTGAGTGACAGCAAGTCTCCACAAGTCCCCAGGACTCTTCTCAGTATTCTGGCCGTTCTCAATAATGCAGTAGTTTGGATGGTCCCCACTCCTCTTATTTCGAAGTCCTCCAGTCCCATTAATAATCCTTTGGTGACTGTGTCAAATGCACCAATCACCATTGGTATAATTGTCACCTTCAAGTTCCATATTTTTTTCCATTCCCTCGAAAGGTCCAAGTATGTATCCTTCTTTTCACATTCTTTCAGTTTTATTCCGTGTTCAGCCGGGACTGCACAGTCAACAATTTTTCAAGTTCTCTTTTTTGTTGATTATTATAAAGTCTGGTCTTCTGGCCGAGATTTGGTAATCCGTTTCTATGTCAAAGTCTCATAGGAGTTTATGGGTGTCATTCTCTTGGACAGATGCTGGGTTGTGCATATACCATTTATTCGTATGGTCAAATTTAGATTTCTTGCACATCTCCCAGTGGATCGATCACTTTGCTCATCCACTCGTGCCTAGTCTTATACTCCTTCTGAGCTAATTGGCAGCATTCGCTTATTATGTGATTGATGGTTTCGTCTCTATCAACACATAACTTACATTAACTATTTTTGCGTCTTACCTATTCTCACTTTGATATAATTGGTTCTTATGGCGTTGTTTTGTGCTGCTATTAGGAGAGATTCTGTTTCTCTCTTAAAGTTTCCTTTTCTTAGCCACGTCAAGTTTTCTCCCATGTGGTGTTGCTTATTAGTTGTTTAAAACGCCTATAGAATTGTTTTTCTTCCCATTTTTGTTTTCTAGTTATGGTCATTCTGTCTGTATCGTTTCTGGTTGCTGTAATCAGTCCTCCTTCGTGCTTTTCTGTTTAGTCCTCGTGTCGTTGTATCGATGTGTCAACGCTGTCTTTAATGCTGGCAAGTCCTCTTCCTCTCTCCTTTCTTGGTACATATAGTCTCTTAACGTCTTCTCTGGGATGTAATGCCTTATGCATGGTCATTAGTTTTCTTGTTTTTGATTTGGCAGTTCCATTTCGTCCGTCAGGTGTCGTCTGCCGCTTTTCATTACTAGCATGGAACACTTTTCTATGCCAAATTCCATCCCTATATCCTGACTGTATATCCTCACTGCTTGAATTAGAGTTTCCAGTTCTTTTTCATTTTTGCAAACAGTTTGATGTCGTCCATGTTCATAAGGTGATTGATCTTTTCCTGCGATTTACTAAGTTTGTATCCGGCTGTGCATTTTCTGAGTATGTGGTAAAGTGGCATCATCGCTATTATGAATAGTAAGGGTGATAGTGAATCTCCTTGAAATATACTTCTTTGGACCTTCACTTCAGCTAAGCTTCTTCCTACTGCTGTCAATTCCACTTTCCAGGTTTTCATAGTTTTCTCGATAAAGTTTATGACTTCATCTGATATTTTATACATTTTGAGGCAGTTTATTATTCAGCTTTGTGGAACTATATAATATGACTTTTTGTAGTCAATCCAGGCCATACCTAGATTTTTCCGTCTGTTCTTGCTTTCGTTGAGGATGTGCTGATCTATGTAAAATAACTCTCCTGTGACTCTGAATCCTTTGCGGCACCCTTTCTGTTCCGCAGGGGAAAATCCGCGGCTTGTTAGCGAGTTGTAAGTCTCTTCCCTTATTTGTGCTGTTAATATTTTCCACATCATCGGTAGGCAAGTTACGGGTCCGTTATTGTTTTAGGCGGTTCCTTTGATGGGGTCCTTCTGGATTAATGTGGTATTTCCTTTGGTCATCCATTCGAGTACATGTGCTCCAGGTAGGCATCTGTTCATTTTTAGAGCTAGTCTGTCGTGAATGGAGGTGAATTTCTTGAACCTGAATCCGTGTATTCCACCATGGCCAGGCGCTTTCCAATTTGATATTTTTATAGTGTTGTTTTGAGTAAAACGATGTCTATTTCGTATTTTGGGCCTACTTCGAGCCTTTCTAATTCTTTTGTCATATTGCTTATAAATTGGGCTTTTTTGTTATGTTCTCTTGGTTGCCATATTTTAGTCTAAAATGGTTCAGTTTTTCTTGCATCCGGTTGTTGGTATGTTTTAGTGTCATCTCCCTTGACTTGGTAGAATTTCCTTTCATTGTTTTGGAATATCCTGTTTTGTCTATATTATTTTACCCTCTGTCGATATCTCTTTAATCTCCCTTCTTTCGCCAATACTTTCTGGTTTATTCCCTTAAGTTGTATTGTTATTTTTTCTCGTGTTGCCTTTTCCTTTTTGTTCCAACATATTTCGGCGTCTTTCCTTTGTTTTATCATTTTGGCCTTTTTTCATAGATTTTTTTTTATCTACGTTTCCAGTCGAATGTATCATCCTGGTTTTGTTTTTTTTCTTCGTGCTTTTTGAGGGAGATCCCAATTTTCTCACAAACTAATTTCGCCCCTGTATAGATTAGTTCATTTAATTCGGTTATATTATTTGTGGATAAATAAGTTAGTACTTAATTTATTTTTTTCCGTTTCTGTCTTGAGTGTTCTCCATTGTATGTTTCTTAGTGATGGTAAGGTAGTCTTTTCCCGTTCATAATTCTCTTTAAATTTCATTGATTTACTTTTTGTTCTTATTTTAGTATTTGTTCTGTGTTGTTTAATTTTGTGTTAGGTTGTGTGGCGTTTCTATTTTTCGAAGTTGCCGGTTCATTTCGGTTAGACTATTTTTATTTGTTTATACTTGGTGTGCCTGATATTGTATTACTATCTTGTTCATTATTTATTTTCTGGTGTATTTCTAGTATTTCAAGGTCAGAAAACCAACCTTTCATTATCATCATTCTTACTTGGTCGGCAAGTCTTTTGCTTGTTGTAAGGATTGTTTCATCTGGGTATTCTTAGACCAACAAATAACAATAGTAATTTCATTAAAACCAATGACATTTGAGCGTTTAGTTGCCTTCTCGGGTCGTCTCGTTAGGATTTCAGCATGATCCTATTTACCCAACCCCTCCGCTCGGGCAGGATATGACACAAGGTAAATTTTTAACCGGAGTTTAACAGATTTGAATTCAGAGTTTTCCTTCTCCTAGACTTGTTGCCTCACCAAGGCTGAAGAACTTAGTCTGTTCTACTATTTACCCATAGCTGGAGGGAGAATAATTGGATTCATACCTTTCCCAAGGGTATTAGTGCTATGTGAAATGCAATCAGTCTTGTCCAGGATTTCAGCATGATAGTAAACGGTTTTCCATTTCTTTGACTTTTCACTAGGTTTCTAAGAAAGTTGCGTGGGCATTTATCTCCAATCCGCCTTGGATGTTTTTTTTTCCCTTTTATCTTCTCCACCCCCTTTCAACCGTTCATTACTTTACAAAAGATGAAAGATTTTCATTTAACCAGTTACACCTATGAGACTTTTTTATACCAACGTTTACTGATGGTTTTTCATTAGATTTTGAGTGACAGCAAGTGTCCTAAAGTCTCCAATACTCTTTTCTGTATTGTGGCCGATCTTAATAATGTTGTAGTCTGGATGGTCTCCACTTGTCTTTTGATTTCAAGGTCTTTCAATCACTTTACCAAGCCATTGGAGATTATTCCGAGCGCACCAATTACAATTGATATCGCTGTCACATTCATGTTACATTGTTTTATTTTACAACTCATCGAGAGTATTTCACACCAGCGTTAACGGAAGGTCTTTCATAGGAATCTGAAAGCCTGTAAATCTTCTCAGGTCTCCAGTATACTGGCCGATCTCAAAAATGTTTCGCGATTGATGTTCTCGATTCTTCCTTTGATTTTCAGTTCTTCAGGTCCCTGTTCGAAGATTTTGGAGACTGAAGAGCAGCAAATGGAATTAGCATCACTATCACATTCATGTTCCAGAGTTTTTTTAGTTCCCTAGCAAGATCAAAGTATTTGTTTATCATTTCGCATTATTTTCACTCTGTGGTCTGCTGAAACAGCAAAGTCCACGAAACGGCAAGTTTTTTATTTTTATTTAGTAGCACAAAATTTTAATTTTTTCCTTTCTTCCCTAATTAAATATACATACATATGTATATAAATATATATATATATATACATATAAGTAAGTAAAGTTGGCGACCGTGTCGAGGGTGACCCGAAGACTCCCTTTTCAATAGCTACTACACATAGGTGTAGGGCACTATTCCTTTCCCTGGACTGCTCCACTTCAACCTTGATACGAACCTTATAATCCCGAGTGTTAAGCAAGGTGGTATCAAGTACCTTTTTTTGAGTCTTTGGTATGATTCGACGTAGGATCGAACCCCGGTCTCCCGGACCGATAGCCAACACACACACACACACACACACACACTCTGTCTCTCTCTCTCTATATATATATATATATATAAATCTATATATATTTATGTAGTACCCATATATATATATGTATTTACATATATTTATATATAGATAGATAGATTGATAGCTAGATATACATGTATCTGTATACATGTATCTGTATACACATATATATGTATCTGTATACACATATATATGCATATATATACATAAAACGTTGGAGGTGCCCATGGTGTAATGGTTATCGTCGTAGGAAATGGACACTGCGACACGAGTTCAAATCCTGGACGAGATTGATTGCATTTCACATAAAACTAATACCCTTGGGAAAGGTATGAATCCAATTACTCTCCCTCCAGCTATGGGTAAATAGTAGGACAGACTAGGCTCTTCAGTCTTGGTGTGGCAACTAGTCTAGGAGAAGGAAAACTCTGATTTCAACCCTATTAAAAATTGACCCTGTGTCATATCCTGTCCGAGCGGAGGGGTTGGTAAATACGATATGAAACGTTGTTATATATATATATATATATATATATATATATATATATATATATATAAAGTAGTTATAATTATATATATGTATATATGTGTGTATGTCTCTCTCTTTAGTTAGAGTATCGGCTTTAATATGTTTTTATTATGTATTGGAGGGGAGCATTCCATATTGACCGGGTTGTTTGTTTGTTTGTTTACGTGGATTTTTTTCACAGTGTTATTTTCCCGAGACGATCTTTCAAGTCAGCAGTGACTTAGCGTTGAGTTTATTTGTTTGTATTGTTTTTGTGACAGTTAATTTTTTTTCTTTTCAGGTCGGGTGATTTAGTTTCATATCAAATACAAATGGCCTCTAAGTTTTCAAGTTTGTTTTAATCGATTTGTCTTCATTTTTTTAAATTATTGATTTCATGTTTATATCTTTTTCAGTTATTCTTATGATGGGGAATTTTTTATCTCTGTTGAAGTTGAGATTGTTTATGCGGAAGTATTGTTCGACTAATGTTAGATTGTTCTGATTCATAGATTTGATCTTTTGTCTGTAGTCATTTAATCAAAAATAAAACGACCATTCTGACTTTCCATATTTCTGACTTTTCAACATATTATTTCTGCCGCGTGTGCATTCAAGTAAATAAATTGCATTTTTGCTTCTGCAATTTGATTCGTGGTAAATTTTGAAAGTCTTTTTGGTTGAGAAACTAGTGAATGAATTGATTTGAGGTGTTTCAAGTATAATTTGTTCTTGATATTGCATGGTTGACAAAAATTATTGATTTGGGCTGTAGAATACACCGACTGTTTCTCTGCAGAGGGATAAGACCCACCACCCACCCACCAACGTGCATCCTGGATATGACACTAAACAATCTGATGGTGAGGTTCCAGAAATGCTGGAGCTTCGGGTAGTGCAGAGTTCCCCTTCATTGTCATCCCTCCCAGGTTCACTCTGGCCTGGAGTGGTAGCACCTAATATGGGTCCTATTTATGGGTCAAATAGTACTAAACCGTGGTTTTGAGAGTTTACTGTTTTTGGTTTTAAACTGCGTATTTATGCTTAACTGAATTGTTTAAAATAGAACTGTTTTGACATTTAAACTGCGTACTTTTTATTAAACTAAATTATCTGAAATAAAACTGTGTGGTTGCACTTGATAGGGCCCAATCTATAGGTTAAATAGAACTAATCTGAGTAGTTACGCTAAACTGAATTGTTTAAATTAGAACTGTTTGACTAAGCTGAACAGCTTGAAATAGAAATGTTTTTCACAATTAAACCGTGTACTTACATTTAAACAGCGTGCTTATGCTAAATTGAATTGTTTGAAATGGAACTGTTTTTGACATTGAAACTGTACTTGCGCTAAACTGAATTGTTTAATGTAGAACTGTTTTGACAATTAACTGTGTGTAAACAAAATCTAAACTTATACTAAACTGAATTGGCCGAATTAAAACTGCTTGACTAAACTGAATAGCTTGAAATAGAAATGTTTTTGACAATTAAAATGTGTACTCAAGCTTAACTGATTAGTTTGAAACAGAACTGATTTTGTATAAAAATGGATTTGGCATTAAATAACCTACAAAGATTGATATGCTATAAAAACCTAACCAACCAACCAACCAACCAGAACTTTTGAACTTTATCGATGGTTTTCGTATGGATTACTTTATTGCTTAGTATGCGATTACTCCCAATCATTTCTTCTACGTTATTTAGTCGACAATACATTGTCATGCCTGGTTCTTGAAAAATATCTTTTAATTTAAGGTTTACTTTCAAAATGTCCCAACAGTTCTTGGTTATTTAGGCTTGTGTTGGCAGAGTATTATTTAATTTTATTATGAAGGGGATGAATTTCATCTTCACTTTCGGTTTTAGTTTTAGGATGTATTTTCTCGTGGTGGAGATGATTTTGCTTGTCTTGTTTGAGGATATTCCTGTGCTGAGAATTATTGTTTGAATTTATGGCTTTGTCTTTATAACGTCTTGTTATTGTAGAGATTCTTCTCAGCCTAATTGCTTATGTTTCGGAATGGCTTTCTTTGGGATCTTTGGCCTGAGAATGTGAGAAGATCTGTGATACTATTTACCAACCTCTCCGCACGGACAGGATATGACACAAGGTCAATTTTTAAGCGGAGTTTAACAGGTTTGAATTCAGAGTTTTCCTTCTCCTAGACTAGTTGTCTAACCAAGGCTGAAGAACCTAGTCTGTCCTACTATTTACCTCTAGCTGGAGGGAGAATAATTGGATTCATACCTTCCCCAAGGGTATTAGTGCTATGTGAAATGCAATCAGTTTCGTCCAGGATTTGAACTCGTGTCGCCGTGTCCATTTCCTACGACGATAACGACTACACCACGGATGGAGATAGTTGTGTTTGTTGGTGAGTTGTGTGTGTTATTTTATTTGTAGTTTGTCCGTTCTTGCCAATATATTCTAGTGTGTTTAAAAATGTGATTGAATATGTAAACTTTTCGTGGTCAAATTTGACCGAGTCTTGCATCATGTTTAAGTTGTAAAGAAATTTTAAAGTTTTACCTCTCCGGCTGTGTTTCTGAGGAATATGTTGTCAATGTATCTTGCATGAAAGGGGCAATCATTATTAATTTCAGGGGATATGTATGTTTTCAAATTTGTCCGTGTATGAAGGGGCTGGAAGTTTGGTTTGTATGAAGTGTCGACCGTGAACGTGGTATTTAATGTTAGGATGTGTTGTATAAGTGTAATTATAACATCTGAGGGAGTTTTTTTTTATTATTTTCTTGTTGAAGTGTTCCCTCCGAGGTAAAAATCTCTTTTTATGTTTGATACTGGAGCCCAGAGATCTGCTATCCATTGTAACTTGAGTCGCATCTTGTTTTCATGTCACTAAATTTGTTTAAGGGATCGGTAGTCTCACGTATGCGAAATTTACTTCCCTAGCAAAGGGTTGGATGCAGTTATCTACGTATGAAGATAGTTTGGTAATGTGAGAGTTAATCGAAGAAATTACTGGTCTTCCATAGTTATCCATTTTGTGTATTTTTGGTCGCAGATAGAAGAGGGGTAGATTTTGCGTTGCTGGGTTACACCTGTATTGTTGGGATTGAATGCATTATTTTCTTTCTTTGTGTGAGTCTAAAATGGTCAATTCGAGATCTGATAGTCCACAACAGGCTCGCAGTTGAAATCTTCAGAAAAATGATTTTCGATCCTTTTTCATGGTGTGCTAAATGGACGATGGCAAAAAATTGATGTCTTTGTTCAGTAGTTGAAATAAATTTATGCTGAATTTATGCCTACTCAGGTTTATTACTAGTCCCTTTGGAAAATTTTTAAATCTCCAAGTTTTTCAAAGTTATTAGGCAAAATTTTGAAATCTCTTGTTTTTAAAAAGTTTTGTATATGCCCCTACCAAGTGCATATGTTGGGTAGTTTCTTGATTTTTTAAATAGCGTATTTCTTTTTTGAGCTGATTCTGTGTTGGTATTACTATTTGGATTGATTTGTATTGTGGGCCGAGATCTCTTTTTTTACATTAGCTGGAGGATGTCTCTTCGTGTGTCTTCTTTGATTTGAGCTGGTTTCTCCCTTGGCACCCTTGCTTTTGTTATCATACTTTTTAGATGCGTCTGTCTATATTCGATTAGAGGGTTTTTGTTTGGCATTGGGCTTTGTTTTCTTTTGGGGCAGGATTCCACCGTAGTTTTCGGTGTCATCTGTTTTTACTCGATGGTCTTCTTTGTTTTTTTTTTGTTTTTTGTGCTTGGATATTATTGTCGTGATGTCATTGTATTCTACTATCTTTGTTTTCTTATCTTATTTTATTTTTCATTTTATTTGGTCATCTAGAACTTTAGCTTCTCTCGGAGATGTTTTTTCGTAGAATTTTGGAGTGTTCCTTATGAACTCCAAAGAGAACTGTCCGATTTTTTCGTATAAGATCAATTGAAAGTCTATATGGTGATTAAAGATTGAGGGGTCCAGTTTTATTGTGTAGTTGGTTGAGGTGAGTTCTTCTTCTAATGCAAGTTTGTAGGCAATGAAGATGTAAATCATAAGGTATTATTTGATCATATTTTCTCTAGAGTCTCACAGTAATATATTCACGTCCAAAAATATACGACCAAGATACGAACACGTGAAATAGGCACATTCATACGGATACGGAAAACGTTCACAAATGTTCATAAACATAGGAATCCGAAAAACACGAAACACTTACGATTCTCTTTTTTGGTTCATGTACGAAACTTTTATTTATCTTATTGATTTTGAGGTTTTCTGTCAGGAGTAGAGAGAGACATAATTTCTTACTATGCTGACTTTTCCATCTGACCCCATCACGTGCAGCAGCACGTGATGGGGTCAGATGGAAAAGTCAGCATAGTACTACTGGTCTGGCCACGGCGAGCTCCGGAAAATCAACTTCCTTCCTCTAGCATCGAATCTCAACTAACTCTTTTTTTTCAAATTTCAAAATCCTCAGCCCATCGCTTCCGGACATGACGTCATTCACATCCCTGCTCTTATTTCCTATCTGGGTTTTTTATTGTGACATCTGTGATTGTCACATCCACCCCGCGCCCGCATGAACACCTACACTCGATGTGTATACCTAACTAAACCATGCACTAAGCCGTAAGGTTCTCAGCCTAACTAAACCGAAAGGTAAGATATAAAAACGAAAAATGATTATATAAAAAAATCCTTCCGCAATTATATAACATCACATCTAATACCTCTGTTACCGCTGATGTTAGGTTTGTTGTGTTAAGGTTGTTTGGGATAGCCGTGTCGACTGTTGCCCCAGTGGAACAGTGTGATCCTTTCCTTCTTTTGTTTCCATAATCAAAAAGATGAACAAAAGGGATAAGGCATATTGCGACAGGAATGATCCGTGGCATTGTGGCTTAGGAGCTGGTCAGCGACATCTTTGTAAGCGAGTTCTAAATCCTGTGGTAATATCACGTTCACTTTCGGACATGGAAAAGCTATGAACTCCCTTAGACCCCTCAGCTATGTGTTAAATAGTGCCACTACAAGTTCTTCAAAATGATAGCTTTGGTATTCAATAACTCAAGAAAGTCGATGTGCTATTAAACAAAGAAACCAAACCAAGAAGGATTATTATCTTTATGCTATTTTCATCAATGGATATGCTGTGCTAATAATACATTATATATATGAATATAATAATATAAATATATATATATATATATATATATATATATAGTCATCAAGTCGCATTGACAGCACGAAGTTCCCTGACTCTCTCTCGCCATTCGTTCCTATTATCTATCGCTCTTGGTTAGTCCTTCAAGCTACAACCAGAGGGATGTTGATTCCAGGATTTGCTCAAAAGCACACAGCATCCTTGTGTAGTTCACATCAATTTTTTTTTGTATGAGCTTTGTTAGTATCCATTAGGTGAATCCATTCTATAGTTGTGACACAGCCACAACTTAGAAGAAATCATATTTTATTTTGTCGGAGAAATCAGATTTCGATATGATTGATAACTTTTCAATAGCATTCGACACTTTCGTTTGGTGTATGTTAACATTACTATCAATTGATGAGATATTGTTGCTGTGATCTTGTCAACTAATTTTAAAGGCCTGTCACCTAAAGTGGAGATGGCTTTTTAACTCTGTTTTATTTGTATTCATGTAGAGATCAATGTCTCCTTTTCCTTGCTATTTACTATGAATTTGACTTAGGCAGGAGTATTTGATGCTATTTTTTAAAGCATACTTAATATTAAATATTTCCCGTTACAAAATTAGATGAAAAAGTAGATTCAGTTGATTTGGATTTACTTTCGAATATATTTCTTCTGAAGAATTTCGGCTCACACTTGCGTTTACTTTTACAGGATAGATTCTTTTAGCGTTTCTACTTTTAGGAACTTATTTCATTTCGGGAGAGGGAGGAGCAGATTTATCAGATTTTTACTTTTTCCCGGTTTCACAGAACCACATTCCAGACTTTATTATTTATGTTTTACAACGAATATCCGAATGCGAATAATAATTTGTAAGTTTGAACGATTAAATCTTAACGTAGTTTAAGTCCAACACCCCCATGTTATTTCATTTAAGTTTTGTGGACTGATTTTATTCCATACTTTAACAATTAATGTTCAATTTAGTTATTGCCCTTTTCTTTTAGCTTTTTCTTTTAAGCTAAGATATTTTTTTCGTAATGTCTTAAAATCTTGAAAGTTTTTTTAACAATGAAATATTTACAAAAATTTAGAAAGTATAGTTTTACACTTTTATGTTGAACTATGGCTTTCAACATTTAAATGAATACGAAATGTTTATGTATATTTCAAGATTTTAATTTACCACGCGGTAGAAGGGTTCATATATATATATATATATATTGTCATTCACAGACAGACTGTTTCTTTGTATCACAACTCATCAGTATGGCTAGACATGTGTAATGCTTAAACTTGGGATCGAAACTCGACTAATTTTTTGTCAGCCTGATAACATACTTACATCATAGTATATATATATATATCTTATTGGGTGCCCTATTCATTTGTGCTTGTGCCACATCTAAGCAAAAACGCTTAGTATATGTATGTATATATATATATATATGTACAACATAGCCAGATATACGGATGTGTGAAATAGACATAGGGAATCCGAAATACACACAAAACACTTTACGACTTCTTAGTTCAGGTACGAAACTTTTTATTACCTTTGAGTAAAAGGTTTTTCGACATGAGGAGAGAAAGACAATCTTTCTATACTGACTGCTTTTACATCGTAGCGCACAAATTCGTCTGGCCTCGCCGATCTCTGAATCTCGACTCCCTCGTTCGGAGGCAGGAACTCATCTAACTGCTTTTTCTCAAATCTCAGCTCACGGTTCCGGTGCGTGACGTCACCCAAATTCCCTGGTCTCAATTCCAATCTGGGATTTTTATTTTGACATCTCTGAATGACACACCCTCTCCGCGCGCGCGTGAACACCTACGTTAATGTTGCACCTAACTAACCCATGCGCTAAGCGAAAGGTTCTCAGCCTAATTAAACCGAAAGGCAAGATATATAAAACGAAATCCCTCGGCAATTATATTACACACACACACACACACACACACACACATATATATATATATATATATATTTCCGTCTTGCCTTCAACCTATTTTATGTCCATACTTAATGTTTCCAGCATTAACTATTTTCATTTTTTCAGGAAACACGTGTTTCAAGATGGGAGAATAAAAAGGAATATGCTGCTTTTTTTGCGGCATCATGATATATATATATATATATATATATATATATAGGTATTATTCAGTCCAGTTAAACCAGAGTTGGGAATAATTCCATCAGGACAAGAAAATCATTCAAAACCTGAACATTTAAATTTTCTTGGTAAAGAGCTCAATATAATTAATATTACCGAGCAATATATATATATATATATATATATATATATATATGGAAATTTGGAGAAATGAAAAAATACAAGTTCTTCAGAGAATAATTTTATTTGTAGAAATATTTGCCAGCGTTAAACATTTTGGTTATTAGACCTCCTTCAAGGCGTGTAAGTTATTAAATGAAACGAATCAGATGAGAAAGTTTTAAAACGTTTTATTTCCGTTAGTAGTGTTCTATTTCAAATTTGTTTGATGTAATTAACATTCCAGAAATTTGTTTTTAAAAACATCCATATCAAATCTATCTACCCATCTATCAATCTATCTATGTTAATAATTATATTATTTGGTCCCTATCTACATATTGTAATCATTCAGTAATATGTCTCTGCAGTTGCTCGTGATCAGCAGGTGAACAAAACCGAACGCAATGAATTATCAATAAATATGGTTGACGTATTTGTATATAATTTTCTGTGGAGTACGATTTCATGGTTTACACTTGATTCATTCATCTGGTGTAGGTACGCTACGCTGTTGATATTGGTTTCATGTTTCAGACCATTTCCTACTCTAAATCAGCCAGCCTTATTTTTTGTGTTTGTAAATCTGGAATAAATACACATGATCATATGAAGAAAAAAAAAAGAAAAAGAAAGATAAAACTATCTAAAAACGGCAGTAATGAACGGAAGCGGAATTGGTTGTTTTAATGACACATACACACACACATACATCCGTGCACACACACACACACACACTATATATATATATATATATATACTGGTTGGCAAAAAGTGAGGTGTAATCATTTTTATATTTTTATATTTTTTGAAAAGTGTTAACAAAAGTACGAAAAATACAAGGCATTCAATATTGTTAACAAAAGTACGAAAAATACAAGGCATTCAATATTTAGGGATATTAAATCTTTTTTTTTTTTTGATGAGTGCTGGAAGATGATGTGGCGCCGAGAAGTCTCTTGTATTCCTCCGCGCAACTGTTTGTCGCTCTTCGAGTTTAGCTGGTAATAATCCCGACTTCGACTCTTGAGCGTGGAATTGCTCCACTCTGCCGACCGAAAGTTACTCTCTCCTCCTGGGACGGAAATGGCTTTTCTATTGTCACGTGGTCTACCACAGAGAGGAGAGAAGTAAGGAATTTCCCCTACCCCTCCGTGTTTGAATTAACAGGCCGCCAAAGACTGACTGTTAAAAAGAGGAATAGGAATGTAGGTCAATTCCTCGCGGCCGAAGTAACAAATCCAGGTCAGAATGAAAGCCAACAGATATTTGCATTCTGTGACCGGGTGAAAGAGATAGTAATCCGAACGAATCGCCGACAGAAGAAAGAGGCTAAATGATTGGCCGGAATCCTAAGCGGAAGTAGCACCCTTTTTCGTCGGCGGAAATAGGGATAAGGAAATCAGTTTTAGGACAGCAGTTGGGGTGACAAGATGTGTGAACACTGTGGCCAAGACTCCGGGTGAAGAAGCGGAAAGCTCTTGGACAAGATGACAGATGCATTCAAGCCGAGTTATGTAAAATCCCGCTAGTCCGTAAAAGAGAAAATACTCTCAGAAGGAACCTGCCAAAAAAAGCTAAGCAAACATTAAGACTGTTTCTCCCTACACTCTTCCTGAGTATTGCAATTACATACTCTCTCTCTCAATTTAAAGAAAGAAGAAAGAAAAGAAAAAAGAAGAAAGACATTTGCATTTTTGATATTATCCGCTGATAATATAGCCGACACGCTAAATATGTGTGTGCGCATGTATTAAAAACCTTGTTATATTTTATATCTCTCCTCGTGTCGAAATTTATTCATTGTGTTGTCTGCCTATCAAATTGTCTTTTGCATGCTCCTTCATTCGCCTCATTTTATTCTCGCTAAATTGTCCTATTCGCCTTTAAAAATATGACAGGGGAAATTGGAATTGTCGACTACGACAAATAATAATATCATATAAAAACCTAGAGACCCATATCTTCCATTATCCTAGGGGTAGGAAGAGGTAGTGGCCTGGTGGGTGTGTGTGTTAATGTGAAATTTGGAAACCCCTTTGCCAGCAGCAGTCAGTCTAGCCCCAAATTTACCCCCTACATAATATGCCAGTTCCTATATGCCCGAGAAAGGACTCTGAACTAGGACTTATTCTGCGAGGGATCAAGTACCAGGCTGCCCCGTCTTCACACGTACGAAAAATAAACTCCCGTCTTGGGATAAATATTTTATACCGGGGTCACACTATCCATCGTCAGGAAGAAGAATTCTCTAGAATCTTAGAAAATTCCTCAACATTAGTTTTGAAATCTTTAGCCAAGTTTTTCTTGGTTTTCTTTCTGTCTCTGAGATCAACAAATTTTATTTGCTTGTCATCCCTTCTTGTAACTGTTTTCGGTCGACTAAAACCCATTTTCTTGTGGTTAAATCGGTATTACGAAATGTAAGCTAATTCTCTTCGCAGAGTACGAGGATATCTGTATGTTTTCAAAAATCTTTTAATATTTCACCCCATTTTGTCTCATTCTAATTATTGTTATTTTTTTTATTTGCGATAAGGTCATTTTTCTTTGGTGTCATTTCTATTTTAAACCGTACGTCTTTTATAACTAATAAGTTCTGAAAATAGAAAAAAATCCATAAAAACTTAAATTTTACTTACTAAAAGAGACAATTTTTAAAAAGTAGCAAAAGACAATCCAAGCTGATTTTTTGCTTACCAGAACACACACACACACACACACACACACACACACACACACACACACACACACATATATATATATATATATATATAGGTAAGAATTGCGTAGGCACAAAGTCACCGGAGTTTGGCAAATGTGAGGCCTGATGAACATTAAGCGAAAAACTGACAGCTGACTGTATCTGCACAATCGTAACGTAAATATATACGCCATATTAGTTATACTGAAGTTGCTTTATTTATAATATAGCAACCACACACACACACACACATACGCACACATATATACGATATGAGTTAAAAAAGCATGGCGATTGAAGTTGTATCAACCAAGACAAAAATGAACATTGATTTTCTTCGAAATAATAACCTAGTCATTGAACAATCTCAGTCCAGTGAGTTTTACTTTTGTTGAAGTACCTTTGAAATTCATATTTTATGTTCTATTGCTTCGTCATCATATTTCTTTTAGGGCCGCCACACCTTCAAGTTATACCCTTGAGATGAACAGTTTAGAAAACAAAAATCCGCACGTGGTTTAGGTCTGGTGAGCATAAAAGGTGCATCATTTACACAAACATTTGTTTAGTAAAAACATCTGGTTAAAAAGTATCAATATTGGTTTAATTATTTTCTCAAATTGGGGATGATTTGTCAAAATGATCTCTGAACGAATTAACCCCCCAATAAGTATAAATTGTTTAACTGGGTGCGCGTTTAAAATTTAGATTTTAATTAATCTAGAGATTCAATATTGATACTTCAAGATTACACCGCTTATATATATATATATATTTGGAGAAATGGTAGATTTTGGTAAATCTGACAAGATGATAAAAATAAGTGGAAAAGTGGATAAACTTCATCAGAATCTGACGATGTTTTATTTCCACTAAAGAAGGAAAAAGTGGATCCGTTGTCAGTGTTTGGTTTATCCACTGTTCCACTTATTTCATCATATATATACAAGTAAAGTTATCGACCATAGTCGGGGGTGACCCGAAGGCTCTTTTTTCAATAGGTACAACACTATGATGCAGGGGAGGGTGCTACTCCATTCCCAGGATTGCTCCACTTTACCCTTGATCCTTACCTTATAATTTTAAGTGCTAAACAAGGCGGCATCAAGTACAATTTTTTTAGTCTTTGGTATGACTTAACTTGGGATTTGACCCTGGTCTCTCAGACCATTGCCAAACACTCTACTCATTAGACCAGTGGTCAAAAGTGTTTGGCTACTCTCAAAATCTTTTATTTTTATACCAAAAGTGTTATTTTTAGTGAAACTAGTTAAACATCGCAATGTTTTTTCATCATACTAAATACAAGTGTCCTCAGTAACTTTGACCATAGTATAACCAGTTATAATCTAAAAATTGATTTGAAAGCGTTTTCCCTCTTTAGAATTAAAAAAAATTCTGAAAGTTACATTATACCACCACTTGAACTCACATTAGATTATATTGGGTTGAATTACTGCTTGCTAGATACTAACTGTTTTACCTATGCAGAGGGCAATTTCATGAGAGTCACCAGCTTGCATGATAGAAGCCCATCTGCTCCAAAAATCACTGCACAACTAAACCAATGTTGGGAAGAAAACTATGTCAACATCTACTGTGAGGAGAAGACACTGCGAAATTGGCCTATATGATAGAATTGCTGTCAAGAAACCATTGTTGAGGAAGCAAATCAATACCAAAAAGCTCCGGTGGGCAAAGGCTGAACAATAGAACAGTGAAATAAAGTCTTTTCGACCGACGAAACAAAGTTCGAAATCTTGTGGTCAAATAGGAGGTTCTTCGTGCGGCTAAGAGTTGTTGAAAGAGCTGCAACCTCCTGTATCCCACTAACTGTAAAATACTAACAATGGATTTAGTTATGATATTTCGTTCTTGATAAAAAAAAAACAACAAACGAAATATCATAACAAAATTCATTGTTAGTATTTTTGTTAATCCAGTTATTCCGCTTTATATATATATATATATATATATATATATTGTGACTGCCCCTTTTAATCACAAGATGGGTATTTCTGCATTAATTACGGCACGACCAACTTCTTGCAGGAGAAATTTCAATCCAACATCCGTCCTGCATGACGCTTGAACTTTCCATCCTTCCAAATTGTCGGCTAAGAAACATCTTTAAAGATTTTGGTGTGCCTCGTCAAACCAATAACTAATTTACAAACAAGTCACTCGTAGGACAAGTGTATCTTGGCTGACCTGGCGGTAAGAAGTCCTTGGTAACTGTTTTATTTCTCCATTGAGGATCGGAATTGAGGTGGTTGATCAACCCTCTTTTTAACCAAAGGAAACGAAAGAAAAGAAAAGGAATGGTACTTATGATATATTTTAGCTTCTTCAGTGGGTCGCCAGGCGATCCACTCTCGTGTTTCTTTTGGAAAGCAAACCCCTTTCTTTATGTATATATGTAAATATATATACTAGGATCAAAGAAAAGCGTTTGGGTTCCTGAAAGATTCACAGTTATTTTAAAAACTGTTAAATACTTTTCAACAATAGAATACATTATTGCGTGCATGGAAGCTTTTATTCAAAATGAAAGACGTTATATGATGATGGAATTTAATCTAGCGAAGACAGTATCAATGAATTCGTCTATGAGAAGGGATGGGATATAATCTTGATGTGTCCCAAAGTAGTTGACTGGAGAACGATTGACTTGATTCATTTTGACTAGTTTTCTTAATTTTGTCTCAAAAATAAATACATTGTTTATGTTAGTAGTGGACAGAAAGAATAACAAGAAACATGACAACGACAGATCAAAGACGAGAAGTATTTTTGCCCTTCTGTGATATCCCCTTTTTGCTTAGATGGCCCTTACTGGGTTTGATAGACGGTTGGAGAGGCCTGATCTAATCAATTGGCTAGTCATGACAAGCTCTGTTACCTAGATGATTGTACCTATTGTGTTCTTTGAATTGCTCTTGTGGCAAACAAATACCCAACCCTATTATATCTAAATGTGCTAAAAGGCAGTGGCTGAGGGTCAACTGTGCTGAGATAGCAATACCTGGAACCATTCAAGTGTGTGCAAACAGTTTATAAACTTAAAATAGAGTTAAATTAGTGTTAGATAGTAATAATTGAAACCATTTAACAGAGTGCAAACAAATAATTCATATTTAATAGAATTATTAGCGTTAGATAGCAGTACTTGAAACTATTTAGAATTATTATGTTAGTAAGACTTGAAACTGTTTAACTATGTGCTAACAAAAATGAGTTCTAACTCGTTTAAAATGTAAACGATCAACTATTTGCTTACAAATCATACATATAATATATGTATAAATAGGATTTAGAATTTGATTAACCTCAAAAGTTGAGGTGCCATAAAGTACCACCAAACTTTATTGTGCTTACATGTAGTAATTTACGAAACGTTCTGCTTAGATGTGACACAAGGCCGAATGAATGGGGCACCCAATGAGACTCGAACTCACTCTTGTATAATCATTAAGTGCTAATGAACTTTATTGTTTGTAATATTTTCAGTAAATACATCTGCTTCATATGCACTTTGTAGTAACCCTCAGTTGATAAGCCTTTTTTTTCTATTAGCATTTCTACTGACAAGGTGTTGAGCTGAAATGAATTCGGCGATCTGCACTTGTCCACTCTTAATTTTTCCTAGCAATTACTATTTATTGGCAGGTTGCAAAATCTTTCACAGCTTGATTGAATTCAGATATTTTCCTTCTCTTTATTGTTTTAAAAAGGACACAGAGCTAAAGTCTCTCTTCTTTTTACTCATAGCAGACAGAAAAAAAAGATGGGTTCATGCCTTTTCCAGTTCCTTTAGCGAGAAGTGAAAGGTAAATATATTTGTCCTGAATATGAACTAGTCTCAGTGATAACCTTTACCTTGCCCATGCCTCCTATTTTGTTATCATTAACAAAGTAAAAAGAAAAAAGATTATTGGTGGGAAGTTTGAACCTCTACTTTCATATCACCAGCACCAGCATCTGTTATACAGCAACATAATAAAATAAAAGGAATTATTTTCAGTGCGATCATCATAAGAGCATTGCATGTATGCTTTCGTTTATTATTGGGGAAAAGGCATCGTGGTATTTATGGGAAAAATAGTGTTTTAGGGATATTTATTTTCTCTATACAACAGTGTTATTTTGCTTCTGGTATCTACTTTAGTTTGTGTATAGATACATAGGAAACTTTAGTTTCTGAGAGTTTTTAGTATTTACTTTTCTTGAGCCATTTTTAGCATATTATCAAAATGAGCTACCAAATAAGGGATTGCTATAAAATATGATCATTTTTATCAATCAACGTTTTCTATGCTTAAGCTCACTTTGTCTCTTTTGGTGCCGTCAAGCCAACATAATTCGTAACGGTGAACAACACTAGCAGCTATCAGTGTCCGATGAGATTTCCTTTTATACAGAGAAAAAAGAAAAAGATCAAGAAACTATATCCTCCGTTTTTACCAGAGACAAAATTCTATACAGACAAAATCGAGTACTTTTTACTTTTTTTATTTCATCGAGAACAAGTCTTTTACTGGCGACGATAATTGTAAGGAAACGGATTCTTTCTTTTCCACTAACAAATCAAAGAAAAGGAGCGTTGATGTTGAACTCTTTAGTTACCTCCAACTTATTATAACATTCTATTAACGTCTAGCCAATAAGTAAAAATTACTTCGGTAAATCTTCTGCCGGACAATATGAAGAAGTAAAGTCGAAACATAAAACTAGCTGTGAAGTGCGGCCCACTTTTCTTTCTCTCTCACATATATATATATACATATATATATATATATAACTTTAAGTATCAGATTCATTCTAAAAAAGAACCTTTTTTCTTTTACGTCTTGTCTGAGGAATGACCATTAGAGAAACCAACAATAAAGAATATAGTCCATCCATTGGTTTGGGAGAAAAAAAGAAAAAGTAAACCTCAAGAGTGGAGAAAAGAAAAAAAGAAAAACTCTGTATAAATTACTCTGATTCATATGGGGGCAAACAGGAACCAGCATTGATGCTGGTTTCTGTATATAAATTCCTCCTGTTTTCAAAGACCGGATTTGAGAAATGTTATATATAGTGCTTTGAGTATAGCAAACGGGAAATTAATGCTCCCGAGATCAAAGATAGAGGACGTCCTGATCTTATAGAATTTAACAGTTTGGATTAGCCAACCATTGTTGGGTTATGGCAGAATGAGAATTGTGATTGGTCTTGTTAGGTAATGTTTGGATATGTAATTGGGTGGTACAGGGCATGTATTACTTAATTCTATTTTCAAATCTTTGTGTCAGATATAACAAATATCACATTTATATTTGATTTGGTAAATTAGAAAGCTTTTTATGCTGAAGAGGCACACCATCTTTGACATAAGTTGGAAAAAAATTTTGGATTTGAGAACAAATCTCAAATTGACAGCAAATAAATAGCGGCTGACAGATCTTTTAATGTGTGCACTAAAACGTGTATAGCAAAGGTAGTCTCAAATGTACTGAACATTTTTGAGAGCTGAAAATTGAATTGCCGGCAAATTGGTTACATTTTTATTTGAACCAATGTCTTCAAGATAATCATTATTTATGAGGATAGTTTTAATAAGATTAAGTTCAGGTGTTTTTTAGTTTTCGAGCAGATCAAAAAGGCGTGGTGGAATAAAGTATTAATAAAGTTAGTTTTTTGTTTTTTAAGACAGCGTGTGTACTGGCCTATTAAGTTTTCTCTATATTGACTTTAGAATGTTCGAACAAAATGAAAGAGAATTGTTAGCTTCAAATTCACAAGCGAGTTTTAAGGCAGGAGTAATTGCTTAAGAATGGAGAAAAAATCGTCTGCTTTAAGATTTAGGTTTGGTTTCTTTGTTTAATGGCATATCAACCCTTGTAAGTTATTTAATGCCAAAGTCATTCTCCTAGAAGGACAGTAGTGGTACTATTTAACCCCTAGATGGGAGGATGAGGGGGTTCATACTTTTCCCAAGGGTATTTGCCCGAAAGTGAACGTAAAAGCGCGACTGGAGTTCGAACTCGCGTACTTCGATTCCGCAATCCATCGCCTTAACAATTACACCATTACGACACCCACCCCCACTGCTTTCAGATCTAGATGAAAACATGGGGAATATGACATTGACATATCGGGCATAATGTACAGGTTTGAGTGCCATTGAAAATAATCTGTCTTCATTGTATTTTTCGAAAATAATAGCTGTAGCAGCAGCAAGTTCACTACCCATCAAATTCCGTCAATCTGTTGGATTTCGTTGCAATATATTGTAGTTCAAGAAATATTCCGTCTGGCCAAGGAACTGGGGATTGAGATGACAACTTTACAGTGCATTATCACAGGTAGCAAGTCTCATCAAGCGGAACATTTGTGTATAAGCTCGAACTGCGGAACAAGCAGCGAAAGAATTGTGAAGGGTTGTGGTCGAGTTTTGGCAAATGTGAAGAACTCCTCGACACAATGACTCAAATACAGTTTTAGTACAGCTTTATGTGTCTCGGTAAGGCATTTAGTGAAGTGGTATTTAGCAGAACCGATTCAGAATGAATCCGTTACTATGAGTCATTTTCAAAAACTTGCATCCACAGCAAACTCTTTATATATATATATATATATATATATATATATATATATATATATATAGTTACTATAAAAACCTTCATCGCAATCACCTGAGTAGGTTGTGTAAAAGTTTACATCTTTAACCTAACTGTTCAACCTTAAAAAAAGACGAGATCGTCGGGATCGTCTTCTGTACACACACACACACACAAACACACACACACACACACACACACACATATATATATATATATTTATATATAGATATATATATACTAATACTTCTGCACGTACAATATACAACACAAGGCAGACTTTAAGCGGATTTTATAAGGTTTGAATTCAGAATTTTCCTTCTCCAACACTGGTTATTAAAACGTTGTTTAAGGGTCCAGGAGACTCTGGAATTTTCTCATAACTAGGCGATGGAAGAATAGTTGGATTCACACCTTTCCCAAGAGTATTAGCGTTATCTAATATATATATATATATACGAGTATCATTAAATAAATTTCGAGACTTTTTTCGTATGGGCACTTTTATTGATAGTACACACATGAAACTCTAGTCCTCTTCGAACTAATCTCCTCCAGCTGCAATGCACTTGTTGTACCGTTCCAGCAACTTTTGGAAGGCCCCATGGTAGCCATCTTGTGTGAGTGTGTCGATAACCTTCGTCACAGCCTCTTTCATCTCCTCAATTGTCTCATAACGACAGCCTCTGAGCTTAGGGAATAAGCAAAAGTCACAAGGAGCAAGGTCTTGACTATAGGGAGGGTGAGGAACTGTCTTGATGCCCATCTTGGTCAAATAGCCTGTGACAAGGATGGAGTTGTCGACTGGTGCATGTCCTGGTGGAAATGCCACTGACCCAATTTCAAGAGTGCTGGCCTCATCCCTAGGAATCTCTTCCTGAACTCCTTTAAAACCTCAACATAGTAACCCTAACTCTAACCCTTTGGCCAATCAACTCTGGTCTATTGACTTCCTTACTCCTCCCACACCTCTCATCCTCCCTCACAGACGTCCATGAATCTCTTATGCCACTCAAAAACTGATGCTCGATTCATGCAAGATGGTCGAAAAGCTCTCTGAAGCATTCCATACGTTTCTGTGGCATTTTTTCCAAGTTTAAAACAGAATTTTATTGCCTATCGTTCTTCTCAACTGTCCTCACGTCCAGATTGCATTTTTGAAATTCACCAGCTGTGACAATCAGGCTTTAGTAGGGTGTATTTCGATTCCTGCTGTAGCTGTTGATTTGAACCTCAAATCATAAAAATTGGTCAGTCATCTCATAACATGTATAGCAATAAGATACTGAATTTTCAAGAGTCTATGACAATTTTAAATGCCTATACGAAAAAAGTCTGGAAACTTATTGAATGTACCATGTATATATATATATATATATATATATATATATTGTTTGTTATATTTGTAAAACAAAAGGCTCAATATCAATAATAGAGCATACATATTAAAGTCAGGATAGCGTAGGCACAGAGTTAGCTGAGCCTGGTGACTGACACAAGACAAGACTTGACGCAAGGTCAATGCCTGGTGACTGATCGTCTCTCGCTTATGTGTTCATGATATGAACAAACGTGATAATAAAAATAAGAAAAATCTTTGATGTTATTTATTTTTTTGATTATTCTAAACTAGTTTCCACCTTGTTCATTGTAAGGAGAATATTTTTTGTGAAGAAAATTTTTCTTTAGAAAGTTTTAAAAAAGTTTTAATGTTTTCAAAGAAACGGCGAAAAGTGACCTGGTTACGTAGCCCATCCATTTGTTGAATGAAAATTATATATATATATATATATATATATATATATGGTAAAAGAGTCTTTTGTCGTTGGAATCTTAATCTGTAAAATTTTTACCGAAGAGTCTAGTTTCAATCATCTTTGAGTGCATGATTATTGTCTCATAGCAAAAAATTCAGTATAAAAATTTTAGTACTTTGCTTTAGCAGAGATTACCTACATCTTACATATATACATATATGCAAGATGTATGTAATCTCTGCTAAAGCAAAGTACAACGATATATATATATATATATATATATATATATATTTACCGTAGTACTGTTGTATCAGTCAAATTTTCTTAATTTCTTCTGTTGTATATTGTTACAAAGAAGGAAGACACAATAACGTATTTCTTTATACAAATATGTTTCTACCGGCTCGTTGACTAAGTGGTTAGAGTGTTGACCGGGAAACCGGGGTTCAATCCCATTTCGAATCATACCAAAGACTCAAAAAATTGTGCTTGATGCAGCCTTGCTTAACACTCAGCATTATAAAATATGTATCAAGGTAACGTAGAGTACTCCACGGAAAGGAGTAGCGCCTCCCCCTACGCCTTAGTGTTGTAGCTATTGAAAAGGGAGCCTTGGGGTAACCGTCGACTACGGTCGCCAACTTTACTTTCTTATTTCTCGTAAGAGTCTAAACTTCTCTTAGGGTAGAAGATAGACAGGGAGAGGAAGACAGGCGGAGGACTGCTAGATTGATCTTTACTTAGCCACATATTCAGGACCTTATGTCTCTACTTCCTTGACAAGAGGTACTCACGGGCACCCGCCGACAACTCGCTGGCCGTCATTCTCGTGACTTTGTGTTTGACCGTTTCTTTGTGACTGTCTGCCGTTGGTACCTGTGAAAATATAATTTCATTACGTCAACGCCTTCTTCCGGTTGTCCTTCCGGCTGCCAACCCACATTATCTGCTTATACCCACGTATCACCTGTTTTCCGGTAATCAATTTGTTTACACAGGGGGAACATCCTGTTTTAGAAATCCTTGATTGATGGCTCTATCAAAGGTCAATATACAACCCTTACCAATGGCATTCCTTTTTTTTCTCAAATGCACAATATGCAACATGCAAATTGAATGGCAAAATTTGGTAAACTAATTTTCGCTGCATGATTGCAAAACTGGATCTTTAAATATCTTTTCTATATATTCAGAAACATTTATTTGTTGGAAATAAATAGGAATTTATTCACCTTCGCCTCGTCAGGCACCGAATCAATATATACAAAATTTCTTATGAATATTTTTTTAATCGGTTCTGAGGATTCGGGGTAGTAATCCAAGGTCACTCTGACCCTGAATGTTAGGACCTGTTACAGATCAATTTATGGGTCAAATAGATCTGTTTGTAAATTATTCTTATCCATAGGAATACTTGATACAACTCCAAATTTTATTAATGAATAATAGTTCATTGAAGCTATAATTGTTTACTAAGGATTATTATTAGTCACTTGAATCTATGTAGCTGTGTGAAAACTGTTTTGTTTTACGGCATATCAATCACATCGGCCATTTAATGCCGAATCGAGTTAAGGAAAATAAGTTTGAAAAGAAATTCAAAGGAGAGGTCTTAGGAATTAATGATAAACTTTAGATAATTAGTTGGTTATTTGTTTGTTTTTTATTAGGAGTTTATTTGTAGAGAATCATGATCATACAAAAAACCCCTGAGAAACAGGTTGGGGAAGGGATCAGTTTGTTAGAATATATCTTGTGAAGAAAGGGTTTATAGAAGTAATTTGATCTTATTGTAAATTTGTTTAGATTTTTGTGTATAACTTCACTGTTTTTAGAAATTATACCACATTATTTATTTCAGTGTTTTGGAACAGTTACTTCATATTGTTTGCATTAAAGAAGGTTTTTCTTATATGGGCTAGGCCAGTACATTCGATGAGAATGTGCTTCACGGTGTATTTGGACTGGCATGCATAACACATTGGTTGTTGTTTTCCTTCGAGTAAATAAGAATGTATTATTCTTTTATGACCTATCCGGAGTCTGGACTAAGTAATTTCCTCTTTTCGGTTTTTAAACTTTACTTCCATTTCTCCAGTGTGAAAACTAGTGTCTATATTAAACAGAACTGATCCCTTGAAACTATACAAAAAATTATGAAATAACAACAAAAATGTATTTATAAATGTATAATTGTTGAATATTGTCTTGAAGATACCATTTGACATGCCGCGTAAATTGCATGGGTGGCATAACTGTAAATAGACCTGTTTATTAAAGTAAACAGGACACAGATGCCCCAGCAAAAATACTGTGCACATTGCGTGGGTGGCATGCAAGAAGAGTCGGACGCTGGAAGCAGAAAAAAACAACTGAAAGTACACTTGTTTACTAAAGTAAAAAGGACGCAGATATTTTCTCAGCAGGAGTGCCACGTAAGTTGCGTGTGTGGCATGCTCGACAGGAGGCATGTTCATGTGTAACGCGTAGACAGGAGGTGTGACCACAAAGATTGTGTGGGCGACCGAAAACTTACATAAACCAGGGAAGATTACGACCCAGCCAGTACAGAGTAGAAAAATATCACCATCGCCCCTATGCGTGACTCTCTCTTACTCTACCCATGTGTACATTTCGGGTAATTAAAAAAAAAACAAGAAAAGATGCAGATTATATTTTTATACATCAGCCTTGTAGCTGTTCTTCACTGTATACAACACACTGAATGCAATTGCCGAATCTCTCGGCTGAAAAAGATAACCCAAGACGGATTGACATACTGTTAAAATCAATCAATCAGTTAATCAATTTCCTATCACAGTTTGGTTTGGTTTGGTTTCATGGCATATCAACCATTGTAGGTTATTTGATGCCAAATTCTCTTTATACTTATATATTAGATATATATGATTTGGTTTGGTTGAGTTTAAAGGCATATCAACCGTTGTGAGTTATTTAATGCCAAATCATCCTTATACATATTTATTAAATATATATACGATCTGTAAACACATTTTGTAGATAAGATTTTTAAACGAACCTATGCAGTTTTAGGTATTCCTATTTAACAGACACAATTTAAAACCTGTCATTTTTTGCATACATAGTTTATTCTCTTCGACCAATAGATAGGACCCAATCAAATGGTACCACTCCGGGTAAGAGCAGACCTGGAAGTAATGGAAATGAAGGGGTACTCCACATTCCACAAATCTCCATGACTGGAGCCTCACCATCAGGTTGTTTAATGTCATATCCAGGTCACTTGTTGGGGAGGTCTTACACTTCTGCAGAGATTCAGTCATTGCATTTTACAACCCCAGCCGACTGAGATGGTCTACTATCACGTTGCCAGAACGAGAAGCAATTGTTTTGTTTAAAAACACACGGATAAAAGATTCTGTCACCGTCTTAAAACTCCAACGCGACTTACATGGCCCCTCCTCTTCACCCATGCAATGCTTGTTCTCCATTAGTCACGGCTTACACCAATGCATTGCTTGCTCTTCTTTAGCCACGCCTTATACCCGTGCGTTGCTTTTTCTCCGTTGGTTACGACTTACACCCACGCATTTCAGCTTTTCCAGTCGTCACTTTGTTGATTTTATCTATCACCGGATATATCTGTCGACTACATCCACCGAGTTCAGTTACATTTATACAAGAGAATTATTTGGTGTAGTTTATATGAAGAAGAAAAAGTGTAAAATTGAGGTGTCATTTACACCACATTTATCTATTTGTTTGTTTGTTATGCCTCCTTGAGCATCCCTCATTTTTAATATCACATTAACTTGAAACAAATCTTTACACAGACATATACAATATCTATAAACTGATTAAATTTTGGTAAGTAATTCATCCGATTGTTCCCCCCAAATGCCCTCCTAATTTCTTTTTCTTACTATAATTTCTGAAATCATCTAATTCAACCTTTTTTTGTTGTTGCCGTATTGCTGTTTTTAATTTGATTGTTCCCAAAATAGTTTGATATTAGAAAAATCCCATTGATTAACAGACTTACTTTTTGAAATCTGCCTTGACAGTAAATTACCATTTCGGGGAGAAATATAAAAAAAATTGTCTATCCCGATTTGACTTTTCATTATTTTGAAAATTTCAATAAGATTATCTCTCATTCTTCTGATAAGTATGAAAGAGAAAAATATTACGGCTACTTATGACTGTCAAAAGAGAGTGTTTTGTGTTTTTATCACGGAGTGGTTACCTTGGGGGGTGGCGACTGAAACCTAAGGGTTAGTGCTGCACCCATAGTCTATTTGGGGCCGTGGTGATACATACAGCAAGCAGTAAAGTTTTCGTCGCTCAAAGTTAATAGCAGCTCTCACAGTAAGACTGGTTTACCAATTCACCCGAAGAAGTCCCGTGAGTACACACACGAAAGACTCAGAACACAATAATAGATCAAACAAATCAATGTACGTATTTATACAAACCCTCCGTCATAGGCAGAATGTGACACAATTTTAAAACAGAGTAAAGCTGGTTTGACTTCAGATTTTTCCTTCTTCCCGACTGGCTGTCAAACCAATGCTAAAAAACAAAGTCAGTTCAACCATTTTTTCATAGCTGGAAGAGAAACATAGAGGCGTGTCTTTCCCATGAGCATTAAAGCGAGAGAAACACAGCCTTGTCCAGGATTTGAATTCGGGTTATCGATTCCATTTGCTAAAACGATAACCGTTTCGCATAAAGTGCTTCCAAAAATATCAATATATATTCATGAGATAATTTTTTAAAATATACAGTGTATTATTTTTTAAAATTAGCCATTTTGTTAATTTTTACTATCTCACTTCTTGATACTTTGATAAATAATGTCGTTTCGATTCTAATTTTTAAAGTTCTTGGTAGCGTTTTGTAGACAACAATTTTTGTTGCAAGGTTTTTAGATAAACGTGTATATTGTGTTTAACTATTGCTCTGATAAATCTGATGAATTAACATAAAAGTAAAAGTAAGTAAAGTTAGCAACCGTAATCGAGGGCGACCAGAAGGCTCCCTTTTCAGTAGCTACTTCACCGAGGTGTAGGGGAGGGCGCTACTCCTTTCCCTGGATTGCTCCACTTTACCCTTGATCCGTACCTTATAATGCTGAGTGTTAAGCAAGGAGGCATCAAGTACCATTTTTTGAGTCTTTGGTATGACTCAACCTGGAATTGAACCCAGATCTCCCGGGCCAATGTCCGGTCATTAAAAAAAAAGAAAAAAATTGAATTAACATAATATAACTTAATTTTTAAATTTCAGCCTTAAGTTCAATATGCAAATCTAATATTAGAAATTTCGAATTTTTATTGTTTTTCCATATGAATTTGTTGCCATGATTTGTTGAATTGAAAAGCAAACAAAACATTGGAATGTTTTTGAAACAATGAAAAACAAAATTAGGAAGAAGATTACTATTTCTTCCTTTCGTTCTTTGATATTTTTGCCAGAAGTTTACTCTTAGGACTGAATTTTTTTTATTTTGGCAACTTATTTAAAGTTATGTAATCGATCTTAGACATTTGACAAAAAACTTGATAATTGTTTTTTGATGGTGGTACTCTGGACCCTAATGCAGCCTGTTATACATTACTCGAAAAGAATGTGGGAAACGCAATTGTCTTGAAAGATGCCAAGAAAGAGAAGTATTTGACATGGCAGTCCAAATATTTTAATATGTATAACAAACAGATACATCAATCCAATATTCTACTCTTTTCTTTCACTTCCAGCTATGGGTAAATAGAAGTGCAGACTGGGTTCTTTAGCCTAGATAAGACAACCAGCCCAGGAGAAGGAAAATTCTAAATCTAAATTTTCTGTACTTGCTTAAAAATCGACATTGTATTGTATCCTGCTCGGAGCAAAGTGGACTTTGAAATAATGGCAATGAAGGAGTATTCTAAACTCCCCAGATCTCCGGTAATGGAGCTTCATTATCAGATCCAGTTTAGTATTATAGATAGGACACACCTTTGGGGGAGGCCTTATCTCTTCGTACGGGATAAGTTCCGTCGACAGGGCAATTAAAAAGTTAAAAGGATACACTCGTTAAAACAAATAATATCAATAATAAACATCACTTCCGCTTTTAAGGGAATTTCAGCTTCTGAACATTTGGAATCCAAATTTGGAAATTATTCAAAGTCCTTTTGATCTTCTTGAAACACTTTGCTATCCCAAAAGCTTTTCACGGCCAGTCGGCGAGGCTAAGAATACGTTGACTGTATCTCCTGTAGAAGGGTAAGACCCCCATGTAAATAGGAGTCTTGAGTATGAAACTAAATTGGTAAGGCTCCAAATACTTTAGCATTACTCCCAGGTCCACTCTGATCCGAAGGGATAGTACTTGTTTGAGCCTTATATAGGAATCAGATTGATCTGTTTGCAAAAATATTTTTGTTAGAGAGGAATGCTTGATATCATATAACCATGTGCAAAAACTATCAAGAAACGGCACAAAATTTTTTACTATATACGTAAGAAATTCCCTAACCTCTAAGTATAAAATAACCCAAGACAGACTGATAAGCTGTAAAAATCTATCTATCAATCTATCACTTAATCATTTAATCAATAAAAAGGTTTCCTAAAGGATAATTTATTTGGTACTGAAGATATTTGTACGGGTTAGATTATCAGCCGTGAAAACAAATTCCCCCCACCGCTACAAAAAATGTAATTGGCTAAAAGCCTTGGAATTCAAGTCAGGTCTACATATACCAATTTTGCTACAGTATTTTTACAAAATAATTCACCTATTCGGTCTTCTAGTGTTGTAATCATTTATTTTGATAATGGTCTTGTCATGTAACAGTGGTAGACAGAGAAATCATTAGGTGAATGCCTGAGCAATCCACTTCAGTCCATGTAACTTAACTACAGCCATTAACAAGTGAAAACTAGTGATACTTACTTTATGATGCATTGTCTGCCAAGACAGAGAGTTGAATGATAACACTCAAAAGGCACCTACTCCAATACAATCAGCTGAATCATGTTAAGAAGTCGAGATCATTTTTCTAAATTGTATTTTCACCCAGTTTCTAGTTAACATGTCACCAGACATTTCTTTGCATTGATCAGACCGATGCGTTTCTTTTGTCTAAATAATTAATTGCAGAAATGTGAAATCTTATTGTATCACGGGACATGGCTTGAAAGATCAAAGGCGGGGTAAAAGTATATCTAATCTAAGTCGTGATTGATTGATTTAACTAGCATATCAATTCGTCTGGGGTTATTTTATGCTTTGAGATGAGTGAATTGTGTAGATTGTGCGTGATTATTTTATTTTTTTGTGCAGTTGTTTGTTAAGAGTTTTTTTGTACGCAGTTATGTTGTAACCCGATAGTGTCAGAGAGCAGTAAAAGAAATTTTATTAACCTGAGGAAAAAAGAAAACTATTTGGATTTTGGAAGAATAGAGTAATACATTACCGATGTATAATGACGGAATAGATTTTGAAATGAAGTGTGAATAAAAATTATGTTATTTTGATGCGAAGGAATTTGATAAAACGAATTGTTATTGTTTAAACTAAAGCAGTCGGAAGAGAGGTAAATTGTTTTGACAGTTCCGGGTGGTTTCTAGGGGCCCTCCCTACCCCTCAGATCAGAATATACATAAATAGAACAGGTTTGTCTCTCGTAGACGTTGATCAGCAGGACCGAGCAGAAGTAGACATTTCATGCACTCAGGGCTCTAACCTTTTGTCAGACTACCAAGAGTGGAGAGGCAGAGAACGCTATATTACATGATGTTTAGACGTGATGTAGCCCTGCCAATAGACAACCTTATAAAGAAGCGAAGTGAAGCCTTAAAGTAACGTTGTGCCAGACCTCGGAGGTAAAGAAGTGAAGCGAAATCGTGATGATTTGATATTTTAGAAAGACAAAGAAGCAGAATTAGACTTACGAGAGACTGAGGAAAGAGCAGCACATGAGTCGGTAAGCAGTTTCCGACTTGTACCTGATTGCCCTGAGTATAGAAAGAGAAGAAAGCCAACCATAATACAACGCAGTGAAAAAGTTTGACGCAATAAGCACTTGTGAAGTAGATTCAAGGACTGAGGACAGTAAACATAACTGTCATTTAAGATTGCCTGACGCCAGACTATAGACAGCGAGCATAGATAAACCTAAAACTTATACGAGGAATTGACGGACTCGTATACTGATCTCTCACTATAACTTATTCCCTCCGGAATTGGAGAATATACGTATCATTTTCTCAAGACATTTTTTCGTACTAAATATTGTTATTTTTGCAAGTTGTGTTTTGTTCTGTTTCTTGGCGACGACTTTAATTTTTTGCTTTCTTAATTGCGTGGTCTCATTCATTTGCTCATCGACCAGCGACTGTTGTCTTGATCTAAAAAACCCAACGTGGGCAGTTAGTGAATCGATCGTATCATCCGTAGATGCATCCGACCAGCGGAAAGATCAGCGGATTGGAAGCGAAATCAACCCTGTGTTTGGCAAGGATGGCTGTACCGTCACAATATGATGTCAAGTATTCCTATCAAATATAAATATTTTTCAAACAGATCTAGTTTCTTCTTCGTTAATGATAAAAATAAATGAGAAAGTAAAACGGAATACCAACAAGACGGAAGAGAGTGCATAAGGGCAAATTAACACTCTGATGTAAAAGATACGAAATAATTTTAGAGTAAAATATGGAAACAGAAAGAACATAACAGAAATGTCGAATGGATGAACAATATGAAAAAGTATTACAAAAACTTGAAGATTGCTCGAGGTGGGCATAAACATAGACTTATCAAAAACAACACAAAATAATACCAAATTCTAAAGCACCTGGCCATGATGGCATACATGAATTTCGGTTTAAAAAATTACGCCTATCCTTGACAGAATGGCTCAGCAACAGCCAAGAAGAAACAAGCATATCCAAATGGATGAGAAGGGGAAAAACTACTTTGATCTCAAAGGAACACCAAAACTGAACTAACCTCAGGTCAATAGTGCGTTTACCTGTGACATAGATATTCATAACCGTACAGATAAGATAAGAAATCTATTACTTGCTTATATGATGTAATTGAACAAGTCGATACAGTGTTGGCCAATGGCCCGGGAGACCTGGGGTTCAATCCCAGGTTGAGTCATACGAAAGACTCAAAAAAGGGTTCTTGATAATTCCTTGCTTAACACTCGGCATTAAGAGGTACGTATCAAGGGTAAAGTGGAACAATTCAGGGAAAGGAGTAGCGCCCGCGGTGTAGTAGCTAAAGAAAAGGGAGCCTTCGATTTGCCCTCGACTACGGTCGTTAACTTTACTTACTCTTTCCTGTTGAATTTAAAGTATGTTGTAAGAAGAACAGATAATGCACTATATGGAGATTAGCACATCCTCAGAGAGGCCTAAACACAATGGAAAACATTAAGAGTATTGACAACAAAAGAGAATTATATGATGTCTAAAAATGTACAAAATATCCGATAAAATCATGAACTTTATCTCGAAAGCCATGAAAAGCAAGAAAATGGAATTAGAAGCAGAAGGACAGATCTAAGTAGAGGTGAAGATCCAAAGTGGCATCTTCCAGGGAGACTCATATTCTCCGCTGTTATTTGTTACAGCAATGATGCTATTTATTTGCATAGTAAAATGTGCACCGAGGGCTACAAATTTACAAAATTACAAGTAAAGATGAATCACCTAGTAAACAAGGATGATACCAAGTTATATGCAGAAAATGAAAAAGAAATGGAGAACATGATACAAACAATAAGAGTAAACAGCTAGGATTTAGGAATGTAATTTGGCATAAAAATGTCATGTTCATAATAAAATGTGGGAAAAGAGAAGCAACAGAAGGAATTACACTGTCAAACCAGGAAAGCATCAGAAAGCTGAGAGAAAAGTGTCACGTGATATCCCACTGAGACGATGGAAGTGGGATGACTGCTATCCTCTCGTTTGAATTAACAGTAGCAAGCCCTCAGAGAATGATCGTTAGGGCATGATGGTAAATTGGGGCAACCTGTCTGTACTCGGTAACCTGACTTGGGTGACATCTAGTAGCCCTAACAAAATCGCCTGACCAGAGGGGAGGAAGGTAGAAGCCAAACGATTGGCTGGTACCCTAAAACGGAAGTGGGGACTCCCTCCCGTCAGCGGAAATAGAAAAGAAAAAAGTTAGTTGTTTGGCAGGGTTCGTAGGAGACAGAACCAAAAGCCAAGTACTCCGGGTGAAGAAGACAAAAGAATATCTGCGAGACACGAAGAAGCCATTTTCTTCAAGCCAGTATTAAAAATAGCCCAAAGTCTATTAACCCGTAAAAGAAGAAAGATTCTCCAGTGGAACCCCGTCGAAAAATAAGATAAGTAACTTTGGGACTATTTCTCCTTATACCCAAATTTTATATACCACTCTCTCTCTCTCTCAATTTGAAGAAAAACGAAAGAACAGAAAAGAAGAAAGACATTTATGTCCATGGACTGTTCAATTATTATATATTTGACACTTTGAAGGTGTATATAATTGTAGTAAAGGATTCATGTATTCTAATGTTACCACGTGGTCTAAGTTGTTATTTGCATTGTCTTCTACGAATTAGTTACCCCATGCTTCCTTTTCAGCTTCTATTCGCCTTATGTTATCTTGCTTAGAATTGTCCTATTAATTCCTTAAAAAAATCACACGGGAAACCGGAATTACCGACTACTACAATATGATATTATTACGTCCCAACCTAGAGGTCCATATCTTCCATTGTCTAGGGGAGGAAGGAAAGCGACCTGGTGGGTGTGTGGATAGTGTGAAATTTGGAACCCCTTGCCAGCGGTGGCCAGTCTAGCCCTAAATTAATCCCTCACATAATAAGCCAGTTCTTATATGCCTGAGAGAAAAACTCTGAACGAGGACTTATTCTACAAGGGATCAAGTGCCAACCTGCCCCGTCTTCACACGTGTAAAAATAAAGTCCCGTTTTGGGATTTTAGTCAATTTGCCGTCACAAAAGGAAAAAAGTACTAAGGAATATAGAAAGCGGACACCATCAAATAGTGATGAAAGAAATGCTTTAGACCCGAACAATGACATAAACTATGTGTCGAGAAAAGAAGGATTGCATAGATATATTAATACAAAGGCTCGTAAAGTACATTGAAACGAGAAAAGAAATATTAATTACATCAGCCGGAAGCAGTGTAGGGAATAAATAATTAACAAAAGCATATATATAGGATTTACGCACCTGTATTTTAAAATGGCCGTGATGCCACTTGTTTCCGAAACATAGATGGCGGATGTTGGTAAACTAATCAGTCTCGGGAACCTATTGGTCAGGAAAGTCAGGTGGTTAGTTCTCACAACTACGTCTGCAACTTTGGTTTTGTCCCGCGCATTTGGAGCCGACTGCATGACAAGGATTGCCTATATATATTCTCGTCTTCCAAGCACACACTCTCTTACATTTTTCACTCACAGAGATAGCACACGCTCTCTCTCTCTTACACACACACACACACACGCACATTCAGAGGAATATTCAACAGACTATATTAGAATATTTATAATGTTTCTTTTTTCATGTATTTCTTGATATATAAATCTAATTTTGTTTGTACTGCTTGTTTTGAATGTTCTTTTCTCTGCGTTGTTTCACATTGTGTACTTCATTTGCTTTGTAATAATGAACCAGCATAATCACCAAAACCAAGCTACAGTACCCCCACAGCAGTAGTAGAAAAATTAAAAAAAAACAAACAAAAGCAAGCAAATAGAAGTGGGAAGAAAACAAGTGTATGTATATTTCAAGCGACAAATTGGCGAGATTGCACACGAAAGACATGGGCATGATAAAAAAAGAAAAGGGAAATCAAAAGATAGAAACTGAATCTCTTTTACTAGCTACACAAAACAACATCATAACGACGAATTATGTTAAAGCGAAAATCCATAATTCACAACAGAATAGCAAGTGAAGATTATCCGGAGAAAAAGATGAAACAATTAATGACCTAATAAGCGAATGCAGAAAACTCGCAGAAAAGAAGTTCGTGACAAGGCACAACGAGGTGGAGAGGTCATCCTCTGGGAATGGTGCATAGGAGTAAATTTTGACCATTCTACTAAATGGTATATGCACAAACCAAAATCCGTCCAAGAAAATTAGACTTATAAAGCTCTCAGGGTTTCTGAAATACAAACGGATCACCTGATCCTGGACAGAAGACTAGACCTAGTGATAATTAACACGAAACAAGGAAATTGTTATCTAGTGGGGTTTGCTTTTCGACAAACCACAAAGCGAACATAAAAGAAAGCGAAAAAGTAGGGAACTACATGGAACTTGCCTGAGAACAAAAAATGAAAACAGCTGTTGATGGTGATATCAAATAAATGATTTTAAGAGTCTTCAGAATATTCCTAAAGAAATTTATAAGATAGGTTTCGTTGCCGAAGGAATAGAAGTCTGGTAAAGCAGGTCTATCTGAAAGGAGAATGATTCATATTATCTTCAGTGGGATGAAGTTCAGTAATATATATGAATCATTGATGTAGATCAAGATAAGGTTAAGGAAACAGTACTTATCAAATTTTCTCGAAGATACGTAAACTGGGTTAGAGCAGATTTGGGTGCAGCTTGGTTTTATTTGCAAAGCAAGGAAAGAATAGATAAGCATTATATTTATGTTACTTGGATTTTTGAGAACGGTAGCTCCGACATGATTTGCTCTGGTACAAATGAAATGAGCCGGTTAGTATATGGTCATCAATTGGTTTCTGTTCACGAAATCCTCATGTCCCATTACTTGCCAGTTCTAGTCCCACTGAGTGCTCCAAACATGCGGCCTTTTGCCACAACCAAGAAAAACTTAGTAAGTAGTTACAAGAGGCTGTATATTTGAATTTCTTATGGGTTGTTTCCCAGATAAATATTTAAAAAAAATAACAACCACAGTAACACCAGCAACAAAAAAGACAGAAAACAAATTGTGGTTCTTCCGATACATTTTGAACCCAACCAAAAACAAAGAAAGAAAAAAAGAAAAGAAATTCAAAGCGCTTCCTCAAAAACAAAACAAACAAAAAACCCGAAACAAAAACAAAAGAATTGAGTGAATCATATGAGCCAAACAACTTTTAGAAGCGACAATAACTTGTCTTAAAGTTATAGACAGTGCTATTCCAAACGTACAGATAATTTCGTTCTGACTTGTGGTGGGGGCATAATTTCTGACTTGTGGTGGGGACATAGTTTCGACACTGTTGTCTAGTACCATGTGAAACTAAGCTTGATACGTAGAAAATTTAACAATATTTAGTAATTTCTTTGAAATTCGTTGTGATTCAAATCTAAAAACAGCATAGTTTTCATTGTGTTAAAGAACAACTTAAATAATATTTTATAGATTTTTAACTATATATACACCAATGAGCTCCAAATACATAATTATCTTCTCAATAAATTTCATTAAAGATAATCAGTAATAGTATCTTACAAAGTTAAATAGAATAAAAACAACAGACAATTTTTAATTGTTGGTTCTAATTTTGAAAAGTAGTTTTTGTTTACAACTACGTCAGAATGTCGTTTATTTAAGAGGACGCAAAGGATAACTTTTAATTACCCTTATAATAACCAAGAAAAAGTGTAACTTACTTGTATATTCAGGGGTTGAATATTTCTTGGATCCCGTATCTTTTCTATTAAATCAGTAACCTTTCCTTAAGTATCTCTGATTCTTGCATATCTAAATCAAATCATTGTCGATATTCATATTTTCCATATATTATGTACATTGTAATAGTCCAATCGACGAAAGGTGCATTGATTAGCCAAATTAGCATAATATTAATATCTAACATTGTTCTAGAGTAAATATTAGATAAGATATTTTGACGTAAGGCTTTGGGTTCATTGATATTTATCTGTGCCTCCCATTTGGCTGGATTTAACACAAGGGCCTTTTTATCGTAGGGCATTCAGAGGAGGGGATGTCGCGCACGAGCCGAAATTCGTATGCGACTGGTCAATGCTGGTCATAGGATCACAAGGTGCAATGTGGACTCTTCTAGCCTTTACCAAGTCTCTCGGCACATATGCCTGGAGACCTTGGTGGTCATAGCTTTACTAGACCCAAAAGTCTAATGCTATACTTATTGATCCTTCGTCCACCCAAAGGCAGCCCGGTCGGAGCCAGGAACCAAAAGCTTTCATCATTGAAATTTGATAAACTCTAGAAAGTTGTAAAAAAATGCCTCAATTTCTTTTTTTCATATCATTTTTTTTTTTTGGTTGAAACACGGTGTTGCAAAGCATGTATGGGTACTGCCGTAGAAAATGAAGCAAGTGAGGCAAGTTCAAATTTAGGGCAAGACTGTGTTTCACTTCGAGCTAATGCCCTTGGGAAAAGCATGAATCTATCTTTTACCCCTACTCCAGCAATGGGTATATAGTAAGAAAAACAGGGATCTGCAGCCTTGGTATATTTAAGAGTACAAAAACGGAGAATTCAAACCTCATCAAAATGGTTGAGCAATCTGTACTCTCTAAACCTGAAGGGAAGCCAGTTTAGGAGAAGGACAATTGTTAAGTTAAATTCTGAAGAGAAATGTTAGGCAAGCCGAGTAGTGGATAACAATTGCAAAAGAAAACAGAAAGTGACGAGAACCACAGATTTCTAGTTTTATCTTCTTGTGAAGTATTCCCGGTAAGCGCAAAGACATTTTTGAAATGAAAATAAATTTCAAGTATATGATTTAATGATTGAAATATATGATCATGCTCTGCACCATGAGTATGTAATCAACTTTGTAAACGGGATTATTTCGCCACACTAGATTATTGGTTAGTACGTTAGTTTTGTCAATGTTACAACAATGTAAAAGAGTTCTGCTCTCACTAGGTTCTCTTCATTTAAGGCCTCATGCCGGACAATATGAAGCGAAGTAAATATTTATAATGCCGTAGCACAAAATATACACAGAATATTGCATCAAACAATAACTTGAGTTGAATACAAGTTTTAAAGGCTAACAAAATATTTGTACAAGTAAAGAACTAGTTGAATTACTCATCTACGTAGGGAAAGGTTGATTAATTGATTCATACGGCATGTTGACCTGTTTATAGTTCTTCTATGCCTAAAGGTTAGAGAATTACATTCATTGTGCATTTATATTTCTGATTATTTGCTTAAGTCTTTTTTTGCACACAGTTTTATGATATCAAGAATTCCTGTCTAATACAAATAATTTGCACACATTTGTATGGTTTCAAGAATTCATATCTAATACGAACAATTATGCGTGTCATTCAATAAATACGAGGATTAAAAGAAGGAAATAATTTTTTAAAGAATTTTTTTCCATAAATGTAATTTCTGCATTGTTTGCTATTGGTTTATAGCAAAAATTATTTGAATCTCACAAAAATATTTGTTTTGAGGCTATTTAAAATAGCAGTAAATCAGGGTGGTCTTGGCTTGAACGGATATCTTTCATCAAATTTTCGGTGGCTGAAACATACAAACTATATGATATGTACTGAGAAGCATGTTTTAGTCAAAAAGTGTTTACAAATAAGTTAAACATGGGTTTACTACTACGAGGCAGAGTCGGAAAAATAGTCCATGGAGTGGAAACTCACTGATTATCCGGTAAAGAAAAGGTTACGGGCACAGTGGTCAGTAAAGAAGATCATACTACCAGTTTTCTGGATTCTGAAAAGATCCATTAAATTGACTTTCTTGAAAAAGGTGCGACACTAACCAGTGCTTCTTATTGCCAACTCTTTTGGCAAAATTCATGTCATTGAATGATACTCAGATATGGTTTAAAAAAATCAACATTCATTTGTTTGCACATAGTTATAAAATTTCAAGTAACTAATCATTGGTAAACGGTTATAGCTTCAAGTAACTATTCTTATTACAAATAATTTAGACATCAAGTATCCTATCGAATACGGATTAATTTCAAACAGGTTTCTTGAACTCATAAATGGTAGCTTAACGTGGGATACCACTCCAGGTCAGTGGACCTGAGACGAGTCAAGACTTCAAGACTTTGATCGAATTCGTTATTCTACAATTATTGGTTTAAATTAAAAATCAACTCCAAATCGTTAAAAACAATATTTGTTTCTAATAAAAAGATAAACAAAACCACAGTTTTATATGTTTATATTATCTTATGGAGTTAGTATTATTTTGTGAAACGTTTTACTGAGTTTTGTGTAGAAATGTTTCTTTTAATTTAAGTGAATTGCACTTAGGAGTTTTATCGATTTAAATATTTTCTCTATGTTTCTAAATTGTTAGTTTTAACTGCTATCCAATCATTTCATATTTCCAACTTGAAGAATTATCTAGACACCTAACAAGTTTTAAATACCTAAATATAGATTATTATCTTAAAAAGACAATTCGTAATTTATTTATTTCGAAGTTTGCAAATTTAGTTCCTCTGAATTTGGTTTGGTTTGATAGGGTTTATTTGCATATCAACCACTGTAGGCTTTTTAATGCCAAATCCTGTTTATACATATATATTAGATTTATATGATTTTTAAACACATTTTGTTGATAACATTTTTAAACGAGCCAGAGCTCATTTTGTGTACACAAATGGTATTAAGTATTGCTATATAAAAGTAAAAATTAAACATCAGTAATTTGTTTGCGAACATCAAGTAAAAAAAGTAATGTTGGCGACCGTAGTCGAAGGTAACCAGAAATCTCCCTTTTCAATAGCTACTATACCGAGGTGTTGGGGATGGCACAACTGTTTTCCTTAGATTGCTCCACTTTACCCTTGATACGTACATTATATTGCTGTGTGTTAGGCAAGGAGGTTTCAAGTACCATTTTAAAAGTCTTTGGTATGACGCGACCTCGGATTGAACCCAGGTCTCCCGGACCGTTGACGAAAATGAGTTACAACTAATTTGTTTGCACACTAGTGTTGCTGTTGTTTCTACACAGTTAAATGGTTTCAATTATTTCAGCCTTACACTAATAATTATATTTGATATTAATCATATGTTTGCAGATTGTGAAGTGGTTACAAGTATTGCTATTTAACACTAATTATTATATTGAATATTATTCGTTCATTTGCATACAGTCAAATGATTCCAAGTATTGCTATGTAATACCGATAATTTATTTTTGGTACATAGTTAAAGAGTTTCAAGCATTACTATTCAACACTAATAATTCTATTCAACATTATTCCTACGTTTTCACACAGTTAAATGGTTCCGAGTATTGCTATGTATCATGAAGAATTCAATTAAACAATTCAATTAAACATCAGTCATTTATTTACACACAGTTAAATGATGAAATAGTCGTATTTCTAACAATTGAAATTAACACAAGTCATTTGTTAGCACATAATTTAAATGTCAAACATTTCTACTTGATCTATGGATAGGAACCTATCAGGTGCCACCACTCCGGGTCAGAGTGAACCTGGGAGCAATGGCAATGAAGGGGTACTTCACATTCTCCCAAAGCTCCAAGACTGGAGCCTCACCGTCAGATGGTTTTGCGTCAAGACTAGGACACTCATTGAGTGGGAGTTTTACCTCTCTGCAGAAATGCCGACTGGCCTAGTTCCTATGAAGAACAGTTTGCCGACAAAGAAAGGTAAACAAAACCTACAAAATCTTTAATGTTGAATAGAATACTACGCGTATACAAATATACATGGGAACATAATCAACTGATAATGACGACTTCAACAAACGAACGAATACACTTCTTTATAAATATATAAATCTATCACACTTTATTTTCGAAAGGGTTATGTTTGTTGTGTGTGAGAAATGAGTGTAGACAAGGACGGACTGCTATATTGACCCAAGTTCTTCCCTCGGCCATAGCAGCACTTCTATCGCATCTTGGCTTGGGTTGCTCAACCGGGGGTCACTATGGGCCCAAAGCCCTCAATCTGCAGCTGGTTCTCACTTCGGCATCCTGTCTCCAACTGACTCGAACCGCCCGGGCACCTGCTTATATTATTTTCTAACGACCACCTACTTTCGCTCTTCTTCCGCTTATTTATCTCTTGATTGACGGCTCGGTCGAGGGTCAATATATAACATTAATATTAATATTTTTGATCAAATATTAGATTATTATGCTTCTTATAACACTTTGGAGGAGTCGCCATCGCACAATGGTTTGACTGTCGTCTCGAAGTAAGCGAGTTCAAACTCAAGTCGCGCGATTGCGTTCGTTTCGGACTAATACCCTTGGGAAAGATATGGCCTTCTTTATACCTCAGCAATAGTACCACTATTGTTCTTCAGCGAGAATGGCTTTGGCATTAAATCAAGTATAAAGGTTGAGATGCTATTAAATAAAGAGACTAAAACCGAATTACCACAATATCGAAGAACATAGGACAATTTAATATCGATGATCGCTTGATATATGTCTTGATTTTTTTCATTTTCTCCGAGGCTTCTTCTTGTGATCATTTGGCGCGTGACCAAATTCTCAAATGTTAGCATTTTTCCACTGAGGATCCTTGTGCTAAATTGGAGCTTGCCATTTACTTTTATCGGATCCGGAATCACTGAAATCACTGTTTTTATTAATCAGCATAAACCCCTGGTAGCAGAGTTCATAAGATCACATTGGTGACAACTTTCAAATTTTGGCAATCAAATTGGAATGAGCCGAATCAATATCAGGTCAGGTAAAAGGGTCACTGTTCTGAGTTCTTACCATGCTTCTTAATCGTTAATATCTTTGGGGCAATCACTCGTCAATATTTGGAGTTTCACTTATACCTAGTATAATCTCTGGAATTTTACTTATACCTAGTAGAATTTGAAAGTCTGAGGCAAAAATGATCGGATAGCACACTTAGGATGTTCTCCGTGATTTTTTAATTTAGCTGTTAATAAACTGATCAGAGATAAAACGCAAAACCTTTTTGTTTAATCACTTGACTTTCTGTCTTAAAAAAATATGCAAACTGGATTTAATTATTAGAATTAATGGTATTGTTTTTACCAAGGCATGCAGAGGAAAATATTATGGAATAGGACAATACTAATTTTAAAAGAATGAAATTCATAGACAAAAATATTAGAATAATACTAAATTATCTATTTATAGATTTAACATTACTTATTTGGAATGGAGACAGTTATTCAAGTTAGAGATGTAAAATAATGAGTTCAATTCTCCCTGGGTCAGTACTTGTGCCAAACTAAGTAAATGACAACGCCAACAGCCACACATGACAGCGACCTTTACATTTCAAGTTGAGTGACCTTTCATCATCATCATCATATCGTGCTGGCAGCACGGATATCCCTGACCCTCTTTCGCCACTCCTCCCTATCGTTCATCGCCCTAGGCAGGTCTTCAGGACAACAACCTGTATCCTCACATAGCTGCTGAATGTACGTTCGTGCTGGTCGTCCTGCTTTTGCGCGGCCGTGTGTGGGGATCCATAAGAGTACATCTCTTATGAGTTCATCTCTGCTTCTCCAGCAATTTGACCTTTACATTTCAAGGTGAGTTATTTTTGTTTGACATGACAGTGACCATTACATTTCAAGGTGAGTGACCTTTATTTGACATGACAGTGACCTTCATATTTCAAGGTGAGTGACCTTTATTTGACATGACAAAAACCTTTACAAGGTTAGTGACATTTCTAGGTGAGTGACGTTTATTTGGCATGTAAGTGACCATAATATTTCAAGGTGAGTGACATTTATTTGACCTTGACATTTCAAGGAGAGATATTTTTGTTTGACATGACGGCGTCCTTTACATTTCAAGGTGAATGACGTTTCAAGGTCAGGGACCTTTATTTGACATGGCAGTGACTTTCATATTTGAAGGTGAAAAAACTCACCTTGAAATATGAAGGTCACAGTCACCTTGAAATATGAAGGTCACAGTCACCTTGAAATATGAAGGTCACTGTCAATAAAGGTCACTCACCTTGAAATGTAAAGGTCAAACATTACATTTCAAGGTGAGTGACCTTCATATTTCAAGGTGACTGTAACCTTCATATTTCAAGGTGAGTTTTTTGTTTGACATGACAGCAACCTTCATTTGGCATGTCAATGACCTTTAGATTTCAAGGTGAGTGACATTTCAAGGTGAATGACCTTATTTGACATGGCAGTGACCTTCATATTTCAAGGTGTGTTTTTTTGTTTGACATGACCGTGACATTCATATTTCAAGGTGAGTTATTTCTCTTTGACATGACAGCGACCTTTACATTTCAAGGTAAGTGACTTTTATTTGGTATCACAGTGACCTTCAAATTTCAAGGTTAGTTTTTTTGTTTGACATGACAGTGACCTTTACATTTCAAGGTGAGTGACTTAATTTTACATGACAGTGACCTTTATATTTCAAAGTGAGGGACCTTTATTTGACATGGAAGTGACCTTTATGGCAGTGACCTTCATACCTTTTTGTTTGACATGACAGTGACCTTCATATTTCAAGGTGAGTTATATTTTTTTGACATGAGAGCGACCTTTACATTTCATGGTGAGTGACCTTTATTTGACATGACAGTGGCCTTTATATCAATGTCGAGGGTTTAAACTTCGCCATTACTTTCCCTAGAGGAGGGGGAGTTGATAATTATAACCAACAACGTACTTCTCGTAAAAAAACAAGGAGTGTTAGTACTAAAAGTGTCATAAAGAAATAAAAAGCTATCATCGAAACGTAGAGACTCTACAACGTTTCCTTTTTTTCGTTTTCTTTCTATCATTTTTCTTTTCCCTACATTTCTCTTTCTTTTCTTTGTTTTTTTTCGGACGTTTTAAAGGAATCGTCAGTTACTCACCAGGTAGCAGTGTCGGGGATTTGATGGTAAAACTGCGAATTCACGCTTGGCTCACCGGCAGTGTGGCACCACCTTCCCTCAAATTTTCTTAAGAATATTAACAAGAAGCCATCAAGGAAATAAACAATTCACCAATGAGAAAAATGAAGTTTACTTTTAAGTGAAGCATACTATTTATAAGTATGGTAAGTATAAAAAAAATCGCGTTCTGAGATGCCAATTCACTTGTGTAACAGTCTGACAGCCAAATGTTAGAAATTTACAAAGCTTTTTTGCTTAGATGTGGCATAAGGCTGTATGAAGGCATCGAATGAAACTAGAACTCACAAATGGAGGTTTGTTAGTCTAGATTTCTCAGCACGAGGCGTCTCCGTTAAAGAAGAGAGATTACTCTTTCATATATTTTATAGTTTAATTTTTTTTTCTTTAAATTAATTTTATTTCCTTTTTTCTTTCCTCTTTTTTATTGTAGCAGATAAGCAAAAATCATTTTTTCTTTCTAGAGAAATTTATATATGTTAAAAAGTATATATTTTTTATCGATTATTATTTGACCTATATCACTTAAATTACTGATAAGAGCTTATTTTTAACCTGCTGTTGTTCACAGATAATTTAACTACAGAAAATAATAAGAAGTCATAATTCTTGGTTTTAAAATTTTCCATTAATTTTTTTAACGTAATTTTTTCTTAGTATCGATGAGAAAGTGACATTTTAGTAAAAATTGCATTTGATTGTCGTAATTTTCCATATTTTTCGATACTTGAGTGAAAAGACTTTTCTGCAAGAAAAAAATCATATTGAGAGTTGTTGTTGAATATTTAGTCTTGTTAAAGAAAAATTAGTAATTGTTAGTGGCAATCACAAGGAAATTCGTCGAAAGTCTCTTGATATATATATATATATATATATATATATATATATATATATATATATATATATATATATATATATAGTCATCCACAGACAGACTGTTTCGTTGTCTCATAACACTTCAGTGTGGCTAGACACGTGAGATGCTTCAAGTTGGGACCGAAACCCCGCTGATTTTACGTCAGTTGGATATCTGATGTGAGAGCCATCGTCATTCTTTGGATGAGTGGGGGAATTTTTATGTATAAAATTTTGCATATACGCTATCGGCAACCTTTCGTGTTCAATTCATGAGAAGGGCTATTGTTTTTCTGCTTATGTGGCAGCAAGCAAATTCCCCTCAAGAGTGCTCCACTCACGAGTTGGTGAGCATTTATATATATACATATATTTTTTTCTTCTTTTTTTTATGCACACAGATCTGTTTGGTTGGTGAAATTTTCGGTTATTTTTTTATTCAGCTTATGAGGAGGCCAGAATTTCGAATGCGTATTTTCGAGTTGAGCTATGAGATATTTCATATGTGGAAGATTGGAGCAACGTAATCCTAGTCCCAATGTGGTCTTGTATCAAAATTATAATAGTTTATTTTTCTATATGGAGGGTAAGCACACACACACACACACACACATACACACACACACACACACACACACACACACACACACACACATATATATATATATGTATATAACGAGAGAGTGTGATAGAGATAGTGAGATAGTTGTCTAGTAATCTCTCCATGCAAACTAGTTCTGTATTAAACTCAATACCAAACACACACACACACACACACACACACACACACACACACACACACACACACACACACACACACACACACACACATGTATATATATATATACATTTATATAACGAGAGAGTGAGATAGAGATAGATTGAGCGTTGTCTTGCCATCTCTCCATATAAATTAGTTCTCTACTAAACTCAATACCACACACACACACACACACACACACACACACACACACACACACACACACACACACACACACAGACACACACACACGTACACACGCGTGCACGCGCACGTGCTCACATTTGAGTCCCGTGTTCGTGCTGGTCTGTGGTTATATTGATAAATCTATTTAGGAAGGGAAATGAGGATTTTAATTCGTATTCTGAAGTTATACAATTATATCGAGAATTTGGAGGATAAAAAAGAAAAAAAAAAAAGAAAAAAAAAAACAAAATCAAGCCTCCAGACCAACGTTCAATGGCAAATTCGACTAGAAATTCCTTTATTTTCAAAGTTGGTGCATTTCAAGTTCATTGCTCTTATGAAAATCTTGCTATAATTTATGATATACCATTTATTCTAAGCTAAAGTCACTTCCACGCCTTTTTTCTTATACACACTCAAAGATCAAAGGTATTCACACGCACACATATGTCAAATGTCAGTAAATCTATCCATATTATGTGTTCCAAAAGTTATATTTTTTGTAGTATCCCATCAAAAAAGAAACAAAAAAAATACAAAAAGTGAAGATAATACACGACAATAGCGGCCACGTTTTGTTGTTTGAATTACAAATACTCTATAAATAAAAGCAACACAAGACAATTTTAGCTCTAAGAATAAATATTTCTGTTTCTGTTGCTGATTCTGCCGGAAAACACTATTTATATTTCTATTAACCCTGGCAATTTTAGAAATCGCAGCGAGCTAATAAAGCGTATATTGCTGGAAGATTTTAAGTTATTTCAGTTTTCGTATTCAGTGTAAAAAATGTTGCGTCAATTTTAGGACCGAATGATTCGGAAATGATAAGATCTCTCTTGAAATAAAGATAAATAAAAAACTGTGCTTTGTACCTTCGCAAAAATAAACAGAAAAGTTGCAATTTACTTTATCTGCTCGTATAGTTTATTTATTAGTGTTCTGATTTCCGTTAAACCTTCAAGTTTTTTAGAAACAATTGTCACATTCTTTATGAAAATTGTAGGTGAAATAACTTGTTAGACTCATATGCATTATCTCCCCCTGTTCCTCCATCCTTCTCTCCTCCTAAACACATGCATATTCACTTACTCACAGAAATGCACACTTACAAGGTGCATACGATAAGTTTCCAGACTTTTTTCGTATGGGTATTTAAAATTGTCGTAGACTCTTGAAAATTCAGTATGTTATTGCTATACATCTGACTGATCAATTTTTATGATTTCAGGTTAAATGAAGTGCTACATCAGCAATTGGAATACATGTTACTAAAGCTTAATTACCACAGCTGGTGAATTTCAAAAATGCAATCTGGACGCGAGGACACTTTAGAAGAACAATATGCAATAAGATTCTGTTTCAAACTTGGAAAAATGCCACAGAAACGTATGGAATGCTTCAGACTGCTTTTCGACCATCTTGCATGACTTGAGCATCAGTTTTTGAGTGGCATAAGAGATTCAAGGAAGGCGGGGAGTCTGTGAGGGATGATGAGAAGTGTGGGAGGAGTAAGGAAGTCAATGCACGAGTGTCGATTGGCCAAAGGGTTAGAGTTAGGGTTACTATGTTGAGGTTTTAAGGGAGGCTTTAAGGGAGTTCAGGAAGAGATTCCTAGGGAAGAGGCCAGCACTCTTCAAATCGGCTCAGTGGCATTTCCACCAGGACAATACACCAGTCCACAACCCCATCCTTGCCACAGACTATTTGACCGAGACAGGCATCAAAACAGTTCCTCAGCCTCCTTATAGTCAAGACCTTGCTCCCTGTGACTTTTGGTTATTCCCTAAGCTCAGAGGCTGTCGTTATGATACAATTGAGGAGATGAAAGAGACTGTGACGAAGGTCATTGACACTCTCACACGAGAGGACTTCCATGGCCCCCCGCCAGAAGTTGTTGAAACGGTGCAAGTGCATTGCAGCCGGAGGAGATTACTTCGAAGGGGTCTTGAGTTTCATGTGTGTACTATCAATAAAAGTGCTCATACGAAAAAGTCTGGAAACTTATTGTATGCACTTCGTACATGCATATATATATATATATATATATATATAAACACCTCCACACAAACAGAATATTACACAAGATAATTTTTTTAAGTGGAGTTTTACAGGTTTGAATTCAGAGTTTTCTTTCTAATTGACTTGTTACTATACCTTGGTTAAAGAGTCTAGTCTGCCCGACTATTTACCGTTAAATGGAGGGAGAATAGTTGGATTCATAACCATTCAAATACATTTTTTGTCAAAACTACTGACAAGATTCTTTTAAATTGTTTTTAAGCGCTTTTTTATCGTCTTCCAAGATTTTTAAAGTTTTGTCTATTCTTTTAAAAAATTTGGGCAAAATTTTTTTCTAGCGCTTTCGAGCATCATGGATTTTTAAAAAAATCAAGATTTTATTTCTTTCTTAAAAATCAAACGAATCAAACGTTCATATGTCTGGGATTTTACTGAATCAAAAAATAATTAAAATTTTCTTGATTATAATATGAACAACGATGTTGGGAAGTGCTTAGTGAGAAAATTTCGGAAAAATTTTAAATAAAATTGAACTATAGTTAAATCTTGTGCGATAACAATCAATCAATCGAGAATATCCCAGCAAAAACAGCATATCAAAGCGAGGAAATAGACTTAGAATGTTCTTTGAGAATTAAGCAATTCCAATTTCAATTATAAAATGAATGATTAATTCATGTGATCCAGTTTGTGCTGAAAGCATTTTTTTTTATTATACAAATTCTCGTTCGGACAGATTTAACACCGAAATATTAATTAGAATCCTTCATTCTTTCCCAAATAGAAGCATCAATGTAATCATGGACTGTTGTTACAACGGGAACCGTACGGGTTGTAAGATTATGTTTGTTAATTGCTAAAGCCGTCGATGTGTTCAAGCGTCTTATTGGCTCAACCAAAAAGTTTCTTAGAACATTATATGTGCAGATTGGACTATCTACAAAGACTTTTTTGAGAGCTACAAAGAAGATAAATATTGTTAAAAAAAAACAAAACAAAAACAGTTGCATTCCAGCCCATCGGCATAATGGTTGAGTGTTCGCCAATAGTCCAGGAGGCCGGGGTTCAATCGCAGGTCAAGTCATACCAAAGATTAAAAAGATAGTACTTGATTCCTGCTTGCTTAACACTCAAGATTATAATGTATGGATCAAGGGTAAGTGGAGCAATCCAGTAAAAAGAGTAGTACCTTTCTCTACCCCTCGGTGTATTAGCTGTTATGAAGGGACCTTTTGGGTCGCCCTTGACTACACACACACACACACACACACACATATATATATATATATATATAACTGCAGATATATAAAGGTCAGATGAAGATGCTTGGATTCAAGAAAATAGTTTTCATTAACCGATGGTTATGCGATGTCCCCAGTTCCTTTTTCGTCGTTTCTCTGATAACATATCAACATCAATATATATATATATATATATATATATATATATATATATAGTCGTATTGATAGTACGAATTCCCTTGACTATCTTTCTCTTTATCTCTCTTATTATCCGTCCTATTAGTTAATTGGTTTCAGAAGGTCCTCTAGAAGGTAACCAGTGTCTATACAAAACTGATGAATGTAAGTCTTTACTGGTCATCCAATACTAGTGTGTCCATGTGTGGGAGCTCACAGAAGAATTTGCTTTTGAGTTTGTCCCTGCTTTACCAGCATGTCTTATTTGTCTTACTTGGCTGGTTTGTGAGATGGGATGTAAGTGATCGTATACCTGTTGTTTTGTCGGGTACTGCCTCCATGATTTCTTCTAAACAATACTCAGCATTCTTTTGTGATTATTTTTTTTAAAATCTAGTGGAACATTTTTTTATAATAGCTTTCTCTCCTAAGTGTCATATTTATTTAGCATTTTGTTTCGTTATATTTTAAGAAAATTAGATCGTCGTGTGCTGATAATGTAGCAAATGTTGCTGCTCGTGTATTTTGTTATAGCTAAGGATGGAGACGGTATATACTATTAATAGTGGTATGATAATTAGCTATTAAATGAATCTCCCATAGAAGTTCTAACAATACAATTCTGTTAATTGTATGTATTTAAAAATGATTGTCTTCTTGTAATTATAATCTTTTTTGAAGTTTATATTAAGAAGCATAATTCCGTAGAACGTACGGATATTTTCAATTTCCAGTTTGAACACGTGAACGACTTGTAGATGACAAAATTCCATGCCGAGGAAGAGAGGTTGACTAGAGTAGGTAGAGGATACAACAGGAAGCCCTCAGTCTGAACTTCACACATGGGTAGTGAAAGATAGATGGCAACTGACTGAACAATTTTCAGCAATTCTTCTTTTCATGTTAAACAAAAAGCAACCCTTTCTAGGGATGGCACTGCTTCCCTCTACACGAGGAGGGGTTAGAAAAGGTAATATAAAAAAGTTTACCTGTATATGTCTCTGTCATGAGGAGTAAATGGTTAGGCTTCCAATCTCCAGCTATGGGTAAAACAGTTGGGAAGAATTGGATCTCTAGCATTGGTAGGGCAACCGGTCGAGGAGAAGAAAAAACTCTTAAATAAAATTTGAGGAGTATTGTTCAATAGAACTGCATTTTATTGGTTCGTTCTAGAACTGTGGCTTGTTTTACACAAACCTTCACTACTATAAACTAGTCACTGGTGTGGGTAGTTCTAACTGTTTATACCTTTAATCGAACTGTTAGACCCTCATACATGGAGATGAACGGGATAGTCCATCATTAAGAAATATGTATGTTTTATTGACAAGTATTTTTCTAACGTATTGCAGAAAATAACAGACTCCCAATCTTTTACTTTTCCATGTTATACATAGGCATTATTTGAAGAATATGTCTCTACATCCTAAACTACAATATTCCAGATTCCTGCCATGTTGCAGTCTGAGACTTGAAAAATATTTGGTTAAAATGACAATCTTCCAAATCACCTTAAAGACAGGTGTGACAAAAGGTAATACTTAGGGAAAGGGGATTCTTATATAGATGGGTGGTGTTAAGAATAGCTTAGCTCTATTAGTATTAACTTTTTGAGGGTATCTTACACATCGGAGATTGACCCTGACCCTCCCACCTCTTAGAGTAACGGGGTAGGTGTTATCTGAAGGACAAATCTCTATGGCTGAGCACAAGTATTGGTTATTTGGTAAGATTCAAACTCACTACTCAGTAGCGTGGAAAGACTCAATTTTTTGACCATCACTTAGTTAAGATCAGTATTTTCATAGTTCTCTCCTCTCCCTCTCCCTCTCTCTCTCTCTCTCTCTCTATATATATATATATATATATATATTAAAATAGGAAGGTCCACAAAGAGATTTGTATTTTTTAAATTTATTCATTTTGTTCTTACATACGTGTTATATATATGTATGTTTCCAGCTTGTTGCTTTCGTCAGAGAACATGAGTGGCAAAGCCTTTTAAATGGGGTACTCAATGAGATTTGAACTCACTCTTGTTTCCAGTATAAATGACCTTTGGTTGGTCAAACTGGTTTATATAGGGGTCGTTGTTCCTCTTTCCTGGAGTGGTTTACTTTGGTCTGCTTTACCCGTCTTTGATATTTGATATGTTTTTAGTTGTGTGTGTGTGTGTGTATGTGTGAGTGTGTGTGTGTTGGCGTTGGAGTGGTTTTGGGTTTCACTAACGGCTTTTTTGTGTGTGTAAGTGTTTATCATGGGCAGTTTTCCTTATATATACATATATACACACACACACACACACACACACACACATATATATATATATATATATATATATATATATATATATATACATAGTATTCTTGGTCCAGTTAAACCGGAGTTGGGAGTAATTCCTTCAGGACAAGAAGTTATTCATGAATGAATATTTAAAATTTTCCTGGTAAAGAGCTCAATGTAACAATAATACAAAGCAATAAATTCTTTAAGAAAAACAACGAAACCGGTCACATAGGATTATAAATTTATTTCAATCCTGTTACGCATTTTTGAAATTTCCAAAAACACGAAAAAAATAACAGGACTTCTTCAGATCTTTTTGATAAAAAATCTAGAATAGACACATGGTAGTGGGAGGGGATAGTGGGAGGGGATAGAAGAGGGGTGAAGAGTTACCTCTTCATTAAGCCCACTTCCGATTTAAATTTAAATTTCGGTTAGCAATGTAGTAAAAATTGTTTTTTTTTAAAAACTTTTCTTTAATTAATAATTTTTTTAATTATATTCAGACCTAAATTACAGATTTTTTATTGAATTAGATTTAAACTTTAAATAATAACTTCACGTAAAGATACAGTAATAGATATATTAAAACTAAAAACAAAAACAAATATTAAATTTATTTACTATATTTTAACATTTCAAAATTATTTAGAAAGCATTAATCAGTTCCACTTTTTATGCGTAGTACGTATGTATTATATGCTTTTTCACAATTTTCTATCTAACAATTTATTTTATTTATTCTCAAAATTAACTCTAATTTTCAAAATTAACTCTATGTTTTTATAGAAAAATTTGGTTAAATATTTATAGTTTAAATTTAGCCCTATGTCTACACCTAGCTATTAGTTCATTTCTTTTATTTAATAATTTTTTTGGCTCAGGAAAAAGCAAAATGTGGATTTTTTCTTCAAGACACAGGTTGCACCTACTATCGAAAGATTTTGGGGTACTAGATCTTCTCAATATGGACCATTGTATGTCAGGGGTTAACCCTTTATCTTTTAATCCCCAATAATGTTTTGATAGAGCAGTTGGATTTTTTTTATGCTCATGGGAGAAGGAAAATTTATGATTTCCATATCTAATTTTCCAACTAGTAGACGAAACGCCGATATAAAATTTCTTATCACTTATGTCCTCTTTTGGATTAATAATAGCTTGATATACTACATTACCTGAATTACACAACCCATTCATTGGACAATCAGTTCGAGATTTACAATTACATTCTATTTTTTTTACTATTAGTATTATTATTATTTACCCGGTTATGAAATTTATTAATTAATTCATTATTAAGACTATTCATTATTTGAGACATATTTTTTGTGCAAGAATAACTTATTTTTCAAGGTTTTCCAATTAAATATTTTATGTAATATATTATCTTGTTTAAAATGTTTATCTAAAAACATCCTTAGGAAAAACCAAAATGGCTTCCGGAGAAATAGATCCACAACCTCACAAATACTGACCATCCGTAGAATCCTGGAAGGCGTTCGGGCAAAAAACTTACAGGCGACATTACTATTTGTCGACTTTACCAAGGCCTTCGATTCCATACACAGAGGGAAGATGGAGCAAATCCTACTAGCTTACGGCCTACCAAAAGAAACCGTAGCAGCGATAATGATTCTCTACAGAAACACCAAAGTAAAAGTACGTTCACCAGATGGAGACACGGAATACTTCGACATTGTTGCAGGAGTACTACAAGGAGACACACTAGCCCCGTACATCTTTATCATCTGTCTAGACTATGTGCTTAGGACTTCGATCGACAAAATCAGAGAAAATGGCTTTGAGCTGACTAAGAGAAGAAGCAAAAGGTACCCCGCAAAAACAATCACGGACGCCGACTACGCTGATGACTTGGCGTTACTAGCGAATACGCCTAATCAAGCAGAGACACTACTACATAGTCTGGAACGAGCTGCAGCTGGCATTGGCCTACATGTCAATGCAAACAAAACCGAATATATGTGTTACAACCAAACAGGCAACATTGCCACACTAGACGGAGCCTCTCTGAAACTAGTCGACAAATTCACCTACCTAGGAAGCAGCGTCTCATCAACCGAGAAGGACATCGACACACGACTGACGAAGGCATGGACAGCTATCGATAGGCTCTCGATCATATGGAAGTCGGACCTAACAGATAAAATGAAACGCAGTTTCTTCCAGGCAGCGGTTGTGTCGATACTGCTATATGGATGCACCACATGGACGCTTACGAAGCGGCTGGAGAGGAGGCTGGACGGAAATTACACAAGAATGTTGAGAGCAGTATTAAACAAGTCCTGGCGACAACACCCCACGAGACTCCAACTATACGGACACTTGCCCCCCATCACAAAAACTATACAAGTTCGACGAACCAGACACGCGGGACACTGCTGGAGAAGCAAGGACGAGCTCATAAGCGATGTACTCCTGTGGACCCCCACTCATGGATGTGCAAGTGTGGGACGACCAGCACGAACTTACATACAGCAGCTATGTGAGGACACGGGTTGTAATCCTGAAGACCTGCCGGAGGCGATGAGTGATAGGGAGAAATGGCGAGAGACGGTCAGGGATATCCGCGCAGGCGGCGCGACATGATGATGATGATGATTAGTCTCAAAAAATATTTACCTACATCTATATTTGCTAATTTACAGAAAGTGGGGTTAAACCATATAATTTTCCTTTTTCTATTTTTATTTTTCTGATCGTAAGTATTATTTTCTTTAGTAATTTCATTTGTTATATCTTCTTTTAAATACCTAAAATCCTCCTTAAAAACACTATTTTTAAGGGCATCTATATATCTCTTACTACTCTCTTTAAAAATCTTTTCATTTGCAGATAGCTTACCTATTCTTAAATTTACCGCTATTGGGATTTGCTTAATTATGTTTTTAGGGTGATTTGAATTAACATTAATGTACGATGGGTTCTGATTGGTCTTTATGAAAGGTTTATAAGAATTATTTGATAGATCTAAAGTCACATCCAAGAAATTGACTATTTTAATATTAGATGAGATTTCTATCCTAAAACCCCAAAACTTAAAGGCCCTTATAATCCTCTTTTGTACGCTTGAGCTAGTTTTTTTTTATCAAAACGATCTGAAGAAGTCCTGTTATTTTTTTCGTGTTTTTGGAAATTTCAAAAATGCGTAACAGGATTGAAATAAATTTATAATCCTATGTGACCGGTTCCGTTGTTTTTCTTAAAGTATATATATATATATATATATATATATATATATATATATATATATATAAGGCTGAAGGGTTAGAGGCTTGGCTTGGCGTTTGAGTCAACCAGGTTTCGATGCCGGCTACGGGAAGCTAATAAGTCTAGCCATACTGATGAGTTCAGATAGAACGAAACAGATCTGTCTGTGGATGACTATAGAGATATATACTCCCCTGCCCCCGTGGGGTTGAGTTCTCTGGTGAATGAAGTAATCGTGTTGGCATTAGCGTTTATTGCAAGTCTCTTCATACATATGAATTGAGGTCTCGGCAGCCGTTGAACGGATGTATGTAAACAATAGTAATTGTGATTCATAACCGTTTAAAATTTACTTCGCAGCTGATGGCTCCTCGTAGCTGAAGGGTTAGCGGTTTGTTTTGGCGTTTGAGTCAACCAGGTTTCGATCCCGGCTACGGGAAGCTAATATAGGGCTAGCCACACTGATGAGTTCTGATAGAACGAAACTGTCTGTGGATGACTATATATATATGTATGTGTGTTTGGATGGCACTCTTAATGTTATGTTACCGATTTTATTTCTGTACTTCTTGTAATTTCTATGGAATAAATAAAATGTTTTACTTTCGGAACATTCCTTGGACAAACCATGATCTTTAATCTTTATTATTTGTTACCATCTTTATCATAGTTTATGAGATAATCCTTCCCACAATCTTATTTTTTAGTATTGCTGATTGTCTCCTAATTTTAATTTACATGATATTGGTGAAAATCCATTTTTTTCATCCACATAGTGTGATTGATTGCATAGTCTCTCCATATGTTACGGCTTTTTGACATATTTTATCAGGCCTCAAATAATAATAATACCTGCATCCAAGTTCAAGAACAATGAGACAATTTCCATTTGCTGAAAAAAACTTTATTGTTATTGACTATATTTTAAAACAACAATAAAAGATAACACAATGATGTAACAATAGGAATTACAGCAAATAGCCAAAGATATAATTATATCCATCAAAAATTTCATAATTATTACATTATTTACAAATAAAGGAAAAATATTGAACAAAATGAATATTAAAATTCAAGTTTCTATGAAAAACTGAAACAAGTCACCAAAAAATACTTGAAGCATTCTATTGAACGGACGAAAGCAAAAATTTTGAGATTGAAAATTCTGTTTCTCATTATTTTGATTGATAACTCAAATTTTCTAGCTTGAAGGAATGGTGGAAGTTTCGAAAAATCAAATCTTAGGAAATGAGAATAATTTAACTCTCTTTTTAATTCTTTTTAAATAGTTGTCTGACGATGGAATAATTCAATTTAATCAATACGAAAATAGTCAACTTTCTCATTTTACAGATGTTTAAAAAAATTTTTTTTAAATAAAGGAAAAAAAAAAGCAAAACAGTTGACTAAGAAAAAAATGACATTGAAACAACAAAAAAATAATTTGAATTTAATTGTGAACAATATAAAACAATAAAAGCACCAATATTTTAAAATGTTATCTTTAACAATGAAAAAAGAATATTTTACCGTGCTTCATTTGAATGAGAACTTACTAGCTTAAAAAGTCAAGCTTAAAATTATCATATTGCATATATAGCATGTAATATACACACTAGATATTCTATAAGATATTGATGTATATGTATCTAATATATTTGTATGACACTGAAATAATTTAAAAACTCTTTTCAAATATAAATATGTGAAGATGAAGTAGAAATAGTCAGAATGTAGCAACAAAAACAAAACCAGTTGTTATTGGAGCCCATAAGAACTACTCAAAAGGAAGGATGCTGAATTTATTAATAAAATACCTGGAAAGCCAAACAAATGCCAAGTGCAAAAGATTTCTCTCACCTCCATTGCATATATATTAAGGAAATTCTTGTCCTCATAAATAAACGAAACGCAAATATGTATATATGTGTGAGTTTCATTTAGTCAATGAATAATGTATACCAAAGTATTCCTTATAAGCATAAAATGGTTTCCAACCCTTAATCTCTGGGTAAGACCTGTCTGGTCATTGGAAAAGGAAGAAATCAAATATAAAAAATAAAACAACTCCATGGCGACCAGTTATAGTAAAGCGAAAATTGATCACACAGAACAAAATAATAAATGTAGATTATGTAGCAATAGAGACGAAACCATTAATCACATTATAAGCGAATGTAGCAAACTAGCACCAAAAGAGTATAAGATTAAATACAATAGGGTGAGGAAGGGGATTCACAGAGAACTGTGCAAGAAAATTAAATTCGACCATACAAACAAATGTTATATGCACAAACCAGAATCTGGCCAGAAGAATAAGACATACAATCCTCAGTGATTTTCAGATTCAAACAAATAGCCCAATCCGAGCTAGAAGACCAAACCTAATGATAAATGGCAAAAAGAAAAATTGTCTTCGTCGTCCCAGTTAACCACTGAGTGAAAACCAAAGAAAACGAAAAGAGTGTCAAGTAGTTGGACCTTGCCAGTGAACTAAGAAAGTTGTGAAACATGAGGGTGACAGTGATACCAATTGTAATTGGTACGCTTCGTGTGGTCTCGAAAGGTTTGGAAAGGGACCCGAAAGAATGGAAACCGGAGGACGAATCGAGACCGTCTAGGCTGCAGTTTTGTTGATATGGGCCAGAATACTTAGAAGAGCCCCGGAAATCTTAGGAGACTTGCTGTCACACAGACTCCAGTAAAAGATCACCAGCTAACGGAAGTGTGAAAAACTCACAAGTAGTAAAATGATAATAATGATATCACCAACCAGAACAAATAAAGTAAACTAAAGAAGTTAATATTCTCAAAGAGTTTTCTATCCAAACTGATTTAAAAATAAAGAAAAATAGACTAGTTATAGTCATTAAGGACTAACAAAGAAAAACATACCTTCCAGTTGATGTATATCAGTACCGACAGATAACATATCAGACAAAGAATATAATAAAATAAGTAAATATGAAAATCTGGAAATAAAATTTGAAACAAATGAGGCAAATTAAAACTACTAACGTACCAGTAATTGCGGGGATCCCGGGTATGATCACGAAATGGACAGATAAACACATTATCAACTTCCAACCAATATGAAATACATATAAATAAACTCTTTAAGAGAATGATATCAATGTGAATACCAACGTAACACATAAAAGAAGTTACAAGAAACAAAACAAACAAAAAAATGAAAAAAAAAGGAAACAAACGAACAAACAAACAAAAAAAAAAAAAAACAACTAAAAATACATAAAATACATTTAATCACAACTTTCCCTCCGGCTAAATTTTGGGTTAAGACCAGGTGAAGGATTGTTGGAAACTGAAAGTAAAGCTGAAAATTAAATAATAATAATAATAATAATAATAATAATTAACAGCAGGAGAACGAAACTTAGCAGAGGTAAAAATCCAAAAAACATTTTCTTGAGAGACTCAATCTCACCATAGCTATTCGTTATAGCAATGATGCCACTCAATTATATACTTAAGATGTCCACAGGGGGCCTAAAATTCTCAGATTCACTAGAATAGATTAAACACCTTATTTACATGAATAATATCAAATAATTTTCCAAAGATGAAAAAGAACTGGAGACCCTGATAAAAACAATAAGGATAGAAGAATGGAATTTGGTATTGAAAAATATGTTAATAATGAAAAATGGGGAAGGAGAAATAATGGGAATTATTCAACTGCCAAATCAGAAGCCTTGGAGAGAAGGAAAATTACAAGCACTTGGGAATACTGGTGGTGGACGAGAAAACTGCTCAAAACCAATCTCTGCATTAAAGGAACAATCATTTGGGGATTCTTCCTCATTAGATACATTGGACCATTCTTACAATGGACAAGGAAGGTACTCAGAGTAATGGACCAAAGGACAAGGAAAATGATGACCATATTCAAAGCCTTGCATCCGAGAGATGACGGATTATATATGTCAAGAAAAGTTAGAGGAAGAGGACTCGTCAGCATTAGGTATTATGTAGATGCATCCACAGAAAGTCGAGGTGCATTTACAGAAGGTGCATTCGAAAGAGAAAAAAAGACTTATTGCAGTTGCCAGTAACAGCAAGAACAACATAAAAACAAACGGAAAAACAACAAAACCAAAAACTAGAAAACAGAAATAAGAAAAAAGTAAACTATTGAATGGCTATTTTAAACAACGAATTAGCGAGATTACACAGGAGAAGACCTAAGAAAGGAAAACCTCAAGAAAGAAACTGAATCTCATTTAATAACAGCTTAAAACAATGCCATAAGGATCAATTATATCAAAGTAAAAGTCGATAATACGCAACAGACTAGCACAAAACAAGCACAAAAGGAGTACAAGACCAGGGAACACTAGTTAGGGAATGCGATCCAAAGGAAATTGTGCTTGTGATTAGAATTTGACCATACTATCAAATGGTATATACACAAACCAGAAACCATACCAGAGAATCAGATGTATAAACTCAACGTTTTGAGATACAATCTGATAACCTAATCCCAGATCTAGTTTTAATTAACTAGAAAAAGAAAGAATTTATAATCTTGTTACATTGTCATTCCAGCAGACCACAGAATGAAAATAAAAGAAAATGAAAAGATAAAGAAATAATGACACCCGTCAAGAGAGCTGAAAAAAAAGGAGTGACGGAGATACCAATCGTAGTCGATGCACTTGGAACGATCACGAAACGTTTGGGAAAAGAATGGAAAAAATTGAAATTAGAAGGAGAATCGAGACCAACCAGACTTCAGTATTGTTAAGATTGGCTGGAATGCTCAGAAAAGTCCTGTAGTCCTGAAGAAAATTGTCTTTCAGACTCCAGTGAAAGACCATCAGCTAACACTGGTGTGAAAAACTCGCAAGGAGTAAGATAATAATAACAGAAATCGTTGCCATGATCATTTTTATGATAATAAGGTCGATATATTTATATATAGCAGCATGTATCATCATTTAACGTGTTAGGAACTTTAGAATATCTATACAGAGTGTTTAAAATATGTTCTGTGGAAGTTTCTTTATGATATGATAATTTTGAAGTTTCCATCTGTTCATCATCATTGTCAACATTTTCTTTGGGGTCTTCTTTATGATATTATGATTTAAAGACTTCACCTGTTTACCATCTCTCTCAACAGATTATTGGAACCTTCCCCAATATCAGTTCTACCCTTTTTAATGAACATTTTTAATCATCTGTAGGAGATTCCAACAGTGTATTGGCAAAGATGACGAAAACTATCTAAAATTATATCATAAAGGTGCTCCCATAAGGATGTTCTCAGATCTTTTGAATGAGCTTGTATAAAGTCGTAATTATATTGGTAATATTGAGATGAATCGTTTATGGATAATAGGTTGTTATTTTAATCGGACTTGACCGCAATTGACTTACACTTGAAGATGGCAAACGTTTTACAAATCTTTTTTTATGTTCATGTTTGTTCACTGATGAAAAATCTCCAGTATTTCTTTATGGCTCAAAAAATAATTATATGCAACAAGTCTATTAAGTCATATAATAAAAAGAATGTTGTATATTGAATTTCTGATTTAAAAAAAAACCCAGAAAAATATAGAACAGAAACATTTTGACTCTCATTGGATAATGATATTCGACAGCGTGATAAATAAATATGATTGAAAAATTAAAATTGATGTTGAAATTAATTATTTATTCGTATGTTTCATTTCTACATTATGAAGTATTTGATAAAGTTGTACGAACGAAACATGCAATACAAATAAGTTGTTAATTTCAATTGGCTTTTATCTCTCAATAATATTTCTTAATGACTATATAATTAAATATAAATGAAGATGATATGGTAGAAGATGGAAATCGAGTTTCGTAATTTTATACCAAGAGAAAATATTTAAAAAAACTGTGTGAATAACACGAAAAGGAATAAATTTATTACTAGAAATATTAAATAGACTCATTTGAATATTCTATATCATGACTAATTATATACAAACGAGCTGAAGTACCTGTCTTTGCTGGTTAAGAGTTCGATATTTGGATCCCTGATCGATGTAATGACGGTAAAATTTCGAAGGAAAGATCAAATGAAAGAGCATATATGAAAAAGAACAAAAACAAGAGCACAAAAACAACCTCCACCCAATAAAACAATAAATGAATTGATGAAAACAGAAAACAAAACATTCGAAACATTTATCGATTTCAGCAATTTTGTTTTATGTCTGATTTCTCAGTCCTAAAACTGAGGTTCAGTTTCTTTGTTTAATGGTATATCAACATTTGTAGATTATTTAATGCCAAAGCCATTCTCCTTGAAGAACAGTAATGGTGCTATTCAATTCATAGCGGGAGTAATAAGAGGGTTCATGCCTTTTCAAACAGTATAAATACAAAAGTGAAATCCTGGACGAGACTGATTGCATTTCACATTGCACTAATACCCTTGGGAAAGGTATGAATCCAATTATTCTCCCTCCAGCTATGGGTAAATAGTAGGGTAGACTGGGTTCTTCAGCCTTGGTAAGGCAACTAGTCTAGGTGAAGGAAAACTCTGAATTAAAACCTGTTAAACTCCGTTTAAAAAATTGACCTTGTGTCATATCCTACCCGAGCGGAGGGGTTGGGTAAATATGATAAGTACAAAAGTGAACGTAATAGCGTGACAACAGTTCGACCTTGCATACTTTAAGGCCACAGTCCTGAACTTTAACCATTACTAGATTACTCCACTTTAACTGTTACTACCCGCCCCGTCTGAACTAAGCAATAATTCTGTGCAATTATCTGACTATCTCTCTCTGTATATTAACTTCATTAGTAACACTTCATTAAATGTAGATAATTATGTTAATAAGACAAATAATAAGAAAAAAATTTCTTTGGAAGTTTCGGAATATACTCAATCAAGTCTTGAAGCGATATCGTTTGCCGCTGATTACTGATTATGAGGGATCCTTTCTCGAAGAGTGTTTAACTTTTTCGATGAAGTTTTTTTTTACCGCAAAAAAACCCTTTCTTTGAGCAACTAATTTACATAGCAAATTTGGTCGCTCGATATCAAATGACCTGGTCGTTAACAGAAGATAGACAAACAAATATTTCATTAATGTATACGGATATGATGAAAGAGATGAAGAATTATAAAAAAGATATGAAACAGAACAAAACAAAGTTTGACAGCAGAAATAAATGGATCCTATCTTTACCAGAAAGAGTCAAAAGTTTTGCAATATTTTGGTATACGCTAATTTGTAGCGCGTATACCAAGTGATTAACGCAATTCAAGCTGTGGTGGGTACACGCACGGGTTAGTAGTATCGTGTTAGTTGGTGCACTGACACGTTGTGCATTTCTCCGAGTGTGATTTGAAAGCTGTACCCATGAACGCGCAATATAGAATAATACAGTAATTTATGGCTTGAGAGTTCGAACTGGGTGATCATACCTCTGACGCAAGTAAAAACATTTGTTTTGTAAAAAGTGAAAGAGCAGTTAATCACAGTTGAGTAACCGGATGGTTCAAGAAATTTCGTTCGAGTTTTAAGAAAGTTGACGATCAGGCAAGGTCAGGCTAGGCTGATTCCGAGACCGTGCTCCAAGCCATTAGAAATACAGCGAATAGCTCACGAGGAGTATCAGGCAAGCTTCGTGATCTTAACAAAAACCTCTGGAGCTGACGAAATGTGTTTTAAAATATCAAAACTTTTGATTCACTTTTAGTGTATATAGGTATGATGAAAAAGTTGAAGAACAATTAGAAGGCATGTAACACTAAAAAAATTACGACAGAAAGACGTTTTCGTAATAGTTCATATACTCGATAATGAATAGACCGTGTTCTTATTCTATTTTACACAGGTAAAGTTTGAAAAGGTTTTTAGGATTTGGTCTCTTTAGATTTTCTTTTATTTGTTCATGAAATTGAAAAGTATTTTTGGGACATGTGTTTTTCGTTTACGATTTTGTTTGTCAAAATAGTTGCACAGATGATTGAAGAAAAAAGTGTTTTTTTTTCTGATGTTTTGTGATTTATCGATAACTCAACTGTTAATTTTTTGATAGGGCAATTTAATTCCATTTTGTAAAATTTGACGGAAATTTTACTGAAAGAAAACAAGAGAAGATACCCGATCGCGGTAGATGTAAATAGTTGAAGTTCCATTAAAACAAGACAAAACAAACAAGGCAATTATTATCAGATAAATTTTCTAAACAAGAATTCAGCCACAAAGAAAAAAAATAATACAAAAGTATGCAACGTAAGCAATTGTGACCGGCAAAAAGCATTTCTATTTAATTAAATCGACTGAACATTTTTGAAATTTTAAGAAAAAATGTCTATTTAAGGGAGAAAACATTATGCTTTCGTGATTTTTATTCAGGTTGTTTATTTTTTTAAATTAATCGGCTTAATAAAGAGGTTAAACCCATTCTATTTTTATTTTTTAGAATTAAAAATGATGCCATGTTTTTTGATTCAATCTATTAGATATATAGATAGATTAAATTAAATCAAAAGGAATCATTTCTATCTATCTATCTATTTATCTGTTATGGGGACATATCCTACCATACCCCAAAGATGGACTTGTCCAACCTAAAAATATTCTCCGAGCTTAGCTCACTCGGGAGATACAACTTCTCGTTCCTTACGAGATATTTGACAGACGGACTGTAAGCCGAGCACGGCTAGTACTTCCTTTGAATGACTTCCTTTTTCTGTTAATACAATAACGTTTACCTATCACCCGTTGTTTGACTTGTTCTTCCACCGGTCTTATCTGAAGACCACAGCACTATCTATCTATCTATCTATCTATCTATCTATCTATCTATCGTATTTGCTAAGTCATTTTCTCGCCCATGCGATCGTCAGAACCAGTAAATACAGTAATATATATATATATATATATATATATATATATATATATATATATATATATATATATATATACATATATTGTATGTGTGTGTAAGTGTGTGTGTCTGTGGTTTACCAGGTTTAATAAAACTTTTTCATTCTTCTTATTATTATTGTGGTAGTAATTTATCGAACTCAGAAGAAACTGTAGCAATCATAAGTGGACACAACGTTTTACAAAAGAAATATCAGAATAAAAGTTCGAATAATTAATGAAATAAGGACTTTAATTTTTTTCATTAGATAGAAAAATACGAAGAAGGCCGGTGAATTCACAGACCAAAAATTAGCTATAGACATAGCATCGATAATACAAGTTCAAATAATTGATGAAGTAAAAAAAATTAATGCCTAAAAGTCCCGTGAATTTGCTGGAGTCCCAAAGTAACAGTGGTCCTTGATTACACTGATGCTTCTATTTATGAAGGAGTTGAGCATTTTAATAAATATTTAATTGTTTTCTTAGTAATATAAAGAATTTGGATGTTTAAAAAATAGCGGTCAGGGAACGGAATAAATCCTCCAAATCTACATTCAGTAGCAAACTGGACTGGAAATTGCTTTATTCTCTAAGTGATCGCATTTTATGTGTATAGATCTAATGGAAATCTTGCTATGATTTATGATATACAGTTTTCTTCTGCGTTAGAATTACCTACCCACCACATATGTATTAAAATAGAAAGTAAAATAAAAATAATAAAAAGTTAAGACACTGAAATTAAAAAACGTAAAATAAAGAAAAGATTAAAACTTGCCACTTAACGTTTCACGGCTCCGATCATCTGACGATCGGAGCCGTGAAACTCAGAATTGTGAGTTATTAATCTTTTTTTTTCTATTTTTTCATGATGTTGTCATAATTGTTTTTCAGATTTTTTGCATTGAGAGCTTTCATTTCTTATTGAATTCAATTCCGTTTAAGTTTTTATAGAACAATGTACAGAATCAGCTGGGTTTTGATCCCATTTTGAAGTATCTTATATATAGATAGATAAATAGATAAAACAAAATAACTTTCATGATAAATTCAGAAGGACTAAATAGGAGTTAGAAATATGCACATAGATATGAAATAATCATAATAGATAGATAGATAGATAGATAGATAGATAGATATGAACACACTGAGATAGATAGATAGATAGATAGATAGATAGATAGGAACACACTGAGATAGATAGATAGATAGATAGATAGGAACATACTGAGATAGATAGATAGATAGGAACATACTGAGATAGATAGATAGATAGATAGATAGATAGATAGATAGATAGGAACTCACTGAGATAGATAGATAGATAGATAGATAGATAGATAGATAGATAGGAACATACTGAGATAGATAGATAGATAGGAACATACTGAGATAGATAGATAGATAGGAACACACTGAGATAGATAGATAGATAGATAGATAGGAACATACTGAGATAGATAGATAGGAACATACTGAGATAGATAGGAACACACTGAGATAGATAGATAGATAGGAACATACTGAGATAGATAGATAGATAGACAGATAGATAGATAGATTATTATCTTATTTATGAACCGATGTTGCAGTTGAATGGTTTAAAATAAAGAAACCAAACAAGCCAAAGAAACAATGGGCTTACATATTAATCCTGAATTCTAAGCAATGTTAAGCAAATATGAATAATGTTCCTGGAAAATTTGTGATAAAACTCCCAATCAACTGTTTAACAATAAAAGAAAAATTGCTTTTATTGCTCAAACAAACATTTGAAAGAAAATTGACGAAAGAGGAAAAGATTCATTCAAGCCTTTTATGTTTGTGCATAAAATGAATGCAGATATGTTCGTAAGTGAATATATCAAATGTTGAAGTAGATCTTTTTTTTTCTTTAAAAAGAACAATTACATGAACGAAAAAAAAGTTTCTGTTAACAACTTAAAAACTTCAGCTTATTCAGTAAACTATCAAAATTCCAATTAACAGTAAACCAGAAAAAAAAAAACAGCGTAGAAATATTTTTTATTAGAGCAGTGAAATTAAAATACTCTAAGTAAGGGAATAGAGACAATTTTCAGTGCTGTCTGCAATTGAATGTTATTTCTGTGAGGTCTGCACACGCAGTCATTTCTTTAATCACAAGAATGTTTGATATTATAGGAATAATGATAATTACAATCATTTGATTTTTTCTGAATAGTAGTATCAGTAAGTCAATGCGTTGTTGTAACAATGGGAATCCAAAGGATCGACGAATCGTTGAATAATACATAAAATTTTAAAGCGATACATTTTCCACTGATTGTTTTTATTTTCAATTCCCAGCTGATAATTTCTACTTATTCTGGAAATTGTAAAAACTATTAATTATTGAAGTGAAATAGACCCACTTAAAGATGAATTAGATGTAACACATTTTTTTAGCATTCGGATATTCAGAAATTCTACCCGAAAAAAAAAATGAATGATGAAAATAATTTTCTAAAAAGAATTTTTCAAATATATTATACAGGATTTCCAATCTGCTTAGTAATATTGGAAATATCTTTGAGAAAAAAGAAAAAAAAAGGGGAGGAAAACTTGATTTTGTATTCGAATATAAACAGATTTATTGAAGCATAAACAGTCGCTATTAATTGATTAGTTTCTGTGTTTTGTTTCTCTTACTTCGATCATAAAATGGATATGACGACCTGAAAACTTCCATTACCTATTTAAGTTTGTCGTCTATAGTTTAATAATTCTTGAAAACATCTTCTCAGTCAAGTGGGTTATTAATAAAGGAACCATTACCCCTAAACAGTGCCATTTTAAAGCTTTCAGACTCCAACAAAAATATCGTCCAATGAAAAGCTACATACAAAAAACAAAAACAAAAAAACAAAAACAAAACAATAGAAAACAAAAACAAAATAAAAAAACAAAAATCAAAACAAATAAAAAAAGACGAAAAACAAACTATTTGCTCGATAAATTTTTCACCATATCAACCAGAAAAAGTATTCCTTCTGTGTTATTGTATTAAATAACAAAATCTGAGTGGCAGAAAGTGAATGAATTTATATAAGAAATGTCAATTTCAAAACATATCTAAAAAAAATGTTTTCCCTAATTTTCCATTTCTGAACATTCAAACAAGTCAGATGTTTGAACACAGGATATGTATTTCGTTTTAAAAAGCTATCAAAATCTACTTCTCCATGACATTATCTTTCTAAAAATGTAAAGATCATTCTATGTTTTACTTTATCAATTATAAAATAATTAAAGAAATTGGTTTAAACATTTCGAGTAAAAAGTTCTTTCAAATAAAATTTCCTCTTTTATTACACAAGTACCGAATATCTTATTAAAACCCGATCTTAAGCCGACTTTCTTGAAAATTTTAAAAATCAGGACTTTCTTTGTGTCTTTGTCACTGTTCATACCTATATTATTGTAAAATCTAGATTAGATAAATAAAAACGAAATTTAGATAAGAAAATGATATTTAAAATTTGTAGGTTATTTTAAGCGAAAACTGAAACAAACACTTACAAGATTGTCTGACTCTTAGATAAACAAAATATGTAAAACGAAAGTGACGCTTAGATAAAAATTAAAAATCGCTGACGTATTTCAGATAATTAAGGAGACGTAAATTGACTTCTCCATTTTGAAACATAAAAAAAAACAACTAAGAAAGGAATAAATAAAATAAAATAAAAATAAACTTAGAATGAGGAAAAACTCTTGAGAAATCATTTTCGACACTGATATTTTACTTTTCTTTTAACACTGGGACATTTGACGACTTCATCTGAAAATAAGTCTCCTCCACTAACAATTTTTTTCTAGCATTAGGAGGAGTAAAATGTCTATTCTGATATTTTGTTATGTTTGTCTGTTATAAAAAGAAAGAGCAACAACAGCAGTTTTATTGTTATACAAAAGTTCATGTATAAATAAGATATCCAATGCTAAAAAACAAGTTTTTGACCCCACCCCCCCAAAAAAAGAAAAGAACAACGAAGCTGTTATCAAAATTAAATAAATCTATATCTCTTTACAATTACAACTATATATATATATATATATATATATATATATATATATATATATATATATATATATATATATATATATATATATATATATATATATATTCATTTTACGTGGTGCAGTGGTTATGTGTGCTGGACTGTGGCCTCGAAGAAGCGAGTTTGACCTCCAGTCAGGTTATAACGTTCATTTTCCGATTTATACCCTTGAGAAAAATATAATTCCTCTAAATACCCAAGTTATGGATTAAATAGTATCACTGCTGATTTTTACAAAGATGACCTTGGCATTAGTTCACCCACGAAGGTTGATATGCCATTAAACAAAGAAACCAGAAAAAACTATATATATATATATATATATATATATATATATATATATATATATATATATATGTGAGTGTGTATATGAATGACACGTGAAAATAGATTGATATTACATCTTCAAACCCTTACCTCAAATGGACACAACCACACACCAAATCACCACCGACAAAAATTACATTTTAGCCCTCAAACACTAGTTACAATGACAAAAAAATCATTTTTTTATAACTGATTATGTTTCAGTTTAATATCCCTGTTAATGATATATTTTCTAAAAAAATCCCATTGGAAATTCTTTATGAACATGTGAAACGTAAAATATTAAAATTGTTTTAAAGTTGAAGTTTCATTCCCACGTGAAGCCAATCGTTGAATATTCATAAACTAGTTTTCAAATGCATAAAATCATAAAATAATCATTTGATGATGACCGAAGATCGAAACCACTTGGAATTAAACCCCTCCCTATATATATATATATATATATATATATATATATATATATATATATATATACCCTGGTCTCTTTTGTCAGGTCGATTAACATCCGGACATTCCCAAGCAATGGATTCGGCAATTGGTGAGCATCTGCTCACTATAAATAACTGCAGAACTCGTTATGAAGATGATTGTTTTACTGTCCTGCATTGGGCAAGAAATAAATTTCATCTCAAATTTCTAGAGGCGATTTATATTTCCATGAATCACCCGTCTCTGTGCAGGCAGTTAAACAGTCACACTCTTGATATATTTGGGGAACTTCTGAATACAGGGTTTACTTCATTTTATTTTATTTTTTATTTTTATTTTTTATTTTTTCTCCCCCCTCTCTATCTGGCCATTCTACTTATATATTATAGATATATACCCCCGTTTTTATTTAAATTTTCCGGTGTCATAACTTGAAAAGTACCGGACGAAAAGGGTCCTTCGCTGTTTTATTGTTTTACTTAGTTCCCCGACTATAATCACCAATGTCTCTACTTATTGTATTGTATAAATTTTGCAGTACTCATAAATTAATTATATATATTTTTCTACCAAGGATTTTTACCTTTTTATTCTTTATGAGATACAAATATATGAGACGTTACCCAAATTTCAGGTAATTTGTTTTAACTGTACGAAGAGGAAGTAGCATAAATTTTAGTTGCTAACCTTTGACATTTCTGCACCCAAGCCGAAAGGAAATATTTTAAATGAAATGGTAGAAATAATGTCTGGAGATAATCTAGCCTAATATCTCCAAATCTTGAAACAGCATCTCTCTCTTTTTCTCTCTCTTTCTATTTCTCCCCCCCCTATATATATATATATATATATATATATATATATATATATATATATATATATATATATAACCGACTTGAGTAAAATTATAAACTTCGAAATTTTCAGTTAAAATAATTGCTCTTTTATACATCACTTTTTATCTTATATTGATGAGCCTCGCAAATATTAATCAAACATTTGATGATAATTTTTCAACTTGCGTGCAGTAGCCTTTATTTCTTTATATCGGTCGAAAAGCAAATGAAAATTTCTAAGTGCATTACAATGTATACTGTGCCACCTGTAATAAAGTCCTAAACAAATATTTTTTAAAAAACAGCTAATTTTCATAATAAATCGAAAATACTAGTATTACATTATTTTTACTGGAATAATCAAAACGGCTATTATTAGATATTATCTATACAGCATTAAAAATTTGTAACCATAATTATCACTGTGAAGTAGATTAAAAGTAAATATACTTCGAAGCAAAATTCTATTTAGTTAGAATATTTTCACGCAAGAATTTATTTATTTCTTAAGTTTCAATATTTTGATTGTACAAAGCTCCACTAGAAATATTAGGTTCTGCTATCTTTGGAACAAATCCTTGTAGCAGTAACCCTAAAAAAAGCAGCTGTACGGGCACTTGCCTCCCATCTAAAAAATCATCCCATTAAGAGGAATTAGACATACTGGGCACGGTTGGAGATGTAGCGACGTACTCGTAAGCGAGGGTCACCCGGGAGATTATTTACATGGACACACCAATTTTGGCTGACCAGCTAAGATTGACATTCATCAACTATAAACGGACACTGGATACAGTTTTGGTACAGATGGCGAGTAAGAGTCAAGGGAATCTTTGCTATCTGCACGGGTTGTTGAAGATGATGATAATGATTTTTGGTTAAGAATAAACTTAACTTTTCATTAAAAAAGAATTGGTTGTGGTTCTACTTTTTTAAATGGTTTAAAGCCTTTATGTCATACAGTTATAAACAAACACACTATGCATGTCTTTAGCATCTGCAGATATTCTCGTATTTATTAGAGAAAATAATTAGTTTATTCTATTTAATTTTGTATCACGCTGCTAAGAAGAGATCTAATTTACGATAAAGCAATAAGATATCTAAATTATCGTTCAGAACAACTGTAACAGTACAGTTGTTGTCAATAAAGATAACACATCCTAAAATAGGTTATTAACATCTTATGTAAAGAAATGGCAACTATTAAAAGATTTAAGCATAGTGAACAGGGATTATGACAAACTGCAACGTTTTATTTTAACGTTGCCCAGCCCTTGAAAATCCTAAATACAAGTATCTACTAAAAGTTTGGTGAATTGGTTAGATTTATTCATATATTCATATAATCATTTTGCGTTTCTCTTGTCTCAGTTGATAATTCGTACTTTTGCGGAAATTAATTCACAAAATAAAGAACTTTATTTTCCATCTCATCTACTGAAAGTGATATCAGCATACACGTTGGGAAAGCATGGACTGCAATTGACAAGTTAATGACGATATGGGAATGTGATCTCTCTGATAAAATAAGGCGTGAATTCATACAAGTTATAGCCGTGTCAGTACTATTGTACGGTTACAACAGCTGGATTTTGATGATACGGTTTGAGAAAAAGCTAAATGGGAACTATACTAGGATGCTGCGAGGTGTTTTGAATAAGTCCAGAATCATTAATATTACATTACAAAACAGCGGCTATACGGCCACTCACAACTCATCTTATAAACCTCCTAAATAAGACAAGCAAGGCATGCTGGGGACTGCTGGTGAAAGTAAGGACGAACTCATACGCGATTTTCTCCAATGGATTCCCACACGTAGACACACCAGTGTTGGCTGAGCAAGATGAACTTACATTCATCAGTCCTTTGCTGACAAAGGGTGCCATCTAGAGGAATTACTTGCAAGTGAGAGACAGCACGGCTTGATGAAATTGATGAGGGTGACTTTCCACCCACATTTACTTATCGTGACGTGTATTTTCTTTCATCCTTAATTTCTACTTCTTAACACCTTTATGGTTTTGTTAAACTTTTCTACCATTTCTTATCTTTTCTTCAATCACGTGACATGCATCAATCAACCAGTAAGCAGCTTTCTACGAAAACCCTGTGTCATTCAGATTCTCATGGTAAAATATCTATTTATCATATTTACCAACACCTCCTCTCGGGCAGGATATGATACAAGGTCAATTTTTAAGCGGAGTTAAACAGGTTTTAATTCAGAGTATTCCTTCTCCTAGACAAGTTGCCTTACCAAGGCTGAAGAACCCAGTCTACCCTCCTATTTACCCATAGCTGGAGGGAGAATAACTGGATTCGTACTTTTCCCAAGGGTATTAGTGCTATGTGAAATGCAATCAGTCTCGTTCAGGATTTGAACTCGTGTTGCCGTGTCCATTTCCTACGACGATAACCATTACACCACGGGAATATCAATTTTTGACCAGCAATCTGTCAATCTTAGTGTCCACTGCTCTCTAGGATTCTCGAAAGTATTGAACCCCGGGAGTCATGCACCCATTGTTGAATATGTACTCTCTGGCTGATTATATAACACCAAACGAAGATAAAATGCAATTAGAATTTGTCTTAGGTAATTTTATTGTATCATGTTTTTACAATATATCTTAGCGTTATACATTTGTATCATTGGCCTAATGAGTAGAGTGTTCGGCAATGGTTCGGGAGACCTGGGTTCAATCCCAGGTCGCGTCATACCAAAAACTTTAAAAATGGTACTTGATACCTCTTTGCTTAACACTCAGAAATATAAGGTACGTATCAAGGGTGACTATGCTTGTAGAACTTTCTAGAATCTTACGAGAAAGATTAACAAAATTTTATTTTCCTAAATTCAAAATCGTCTTTATAAAAACGTTGAATATAACCTTAAATCAGTTGTCATCAAAGCTTTCATATTTGAGATTATATTTCGTGCAAAATCATCACTAGTTGTTTTAAGTAGGGTTATCCCTTTAGGGAATATGGTATTTTGATTAGAGCTAAGTATGACTGAATCGAACAAATAAAAACTTTTTGGCATGAATTGGTCATAAATGAGTTTAGATAAGACTATGAGAGACAAGTGAAGACCACTCTTCTACCTGTCCTCAATTTACTTTTCGGGCCTTGTTTCCTAATATACACACACACACACACATATATATATATATATATATATATATATATATATATGTTTTCAGAAAGAAATTGTTTCAGTTCAAATCTTGACCAAATCATTCCCGACAGAGTAATCTCCCTTGCATCAAGTGTCAGTAAGTTAGCAATATTTCGTTTGATTACCTGACCGAATTGAAGAATTATTCTTAAATGATCTCTGAACAAAGAACTCTAAAAATATATAAAATATTATAATCTAGCTTTTCTCAAAACTTCGAAGACTAACATTTTGTCGACAAATTTGCTGTTATTGTTTTTTATCCAATATATATTTTAAAGATAATGAATTCTTATTCTTAAAATTTTGCTCGTTTTCTCTATCTTTTATTTACGTTATTTCTTATTTTTGTCACAAACGTGACAAACTGGAGGCTCGTCCAAAGTAACTGACTAACTAATAATCTTTCGTTATTTTAAATGAAAAAAAAAAAGTCTCTTTCTCTTGAAGAGTGTTTGTTTCAAGATGATGCACTAGAATCTTTGATAAAAGTTAGTGTAATACACATTTTAATTTGAAAAAAAAACATGAAAAAAGTAATAGCAATGGAAATATTGAAGTGAAAAAATTAATGGAAGAAAATAATCTTAGATTCATTTAACTTTCAATATATATATATATATATATATATATATATATATATATATATATATATATATATATATATATATATAATGAATTTATCTACTAACTCCAACCTAAAATCAAAACACTTGTCAGGAAATTGGAAAGGATTCTAATAGACAACATGGGATTTTATTATTTAATCAAACCTATTTAAACGAGGAACTGCCACCCGATTATATATATATATATATATATATTGGTCTTGATATAACATAAATTTATATCTGATGGTGAGACACCAGTTCAGGAAGTCTTGTGAGTGTCGAGTTGCTATTACTTCAAAGTCAGCTCTAATGCAGAAAGGTAGTAGTTAATAATTTTTCTAAGTTCCCACGAATGGGTAAAAAATCAGTTTAAAATTTATCATTACATAAGAATACTTAAAACCATAAAACTGTACGCTAATTATTAGTATTAAGAATAGCTGAAACCAAAGAATTTCTTGCATAAAAAATGACTTGGCATTAAACACTTAACAACACTTGACATACCGTAAAAAAAACAAAACAAAACAAAACAATATTCCAACGTACATACACACATGCACACACAAACACACATACATACACACACACAAACTCACACAAAGATTCCCGATGCAAACGTACGTGCAAGCACGCACCCACACATACTTCGTTTATATTTTTGTTTAATTGAAGACATACGAAACTACGAGCAACGTGATTTTAGTTCGGCGAGATTCTCATTCCTTTTAGTTTTTATACACTTCGAGCAAACATGGACTTTTGGCCCATCAAGCCTTTTTTAAACGATGTCTTAACCACATCTGTTTATTATATATATATATATATATATATATATATATATATATATTAATGCGAAAGACGTTAAGTTCGTCACTACATTAGCTTCTGCGAATTGACTTGTTGGAGATTTTTTGGTGTTAGACTCCTCTGTTGACGAGGAGCAGGTCAAAAGGGTGATCAGATGGCGCTATCAAAAGAGCCAGTAGAAAGATGATAATCTTTAATATAGTCGAAGAAAAATGACTGATTCAAATCCTATTCTCTCATCGATGACGAGAGAGAGAGAGAGAGAGAGAGAGAGAGAGAGAGAGAGAGAGAGAGAGAGAGAGAGAGAGAGAGAGAGAGAGATGGGAAAATAACTTATGAATATATTTCAAAATTTTAAAGAGATTTATTGTGTGATACTTCTGACTTTCCTTCCTCACAATCGATCCTGCCACAACAGAAAAAAACAAGTAGCCCTTTCTCGAGACGGATTTGGATTATCTCTTCATTGAACAGCAACGAACCCAGAATTATCTTTCTTGGTTATTTCGCCAAGCGTCTAAGGTGAAGTATCAACTGTGTAAAGTTAGATCCCCAAATACAAATGAGAAGCTCTATCGCAGGACTTGTGATAATGTAGGCGGATCTTCTAACCCCACACACACCAAAAGGGGACCCGGATATGACATTAACCTGCATCTTATGGTGTAGTTCCCATTCTGGAGATAAGCGGAGTAAGGAATACCCTTTCATTGTCATTGCTCCTAAGTCAACTCTGACCCGGAGTGGTTGTACTTGTTTGGGTCGCATCTATAGGTTAAATAGATCTGCTAAATATGCTCGTATTCAATAGGACTATGCGTAAAATAAAACTCTTAAGAAATAACAGCACACTATATATATATATATATATATATATATATATATATATATATATATATATATGAACGTACAATGTACATATTCTAGAAAGCTCTAGGCATAGAATAAGTTTAGACGGGTTGAAATGCTGTTACAATCAATCAATTGATGGTAGCTCTATGCCTTGGATAGAACAGTACACAGTTATCATTTATTAGATTTAAAAAGAATCATCTGACATTTTTAACAACTAAAATTAATTTAAATAATGCGATGATTATCAGCAAATATAACTGAGATAAAAATACGAACAGATTCCGGGCAATATCAGTCAACCTTGATAATCTCATGAATCAGCAATGAAAACGAGCAGAATTATAAATCTTATAGTTAGACAAAGGAAGTCTTTTGCGTTGATAATCGTAAACATTATGCAAAAGAGTGTCCGTTGTTCTTCCATTTGGTCGCATATAGATTATTTACTAAACTTAGATGTTCTTGACAGGTCCAGGAGATAGGAAAATTAGGAGCGGCAGGAAGTATGTACAGTCTTGAAAATCTGCATTGAAAATCCTAATTATCAGCATTTTCTGGTAAATGCAAGTCATAAGGGTAAATATAATAATGGGTTTATTTTTTTTAAGAATATTATGAATTATTTCTTTACTCAATCTACATAATCTCCCTTTACCTGTTCACACGCGAGATTTCAATCTTGCCAATAGAAAAAAAATCTCACAAGTTGCCTTAGTCCTATTGGCCTAAAGAAAAGTCGAAAGTTACACATTTCCTCACGATTATTACGTTTATATTTAACTACACAAGAAAGTGGTTGTACAGCGTATGACTCAAAACTGTATCTGACGGTGAGGCTACAGTTCTGAACATCTAGTGGGTGTGAAGAACCCCTTCATTGCCATTACTCCGTTGTTCACTCTGGCCCAGCGTGTTGCACGGGTCAAAAAGATTTGTTTAAAATTGATTAGTATTGGTTGTTTAAATTCTTGGCATAAAATAGCTCAAGACGATATGACACGCCGTTAAAATCACTTAATTCAATCCAATCTAATCCAATCTAAAAAGTAATTGTGCATGACATGTTCTATTGAATGTAGAGGACTTATACGTATACGCATGGGCACGAATAGTATCATCGATGTATCATATCATTCCGATTCTTCTAATTTATTAATGGGGAGGTACTGCTCCGGGGACAGAATGTTTTATGAAAGGCTCACCTCTATTTATTATTATTTGTCCAAATACTAGAAAACGGCTGATGGAGATGACCAGATATCTCATGCTGTAACTTTGACTTGAAAATCCAAGAGTGTCAAATCCCTTAACTTCAACTAGAACCGCTCAAGTTCTTTCTTTAAGAAATGAACAAAGAATGAAACAAAACGTTATATTCTTAGAATTCTTGTTGTTGCTCTTCTTCTGTTAATACGCTTGTTTGTGTTTCGGTATAATTTCAGACAAACAAGGATTCATTCTATCTAAAAGAACATGCTAAATGCGAAAGGAAAAAAAAAAAAAAAAGAAAGAACGTGAAGCGTGAAAGAAAGAAAAAAGGTAATCAAGCGAGACAATGCCAACTACATCACAAACACAGACCAACAGAAATTTATCGAGTTTGTCGCCACCTGTACACATAGTTTCTGTTAGAACAAAGAACGATAGGATAAGTTATATTCTCTTTACAATTCTTGTTAAACTTTTTAATAGACTTAGTTGTAATACTAACAGTGATCGTTTTATAATGGAGGATAAATGTTATTAATGCAACAGGAAGTCTATAAGATTTTTTCTCTAGACACTGATAGACATAATCTTTACAGAATCTTCATGCAGGAAGCGGTAGTCCATATCAGAATTGATAAATTCTGTATATATAAACAAAAAACTCAAGTAGTTTTATTAATAGTGTTCAATATCGAGACATTCATTTGACAAATATTTGATTACGATTTTAGATACATATTAAAAAACTGTTATAAAAATCAAAACCTATCCTGTACTATTTTCAGTTTAACGACCCAAGTTAATCTTCTGATTGCACTCACCCCAAATTATATATATATATATATATATATATATATATATATATATATATATATATATATATATATATATATATATATAATGGTAATAAAGTTTGCTATATCTATAATATAGTGCTCAATATCAATAATAGAGAGAATATATTTAAGTCAGAATAGCGTTAACAGAGTCAGCAGTCCTTGGTAACTGTCAGTGCTGACTCTATGTCAACGCTAAACAAACTTATATATATATATATATATATATATATACTGAACACAACATGTATATATATATATATATATATATATAACAAAACATATATATATTGACACAACATAGATAGCTAATACAAATTATTATTGTTATCTAATACAGAACATATTCCAACATAACACTAGTATTGCATAATACTCCATAATATTTAACAGTATAATATAACATGTCTCCACACCTTGATATTCCCTCTTCACCTATAATCCTTAAGTTCCAGTCCCAGCATACATTTTCGTCTATCATACTTACAACTCAAATAAAAAGATTATTTTCTTAATGATGCAATGATGATGATAATTTGCTCCTTACTTAAAATCATCACCACACACACACACACACACACACACACACACACATCATATTAAAACGACATAGCTAATACAAACATTTATTGCAATGTCTTAACACAATGTATTCACCATATTCCCTAGATTAAACAACGCCTTAACATAACATTGCTAATACAAATTATTTTCGCAATCTAACACAAAACATATTCCAACGTAATAAAGTAATATTACATAATACACCATAGCATATTACAATATAACATGTCTCATTACGACGATATTTTCATTTCACTCATTCTTACGTTTTTATCCACCATGCATCTTCGTTTATTATGCTTACAAATCAAAAGTTTATTTTCTTCGTAATGTAATGATGAGGATAATTTGTTCCTTAGTTAAAATCATCATTACACACACATGCACACAAAAACTATACAAAAAATATCATTCGGTCAAACCCTTGTCTGTCGCGACTAACGCTAAACATAGCCACTCATGTATCCTGAAGACAACTTCAAATTTGCTGCGCAGCGCATGTGTCATCATACACACATATACTAACCATCATTAATACGACCACACAATAATACGCAAATATAATCTATGCACACACACACACACACACAAAGAGTTGTACAGAATCCTAACATTGTTTTGGCTGTATTTTTCGATTTTTTCCATTTCTCCAAAATCTTTCTTTGTCTAATTGATGATTGTCATCATAACACGTCATGAAACTGTTTGTCGCAGATAAACATTCATGCTATTAAATATATATAAAAACTAAAATATATCTATCATATATATATATATATCATCATCATCATCATCCTCATGTCGTGCTGGTAGCACGGATATCCCTGACCCTCTCTCGCCACTTTTCCCTATCGTTCATCGCCCCAGGCAGGTCTTCAGGACAACATCCTGTCTCCTCACATAGTTGCTGAATGTATGTTCGTGCTGGTCGTCCTGCTTTTGCACGGCCATGTGTGAGGGTCCATAAGAGTACATCACTTATGAGTTCGTCCCTGCTTCTCCAGCAGTGTCCTGCATGTCTGGTTCGTCTAACTTGAATAGTTTTCGTGATAGGAGGCAGGTGGCCGTACAGTTGGTGTCTTGTGGGATGTTGCCGCCAGGACTTGTTCAAGATTGCTCGCAGCATTCTTGTGTAATTGCCGTCTAGCTTCTTCTCCAGCCGTTTTGTTAGAGTCCATGTAGTGCATCCATATAGCAGTATCGATACGACTGCTGCCTGGAAGAAACTGTAAAGTCTGATTTCCATACAATCGATAGCCTATTGATAGCTGTCCATGCTTTCGTTAACCTCGTTTCGATGTCCTTTTCGGTTGATGCGACACTGCTTCTTAGGTAAGTGAATTTGTCTACTAGTTTAAGAGGGGTTCCTTCTAGAGTGGAGATGTCTCCCGTGTGATTATAGCACATATATTCTGTTTTGTGTGCATTGACATAGAGGCCTATGCCTGCGGCTGCTCGTTCCAAACTATGCAGTAGTGTTTCGGCTTGGTCGGGTGTATTTGCCAGTATCGCTATGTCATCGGCGTAGTCGGCGTCGGTAATTGTTTTTGCGGGGTACCTTCTGCTACTTTTTTTTTTTTACGGTATACCTAAAGAAACCGTAGCAGCAATAACAATTCTCTATAGAAACACCAAAGTAAAAATACGATCACCAGATGGAGACACAGAATACTTCGACATTGTATCAGGAGTACTACAAGGGGACACGCTAGCTCCATACCTCTTTATCATTTGTCTAGACTACGTACTTAGAACATCGATTGACAAAATCAGAGAGAACGGCTTCGAGCTGACAAAGAAAAGAAGCATATATATATATATATATATATATATGTGTGTGTGTGTGTGAGAGAAATACTTGAAAAAGATCTGAATAAGTCTGGATCGTTATCATGGGCAAACGTAAATTAATATAATGGAGTATAAGTAAAAAGGGAAGTTGGAGACCTCAGTCGAGGGCGACTCAAAAGCTCCCTTTTCAATAGCTATTACACCGAAGTGTAGGGGAGGGCACTACTCCTTTCCTTGGAGTGCTCCACTTTACCCTTGATCCGTACCTTATAATGTTGAGTTTTAAGAAAGGAGGCATCAAGTACCATTTTTTGAGTCTTTGGTATGACTCGACCTGGAATTGAAACCCGGTTTCCCAGACCATTGGCGAACACTCAAACCATTATGACAATGGCATGTCTAATGGAGTATTAGTCTCTTTAATTTCTAAAGAATAAATAGAAAAAGGAAATACATACAAATATAATGTACATATAAATATTTTTTTTTACTTCTAAACACAAATACGTGACAATTCTTAGTTTAAATAAATCACGTATTTTGAAATATTAATTTCAAATTCAAATTTTCTTGTTAACTACTTGTCCTGCTAGTGAGGAACAAATAATTATATATATATATATATATATGTGTGTGTGTGTGTGTGTATGTATGTATTCTTGTTGTTGTTGTTTCGTTTAAAAGAACAGTCTAAGATCTACAATACTCTACTACGCAACCGTATAGAACCGAAAATTGAGAAAATTCTTAGTTTCGGAGAAATTCCTCCCTTACATCACAAATTTTGACTATCCGTCGAGTTCGAGAAGGCGTATGTGCAAAAAACCTTGAAGCAACAATATTATTCATCGACTTTTCCAAGGCATTTGACTCCATACTCAGAGGGAAGATGGAGCAAACATTTATCGCGTTCGACCTCCCCAAAGAAACTGTCGCATAATGATGCTATATAAAAACACGAAAGTAAAAGTCCGCTCACCGGATAGAGACACAGACTACTTTGAGAGTGTAGCAGGAGTGCTGCAAGGAGACACATTTGCCCCATATCTGTTTATTATCTGCCGAGACTACGTGCTTTGAACGTCTATAGATTTAATGAAAGAAAACGGTTTCAACCTGTCAAAAGAAAAAAAGCTGAAGTTATCCCGCACTAGTACGGACGAGAACTACGCCGATGACATAGCGCTTCTGGCAAATTCACCCGTTCAAGCCGAATTCCTGCTAAAGAGTCTTGAACGAGCAGAAGGTGGCATAGGTCTACATGTCAATGCAGACAAGACAGAGTACATGTGCTTTAATCAAAGAGGCGATATCTCCACACTAAAGGGTGGTCCTTTGAAACTAGTGGACAAGTTCACCTACCTGAAAAGCAGCGTTTCATCAACTGAGAATGATATTAACACGTGACTAGCAAAGGTATAGACTGCTATCAATAGGCTATCACCCATATGGAAGTCAGACCAGACCGATAAAATAAAATAAAATGCAGTTTTTCCAAGCAGCGGTCGTGTCGATACTGCTATATGGATGCACTACATGGGTGCTAATTAAAGATATGAAGAAAAAGCTTGTCAGTAATTACACAAGAATGCTGCGAGCAAAATTGAAGAAGTTATGGACGCAACGCCCTACAAAACAGCAGCTGTACGGCCACCTACCACCCATCACGAAAACTATCCAAGTTAGACGAACCAGACATGCAGGACACTGCTAGAGAAGTAAGGACGAACTCATAAGTGATATACTCTTGTGGACCCCTTCACATGGTTGAGCAAAGGTATGACGACCAGTTAGAATCTATATACAACATCTCTGTTCCGATACGGGATATAGCCTTGAAGGCCTCCTGAGAGTGATGAACGATAAAGACGGGTGGTGAGAGAGGGTCAGGGAGATCCGTGCTAGCAGTGCGACATGATGATGATGAAATGGGAAATAATAAAAGGAAGGAAAGTATGAAAGAAAGCAAGTGTAAAATGAAGGAAAAGAAAAAAGAAAGATAGAAAGCAAAGAAAGAAAAGAAAGAAAAGAAAGAAAGAAAAAGAGGAAATCGAGGCAGAAAAAACCAGCAACATCTGTTGCATTTTGACCCTTGACCGAGCCATCAATCAGAAATTTCTCTGAACCGGACGTGAGCGTGAAGAAATGATATATACAGATGCCCATGAGATGGTCTGCGTCAGTTGCGGACAGTGTGATTCTTGAGTCAGTTCTAGCTTGCAATCACGGAGAGCACCCTGCTGAAGCAGTGCTCACAGCGGGCTCCTGGTTGAGTACCCCGAGCTGAGAAGCAGAAGAAGTGCAAAGTAGGAGTCTTGAAGATAACACCGCGTGGTATGGTCAAGAGAAGAAGTTATGGGTCAATATAGCGGTCGGTCTTTGTCTCCGTTTGTCTCTCTTTCTCACACACTACAGAGATTTAATCCTTCACGAAAGAATAAAATGACGTATATATTTTTTATAAAGAAGTATTGTGGTTCTTCCTTCATCACGATATACAACACGTCCATAATGTTTACAAGATTGACCGAAAATTCCGAATATAAATATAAAGAGACAAAAACTATCTTCGATTATAATGGTGATGATTCTGCTGTTTGGGAATTTTCACACTTGCTCTAACTGATAGTTTTTACTCAGGTCTGAGTGACATAAAGTCTTCTCAGATTTCTGCTGGTATTCTAAGTATTCTAGCTAATTTTATCGATGGTACCGATTCTTTATTTGATTTTCAGCATTCCTAGTCTCTTTTCTAGGTTCTTGGTGACTATTCTAGTAGCTCCAAACTGCAATTGTTATCAACGTCATTTTCCTATTTCACAACATTTTCAGTTCTTCACTTTTTCACTTTTATTTTCACCTGAGTTCAACTGGAATGGTAAAATCCAACAAATTTCTATTTCTTTTTTCTTGTTAATTAAAACCAGGTCTGATCTGACCTGGATTGTATCTTGAAACTAAAAGAAATTTATGTCTCATTTTGAATGACTGATTCTGGCTGTGCAAAAAATAGTTATTTTCTCCTTGTTAATTAAAACTAGATCTAATATTCTGACCTGGACTATATCTTGAAATTAAAAAGATTTCATCGCTCCCATTTTCATTGAGAGATTCTGACCTGTGCAAAAAAACATTTGTTAGTATAATCAAACTTCCATTTCTTGCACTATTTCCAGTCCATACCCAGTCATACTAACTCTTTTGTAACCGTTTACAGCATTCCTTTACGTGATTAATTGTTTCATCTTTGACACGACAAAGACTAAATTTTTAATTCTGCATATTGTCAATTTTTCCTTTGACATAATTTGTCCTGTGTTATTTTGTGCTGCTGTTAAAAGAAGTTTTTCTCTAGATTTTCTCTTCGTAGTCCTGACCACATGATCTCTTGTGCATTTTTCCTCGTTCAGTTGTTTAATTATTCAGCTATTTTTCCCCAGTTTTCTTTTTTTAGAGTTTATAATCATATCATATTTACCAACACCTCCGCTCGGGCAGGATATGACACAAGGTCAATTTTTAAGCGGAGTTTAACAGGTTGGAATTCAGAGTTTTCCTTCTCCAAGACTAGTTGCCTTACCAAGGCTGAAGAACACAGTCTGTCCTACTATTTCCCCATAGCTGGAGGGAGAATAATTGGATTCATACCTTTCCCAAGGGTATTAGTGATATGTGAAATGCTATCAGTCTCGTCCAGGATTTGAACTCGTGTCACCGTGTTCATTTCCTCCGACGATACCCGTTACACCACGGTCACCTCCTTTAGAGTTTATAATTGGTGTTTTCCTTTTTGTCCTTAAGTTTTTTTTTGTCTTATTGCTGTTACAAGTGCATGGATAATCTTTCTTTGATTTTTTGCATATTCTTTAAAACTTTGAAGTGCTGCATCTACACAGTCCCCAATGTTTGTGTGTCTTGTTTTTTGTTTTGTTTCATAGAGCCCGTTTATGTTATCTTTCGTTGTAGGGCCTTCTGGACAGTCATTAATGTTTCTTTGCAGGGTCCAAGGACCCCTATAAACATTTTTGTAATATATCCAAAAGAAGGACGAACCCTTCCCCCAACGATCACGGAAAATTACTGCCATCATCCATATTTTGTTGCGCCATTGCATATGAATCGTTAGTCTAAAGGGTGAGATCAGTTTCTCGAAAGCCTTTACCGTAAAATTCAATTAACATATGCCTAAAGGTTATTCCAAGCGCATAAATCTTAACTCGAGAATTTTCCAATCTTTCTGCAACTGACGTGTAGAGGCCAACCTTTCTAAATAGCTACATAAGTGTCTGTTTCAGATAGAGAAAACTCTTAAAAATTTACGTTTGCGAAGTCAAGACATGCTGATGAATAAATATATAAACTATGGTCTTCATATATTAACTATATATATATATATATATATATATATATATATATATATATATATATATATATATATATATATATATATATATATATCCCGGTTTATATATATATATATATATATATATATATATATATACAAAACGGGATAAAATGAAAATATACATTTGGATTTATTCGTTCTTTAGTATGATCAGCTGAATTGAATAATCTCATGTAAAAAATGTAATAACTGTTTTTAGATATTGTTGCTGAAGATTTCTATATGCAATAAATAAATTTTCCTGTTCTTTGTCTTTCTATTAACGGATGAGGGAGAAATGCAATTATTTCTTGAAAAGCTACCACCCTAATTTTGTCTAGAAAACTTTTGCGCAAACATTGAATGGAGAATTTGCTTAGTCTAATGTCTATATATGACTCAACCAAAGGGGTGAAGTAATTTTCAGTTCGATGTTCAAATTATTAATAATAGTATTGATAATCACCCGATTTAGTAATATTTGGATGCCAAGCCAATAAAGATATCTCAACGTATAGGTTTTTGCAATTTGAAATTCTGAATTTAGCAGCTAAGTGTTTTAAAAGTGTTTAAAGAACATATAGTCTTGAAAGTATCAGGAGTTTATTGTCAAATAATTCAAAGGCTTGAAGCAAACTTACTCTGAAGTATATAAATTGAGTAAAGAAATAGTTTCATAGGATCTCACTTTTGTGGACGAGTTTTTGTCCTAACGTAAAAATATTCTAGTACTACAGTCCTTTTTTTTTTTTTTTTAGCTATATGCAATTTCCAAAAATCAAACCCAACATCCAGAGTCGCAATTTGGAAATTTTGAAGATCAGGAAACAGGTCGTGACGAACAAACTGAAGTTAGAGTCAGTTGTAATATTGTGGCTGCCTCTCACCGTCAGTGTCTACGCTAATCAATTGTGTGACCGACAACAAATGGTCAATCATGAGAACTCACTCTGTAAGATCGAGATCTTGGGATTTTTGTGATGAGTCAGTTAGTTAGTTATCGGGAGAGTAATGAGCCATGACCTGAATTTGTGGGTAAGCGAAAGAATAGATCTTTCCTTGATTGATTCGAAAAATATTACGTTACGCCTTCTTGTTTTTGTGGTCGGTTCAGATGGAAGATGTCAGATCGGCAAAAAGGTGAAAGACATTTTTTGTAATCAAATGTCTGACTTCCATTCCTGATATTAATCATCTAATCCCATAAACATCTCTTCATTTCGTTTTCGTCTCTTTGACTCCGCCAACTTTCTTCGAGACGATACTATGCAGAAACTTGTTTAAAGGGAGAAGTGGTTGTTGTGACGACACACATTTAGAGCAGGAAAAACAAGCAGACAGACTTAGCAACTTTATATATAGAGACATGAAATGCATTAAAAAAGTGCACCTTTGCTAGAATATGGAAAAAGTAAAAGTTTTTTTTTTCCGACGCGGAAACGTATAAGATAAAGAAGTGAGAGAGAATAGCTAACGGCAAAGTATACTTGGTCTATTTTTTCCTAAGCTAACCACTTGGAGCAAGAATCATTCAAGTCATAATGATCTACTTGGTGATGGTTGAAAGTTTTCCTACTCTCCATTGCTCAAAGGAACGCTGCCGGTGAGAAGAAAGAAATATAAAGATAAAAGTTCACCATTAAAAAAAAAAAAAAGCATACATTTCACTACGCTTTTCCTTGGCTGATGATTCTTCACGTTATCACTTTGTGATGCGAAACAAACTTGGTGCATCTAAGTCATATCGAATGAACGATATGTTGGAGCTTGAAAGAACGACAACAGGCCTAGTAACGTTTGATTATTTGAATAATGGATTCTCTTCAATTTGGCTTGGCATCAATAATTCACGCTCGTCAGTACAGGAAGACCTTTGCTTGGAATTGAATAAAAATTGCTTACAGTGCCAGCTGTTATTAAGAGGTCACCGAGCTAAGTTCTGAGCAAGCTCATCACTATTCAGTAATATGACAGAAAGAGGAATAAGTTGTTATTTATTAAACCTTGCTTAGTCTAGCATATATGCATTTGTTTGTTGACAGAACCTTTTGTAACTGAGAAATCCCCCATCTAAACAGGTGGCTTATCACACTTAACTTTAACGATTTGGCAGAAAAAGAAAAATTTTGTTATTTACCAACATTTTCTTGTTTTAGCATACAAATTGCTTACAGTAACTAATGCTGGTTAGTTGATACCTAACTACTAAGCCCGCTTTGTCGATTAGGTTTAGTTTTCTGGTATATAAACATTTGTTAGTCATTTAATGCCAAATCCTGTTTTTGCATATATGTATATTAGATATATGGTTTATAAACACAATTTGTAGATACACAAAATTAAATAATCAAACAGTTCTATTTCTAAAAATTCAGTTTAGCATAGTCAACAAAGTTAAATGGTTTCAAAAATTGATATATATCACTCAAAATTCAATTAAACGTCAATCATTTGTTTACATACAGTGAAACGATCAAACTGTTTTATTTTAAGCAATGCAATTTAGCATAAGTCATTTGTTTGCGCTTAGTTTAAATATCAAACAGTTATATTTGAGCCCTAGATAGGACCCTATCAGGTGCTACCACCTGGGACCGATAGCTGTTAAGAGATACTCCACATTTCCCTGTTCTCCAGGACTGGACCCTCGCGATCGGATGGTTTAGTGTTATACTCAGGACTAGTTGTGGCGAGGTGGAGTTTGATTCCTTTGCAAAGATGAAGACGGTGCATTCTACCACCCCAGTTCACTGGACTGTCCAGCTTTGGGTATCTTTTAGTAGTTTATGATATAATGTAACCAATTATGATATAATGTCGTCAATTCTAGGGAATTAACTTTTCATTGAGTTCTTGATACTCGTAACTTTGTGTCGCACAAAGCTAATATGGATAAATACGAGGATCATTAAATAAGTTTCCAGACTTTTTTCGTATGGGCACTTTTATTGATAGTACACACATGAAACTCTAGTCCCCTTCGAAGTAATCTCCTCCGGCTGCAATACACTTGTTGTACCGTTCCAAAAACTTCTGGAAGACCCCATGGAAGTCCTCTTGTGTGAGCGTGTCAATGACCTTCGTCACAGCCTCTTTCATCTCCTCAATTGTCTCATAACGACAGCCTCTGAGTTTTTCCTTGAGCTTAGAGAATAACCAAAAGTCACAGGGAGCAAGGTCTGGACTATAGGGAGGCTGAGGAACTATCTTGATACCCATCTTGGTCAAATAGTCTGTGACAAGAATGGAGTTGTGGACTGGTGCATTGTCCTGGTGTAAATGCCACTGACACGATTTGAAGAGAGCTGGCCTCTTCCGACCGAATCTCTTCCTGAACTCTCTTAATTAACCCTAAGCTTAACCCTAACTTTGGCCAATCAAATTCCTGACTCCTTCCACACCTCTCATCATTATTCACAGACTCCCTGCCTTCCTTGAATCTTTTATGCCACTCAAAAACTGATGCTCGCTTCATGCAAGATGGTCGAAAAGCAGTTTGAAGCATTCCATACGTTTCTGTGGCATTTTTTTCCAAGTTTAAAACAATTTTATTGCATATCGTTCTTCTAAAGCGTCCTCGCGTCCAGATTGCATTTTTGAAATTAACCAGCTGTGATAATCAGGCTTTAGTAGGGTGTATTCCAACTGCTGCTGTAGCTGTTCATTTGAAGCTGAAATCATAGAAATTGGTCAGTCATCTCATAAGATGTATAGCAATAACATAAATGAGTCTACACCAATTTTAAATGCCTGTACAAAAGGTCTGGAAACTTATTGAAAGCAACTCGTATCAATACATAAATTCAGAGATATCTTTAAAATATGACAGCAGGAAATTTATGTGACAGATTCAGAAACCAAGTCTCTGGTTTACAATAAACTTTTAGAATAGCATTTCGGCTCAAACAGCTGCGAAGATACAAAGTTCACCGTAATAGAAAAAAAATATATTGGTCAATCTCACGGCGACTATTGAAACACACGAAAATGAATGGATAAAACGTCTCCAAACATTTAGCCCGAATGGCTTTAGCATTGAAGAAAACCATTATCGAAAGACCGATTTGAAATAGGATGGGCAGATATGATTTGACAGATAAATACCAAAATAAAAAAATGCCCTGATTAAATATCTGTCTAAAATAGTTATAGCTAATTTGAAATACAACCTGTCCATGCTTGACAACTATCTTCTAAGTGAAGAGCTCATAGTTAAATATTGACAATGGCAAATATAAACTAGACAGTGGAAGACACTTGCATAGAAGAAACAATTTCCTCAGAATCAATAGTTATACTACGTCACCAGTTCATTTTCTGTCTCTTCTTTTGTAACATATTAGCACTTAAAAAAAAAAACTATTTTGAGAACCAGAGAAAAAAGAACGACAACAACAACAACAACAACGTTTCTTCACAAAAACTTTTCTATATATTTAAACGAATTGTGTTAAAAATATATCGATCCTGAAACTTTGTTTTAATTTTAGAATTTGAATGAAGACTTGAGCAATTTACATAATAAAGCAATGATGCCAAGGCGTTTAGACGGCAGTCAAATATTCAAAGCGAACAATGCTGTCAGTAAATGAAAATGGAAGTTGAAAAGTTTATTATATGGCAACTTTTAAAGTTGGTGGTCCATGAAATCGTCCACGGGAAGTTAGGATATCGGCAAGTACAATCTCATCGGGTTCCTAAGCAACTGACTGAAGAACAGTTGATTTGACGCGAAGTTGTCGAGGAAAGTAATCATGCAATCGTGCACGGATGGAAGTAGTGTATCAATTTCGGAAGTGACAACGTGGAAAAGTTGCATTATAATTCAATGTTTTATTTGTATCGCAAGAAACATTGTGGTTTAGTAAATGCTTATACTTTACTTATGGGACATTCATCGTATTTAAGTAAAAAAAAAAGGACGGACAAAAGAAAGATGGAAGCAAGACAAGAGAGAAAAACTGATAGAAGGAAATTTAATACGTCATTAATGGATTTGTAAATGGAAGCGCGAGTCGTAACGGTTGTCGAGTTAGAAAATGGACACATGACTCATTTTCAAAATCTGTTTGCATCTCATTTACCGGTTATGCTGTTGGAAAAGACATGAATCTACAATCGGACGGTTGTACTGTTTATTCTAGGCAATTCAGTCAGTCTAGGAAAATTCTGATCTCAAACCAGCTATACTTCGCTTAAAAATTGACCCTGTGTCACATCCTGCCCGTGGCAGAAGGGTTGGGTAAATATAAAAATGGGCTAAAAAGTTTATAAGCCGAAAAGTTCATATGATGACATCATATCTACTGTTGATGACTCTTTTGACCAATGAGATCCAAACACTTCAATACCAAGTGAAGATGTGTGGACTGCAAGAGAGACTATTTTTAAAAATAAACCTCATTTCATCACATTCCATGACAGTATCTTGGTCAGCCTATAAACTTTTCAGCTGAGCCTCGTATATACTTTGGGGACATTCCTCGTATACAAAAATCAAAAAAGAAAAGAAAAAAGAAGAAACATTGGAAGAGATGATAAAAGGTAGAAGAAGGAAAGAGAGAAAGACAAAATGAAGAAAATTATATTCGTCATTAAATAAGAAGAAAAAAATAATACACAGAAAAGTACACAGTGAAGAAAAGAAAAGGAAAATCCATGATTTCAGGGGAAAACAAAAAAAGTATATTCTAAAGAAAATGGAAGGAAGAAGAATCATGCAAGTTTATGAACATTGGAATGGAAAGAAGGAAGGAAATAAGATAATGATGAGAAGAGAAAATGGTAAAAGTGTCGAAAAGATGGCAAGGAATTATGTCACGTGTTACTAACAACGAATGAAACTTTCGGTCGACTTGAGCCGGGACAGAATGAAACAGATTTCATTCTTCAAGTAATTCAGTCGATTTGCAGAGTGCCATCAGTAACCACTGACGTCATAGGATAAAGCATTGATCAAAGTGTCAGTGTATTCAGCGGCAGTGAACTTTGCAATCAACAGTGTGTGTTGCATTAGTTATTATTTCTCTGATCTTTACCTAAAAGTATTATGTATCGGGAAAACGGTGATAATACTCCATGTTCTGACCAATCAAGTACACGGATTTATTGTCCCTATCCGAGATTGACATTTAAAGAAGAAAAGGCTTCCCTTTTACTATCGACAGTACTGGGATGAAAAGGCATATAGGGAGAATGGTTCGATTAAGAACTGATTCACACGTGCAGCTCAACCATTATGCTATGCTAATGGCGAGAAGAATTTCTCATAATATCGAGTTAGAGAACAAAACAAAGTGAATTTGAATCATTCGTCTCTTAGAGGCATTAATTATTAGTGAACAAAAGCAGTCTCCATCGAAATTCGAACCTGGTTCACTGATTTTGCAGTCCATGCTGATAACTGTTATGCGTGTTATGAGTGTTATGAGTGCATAACAGTTATCAGCATGGACTGCAAAATCAGTGAACCAGGTTCGAAAGTGAAGTCGAAGGTGACTCGAAAGCTCCATTTTTAATAGCCACTACACCAAGGTGTAGGGGAGGGCGCTACTTTTTCCCCAGGACTGACCCTCTTCACCCTTGATCCGTACCTTATAGAGTTAAGTGTTTAGCATTTATATATATATATATATATATATATATATATATGTTGGCGACCGTAGTCGAAGGTGACCCGAAACCTCCCTTTTTAATAGCCACTATACCAAGGTGTAGGGGAGGGCGCTACTCCTTTCTCAGGACTAACCCACTTTACCCTTGATCTGTACCTTATAGTTCTGAGTGTTAAGCATATATATATATATATATATATATATATATATATATATGTTCTTTTTAACGATTTTTTAAATTCATTTTTTTCATATATCTAATAGCATAAAATAAAAAAGAATAATCTTATGTAAACAACACACACCAGCTGCTCCTCTTCTTTCATAAAAGAAACTTTCTCATAAATAAACCTAACTCTGGAGTTATAAACTAAATCAAACTGAAACCATTCGCCCTAAATTAGTAATTTACATAAATCGGTCAGCCCATCATCCCTCGTAGCTGATATACAGGGTCTGGATAAATTGGTTTTGTTTAAGTTTATTTACGTGTTGGCAAATGCACCAACGTATAACAATGTAATAACAAAGCCATACTTACAGAAAAACAATAGTGATACGATTTAATTAATGGCGGGTGGTGGGGGATAAAGAAGTTTAAACGTTTCCTAAGTTCAAAAGTAAACGTAATAGCGAAACTGGTGTTCGAATTCGGTAACTTCGAAGCTGCAGTCCAGTACTTTAGCCTTTACGTCTCGAAGACTCCCCACTACACACGGTATAGCATATTGTTTTAAGATCGCGTAAGACGTGATACTGACAGTCTCCATGCATTGTTGATTCATATGTCTACATTGTTTATATTTACGCATGTTCTATTCCTCATGTTGGGTATTCTAACCTCAAGAATAGTGCAAACCTTAAACACACACACACACACACACACACACACACACACACACACACACACATATATATATATATATATATATATATCAGGAAACTCGAAAGGATCTTAATTAAATTATATAGAAAAAATGTGTCTTTACTATTTAATCAAACATGTTTAAATGAACGACTACTGCCTAACTACACACACACACACACGCATATATATATATATATATATATATATATATATATATATATATAAGTGTGTGTGTGTGTGTCTTTCTGTGTGTGTGTGTGTGTGTGTGTGTGTGTGTGTGTGTGTGCGTGTTTCACCTATATATACTATTATGTTAGACTATTATAACTTTGACACATGTCCACACGAGGAGCAGGATTGTGTAACATCACTCTTCTGCATGAAAAAGGTCTATTTGCTTGATTGGAAAAAAATTGACAGAATTCTTACCAAACCGATTTGGATGTATTAAGAAGATAGAAATAGAAAAGATGCCTACAAGAAACGCACACAAAATGTTAGAGATTTTGCATATACACACACACACAAAGATATATATATATATATATATATATATATATATAGAGAGAGAGAGAGAGAGAGAGAATTAATATTTTAATGATCCAATTTCTCCGTGTCTTTGTATTTGTCATTTCACTGCAAAATAAAAAAAACGAAAAAACGTAGTAATTTTTTGGCGTAACTAAAATGCTTTAAAATGGTGAATAAAGTAACGTCCGGTCAAATCCAACCAGCGGTTTCTGAGTTAATATTCTATTAATAAAGAATAAATTGGCAAAGTGTAAGTAGGTCAATCGTGATTTATCCAGGCTTATTAACTTTTAATTACAAAGTTATTTCCCTTGATCTGCTTTCACTCTTCTTTATCTGATGATACTGTAAATACAATAACAATTGGAAAAAAAGATATCTTAAATTATATAAATAGAATTATTATGATATCATGTGACCAGTAGTCGGTTTTTAAATAGAGTTTATTGAAAGAGTTGAGGTTATTCCAAAGTTGCCCACTTTATAAATAAATATGCTAACATTTTAAAACTTCACGGTGAAAGTAAAAAAATATTTGGAGACTGGAAATCTAGTGTGATGGCCAGCATCCCAAAAGGAAGAGATGTGGTTAAGACTCAGTCGAAATAAGTCGGACCGTCGTGGACAGAAATGATGAAAGAAAGAGCTTTCAAAGTGACTAGAACATCTTGCATCCTAACTTACTAGAGACCTCTAAAAAACTTAAAACCAAGGATTCTAAGAGTTAGTTGTTGTTATTGATGTTGTTGTTGCTGTTGTTGATATGCTTCTCCCGAATACTAGACTACCTGGCTTTAGCCTTTTGTGAGCAACGAAATCGGAAATGCAATCGCAATGAGGCTATAGTAAGCAGGGACTTACGATTGGGTTTTATATTCTTTTTATTCCCCTTTAATCTATAAAAAATTTTTGAGTGAACTCTTAAACTAATTATGTATGAACCCAACACCTCCTCGACAGGCAGGATGTAACACAAGGTCAATTCTTAGCGGTGTAAAACTAGTTTGAATTCAAAGTTTTATTTTCTAGACTGGTTGCTTAACCATGGCTATAGAACCCAGCTTGTCCTACTCTTAACCAGTAGCTGGGGTTGAGAACATATTGATTTGTATTTTTTTCCGAGGATGCAAAGTGGAATGCAAACATTTTCGTCTACGATTCGAACTCGGGTCGATGATTTCATTTCAAACTCTAAAACTGAATAATTTTGGTCACGATGCAGATTATCAAGTTACAAATTGATAATTTTTTCCAGTAAAAGTTCATCACTTTTACCCCCCCACCCCAAATTGGGATAAGTAAAGTTTCATTAGCATCTGAATTTTTTTATCTCCTTAGTAAAATGAGAATTTCATATCGACAATAATTATGACTGTATAATTAACCTTAATGGTTTAGTAAATTTGATGATTTTATGGTCAATTGACACTGTTTTATGGTAAATTTACTGTCAATTTAGGTCAATCTATTATCAACAGATAATTACGTATTTGATTTCTGTCAAGTTTGCTTATCCGAATGCTAACGAGAAGTAATTTTTGCATATATTTACCAACCCCTTCCACTAAGGACAGGATATGACGCAACGTCAATTTTTAACCAAAGTACAGTTGGTGTGAAGTCAGAGTTTTCCTTGTAGACTGATTGTCTAACCAAGGTTAAATAACCCAATCTGCCCGACTATTCATCCTTTCGCAAAGGCATGAACATTTAATAAAATGCTAACAGTCTCGTCCAGGATCTGAACATATGTCACCGATTCTAGATTCTACTGCGATAACCATTACGCTAAACACGCTTCATGTCATTTCTTTATCCTTTGTAATCCTCATTCCCTAGAATATTTGAACAAGCACATTTTTTACTAAAATAAGGATTTTGTGAAGGAGAGGATCCAAAGTAATTCTTTTGCAACCCACGCAAACAGTGAGGTGTGTCCATCTTTTCAATTTTCTTTGATCGATTCTGAACAAAATTTTACGATCATAGAAACATTTTTCAATTGTTTTATCGTATTAGAAATCATTTCCCACGCATTTTGAATTCAGAACATGTTATCAAATGCATGGCGAATGTTCACTGCAATAAAATTTCCTAATTTTCTTGTTTCGAATCGTCAAAACTAAAATATCAGAAACAAACTATCTTCCCATAAGAAGTACTCTTTCAATCTCTTTCGCTCCCCCACTCTCTTTCTCTCATTCTCTCTCTCTCTCTCTTTCTCTCTCTCTCTCTCTATATATATATATATATATATATATATATTTGGATAGCATAGACAGAGAGTCAACGACGCTCAAAAGACCAAGACCAATTGGTCCGATGAGAGAATTGGTGCGAAACCAACAGTCACCAAGCGCCTCTGTCTCTGTGTCTACGTTATCCATACCTAGATGTACATATGCTCAATTACAGATATTGAGCCCACGTTCTCTATAAATATAGTCCTGGCTTATAAGTCGATCTTATAAGCCTGAGAAAAATCTCTACAAAACTAGGGTCGACTTGTCCGAGAGAGTTACAAGCTTATTGCAAATGTCTGGATTAATTAATCGACGCATAATTTTGTGGATATTTTCAGCCTCAAAATATTGACTTATACATCGCAATTTATGGTATCTATCAATATATTTATCAATCTATCAATAGAGATATTCTATTAACTTTTATTAAATTTCTATTTTTTAAATTAGAGGTTGTATTTTTCTAATTTGAAATTAAATTTTTGACTGTTGTATTCTTTTGCTTATCCAGAGTGAGTGTTTTATTTATAAGATAAAAGCTGGTAATAAAATATACTATTGAAAGCAACAACACTTCTTGAAAGAAAATCTAGTTATTTCTGCTTATTCCCAGGTGAAAATTAAAGAAAACACTCTTAGATTGTCTACATATTTCAGACTATATCATTAATCATTGCTGTTTTTAATTACACTGTTTCTGCCAGTGAATATTTCAGACTCCCTCAGGTGTATGTTGTACCAGGTAAATAAAGAGGAGTGTAAAATTTAACAAGAAAGCAAAAAAATTCTTTAATAAAAGATGATGCACGTAAAATCCAAAGAATAAGGAGAACCTTAGCGTAACGGTAATCTTCGTGGGGAATGGAACCGGTGACCGGAGTTCTAATCTTGGACAAGGCTGTTTGAAGTTTTACTTCCCTCTAATGACCTTGAAAAAGTCTGAAGTCATCTCTTCTCTATCCAGTATAGGTGAAGAAAGGGAAGAATGGGTTCTTTATCCTTGGTTAGGCAACTAGTCTCGGAGAAGGAAAAATTTGAATAGGAATCTTTATTGACTTTACTTAAAAATTGACCTTGTGTCATATCCTGTTTGCAGTAGAAGAGTTGGAAAAATAAAACAGTGAAAAACCTTTCATGCTGGAACTTTAAGGTGCAACCCTGAATCTTATTTCGCTTCTTTTAGTTTTGATATTCCAATATTTTAATATTATATTTACATATAATCTCAAAACTATCGTACCTTTTTAAGAATATTCACACATAAATTGATATTGGTATAGATAGTGTCATTTTTTTTATATTTATGTTTTTGATATAGAGATAAGATGTGGTTGCAGTTGATTTAAATTACGAATTATATTAGGTCCTTTTATTATTTATACAGCCAAATCATCAGCTTGGTAACTTAGCATTTTTTCAAAAAGTTTATTAAGGCATTGAGCGAGGAATTATTTCTCTGCTTTCATGAAGAGAAACTCAGTAGTTCAATGCTTGTGTAAATCCTATAAAATTTTTCTTACAATATGCACATACAATTCCATTGATATCACCTTTCGAATTTGATGCTAAATTTATTTTATTTTGAAAGGAATCGGTGAATTCTTGAATAAATATGATATTTTTCCAGTAGTATATTACATATGCCATATTTCTTATTGTTACATTTTGAAACTCCTTTTTCAGTAAAGTCTTCAAATTAGGCCAATGTTGAAATGAGTTGATATTTTCTTTTAATTAGATTTGTATTGGTAATAATTTTCCCCATTCTACGAGAATCGTTCAATATGAGCAGTCTATATGCCTATCTATCTATCTATCTATCTATCTATAGAGGCTGGGATCCAAGGAGACATTAATATATGTACATTGTGAATAAGTTTTGCGTTCAGAATAAATGTATGAATGCGTGATTTAATAAATTCAATGTAAAATGACCATCTGTTGCTTATTTATATTTGTTCATGTAACTTATGTATCAATATTAATTGGTGGGTATATATTTTGAGTTTAGAATTCGTACACAGCGTGTGCATGTCTTTCCTACTTTTCCTGTTTAAAGTCATCAGTCGATTTAGAATAGGAAAAACTCATTTTTCTTTGGCCAAGACGATCTGGATTCAATAAACACTGCCCCAAATATAGGAAAAGCAAGGAGGTTAAAGCAACTTTATGCTGAAACTGAAAACTAATTTGACAACAAAATTTTCTGCCAATAAGACAAGTTTACTAACTGTTTACTAACATTGTGAGTCATCCTTCAGATTTTTGATTAGCATTGTCTTTCCTATTTTAATTTTCTATTGCTTTGTTATTGTAACTCATTCGCTTCATCATTTCTATGACAGAGAGGAATAGTGGTTATTGTAAACAAAACTTGAATGCAAGATCTTGGTGATACTCGAACTCACGTCCGTTTTATATAGGGGAAACCTGGTTATTCGTATCAGCTGGTTTATCAATGTGTTTTTTTAACAATCATTACAATTGAAGGTCAATGATAATGATTCTGCTTACTTGTATTATGATATCTATCTCTCTAACGAATGAATGTTTTGATTGGAGATCTTTTTGTAGATTTGTATTTATTGAAAATGACAAAGATTTAGAGTTTAGTTTTTTATTCAGTTTTTCTTATTGGCGAACGAGATGTCGCAACTTTGGTTATAGACATTTTAAAAAATTTCTCCTGTCTCTGTTATTATAGTCTGAGTAAGAGTACTTCCGAATATTTTTGGTTATTTTCGATGACGTAGATGTTCCTGTGATGTGGAATGCTGAATTGATTCTGATTTTAAGGAATCTTAAAGAGGGTGTTACCACATGTATAGACGCTTAGGCCATTTTTACTAATTTGAAGTGAAGAAATATTTGCTGATGATCACTTGACTGCGGATCCATCGAGACTATAGAACTTTGTATCTATATAATATGCATTTTAAGATTCCCACTGCCAAATTAAAAGAGGTTTTATTTAGTGGAGAGCATCTATTCTTTATAAGTATAGTTTCAAATACTTGATAATGCAATACATATTTTTGTATCATCAAATAGAATTGGTCAAATCTTTCTGAGGTGTTCTGGCCTTCTTTGATGTGTTTCTTGACGAGTGTACATATAGTGCAATGGAAAGATAAATGACACGTTAGTCTCTGGAGGAGGGTGGTGCTAGTGAACGATAAATGACACGTTAGACTATGGGAGAGGATGGTGCTTGCGTACGATAAATAGCAAGTAAATCAATGGGAGGGTGGTGCTAGCGTTCGATAAATAACACGTGGATCTATGGGAGAGGGTGGTGCTAGCGTGCGATAAATAACACGTTGGTCTATGGGAGAGGGAGGTGCTAGCGTGCGATAAATGACAGGTTAGTCTATGGGAGGGGTGGTGCCAGCGTACGATGAATGGCAAGTTAATCTATGGGAGGGTGGTGCTAGCGTGCGATAAATGACACGTTAATCTATGGGAGGATGGTGCTAGCGTGTGATAAATGACACGTTAGTCTATGGAAGAGGGTGGTGCCAGCGTGTGATAAATGGCAAGTTAATCTATGGGAGGGTGGTGCTAGCGTGTGATAAATGACACGTTAGTCTATGGAAGAGGGTGGTGCCAGCGTACGATGAATGGCAAGTTAATCTATGGGAGGGTGGTGCTAGCGTGCGATAAATGGTAAGTTAGTCTATGGGAGAGGGTGGTGCCAGCGTACGATGAATGGCAAGTTAATCTATGGGAGGGTGGTGCTAGCGTGCGATAAATAAAAGGTTAGTCTATGGGATGTATGGGAGAGGGTGGTCCTGATGTGTCCAATGAATAAATTGATTATAGTTTAATCAACATTATTATTAGAGATACAGACACCTAAACAGCATGAGAATTGATATGCAACATTTATTTTACATTCAGGTATTTTTAGAGATGTACTATAGTTAGCGACAATGAGATTGACTGTTTAAAACTTTTGCAGGACATAATTAATCTTTGACGTTTTTTGCTAAAGGAATATGTATAATAAGAAGGTCCATATCGCTCCCAACGATAATAGTCTGAAAGTGAACGTAATAACGCAGCTAGAGTTCGAACACACTTACTTTGAGGGTGCTGTCCAGTACTTTAGCCTTTACGCCAAAAAGGTTCAGAGCATTAATTTTTTAAAATTATTTATGCACCATCAGTCCAGTTGGCTGGAGCAATAGACTACATGGACTGCATCTTTGCAGAGGAGTAAGACCTCCCAATGTGTCGTAGATATGTCATAAGCAATCTGATGGTGAGGCTCCAGTCCAGGAGCGCAGGGGAATATGGAGTACTCCTTATTTCTATTACACCTTGGTTAACTCTGACTCGGAGTGGTAGTACCTGATAGGGTCCTATCTATTGACCAACTAGAACTGTTTAACCATTTAACTGTGCGCAAATAAAAGACTGATGTTAAATTGAATTGTCTATGTGGTGTAGCAAAACCTGTAACTATTTAACTGTGCAAATAAAACTTGTGGTTCGATCGTGATGCTTAAAGTCCCTTAACTCTGTACAAACAAATAATTATTACTAGATGGAATTATTCGTCTTTGATAGGAATATGTGAAACCATTTAACGTTAAGCAAAATTAAATTATTGGTATTACGCAGCAATACTTGGAGCCATTCTCCTGTGTGCAAACAAATGGCCAATATGTAATAGAATTAGTGTTAGATAGCAATACTAGAAACCTCTTACTTGTGTGCAAATAAAAGTGCCCCATTTTGTTTAAAATGTTAGCAAAAAAAGTTTTACATATCATATACATTTAATATATAAGTATAAACAGGATATGGCATTAAATAAACCACAAGGGTTGATATGCCATAAAACCTAACCAAACAATCATTGAATCGTTTTGTGATTATTCAATCATTCAATCTCATCAACACCCGTGAATAATCGTGCCTTTGCTTGTCTTATATATATATATATATATATATATATATATATATATATATATATATATATGTGTGTGTGTGTGTGTGTGTGTGAGGTAAAAAGCTAATGACTGGATTCCAGGTGGGTGGCTACCCACCAAGGCATTACCTGGCCGTTCACCTAAAAGGAATAAGGGCCGAGTTTATTCCACAGTGTCAGAGGTGCACTGCAAGATGAATTTCTATGGTATTTTTAAAACTCGCTTCTACGAGAGGCTTGCTTCCAGCGTGTCACCCCACATTAAAAATAACCTTGTGTCTATTTTAGTTCCGTGGAAACCTTTAAAAAATACTTACTTCATTAATTCTCAAGTTTCGAAAGAAAATAAAGCAACAAACAAACAAACAAAAAACAGAAAACCCACACACATATACACACTCATATATATATATATATATATATATACGAGGATCATTAAATAAGTTTCCAGATTTTTTCGTATGGGCACTTTTATTGATATTACACTCATGAAACTCTTGTCCCCTTCCGAAATAATCTCCCCCAGTTGCAAAGCACTTGATGTACAGTTCTAACAACTTCTGGAAAGCCCCATGGAAGTCCTCTTGTGTGAGCGTGTCAATGACCTTCGTCACAGCCTCTTTCATCTCCTCATTTATCTCATAACGACAGCCTCTAAGTTTTTCCTTGAGCTTAGGGAATAACCAAAAGTCACAGGGAGCAAGGTCTGGACTATGGGGAGGCTGAGGAACTGTGTTGATGCCCATCTTGGTCAAATAGTCTGTGACAAGGATGGAGTTATTGACTGGTGCATTGTCCTGGTGGAAATACCACTGACCCGATTTGAAGAGTGCTGGCCTCTTCCTGAACTCCCTTAAAACCTCAACATAGTAACCCTAAGCCTAACCCTTTGGCCAATCAACTGTGGTGTATTGACTTCCTGAATCCTCGCACACCTCTCATCATCCCTCACAGACTCCCCGCCTTCATTGAATCTCTTATGCCACTTAAAAACTGATGCTCGATTCATGCAATATGGTCGAAAAGCAGTCTGAAGCATTCCATACGCTTCTGTGGCATTTTTTCCAAGTTTAAAACACAATTTTATTGCATATCGTTCTTCGAAAATGTCAGATTGCATTTTTGAAATTAACCAGCTGTGACAATCCGGATTTAGTAGGCTGTATTCTAATTGCTGCTGGGGCTGTTCATTTGAACCTGAAATCATAAAAATTGGTCAGTCATCTCATAAGATGTATAGCAATAACATAGTGAATTTTCAAGAGTCTACGACAATTTTAAATGCCTGTATAAAAAAGTCTGGAAACTTATTGAATGTACCACGTATATATATATATATATATATATATATATATATATATATATATATATATATGTATATATCAGTGGTGACCTTAGCCTATTTTTGCTACTCGTGCCCCCAAGCCCTCTGTCATCTTCAGTTTCCAACCCGTGGTTCGTGGACCCAAAGTAAGTCATCATAGTTGCTATTGCGTGATTCTCCATTGTATAGCACAGATTGACTAACGTACCTTGCATGGTGGTTTTTTGTAAACAATCAAGATACTATATAATTTGTATAGTTAATGCAGTAGATAAGCTAGTAGTTTTAATTTCGCTTAAAATAAACATTATTTGTTGAAAATGTATTCAAATAAACAAATTTTAGTTACAGAATATAATATATGCAACATTCATTAAAGAAATAGAGATCTGTTAGTGAAAAAACGAATTAAAACACGCCGTTTAACTAACATTTACCATAGTGATGATGATGACGTCGGCGACGGCTATAATCTGCTATCCCTCTTTCTCTCTCTCTCTATCTCTCTCTCTCGGTCCCTCTCCCTCTTCCCAAGACAGTCGTCAGCAGTCACATTGTGCTAACTTTTTTGAGCACGGTATTTTGACTTGCTTTTGCCATTGGCTACAGCCAAAAGCGAGATTTCTCTAACATTACTGTTATTATAAGGGTCTTGTGCTTGGCACGGATTACGCGTGTTCAACATTATAGCCGATTTTATGGGATGTTCAATAGATCTGACGGTGGCTGGACAAAGACCATCGGTTCAAAACAGTATCGTTGTATTATTCCCAGATATATTTATGAACTTTTGGCTACTTAGTTATCGAAACTTGAATCGATACGTAATTTAATTGAGATCAGACTAAGTATGTTTGCTTGAAATTAATGGATGATTTTTAATCCATTTTGAATAACATTGACCGAGTTATTAGTCGTGCCGGGCACGAGTAGCACTAGTCCCATCTCCACCCCTGATATATATATATATATACACAAATTTAACGCTTTTATCTTAAAAATGTATGTGTGTGTATATAATTAAATCTTACACTCACGCACTTAAACATACACATACACAAGATATTCACACTATCTATCTATCTATCTATCTATCTATCTATCTATCTATCTATCAATATTGCAGATAGCAATACGAGGCTGGCTTTTAAGATGGGAAGTAAGTGTCAGTACAGCCGCTGATTTGTGAGGTGCTGATTTCAGTATTTCTTCATATTAATCCCTTGTGTAGTTCCCATCATACTTTTTCCGTAAGCAGCTTGTTAAATCCAGGTGGTGCAGCTATAAGACACTACTTACACAGCTACAGTTCAGAAAAATTCCTCTAGTCTTTTATCAGATATTAGATTTCCATATGTTTTTTCTATGCTCATATTGACATCAATTTTCAGTTGATGAGATATTGGTGCTGAGGTATATGAAATAGAAGAATCTTGTTTTAGACACATGAACTCTAATCTGTAAAAAACAATGCCTCCTGTTGCCAGTTTCAGGATATGCAGCAGACATTCGGACTGCCAGATTTATTTACTAGAAACGCAGGTTCATCTGCGTAATCTGTGCTCTTCATAGTTTCTGCAGAATAACGCCTACTTCTTGACATTTTTTAGAGTAAGACAATTTCTTACAAATAAACTTACACTTTTCTAAATCAAGTAACAACAGTATTGTCTCAGGATATTTTGCGCATACTCCTTATATGATTCGATGGATAGTCAGAATCGGAGAAGTTGTGAATCGATTTTCCCCCAAATCATCCTGTCTTTTCCATAGAAATTTTTCAGTTTCAAGTCGGATACTTTTGAGAATCCAAGTATCATAAACCTTGATTGCTTAGGCAGTAAAGAACATTAAGAACATTAATACTTCCGATGCCTAAAGAAGAAACAATATAAACAATTTCTTATCTTTCCTTCTTCCTCAATTCAGTGGTGAATATAGTGGTTGCAGCAGTTATTGTCCTCACATTTTAAACAGTTACCTGTATGACACAAGTGGACTTTGCCGAGAGGCAACTGAATCTGAAAAAATGGTTAGACATTAACAAACTGGAGTTATCATTCGCACTTGCTTAAGTTCATTTTCACCAAACAGGTGACAGTTTAAAAAGTCAGAAGTACTCTTGTTGCACTAGGTGCGTTGAAAATTTGCACTAAAAATTCAGCTGCTGAGAGCTGATTGTTGCATTCTCGTGAATGTGGATGTGTGAGTATATTTGTTAATGCGTGTATATGTATTCTAATTTACGAAGCTCTTGGCTTCGTCGTGGCACAAAGCTGAATTAATAGGGCACCCAATGAGACTCGAACTTACTCGTGTAGGTTTTCTAGTCTAGCTTGCATACCATTGCACCACCAGAGTTGCACACGCGTATGTATGCATACATGCATGCCCAAGTCTGGTAGTATTTCTGGCTTTTCAGACTTACCTTTAGCTTACCTTTTGTTAAAGTGCAGTTGAAACCGTTGTTTGTATTTGTTTTACATTCAGTGTATGTTTAGTCGATTACAATGCAAATAGGTGGTGAATTGATTTAAAGTAATTTAGAATAAGACAGCAAAAACAAAAGAATTGCTAAGAAAAAATAAACAAAGAAAATATTCTCCTTATAGAAATACTCTTGCTTTTCATTTGTTTCTTTAGGATAATCTAAGAAATATAAACTGTTTTGAGACTGCATTTTATATTATACAAATTAAATTCAATGTAAGAGAACATTGCAGTTGTGGAATTAGTGATATAAAAACTTGTTTTTACAGCAAGCTATAAATATCCTTTAATATCTCTAATGTTTATGGCTTAATTGTTGTCAAAAAGAAAATCTCAGGAGAACTAGAAAACTACTTGAGACAAAACTCTCTGGCAGAGACCTCATTAAAGGAATAAATACTTGGATATACGTTAGATATTCAGGAACATTTCTCAAGTGGACTAGAGATGAAGTTAAACAAATGGATCAAAGAACAAGAAAACTAATGAACATGCATAAGGCATTACATCCCAGAGACGACATTGACAGACTATATGTATCTAGAAAAGAGGAAGGAAGAGGATTTGCCAGCATCGAAGACAGCGTTGACGCATCGATACAACGACTCGAAGACTACACGAACGAGGACTGATAACAGCTATCAGAAAAGATACCGACAACACGAAAGACGATAGAATGACAATCACTAGAAAACAAAAATGAGAAAAAAACAACCATATGGCCGCTTTAAACGACTAATAAACACCATCTCACATGAGAAAACCTGGACCTGGCTAAGAAAAGGTAACCTTAAAAGAGAAACGGAATCTCTCCTAATAGCAGCACAGGACAACACCATAAGAACCAATCATATCAAAGCGAGAATAGACAAGACTCAACAAAACAGCAACTGTAGACTATGCGGTGACAGAGACGAAACGATCAATCACATAATAAGCAAATGCCGCAAATTAGCACAGAAGGAGTATAAGGCAAGACACGACTGGGTCGGCAAGGTGATCCACCGGGAAATGTGCAAGAAATGTAAATTTGACCACACTAACAAATGGTATATGTACAAACCAGCACCTGTCCTAGAAAATGACACACAAACTCCAATGGGACTTTGACATACAGAAATCACCCAATCTCGGCCAAAAGACAAGACCTTATAATAATTAACAAAAAAGAAAATTTGCAAAATTGTCGACTTTGCTGTACCGGCTGACCACAGAATAAAATTGAAAAAAATATGAAAAGAAGGATAAGTACCTCGACCTTGCTAGAGAATTGAAAAAGCTGTAGAACATGTAAGTGACGATTGTATTAATTGTGATTGGTGCTTTTGGCACAATAACTAAAGGATTATTAAAAGGCCTGGAGGACTTGGAAGTTGGCGGACGGTAGAAACTATCCAAATGACAGCATTTCTGAGAACGGCCAGAATACTGAGAAGAGTCCCGGAGACTTGAAGAGACTTGCTGTCACTCAAACTCCAGTGAAAAACCATCAGCTAATACTGATGTGAAAAACTCTAAAAGAGTAAATAATAATAATAATAATAATAATAATAACCATACGAACAAATGGTATGTGCACAACTCAGAATCTGTCCTAGAAAACGAGATGCACAAAATTATCTGGGATTTTGAGAAACAAACGGATCATTTAATCTCGGTCAGACGAACAGATCTTGTGATAGTCCACAAAAAAGAAAACCTGCCGAATACAGGACTTAGCCATGCCGGCTGACTACAGGGTAAAAGAAAAAAGAGATAAGTACTTTGATATGGCTAGAGAACTGAAAACAATGGAATATGCATGTGACTGTGCTACCATTTGTAATTGGTGCGCTCGGTACTCTCACCAAAGGATTAGAAAAATGACTAGAAGACTTAGAAGTAAGATGTGTGGAAACCCTCCAAACTACAGCATTGTTGAGATTGGCCAGAATACTGAGAAGAGTACAGGATACTTGAGAAGAATTGCTGTCACTCAAACTCCAGTGAAAGACTATCTGCTAACGCTGGTGAAAAAACTTCATAAAAGAGTGAAAAAAAAATGATGATAATAATCCCCAAAGGTTTGATAAAGGGGTTGGGAGATTTGGCAGTCGGAGAATACCAAGACAATAGCATTATTAAGATCGGCCAGAATAGGGAGAAGAGCCCTGGGGACTTGAGGAAACTTGCTATCACTCAAATACCAATGAATTACTATCAGCTAACGCTGGTGTGAAACACTCTCAAAGGAATAAAGTTGTGATAAAACCCCGCAAGGTGTGATATAGTTACAGACAGCATAGACAGACTATATGTTAAGAAAACCTGGATGAAGAAGACTCGCTAGCATTGAAGTTAGCATGGAAAATAGCGGGCACTCGTAGACTTCATTAAAAAGAGTAATGAAAGACTAATTAAAGTGACCAGGAACAGCTCTGACAACTTAATGATCAACAGAAAAATAATAATTTGAAACAGAAATAACTGTATGGATATTTCAATCCCACACAAGAAAAGCTGGACATGTCAAAGAAAGTGAAACTTTAAGAGAGAAACTGAATGTTTTCTAATAGCAGCATAAAACAACGCCATAAGGACGAATTATGTTAAAAGGAAAATAGAAAAGATACAACAGAATAGCAAGTGTAGGTTACGTGGTGATCTAGGTGAAACTGTTTATCACATAATAAGCAAATGCAGCAAACGACTGGGTGGGCAAGGTGATCCACTGGAAATTATGCAAGAAATTGGAATTTGCCCATACTACCAAATGGTATATGCACAACTAAGCATCAGTATTGGAGAATGAGACACAAAATTCACTAGTATTGTGAATATAAACGGATCATCTAATCCTGGTCAAAAGATAAGACTTAATAATACTTAACAAAAAAGAAATCTTGCTGAAGAATGTACTTTGCCATCCCAGCGGAACATAGAAAAAAGTGAAAAGAGAAAAAAGTACTCGGACCTTACAAGAGAAATAAAAAAGCTTTTAAACATGACGGTGACGGCAATACCAATTGTAATCAGGGCACTTGAAATACCAACGGCTGACACTGGTGTGAAAAATGCGCAAGGAGTCAAATGATAAATTACCATGATCAGAAAATTTAGCAAACTCTGCGCACGACATACAGAACCACTGGACGGCTGTTTCGACCTTATTAGGTCTCATCTGCAGTATATACGATGATCTTTCCCCGCTAGAGATCGAAGAAACGAATACAGAATGCAGAGTTGAAACCCCTGCCACTGAGCTACTGGTCCACATCGCACACAAGCGATGCTAAATTAACTCGTCATGGTAAATGCGCGGCCAAATAACCTGATGTGTCTTGCAGGTAGGTCCGTATTCTTACTGAGGACACGGTCATCTCCTGGGCTACGTCTTTCAGTAAAATCATAATGATTATGATAATAACAGCCTAGTTTAATTAACGAAGAAAAAGAACTTTTCAGCTTGTGGATTTTACCGTCCCGGCTGACCACAGAGTGGAAAGAAAGGCAAAAGAAAAGTAAGACAAAAACTTGAACCTGGTCAGAGAACTGAAAAAAACTGTGCAATATATTGGTATCCTTGAAACGGTTCCTATATGTTTGGAAAGGGGATTGGAAGAATTGGAAATCAGCGGAAGAATCGAGATCATACAGCATTATGGAGATCGCCCAGAATATTCAGACGAGTCCTGAAGACCTTAGAAGACTTGCTGTCACTCAGACTTCAGTGAAAGACTCTCCGCTGATGATGGTGTAAAAAACTCGCAAGGAATGGAATAATCCTTACAATTTTCTGGGATTCAGAATAAGAAACAGATCTGCTTTCCCGGCCAAAAGGCCAGACTTAATGTAGATTAACTTGAAAAAATTGTCATTGCGTGAATTTTGCTGTTCCAGCAGACCACTCAGAAACATACTTGGATCTTGCCGGAGAGCTGAAGCTAAAGGTGATATTAATTGTAGCTGGTACTCTTGGGAGTGTTGTCAAAGACCAGAATAGGAGACTTGGTGAACTAGAGATGAAAAAAAGAATTGAGATCATCCAGACCACAACACTGGTAAGATCAACAAGAATATGAGAGAGTCTTGGAGACCTGAGAAGGAGTCCTGATAGTTAGATTTCGCTACCCCCCTAAAACCAGATAAACCTGGTGTGAAAAACTTGTAAAGAGTAAAATAATAATTTGCATATACCTACATGGTTTCAAGTATTCCAATCTAATACAAATAATGCGTAAATAATTATATGGTTTCAAGCATTACTTATACTAAGAAGTTGTTTTTTGTCCATATACGGGATCCTAATGAGTACAAACACTTCTGGTTAGAGTGGACGTGGGAGTCATGACAAAGAATAATACTCCACGCTCATCGGAGCTTCACAACTGGAATTTTATCGCATGATACAATTTAGTGTCATACCTAGGAAACTTTTTTTGGTGGAGCGAGGGGGTCTTACTGCTCTGCAAGGGATACAGTTGGTGTATGGGAAGCACTTGAGCACCAATGACAAGGCTGGTGTCTGTGTGTGTGAGTGTATGAAACATTTTGTGACAAAGTGATTCGTAAATTGAGATTGACTCGGTAGATTAAACTTTTCAAGTAATATATGGGTAGAATAATGGATATACCAGGAGTTTTGTTTGTTATGATTGTTTTTAATGGGGGCAAGTCGAAAAATCAATTGTAGAATCTTCTTTTATACATTTAGATTAGTTTATTATTAGTATTGGGTATAAACAATAAAATGCGGAGCAACATAAAGTTTTTGATATTTTATAAGTACAATTACAAAAATATATGCCATCATTTCTGGTGACTTGGTTAATAATAATAATAATAATAATAATAATAATAATAATAATAATGAAGAGAGGAAAAAATACAGCAATGATATAGTTGAAAGATAAATAATAAAAAGAAAATCTTTTAGTACTCTTCATCAATACATATGATGACAAAGTAAAACTTTCTTGTAAACAACCAAAAATCTTTGGTTAACCGACACATTATACAGTGAACAAATACTAGACAATTATCACTGGATAAGGTGTAAAAACTTGGATGCATAAACAGCGAGATTAACGGGAAAATATCGAATGAGCCTCTTCACAAATTTAATTTTTCTAAACAATGAACAGGTTTTTGTTTATTTTACAGGGTTGTCAAAAATTTGTACCGAACTGCTACAAAAGATGAATTATTACTAATAAAAGATAAATTGCTACAAATAAAAGACAAATTGTCACTAATGAAAGATCAATTGTTACTAATAAAAGACAAATTGTTACTAATAAAAAAAAATTTACTAATAAAAGATAAATCCACATAAAACAAAACCGATTTAACTTTTGTATTTTTACTATCTGATGACAATAATGTTATTTGGCGAAAGATTTAAAAGAACTTTCAATAGAAATCTTTTAAAATTGAAGACATCTGAAGAATTTATTATACATATTTGTTTTTATCCGTTATGTTAATCTTAACCAATCTATTATGCTGCTTAATTATTTCATTTATCTACATAGGAGAACAACCTGTAAAGCGAATATAAATAATTATTTTATATTAAAAATTATTTATTGATCTTTTTTAAGTGTGGAAATTCCCTATGATTGCAGCAGCATGGCTTCCAGCTGATAATTTGTTACTAATTACCCCTTATTGATAGAGTTTCTTTTCTCAATGAAGAACAAAAAATTTATTATTCATTGATTTATTTATTTGTTTTAGTCAAAAACTTAAACGTTTTCTTTGGGATCAAGAAATATATAGATAAAACAAAATAGCCTAACATTAAATGTTTTTACCGTCTATTGAGGAAACACACACACACACACACACACACACACACACACACTTATTCACTCGAGCAGACTCATGCATACATATGTGCGAGTGTGCGCTTGAAATTTTTTACCAATGTTTTTTTTATCATTTTGCAAAGATATTTTCTCTTTAAAACGATAATTGTATACATCTTATTACATTGAAAAGAAGAAAAATACTTGCAAGGAAAATTCGGTCGAAGTGTCGATTTTGCATATAAATGGTTGATAAAATCAGGCCTTTCTCTTCCGAAGAATTCTAAATCGAAGCAAAAATAAGAATATCGGTCACGTATTGTCGTATGGTCATTAACTTGTTGTATCCAATAATTCTTTGAAGTTATTTTCTTGGAAAAAGTTATATATTGATCATATCAATGAGCTAATTAATTTTTTTCAACATCAAATATATACCCAAAAAATAAAAACTTAAATTTATGATGACATTTAAATGTTGTCCATTGTATACTTATTTATACGTATAAGTTTTCTTTCAAACATTGGTAAAACAATCTTGTGTTTCATTAATTTATTGATCAAGTCGTTTTAGCTGGAGAGCAAACCACTATCAACCGTTTGAGAGACGCCTTGTAATCCGTTCACTTCTACATGCCGAATTCCTTGCGTAGCTAAAGTCGAATGTCATACATTTTGTTTGCTAATTCGTATTTTCCACCCGCTGTGAAATTTCGCAAATGGCTTCATTGTTATTTTGACATTCATTTAACTTTTTAGCCTTAATTGACATTCAGATTGTTTCAATGGAAATTTGTAGGGTCAAACAACATCAGTTACTTCATTGTGGAAGATTGTATGCGGCAATTCAATTCAAAATGGAATGAAATTGGTGATTGAAAATCGATACCACTACAATGACTCAAATAAAGACATAATGATGTACATAATATAAGCAATGTAGAACAAATCAGGACTGGTTTTTATTCAGACATTTATTGTTCCAACACCAATTCATAAAATTTACATTGAGTATCAGAACATTTTATGGCAATTTGACGGTTTTAAATTAAAGTTAAAAAAATCTGGAAATTCCGTCTTAGCGAGCGAACTGAAAAATGCCACAGAGAAAGGATTAGTTAAAGTGTAACCATGCATCTCCAAATGAAAATACTGGAATGTATTACAGCTTTGGTAGATATTCTTTGATATGTTCAATTCTTAGGCAGACATCATATAATACAGTTGGCACCTCTGCCGTTTTTGGGGAAATAAGCTTTTCTACGGAATATTTCATCAATCACTGATGTCAATGAAGAAGTAATTCCTTTAATCTATACGTAAAAAACCTTGAGTGTTTCTATGTCGCAAAATAAAAATAGTTTTCATGGTTTCACTACGATTAGCAGCAATGCAATTATTACAGAAAAGTAGGATTTAAAAAAGTTGCTGTACAGCCACCCTCCTCCAATGTCTAAAACTATCCAAATAAGGTGAATAAAATATGCGGGACACTGTTGGAGAAGTAAGGACGAACTCATAAACGAAATTCTCCTATGGACCCTTTCACACAAACGTGCAAGTGTTGGACGACCAATAAAAACTTATCTACAACAGCTCTGTATGGACACAGGTTGTAGTCTAGAAGACCTGCTGGAAGCGATGGATGATAAAAACGAATGAAGAGAGAGGGTCAGGGAAATCCCTTCTTGCAGCACGACATAATGATGATGATGATGATGACGATGAAGGGTCTAAAAGGAACTGTATGATAAAAAGTATGACGCTGAGATATCAAGCATATTTTTTGTACTACAATCTTTGCACATAAGTCATTGTAGACGACGAAACTCAATCTACAACACCGAATTAGTTAGACACAGTAGTATTTTTATTTTAAGTTTGGGATCGTTCAGATATTTAGCTGGAGAAACCTGTATTAATGTCAGCCTTTTGTAAAAGAGAAGAGACCAAAAGTATATGTTTGAAAGCGAAAGTAAACTTGCGCGCGTGAATAAACGTATGAAAAATATTTGCAGAAATATAAGACACATTATTCACAAAAGTAGACTTCTAGTTATCTTGGCCTAATGGTTGTCAATTTTAAGCTTCAGTACTGGGGTGAAATTAGACATAGTTTTCTCCTCCTACATTAGTCACCTATATATATATATATATATATATATATATTGAATAATAGCCCTTATGGTAAAAAAACCGGCAAGTGATTTGAAGATGAAAATATACAACGAATCACTATCAAGGGGGAAAAATATATATTAGAAAAAAATATATATTGGAAAAAAAAAAAGAAAAGGCCAACCTTGTCATACCAATTGAAAGAAATCAAAAGAAACGCATTGGTTGGTCAAAAGAAAAAACCACCGTTAGGGCTGCTAAGCTACTATACAAAAAGTACTCAATACAAAGTAGAACAAAATAGTAATGATAATTACTTAGTGAGTTAGGAACTAACCTACTATAGTTTCGCCTAAACAGCTCATTAGGGTACCTAATCCCGATGGATTAGTTCCCCGATAAGCCGCTTAGGCGAAACTATAGTAGGTTAGTTCCTGACTCGCTAAGTAATTATCGTTACTATATATATATATACATATTAAAAAAATCTCCACCTTTACTGATAACAGTTTTGCAAGATGTTAATAAAGCTTTAAGTTAAGCAATTACCTGGTTCATTTTTCATTGCAAGTAGATACCCCTTTTGAGATAATATCGACACATTGGATGCTGGGTAATATTTGTATATATTTATTTAAAATCGTTATTTGCACCTTATATTATGCCGGCAAATGCGGTATTATGGGGTAAAATCTTTTTGATATTTGAATTCAAGGGAGTTATTGATCTCACATTGATATCATAGGCTGTGTTGGTATAGAAGCAAGGCATGGTAACTTGCAGTGGAAAATATAACAAATATTTTGTGTCAGTTATTCAACACATTAACTAAAAACGGCATATGTTTCCTTAATATTGTTAACGTTATAGGTTTATAGAAGTCTCCGATGAATGCAAGGAAGATGGATCTAAGTAAATATATAGAGCTTCCATTCTAGACGTTAATATGTTTAACCATTTGTAGTCCGCGTGGCTGTATTTACAGTATATATATATATATATATATATATATATATATATATATATATATATATTGTTTAAAAGTTCTATGCCAGAGCAAGAAAAATATGACCTTTGCTTAAAAATATGACCTTTGCAATTTTTTGGGAAGGATTAAAGAAACTCGAAGAATGATGTGCCAAATGTGTTTGAACCTCAGAATGAACAGGTATTTACTTAATCTCTCTGCCAAGGGTATAATATGACATATGATCAATTTTTAAGTGGAGTACAGTTGGTTTGTATTCAGAGTTTTCTTTCTTATATATTGGTTGCCTAACCAAGAATAAAGAACCAGTCTGTCCAACTATTTACCTATAGAAAAGTATCGGGGAGTACAAATGGATTCATGCCTTTCTCAAAAACATTAAAACGACGTGAAACAAAAACAATCACGATCAGGATCAGAACCTGGGTCACCGGTTCTATTTCCTACGAAGGTAACCGTTGCCCTAAACGCGCTTCCAGTATGAATATGCAGAATAGGTTGTAAATTTCATGACTTTTGTTTATCCCCTTCTTGGTCAGATTAACAACTTTTCAAATTAGTTTTATTATACTTGTTTTCAATTATACCAAGGAGAAAGAACATTGATTGTTATATTTGATTAATTCTAATCTTGGTTTAATATTTAGACATCAGTACAAATACAGTTTTTAATAGTTTATAGTACAATTTAATTTCCAAATTGCTGGAACATTTTCTGGCATTTTTAACGGTATGAGTAAACTCATAAAATAAAATCAGAATCAGAGATACATTTGACTTGGCGGGAATTTTTTTAATTCGTAGTATTTTACGGAATATTTTACAGACACATTAACCTTAATATGGTTATGGTGCCTGCTGTCCATGCTGGTCATTTATTGGTTGAGCTGGCTAATTGAGGCTTGACTCCAGTAATCTTGCTGGAACAAATTTTTTCAGCTTGTCTTAACAATAATCCCATAAAATGAAGTAGTGATTTACTAAACTGTGTTTAGATAGAGACAAAAGCCTCAGATTGCTCACAATACCTGCTTTTCCAAAGGTGTTACCCGTTCAAATACTGAACAAGCTAGTGAACCGATGGAAACTGGTGCTTAAGGTATGATTTGACCGAACGCTATAATGGTATGTAATGTTTGCTATTTACAGACCTTACTTTTAGAAGCTGAATTTCTCGAGGGCTGATTTAGTCATCTTTGGGTTTGATATTTGGGTCTTAAAACTAGTCCAAATAATTCTGATAATCTACATATTTTATGAAAAGTATACTTTGGGTGGTGTAATGGTTAACGAACTAGACTGGCAAGCCACAGGTTACCATAGTATACTAAGAATTAACAAGTGGCTTCAGATTGTCATAAAATCATAATTAACAAATTTTTAACGGTCTCCCATTGCTTAACTTTTGGTTACATAAATTAATGATCCTGTTGGGGAATCGTTAAGTTGCAAATTTTCACATTGAAAAAAAAAACCCATAAAAAAACATGAACAAGAATAAAGAAACCAAATCAAATAAAACCAAACTAAGCCAAACCAGACCAAACCAAACCAGACCAGACCAAATCATAGCTGCAGAAATTTCATCTCTGAGTAGAGATATGTGCACGAGTGCACAGAATTAAACTTTGAATATAACTGGGAATCATTATGATTACTTCGCACCGATTTCCATAGAAATTACAGGAATCCATTTCTGATTGAAGTCTGTGTTGTCGTTAGATATTTTGACAACATATATTATCTCTAACATATCATAGTAATTTACAGGGTAGAGGGTAGGAGTGTGAGCGTGGGTGTAAACCACTATCCAATAACATTACCTTATTAGGTAATGTCAATATATTCTCGATATTTCATCGATAATATCCGTTAGTCTTATCACTCATCTGCGTTTGGATCTCAACGCAGGCCAGGGCAATAGAGTATAAAGGCCAACAGCTGCCTATGCAGCAGGTTTCCTTTTTTCTAAATTTGGTATCCAAGGAAGGGTAAGTGCAGATACAACATGACACCATTATTGGTAAAACACTGTACAGCTTAGGGTCTCCAGCAGTTGGATTTAAATTACTAATTCTCCTTCTCCTAGACTGGTTGACAACCTATGTTTTATTTTATCCATAAATGATAGGAAAAAGGGATTGATTCATGTATTTCCCAGGAACATCAATGGAGGGGAAACTGAAACAGTCCAGCTGAAATTTGAAATCAGTTCTTCAATTTCATTTTTCGTGCTGATGACATTTGTGCCAAATACACTGCTACTTCGAAGCCAAAAAAAAAAAGAAAAAAATCATTAGATTCGGTACCAAGGAATTCGTTTAATTAAACACTCACACTCTCATTTACACATTGACGATATTTATTGCAGCAGTAACATTAGTAAAGACAGAAGCAAGCACAAATTATCATACCAAATAATTGCATAAAAAAATCGATGTCTACCATATTAAACGTTCATAGAGGGGAAATAGGAGGGAGGTACTGTTTTGATGTGAACAACTGAGCGTATTTGTGGATAGAAAATGAACAGTAGTCAGGTTCTTTTTATCTTTATCTTTTATAGGACTCATAGATGAAAATCGCTACTTTTTTTTTTACTAAAGAGACGATCCGCGAATCTGTTGGGTTCTCAATGAAACAGCTATTCATGATAATACTGATGCTTCGATTTCGGAAGCAATTAATGATTGTAATAAGCGCCTCATGCTTTTCTGTATTATAAATAGAATTATTATGATTAGAAAATGATGTTCAGCGCGACGTAGAACCCACAAAATCATCATTCATTTGTAAATTAAACTGGAAATAGTTTTATTCTCTAAGAGAATAAAGATATAATCAAGAAGTACTGTTTTTTTTTCTGGGCTACGGTTACACATATTCAAAATTGACTGGAATTTTACTAATATACAGAAAAATTTGTTAACCGTTTAAACTTTGATGGTGAGCGGATGACGAGAAACAATGAGATCGGAATTCAAAAAATGCTAATAAACATTTGAATAATTTTCTCAAAAGAGGCTGCCGATATCTGGTGTACATATAAAACCCCATCCTCCAAAAATTCAACAGAGCATATTAAAAAAATTCAATAGAATATCAAAATAAACCTAAATCTTCATCTATGATCCTTATTTGGAACCGGGAGGTAGGCACAATAATTACAGTTTAATTATGGTTTTCCCTTTGTTACACCCTTGGTAGTAACTAAAATTAAAACTATTGCTTTAAATTTAGTAACACAATTGGGTCAACTAAATCTAAGTGTTACGATTTGCTGTTTCGTATATCTCAGACTGTTGTTCTCTTTAGTCTTGCGTATTCGCTTGTACCCTAGTAATTTACTAAGCTTTTTGCTTAGATATGGCACAAGGGCTTGTGAATGGGGCACCCAATGAGACTCGAACTCATTTGTATAGGTTTGCTAGTCTACACTACCAGAGATGCCCACCCTAGTGGTAATTTACTAAGATGTGACACAAGGCCATATGAAAGGGGCACCCAATGAGACTCGAACTCAGATGCCCATCCTAGTGCTTATATTCTAGTTCCTTCAACTGAAGTACTTATATAGCCTGTGCCTTACCAATGCTAATTAGGCGATCTACATATTAAACTAAGTTTATAATATATGATAATATAATAAATAATGAACTCGGTCAGTAGACTATTTCTAGTGAACGTATGGAAGTCCCATACTTGTGATCTTTTGTCAACCTAAGCTAAGCTTAGTAAATTTAATACTGTGCGTATAGTATTGTCTCTCGCACTTTTCTTTCTTTTTCCATCTCTTTCTCTTCTTCTGGTACTATTGTGCTACTTAACTGAAATATATCTCCGTTCATTTTGTAAGTACAAAGTAATTTAATTAATGATCAGGAACTTGTTAGTCCACATAATTCCTATGATCTGCATAACACTAAACATTAAAATATATTCATTTCGTTGAAATTCTATGCTTTTGAGTGCAGGCTGAGAGTCGAAGGAACAATTTCAGATGTTCAGAAACATTCTTAAACAATATCTTAATCCATTGGGCCACCTTTCCATCCTCTCTGCCCCCACGAAAATGATAGAAGAGTGTAGTGTTCATAGTTTAAGAATCTTAAAAAGCTAGTTAACGAAAAAAAAAAATGGGTTTAACCTTTTTCATCACTTTTGCAGCAGTTTTCCATTAATCATCTAGGTTTTATCGCGAATATGGTCCGGTCACTACAAAACATAAGTTATGGAGTCCCCCCCCATTCTCCCAATAACAAATTATAGTGTTCTCTTTAGTTATAATTCACTAAGCACGTGCTTATTTTGTTTAATAAATAATTCATTCCTGTTTAATCCATTTCTTAACAGATTTGTTTCCAGTATTTCTTTACAAATTTATTAAACTGGTATTTGGTGAAAACGGGAATTAAATACTGTAAATATGAAAATAAAAATAAAAATATGAAGATATTAATCTAAGAATTAAAAGAAACAAAACAAAAAAAAACCAAAAAAAAAACAAAACAAAAAAAAACCCGGATGATTTTTGGGGGATGGGGTTGAAATGCCCTGTTCTTACAAATACTGAACTTCTTTTTTACCCTGTTTCACGGGAAGAGAATATTCAAAATGCCCTTTTTGGTCATCGACATTTTTAGATTTTGCTAAAAATTCTTTCATGTTTTTTCAACGATTTCTGTCTTTTCTTTCTTGGTAGACAGCTTTTTAACTGTCTTCCATAAGTGGGGCGAGGGTGCTACGGTCAGCGCCCTCCGAAGCTGATTGTCATACGGACGTGCTGGCTTGGCAGGCTTTCTTCTCTGATGAGCTCTGCTCGCTTTTTGATGGGGTTAGCAAAAGACTGCAACTCTCCTTCGGCTTAACCTTGTAGTGGACCGAGGACTTGTTGATGGTCGAACCGCGGGACACGTCCGATTGGATTGTTGGGCAGCTGTTTTTCCGATGATCTCGACGACCTTCCGGTAAACAGGTCAGTCCGGACTTGCGTAGATAATAAAGCACCTGAAAGTATAGAAAACAATACTTAATACACAGACAGAAATTCAGAGAAAAGTAAGAATTAAAAATAATTAATTTTTATAAACAGAATTATTATATTATTTGAATCTTTATCCTTTGCTGCAATAGGGAGTTACTTACTCTTGTTATTGTGTAAGCCTTTTCCAGTTTATACAACTAATTTTTAGGGACGTATACCAAAATATAATTAAATCAAAGGAACTTATTAAAATATAATCTTTATTTACAGTCGAAATAATATCAAAATAACGGGTAAAAATTAAAACAGTGCTCAATAATTGATAAGTAGAGCAATATATAACATAATTATTATATATCATGGATGTCTTAGAATAATAGTAATCTATATATAAAGCGGTATATTCTGACAGAGGAAATTTTCTTCTTTCTCTTAATGGCCCAGTCATCTACATCTTAATAAAAAAGTGAAAAGGCAAAGGCTGTTGTGTAAAAGGTATTAAATGCTCAGTGAAATAAAGAAAATAAAAACATAATTTTGTGAGGTTAAAATTAATATCGGAAATGCCTTTCTGCATTTTTTATGGTAATAAAGTTAATGAGATTATATGGTATTTATGGCGTAATGGTTATGGTCATTGGAACCAACTGAGAAGAAGGAAAACACTGAATTCTAATGAGACTTGCGAATCAAGACACACTCCGGCAGTATTTATCGTTGCATGGTTCGGCTCGTGTTGTTTGGTCTCTTGTCTTCGTCACGTCAGTTAAGGTCGCCTGACACGCGTGTCGGGGAAACCCAGCATTCATGACAACCGACACTCCTTGGGCCTCAGGGGATCGTCACTTAAGACTCTCACGTGCTTTGGCAGGGCTCGGATTGTCGTCAGGCGCCTAAGGCGCTTCTTTTTATTTGGTACTTCTGGGCGTGTCTGAACAATGGCCTTGCGCCCGGCTCCCTCGTTGAAAAGGTCTTGTGCCACACTTTGGAATGGTGCGATGGCGAGTAAAGTTCATTTCAACAGTGAATTCTAACCAGAAGAACTCCGCTCACAAAACTTACTTTGTGTCATATCCTACTCAAGCAGAGGGTTTGGTATTTACATATATATTTCAAATACTCTATCGTGAGGTGGTTATAGCTGGTGGTATAATTGTTAGCAAACCTTCCCGAGTGAGTTCGAGTCTCATTAGGTGCTCCATTCACATGGTCGTGTGCCACATCTAAGCAAAAAGCATAGTGAATTACTACTTGTTGTGAGGTTGCGAGCAAAGTGAACCCTTTGCAAAGGAGGCAAGCGTTTATATGTTGTGAGACTGTCACGAAATAATCAAGCCACCTGTAGGACCTTACACAAAACTGCACAATGTTCAATAAATTCAATAACAGCATAGAATAAGTGAAAACTAAAAAGTATTCATTACTTTATTAGTAGAGTAATATAGGGTGTCTCAATATACATAGGATCCATGAGACTGCTAATAACTCTACTAATGATAGTGTTGTGTTCTTTTTTGTTTTATGTTTGTTTGTTGTTGGTTTTATGGCATATCAACCTTTGTAGGTTATTTAACGCCAAATCCATTTCTATGTAAATAATCAGTTCTATTTAAAACAATTCAGTTTAGCATGAGTACACAGTTAAATTGTCAAAAAACATTTCTATTTCAAATTATTCAAGCAGTTATATATAACAATTCAGTTTAGTGTAATTAGAGTTTCAATGTCAAAAACAGTTACATTTTAGACAATTCAGTTTAGCATCAGTATGCAGTTTAAATCTAAGGACATTTTAATTGGTAAAACCATTTCTATTTTAAGCTATTCAGTTTAATCAAAGTTCTAATTCAAACAATTCAGTTTAGCATAAGTATGCAGTTTAGTTCTATTTGACCCATAGATAGGGCCATATCAGGTGCTACCACTCAGGGTAAGAGTGGACCTGGGAGCGATGGCAATGAAGGGGTGCTCCGCATTCCCCAAAGCTCCAGCATTGCTGGAACCTCACCATCAGATCATTTAGTGTCATATGCAGGACACTCGTTGTGTGTGTGTGTGGGGGGTCTTACCCCGTTGCAGAGAAGCAGTCGGTGTATTCTACAGCCCCAGCCTACTGGGTAATTTTTTGCTTTAGATTTGAAAATAGTATACTATGACAACTATTAATCCTCGATCACAGAGCCTTGGATAAGAGAGGAAAATATTTTGCGTCACAACTTATTTGGAGACAAACGCATTCAAAACTGTCTTAAAATAGATGCAACCCATTTATATGATAATGATTTATTACTGAGATAAGAAACGCAAAAAAAAGATTGCATGTCCTGGAATCTAATATAATAACAATAAAAAAAAAACATTGGTTTTATTTCTCTTGCACAAAGGATGCATTTTAACAGAAATGTTCTAAATGACCGCCATTGCCCCTATCTCAGAAAATAAATCATTATCATATTAATGGATTGTGTCTATTTTGAGGCATCCTATATATATATATATATATATTAAAACATACACAGCAGAATTTATTTTGCATTTTAACTGTACTTAGGAAAAACCCTTTGCGTGAACGAGAATGAAGGATATTTAGAAAAAGCACGGATAAGATTTTTTAAGATTTGAACTGAATTTCGACTTGATGTTGTTGATACTAAGTCATTTAACTTGCGTAAACAGCGGTAATGAAAACAATGACAAAAAAGTAACAGACTAGCAACATTATACCCATGGGAGAGTGGTTGAAGAAATGACTGCTTCTCACCGACCAAATCTTTCGTGTAAATATTGATAACACGTGCTGAGAGAAGCTTATCCTCGTGTGCTGGCAGCAGTTAATTGTTAAAAAGATGTGAAATTTTCAGAGTTTGCAGTGAAGTTAGAAGGGTACCAGCGAAAATGGTTTGATGTTTTTTTTTGTGAATATAGTCATTGTAATATCCATGATTTGTGGGACAATCACACTTTTTTCTGTCGTCTATTTCATAGCCTGTTTTTCTTATTTCAACTTCTTTCAGAAGTTTACATTTATTGGCTTGATTTGATTTAATGACATCAACCTTTCTGGGTTATCAAATGCTAAAGCCATTCTTGTAGAAGAACAACAGTGATACTATTAAACCCATAGCTGGAGAGGATGAGAGGTCCACTGTCGCTATGATGTGTCATTTCTGTTGTGTTGGGGTATTTAATCAGTTTTAACTGTTAAAATCCAAAAAATTGATTGAGATAGGATTTTGATTTGAAATTTTCATTGTGTTATGATTTATTAAAGGAGAAGTTTTGGATTAAGTGCATTGACAAGGAAGAAGTTTATGCTGAACAATAACCACTTGAGTCAAATAGTCTATGAGGCCATGGAATCAATGATTTACGAACTTATCTATAGAATAGCCTTACAGTCGTAATTGTTATTTTCTAGGCTTGGTATTGTATGGCCCAAAAACTTTAGACTGCTTTGAATATTTGCTGTTATTAATTGGTCACCCATATAAGTAACAAGCGTGCCAATTATTGCGTAATTTCGGGAACCGTGCTTTCAGCCCTCATATAGTAGTTATTGCTCATCACATTTCAATTTTTACCAGGTTATAAATATAGGATACCCAGAGAGGATTGAAATCATTAGAAATCTGAGAACGACTTGTCAACAGTTTCATCACAAAGAAAAGCATAGAAGACCTACTTCATTAGACATTTACTAAATATAATTTATTTCGGCACAACGTCATAAGCATGGGGCACTCACTGAGAATCGAATTCACAAATAATGATCTGCTAATCTAGCGCCAAAATAATTCTTTTGTAATTGGTTTACAAGTTAGTCATGCACACTATTAAATGTGAATTGAATTTGTTCCTTACTCCTTTCCTGTCATGAATTTGAAATTTATTTCGCCAAACTTTATCATTACGCACTCGAGTATATAGATATGATTTTTTAACAGATCTCTTTGGCTCATTGATTGGACCCAAGCAGGTGCTATAACACCGGGTTAGAGTTGATCTGGAAAGGGAATGCAATGAAGGAATACTCCACACACCCCAGATCGCTAGAAATGGAGCCTCTCCACAAGACGCTGTTTAGTATCATATCCAGGAATCCCTTTTTTGGGATCTTATCTCTCTGGAGGGGATAAACTCAGCGTTGCCAATAAGGGGTTATTCATACCAGGATTATTAACTAATTCTAGGGACCATACTTACACGAGTTGGAGTTTAATTTTGAATATCTAATTTTTAATTTCAGATTTGGTGTGGATCGACTTATACAAAGAGTCATAATGTTCTAAATTTGACATTTAAAGATAATGGAAAGGCTAAGAAATAAATCATGGCGTTAAAAATTATGTAATGATTTCATGAATGTTAACCAACAGCTGATGTATTTCGGATCAACTTATAGACGACCTTAAACTTGAGGTGCCCTTGGTGTAATGGTTATTGTTGTAGTAAATAGACACGGCGACACGAGTTCAAATCCTGGACGAGACTGATAGCATTTCACATAGCACTAATACCTTTGTGAAAGGTATGAATCCTATTATTCTTCCTCCAGCTATGGGTAAATAGTAGGGCAGACCGGTTTCTTCAGCCTTGGTGAGGCAACTAGTCTAGGAGAAGGAAAGCTCTGAATTCAAACCTGTTAAACTCTGCTTAAAAATTGACCTTGTGTCACATGCTGACTGAGAGGAGGGGTTGGTAAATATATATAAACGACCTTAAACAATTTTCTCTTTTTTTTAAAATTCGAGAGTAACATTTTCTGTTGTGTGTTTGTGCTGGAGTTATTTCAATAATCAAATTTCTTGTTTGAATTGTTTACGATTTTGCATCTCTTCAAAAAAACAAATTTTCCGTATTCCCAATTTGAATTCATCAAAACAAGAATATATCCATACTCACCGTTACGTTGCCACCATTCGCTAAATCTTTTTTAAAAAATCGCGCAAATAAATTATCACGTATAATGCTGCAGATATAATTTCAGTGTAAAAAGATCAAATGAAAAAGAAAATTAAATTTGAGTTTTGTTTACTTCATGCTCGAATTTTAAAAAAAATTCACAAAATCTTCACATCATGATGTTTTTCCCATAACTTAATTAATATGAGGATAAGATCCTTAGTTCGCTGTAAGATCAATGGAAGAGTACCTACCTTTAAGCAATTAACGCCAGTATATGTGACTGTTTAACAATTGCCGATGAGATTACAGGAAAATTTTATACTTCCTAATTTATTTCAATCAAAAATCTATAATTTAGGAAACGTCAGATGAGCCAATGTAAAAACCTAAAAAAGAGTGAGATACAATTGAAGTGAACCGAAAATATTTTTTTTCAAATACAGTGCCGCTTCGTTTTATCTGTCAGTGTGATTTTAGTGCTTCAAAGTACTCGAACGTATCCACCCAACAAAAATAAAAAATTAAACGTTATAATTTAATTATGAATCTTTTGCCCAAGAAAAGCCATTTCAGCAATGCCAAAGTCATAATGTACTTCCTTTATATAAGGGGTCACCAAACATTTTAGACCATTTAATCCCCCATTTTTATACCATTGAGCAAAGAATTCTTTTTTTTTCCGGTTATTTCTGTCAAAAGTATTTTTACTTCGCATGGTGTAATAATATACGAAAAAAGTACCTGCTTTATTTATGCTTTATTCAGATATAATTTAAATGTATCCAGTTAAGGAGGATTTTCTTTTAGTATTTACAGGGACTAATCCAGGGAGAGACAACTATGTTTGACTTCACCACCCAAAGTTTGAAAGGTACAATTTAGTGGAGTTGGAATATTTCTTTTCAGTATACAGTGTACCCTCTCTATATCCGTCGTTTTGTTTTTCGTGGTTCCAGTTGCGCCCCCCCTAAAAATCAAGACATCATTAATGTTGTTTTCAAGGCTCAAGGTATACTAGTAAACTTAATATACCAAAAAGGAAATCATGAATATATTCCCTTTAAACCAGGAGTTGCCAAACATTTTAGACCTCTAGCTTCATTAGGAATACTTACCTGGTGTTGATGCCTAGTAGGTGACATATAATATCAGCTTTGTTTCAGGGTGCTTTTCCCTCGTTAAAAATGGTAAAAGGCTGGATTTATTGCCCGGTGTCTGAAGCGCTTTAGGAAGGAATACCAATGGAATTAAGTGACCGCTTTGGAAGCTCCGATTCCGAAGGGTATCTCGTGGGGAACCGAATAAATACCCTTACATAGTGTTCGCAACGTGTGGGCGAGGATTGTTAACAATTTTGTTGTTGGAGCCCCTCTTCCAGACAGCACCTGGCCCCTCACCTGGCCCCTCACCTAAAAAGGATAAGAGCTGGGTTTATTATTCGGTGCCTGAGGCACCGCTCAAGGGGTATTTCGTCAGAATCTATGACATTTATTGCACCGTCCTGCAAGAGGATGGTTTTCTATTCGAGACGCCATATTGAAGCGAGATTTGAGTCATATTTTGGTCACGTTGAGAGAAATAAATACAGCTAGCTTCCTTGCGAAATTCTGAAGTAATGAATTCAACTGTTTATTTGTGTCATCCTTTTTTTTTTTTTTGTCGTTTGACAGTTTTAGCCTAAATACACGTGTACAATAAACAAATAAATAAATAAATATTCGGTTTCAATACGCATTATTAAAAGGGAACTGCACTCCAAATCCTGCAAAACTGTTTCTTTTTTCTCTATCTTTTTTCCCCGTGAATATCACTCTTGAAATCTACAGACGAAAAAGGAAAATAATTTAAACAACTTGTGAGACGTGGAAATCATTGAAAATGTGTAAAAAATGATTTTGAAATATAACATATGAATCGGTTGAATCTTATCGAATTATGTGGAAATACAGAATGACAAATGAATATGCCACATAAAATACACATTTAGTTTCTTTGTTTAATGGTAAAGCAACCTTGGTGGGTTATTTAATGCCAAAGTCATCTTTATAGGATACATGAAATATATGGAAATACGCTGAGTGGAGAATCGTTTTCTTATCATTTAAGATTGGCAATCAAACCATTTTCTATTATTTAATTTCAGCTTTCAAACGCTACCATGTATATCAAGGTTTTTGGGCCAATTGGATAATCCAATCTACCCCACCAGGGTTGATATTGAATTATTTGGTAATTACTACTTTAAATGAGAAGATGTAAGTTCCCGATTTAATAACATAAGAAAAATATCGTATGTTCCGATTGATAAGGTTGTTGTCGATAAAATATATATTTTGAATTGCCTCATTTTTTACTAGTTATTGTAGTTAGTTTCTTATTGTGTCTGATTTAAAAATTAAACTTAATTATTAGCGAGAGAAGGGAAGTCCCCATGGCATAATAGGACTAGACAACAGGCGCAAAGTACGTGAATTCGAAATCCAGTCGCGTTATGTTCACTTTCAGACAAATACTCTTGGGAAAGTTGAATGAATTTCCGAGACGAAGCTTGATAATTTTTATCTTTCGAAGTTTTTGGACTACTGTCTCCATCTTTATTGTTATATTCACAACGTTTTGGCCGATGTGTCCTCCGGCCTTCTTCAGGTGTTTCATGTCGAACTCGGGAGCCAATACTGAACTTCGAACCACGTTGTTTATCTAATTCACAGGGGTCGCTTGCTCTGATTCCGTTAACCATAACCGAGTAAAAGTGTTAAGTATTCCTGTATTGTTATTCACCTGCAGTCAGGATTGAACCTGCAACCTCTACATGATTGTTACTTAGAATCTTGCGTTATGTTCCTAAGTTTTTAGGTGACAATCATTTGGAGCAAGAGACCCCTGTGAATTAAATAAAGGACGTGGTTCGAAGTTCTCTATTGGATCCTGAGTTCGACAAGAAACACCTTTGGACAAGGTATGAACTCCCTGACCTCTCCTGCTAAGTTTTCAAAAGAATAACCGATGATTTTCTATAAGGATAGCTTTGGAATTAAATATCCCATGAAGGTTATGTCAATAAGCAAAGATAACATAATATTTATTTATAAAAATCAACAATATTTAAAATAATTTCTAATCAGATATGTAAACTTAGCATTGTTTGGAATTGGCTTAGAACCAAAATCATTTTTATCTTTTTAGGCAAACAGAGTACTCCTGGTTTAACAGTGATCTGTCATCAAATATTTAGTAGCAAACCACGTGAATTTTACAGAAGAATGAGTGATGTGTTCGAGGAAGCATCTTTTAGTCAAAAAATATTTACAAATTAGCTGAACATGGGTTTACCACAACGAACCTGAATGTAAAAGACAGTCCATTGAGTGCAAACACTCCGACTTTCTGGTAAAGAAAAAATTCCGGGCACTGCGGTCAGTAAAGAAGCTCACGCTGAAAGTGTTCTGAAACTTGAAAGGGTCCATCATTATTGATTTCCTTGAAAAAGGTTTAATTGTTAACAATTCTTTCTTACTGCAAATTCTTTAGGCAATATCTCACCTTATTTATTGAATGACCCTCATACATTTAAAGGGTTTGATACTATCCATGGTAAGCCACCGCTGGGAATCTTACAGCATACTCCCTTCTGAAAGGAGGGTTATAAAATAGCCATCTCTACTTTAGATGGCAAACCTCGACAATTAGTGGACATTTTATATAACTTGGTTGTATTATCTCATCTACTGAAAATGATGTCAACATACGCGAAGGGAAGGCGTGGACTGCTATAGAGAGGTCATATGGAAATCTGATTTCTCTGATAAATTAAAACGGGGTTTCTTTCACTCTGTGGATGTGTCAGTACTACTGTACGGCTGCAGCACTTTGACACTAACGAAACGCATGGAGAAAAAGCTAAACGGGAAATACACATGAATCAAATCCTAGAAACAGCACTCACAAAACAGCATTTGCACGGCCACTGACCTGCCATCTCACAAGCCATTCAAGTTAGATGAACAAGATATGCAAAGTACTGCTAGAGAAGTGAGGGTGAATTCATAAGTGACGTTCTACAATGGACCCCAACACATTGACGTGCTAGTGTTGGCTAACCAGGAAGCACTTTCATGCATCAGCTCTGTACGGCCAGAGAGTCCAGTAGACTTTCCAGGAAAGATGAAAGATAACGACGAATGGAGAGAGAGAGAGAGAGAGAGAGAGAGAGAGAGAGAGAGAGCGAGCGAGAGAGGGAGAGAGAGAGAGAGAGTAAAGTTCGTTCAATCAGCTCTGGATGAAGATGATGACTTTACTTGGGCTCCTACAGAAGAGCAGTGTGTACTAAATTAGTTTCACTAGATCTATGCTCGCATGCTTACTCCGATTTTTTTTGATTTTTTTAAGTACTATAACAATTTAATGGTAATTATGGAAATTTAACCCTTATTTATATGCCTTTCCCAAGATCATTAACACGAAGTTAAAAGCAAACAGCTTCGTCCAAAATTTGAACTTGGCTCGCTGTGTTCCACCAGGTCTCCACTTATATAAATTTCATAAATAGGATGCTGTTTGACATTGAGTCTCATCGTAATCATCAAAGCAAAGCATGGATTTCCTTGACTCTTATCCATCCTTATTGATTATCGTTCTTGTCGACTAGATGGTATCTAATGCCCACACAAAGCTGATGAATGTTAGTTTTTGCTGGTCGGCCAACTCTGATGTGTCCATGAGTAGGAGTCCATTGGAGAACGTCGCTTATGAATTCATCCTAACTTCTCCACCAGTGTCCAATCAGTCTTGTCCGCCTTTCTTGGATGTTTTGCGTGATGGGTGGTAAGCGGCCGTACAAGAGAGTTTTTGTAAAGTGATACTTCCAGGATTTGTTGAAAACACCACACTGCATCCTTATGTAGTACCCATTTAGTATTTTATCAAGACTTTTCGTTAAAGTCCATGTGGTGCGACTATATCGTAGTACTGACACAGCTACTGCTTGGAAAATTTCCCGTTTTATTCTATAAGAGAAATCAGATTTTTATATGGACGTTAACCTGTCAATAGCAGTCCATGTCATACCAATGCGTATATTGATATGGCTTTCAGTCGATGAGACATTGCCACCGAAGTATGTAAAATGCTTAACTAATTATAGAGGGTGGCCATTTAATGATAGGATAGCCATATCTTAGCCACTAAAAGCAGCCTTTAAGTAAACATTAAAAGATTCATTATATGAAGTGTGCTCAATGTATTTGTATGTATTACTGTTGGGTTACTTGAATTACAAAATTCACTCGTCTTTCAGCTTCCTACTTTTAGAAATTCAAATTTAGCAACTCTGACCGAAAATTGCTTAAAGAGACATGTACAACAAGAGTTGAAAGAAACAGCTGTTTCTAATCTTTTGTTAGGAGTAAAGAAAAAAAAAACAACAACAAAAAACAAAAAACAAAACAAAAACGGTTAAATGCCATTGTTTGGGGAAAAAAACATTGTGAAAAGAAACGATGAGTCTAAATTTGAGGATCTTGCAAGTGACAGAAAAAATAATGAGCTCTTCCGAAGTCATTGTAGAATCTTATTACTTTGTGTAAGCTGTCAGTTTAAACTGATAAGTTTTAGAGAATCAATGGTATTATATCTAAACTTATACGTAGTCTGACTAAAATATATTGAAACTGAAGTTTTAAATGAATTGAATTTTAAAATTTGAAATTTAGAACAACACGTGTGTACTGCTGAGTAATTCATAATTCATAATGGAACGTTCTGTGTAATGTTATCAAGTTGGGCTGGCAAACTATTGTTACGCTTTGCGGGTTGATACGGTAACTGTATCTCCTGCTTAGGAATAAGATTCCCTTCCACAAAAGAAGGTTGTTCAGGGTAGGACACTAAACTGCATTTGATGATGAAGCTCTAGTTCCTGAAGTCTGGGGTGTGTCCCTTCGTCGCCATTACTCCCATGTCCACTCTGACCTGTTAGGGTCCTATTTAGGGGTCAAAAAGATATGTTTAAATATCAATCGTATTCGATATCACCTTGTGCAAAAAAAAAAGAAAGAAAAATCTCAAGCAACTTCACAAATATAAATATGAATGAACAATAAACGTGATTCCCTAACCTCAAGACATAGAATAAACCAAAACGGGTTGATATGCCATGAAAATCAATCAATCAATCAAACTATTATTAGTGATGCTGTGTTAAACAATAATAATAATAATAATAAATCTATCTCTTGATAAGTCAGTTCAAATTAAAAAGAAAGAAAGAAAGAAAGAAAGAGAGAAAGAAGTCTCTATACTTTTTGAACAGCAGTGTTTGTACAAGTGCAATACTTCCATTCTTGCTCTGTGCGATTTTTTCTTTTTTTCTAAACTGAAAATTCATATTGAAAATAATATGTGAGGATATTGAAGACATTAAAAGTAAAAAAAAGAGCATTTCACCACCTCAAAAGTGAAATTTCTGAGGTCCTTCGACCAATGAAAAACTCTCGGAAGTGTCATAAATGACAACAGTATTATTTTGGAGAAAATTAACTTTTCATTCCTTTGTTTATATCTTTCTTGATAAGCGCTCATTGATAACTAGATACTGGTGATACATGGCCACAAGTATATAGCTATCAGTTAGGATCGAAATATCTAATAAGGTTATACAAGCCTCACTTTATAATCACTGCACTTGGCGAGATCTCCTGATTTACAAAATAGATCTGGTCTCGATTCTAATTTTGAACCAGAAGGTAAGTAGGCGAGATATTCCCTTCCGCATTCTGGACGCTTTAAGTGGTGTTATGGTTAGTTCCGCTAGCCAACCATTATTAATAAGTTAAAATCTCACTAGGTGTCCAAGACAAATGGCCATGCGTCATGACTAAACAGAGCTTAGTATATAACTCCGGCATTCTGTCTCATTTAAAAAATTAGAGTAAATTATATTTGACATATTATATTAGTAGACACTGTTACTGAGGTATGAACTTACTGATCTATTGTTAATGACTGTCAAGATTTACTAATTAACCTATAACACAGATTCTTATTAACTTGTAACACAAACCCCTCTTGCTTATTAACCTATAACACAGACCCCTCTTGTTTATTAACCGAAAACACAGACCCCTCTTGCTAATTAATCTATAACACAAAACCCCTTGCTTACTAGCCTATAACACAGACCCCGCCCTTGTTTATTAACCTATAACGCAGACCCTCTTGTTTATTAACTTATAACACACACCCTCTTACCACCGCGGCTATGGATTAAATAGAACTGCAGCTGTTTTCCAACAAGTACGGTTTTGTAATTGAATAACCTACGAAGGTTGAAATGCCATTAAACAAAAAACAAAAACAAAAAAAAAACAAACCCCACAATGGTAACGTTTTTATGTCTAAGTGTTCTTTTTCTGATATTTATATCATTGAATAAACCTTAACCCTTCATTGTAAAACAGTTATTGTTAGCCATAGATGATGTAACTTTGTGTCAAGTTAAGATTAGTACACGTGTATGCACTTCATCGTAGGGAAGTAATCTAAAGCTAATCATCGAAATCATTATAACCGTAATAAGTTCGAATCTTACTAGGTGATCTATATTGATATTTTTTATCTGTTAAAGCTAAGTTCTATATTCTATGTATCATAGTCACCCATAGAAATGACTTTTAACCTTCTCTGAAATTATTATTACTGTACTTGATTACAGCCTCACTTGCATCATCGTTTCAGATTAAATATAGAAAATGCCTGTTGACTTGTGGCTGAGATAGTCGATTAATTCTTACTTCTTCATGAGTTCTGTGTTTGAACCAAAGTGAGAGATAGAATTTTAAATGCAGGTTTTCAAAGCTAGCATGTTACATCTGCACAAAACACTGGCACAACAAGATCCCCGTAACCTTATTTCTCCAAACTTTATCTCGTACCATACAAAGTAGCGTTTAATAAGCGTTAATTGATTGATTGATTTTTACGGCGTGTCAAGGCGTCTAGGGTTATGTTATGCCTAGAGGTTACAGAATCACCTTCATTGTACGTTCATATTAACATATTTTGTGTAATTGTTTATTAAGAGAATTTTTCTTTACGCACGGTCCTATCGAATACGAATAATTCTATTCAGTTTTATTTGACCAATACATCGGACCATGACTGATAGTATGGCTTCGGGTTTGTGAAGGCCTGCAAGTGATAGTAATATAGCGGTATTCTGCACACCCCAGATCTCTAAAAGTGGAGTCTCATCATAACATACAGTTTACTATTATACCAAGGGCATCCGTTACGGGGGCGATCTTACGCCCATGTAGGGCAAACAATCAACGTATTCTAAGCATCGTCTGCATAACGTAATAATATTAGAATAATCTTAATTGTCCTTTAACTTATATTCGACCCCAAACAGAAGCATGGCCGGGGGGAGATAGGAGAGTAGCTATTTGAAACACCTTAAATCTTGAGCCACTGACTGGCTTTCTCCTGACAAATATAATAAGAAATCTGATATGTTGGCCGGAACCAAACTTATATTGGCCCCCAAATTTCTAGCTATGAACCTGATTCCACATAAATATGTGATACATTTCAAAAATTTGAATAGAAGATGGTTAACATCTCTGGTAAAGTCGATATCCAAATGAAGAAACATAAATTGGCTGAAAGAAAACTTCAATTCGGTTAAAAATAAAATAATTCATACTGACATGTAAAACCAACTAAATGATATATTACTCATGGAAGCACAAAAAATAGAAAACAAAAACAAACAAACAAACAAACAAACAAAAAAACACAAGAACAACTCCAAACATGCTAATCAAAAGCAAAGGGAAAAACCATGATTATGTAAATGAAGATTACTCATGCCGCAGTCAGTTTTTAGTAAATTAAAATATTTGCTTTTTTGAAGAAAAAGAAAAAACAAAAGATTTCTGAGGTTCAACTTTATATTGGATTTACCAATCGATGTGTATATTCACGATGGAAAATACATATGAAAAGTTTTACTAAAATATCGAAGAATTGAAGTCATTTTGGGAGATAGATTCACGAGGAATTTTTTGGACTATATCGGATAAAGACCCTATTTGAAATCCAGCGTTATCATGGCAAAACAATTAATAACATTGAAATATCGTTATGATCAGTTCAAACTTATTTTAGTTTTGATCTCATGAGCACGAGAAAGGCATGATTCAATTCCTTCTCCTTACAGCAACGTATTTAATAATAGGAGCACTGAAGTCTTCCTTGAAAGTCAGAGAAAAACACTTCTAAACACAAATTTCAAATTTCTAAATTCAAATTCCAAAATTCAAAGACTGTATTCATAGAAATCGGTGAAACAAGCTTAAAGTAAACCCTTAAATCCGACACTGTCTTCAAATTTGTTCTTGCAACTCTGGCGCCAAAATGATTATTAAGCCGTGTGGACCCTTGCTCTTTCTCCTCGACAACATATGACGCCTGTAAAGAATTAACTTTTATGAGTGTATGTTTTCCATACAAACTTGCTCAAATATGTGCCTTGTAGCGTGAGCAAGGTATTCTCAGATCCATTATCTCGGAAGAGTGACGAATATTACAGAAATACAAGTGGCGAGGTGCGAACTCACTAGCGAAACTATTCCGCAGATCGTTATTTTATGGCTTTCTTGTTGCATCTGACTGCCCTAATTTCACTATGTACTTCTTGATACAACAAATATATGGGTTATATTGATGTGACTCCAACATGGCCGCGATGTCTTTATATTACCATAAAATTTCTTTACTTTATAAGTTCCAATTAAGGAGATAAAAGAGAAATGCCTCTGGAGAAAGCATAGCGACTATCAATTATCTATCTATCTATCTATCTATCTATCTATCTATCTATCTATCTTAGTCTGTTCATATCTACCAATCTCAGTCTACTCATATCTACTTGTCTCAGTCTGTTCATCTCTATCTATCTATCTATCTATCTATCTATCTAATCACCTATTTTTTAAAATTTCAAATTAAAAGTAAAGAAAATACCGCTAAGATATAGTGTAAACTGATAAGTATAATGAAATAGTATATAAATGCATAAAAAATATGGTTGCAAATCAGCTCAAAATTTTATGTTGATAAGTGAAAGAAAATAAACTTACCTTTCATTTTTCACCAGAAAAATATGGCCTTTATCATTTTAGTACAATCATTATGTCAAGCTAACTTAGAATGGTAATCACGAAAACCATTCTAGTGATTCCAACACTCGTTTTTTTTTCTCGTGTTCGTTATGCGAGGTTTGTTTCTTCACTAATAAATAGTCACACGCACACATACATAAAGACGTTAGCATTCACACACACACACACACGCACACCCACACACACACACATGAATATGAACGATGTCAGAAAAGTAAGCCAAAAACTCTTACTAATCGAACATGCTTATTGCTATACGGATAAAATATTATACATACGTTACCAGGACTACTATGTTACTTCTTCCTGAAGTTGCTATTGAGGTCGAGGCACTTATTCCATCAATGCACGAGAGCACGAATTCCCTTCTCGAAGAATGTGGCATCAAATAAATTGTTCTTTTGTCAGTTGCTTTGGGACCGACGCTGATATTCCAACTTTTCGTATTCGAATTCAAGGATCTTCGATTTAGAAAGATCAAGTCCGCAGCCATATCACAGAGTTTGTCTTCCATCTTAAATAAGAACTTCAATGTTGTCTTGGCACAAGAAGTTGGTATATTCGAAGAATTTCATGTTACTTTTCGAACATCCCTCGCCTATATATATATATATAAAATTCATTTTTTAAATAATAAGCAAAAATTGCTTAATGCCGGTGATAAAGCATGTATATGTAAGTTAGGATAACGTTGACACATTGTCAACGACATTGCTGACTGTCAGTTTTTTGTCTATGCGATCATTAGACTTGATCAACGCATATATATATATATATATATATATATATATATATATATATATATATATATATATATATATATCTGCCTTGGTGGCTGAACGAAAAAAATCGATGCATAAACCTTATTTACTTGTTAATATTTTATAATTTCGACCGTTTTTGTTCTTATGCCAAAATCAAAAGAATGTTTAGAAAACATATATTTAAAAAATTGATTAAACTATCTAGGCTACGAAGGTAAAGTAAGCCGTCATATTGAGAAAAATCGAACGTTTTTAACGACATTCATTCAATTAGGTTATAAGATCACGGTTATTGTTTAACAATTTTTAACATTTAGAAATAATTAAAAAAACTTTTTAGTTAAAGATATAGTAATTAGATATATTGACGTTAGTAAGGATCTTTTTTCTAATTCATCATTCGACGTTGCTGTGAGTGTTTATTGAGAATTTAATGTCTTGTTGGGTGACTTAATTTAATACTAAATCTCTCGATGTTAGTGTTTCAAGACATAATATCCATCTGTTCTTCATTATTTTCTACTAGTGGTGATATATATATATATATATATATATATATATATATATATATATATATATATATATATATATATATATATATAGATAGATAGATAGATAGATAGAGACAGAGACAGAGACAGATAGATTGATAGATAGAATGATGGATAATGTAATTTATAATGATTTAGAGATTTTATTGTTTGTTTATAGTTGTTTATTCTATAACTGAAAGGCCATTTTGATTTGCCTGTATTTTTAGCAGTACATGTCTGTCATTTTCTCTGTTGCTTTATATATATATATATATATATATTATATATATATATATATATATATATATATATGTGTGTGTGTGTGTGTGTGTGTGTGTTTGTGTGTGTGTGTGTGTGTGTGTGTGTGTGTGACAACAATACATATTTTACCGTGATGGTACGTAAATTCACGATTATAGTGTTTTGTAAAATGTCACTCATCTTCATTCATGAAATAAACTTAATCTTTCATTCATTAAAATTGCAACTAAATACAATATAATTATCCAAATGTTTAATATGACAAAAAAAAACCAAGTTTATGAATAGGATGTGGGTCGCATTAGAGTTTTAAATTATATTCAAAACTATTGCGGCGTAAGAATTTGAATAACGCACAAAATCATTATAAAAAAAAATTCTTATTTCAATTGAAGTCAAATGGATTAAACTCTGAAAATTATAATTTAGCATTTCAAAGAAGAAAGCAAAAAAGAAAACAGGTGAAATATCTGTTTGAATCCTGTTTAAACTTTATTCATGTAATTATCAAAAGAATAGAATAAAAATAAAAGAGCTTATTATGGAAGGTATATGGAATTATATACGTCCTCGTTAATGTTCTTAATGGAAATTATTTGTTAACTTTCGCTCACCTCATATCAACTCAAATATATTTGTTGCACTACATGGACGCTAACAAAACGGCTGGAGAAGAAACTAGATGGCAATTACACAAGAATGCTGCGTGCAATCCTGAACAAGTCCTGGCAGCAACACCCCACAAGACACCAACTGTACGGCCACCTGCCCCCTATCACGAAAACTATTCAAGTTAGGCGAACCAGACATGCAGGACATTGCTGGAGATGAACTCATAAGAGATGTACTCTTATGGATCCCCACACACTGCCGCGCAAAAGCAGGACGACCAGCACGAACGTACATTCAGCAGCTATGTGAGGATACAGGTTGTTGTCCTGAAGACCTACCTAGGGCGATGAACGATAGGGAGGAGTGGCGAGAGAGGGTCAGGGATATCCGTGCTGCCAGCACGATATGATGATGATGATGATATTTGTTGCATTTAAAATACGGCAATCAATATGCAGACCGTTGCATATTAGCAATCAATATGCATATTATGCGATCAATATGCAGACCGTTGCATATTAGCTTTTTACTATTTCTTATTTATCGGTAATTGATTATAAAATATCCTTGCATGCATATGCATAGTAATAATACACGAGGATATATATATATATATATATACATATATATATATATATATATATATATATATATATATATATATATATATATATATATATATATATATATTTGTGTTTGTGATATGCTCAAAATTCAGGTCATATTTTTTCCAGAAATTTTCTTACTGATTCACCATTTAACGCATAGACTCACGTGTGTGTGTGCGCGCACACACACAGACACACACAAACAACGACACACACACTCATACACTCACACACACTCACACACATACATATATATATATATATATATATATATATATATACAGAGAGAGAAATATTTACTTTTGTCTCTGTCTGTCTGTCTGCCTGACTGATTCTATCTCTATCTCTCTCTCTCTCTCTCTCTCTCTCTCTCTCTATATATATATATATATATATATATATATATATATATATATATATATATTCATATATATATATATATATATATATATGTATTAGTGTGTAAATGTTAGAATATTTCAAAAATATTTTATCAAATGTAACATATGATATGTTAAAGAGACACAATCTCCCCAGATGTTCAAGTAAGGTTTGGTTTGGTTTGTTTGGTTTTATGGCATATCAACCTTTGTAGGCTATTTAACGCCAAATCAATTTTTATGTAAATAATCAATTCTATTGAAAACAGTTCAGTTTAGCATAAGTACACAGTTTAATTGTCAAAAACATTTCCATTTCAAAGTATTTAAGCAGTTATATGTAATAATTCAGTTAAGTGTAAATACAGTTTTAATGTCGAAAAACAGTTCAATTTGAGATAATTCAGGTAGACATAAGCACGCAGTTTAAGTGTAAGTACGGTTTAATTGTCAAAAACATTTCTATTTCAAGCTATTCAGTTTACTCAATTCATTTTAGCATAAGTATGCTGTTAGTTCTATTTAACCCATAGATAGGGCCCTATCAGGTGCTACCACTCCGGGCCAGAGTGGACCTGGGAGGGATGGCAATGAAGGGGTACTCTGCATTCCCCAAAGCTCCAGAACTGCTGGAACCTCACCATCAGATTATTTAGTGTCATATCCAGGACACTCGTTAGGGGGGGTCTTACCCCTCTGCAGAGAAGCAGTCGGTGTATTCTACAGCCCCAGCCGACTGGGCAAATGTTCAAGTAAGGATAAATTTCTCCACGTAATGTACTCTATTGTAATGTACTTTGCATAATGTACTCTTATGCAATTATACTTATGCGCATTGATAGCGACGAATGACGTGTAATCTTTCAGGATATTTGAATCTTCAGTGACGAACCATTCTTATCGCATAATTATCTCCCACAGCTGATCACAAAAGAGGCGACAGACATCAGGGGATTAAAATTATTAAAGCGTTTATACTCAACGATACAAATCATTCAATTTAATGAAATCACTTACTCACAATTATTTAATACTAGATGGTGTAATTGGCATTGCTCGAACAAAAATAAACATCTAACCAAGTGATGCTCTAACGGCGGGGCTTGCAATAAGCTGAGTGCATACCCCGAGGAGGTCTACCCTAAAAAAAGAGATGTCCTGGGTATGAAATTGGACTGCATCTGATGATGAGGCTCTAGTTCTGGAGATCTGGGAAGTGGGGAGTAGACCATTATTGCCATTAATCCCAAGTCCACTCTGATCTGATGGAGTAGTAGCTATCAGGGTCCCACATGTTTGGGTCAAAAATATGCTTAAAGATTATTCGTACGTGAAATGACTGTGTGCAAAACAAAACTTCTTTCAAAAACAACTACACACAAATTTAAATATGATCGTGCTATTAACACGATTCTCTAACCTTTAGGCATAAAATAACCCTTGACGATTTGATATACCGCTAAAATTAGTCAAAACATAATCTAACCAACAGATCCTAAGAAACTGGTAGATAAAGAGTTAAAAGTTCTAATATACGAGGTACATACGATAAGTTTCAAGACTTTTTTCGTATAGGCATTTAGAATTGTCGTAGACTCTTGAAAATTCACTATGTTATTGCTATACATCATATAAGATGACTGACCAATTTTTATGATTTCAAGTTCAAATGAACAGCTACAGCAGCAATTGGAATATACCATACTAAAGCCATACTAAAGCCTGATTGTCACTGCTGGTGAATTTCAAAAATGCAATCTGACCCTTTACTTTAGAAGAACGATATGCAATACAATTCTGTTTTAAACTTGGAAAAAATACCACAGAAACGTATGGAATGCTTCAGACTGCTTTTCAACCATCTTGTATGAATCGAGCATCAGTTTTTGAGTGGCATAAGAGATTCAAGGAAGGCAGGGGGTCTGTGAGGGATGATGAGAGGTGTGGGAGAAGTAAGGAAGTCTGTACACCAGAGTTGATTGGCCAAAGGGTTAGGGTTACTATGTTGAGGTTTTAAGGGAGTTCAGAAAGAGATTCCTTGGGAAGAGGCCAGCACTCTTCAAATCGGGTCAGTGGCATTTCCACCAGGACAATGCACCAGTCCACAACTCCATCCTTGTCACAGACTATTTGACCAAGATGGGCATCAAGACAGTTGCTCATCCTCCCTATTGTCCAGATCTTGCTCCCTGTGACTTTTGCTTATTACTTAATCTCAGAGGCTGTCGTTATAATAGCAGATTGAAGAGATGAAAGAGGCTGTGACGAAGGTCATTGACACGCTCACACAAGAGGACTTCCATGTAGCCTTCCAGAAGTTGATAGAACGGTACAACAAGTGCATTGCAGCCGGAGGAGATTACTTCTAAGGGGACTAGAGTTTCATGTGTGTACTATCAATAAAAGTGCCCATATGAAAAAAGTCTGGAAACTTATCGTATGCACCTCGAATATCGTATTAAAAAAAAGAAGATACGAATGAGAGTTCTGATTCTATTTACCCAACCCCTCCGCTCGGGCAGGATATGGCACAAAGTCAATTTTTAAGCGGAGTTTAACAGGTTTGAATTCAGAGTTTTCCTTCTCCTAGACTAGTTGCCTCACCAAGGCGGAAGAACCTAGTCTGTCCTACTATTTACCCATAGCTGGAGGGAGAATAATTGGATTCATACCTTTCCCAAGTGTATTAGTGCTATGTGAAATGCAATCAGTCAGGTCCAGGATTTGAACTCGTGTCGCCGTGTCCAATGAGAGTTCTGATAAAACGCAAATCGGTTAATGTTTGCAGTCTTTCCTTTTGGGGTAAGAATGAAAAGGTTTTTGGAGATTCTAAAATACTTTTATATTACTGACGCAGTATGGAAAGTCAGGAAATGAATAAGAAAATACTACGCTCCTTAAAATGTTCCATTATATTTCTGACGCAATATGAACAGTAAAGTATTAGCTAGGATGTTGTATGCTTCTAAAAAACTCAATTATACTTCCTTACTTCATCCGATAACCTTAGAGATCAGAACCAACGTCATTCAATACCTCCAATTGTGACATCGAGGGAAATATTTTAGCATTCCATTATCTCTTTTCATTTGACCGGAAAGAGCAGTTTTGATCCCAAACGAACTCGTTGTAACCTTGAGGTTAGTACTATATATCCCATGTTCAATCTATTGCTAAGGTATCGTTATAGACTAATATTTATATCCGCCAAGGTTCAGCTGTTTGGCCACCTTTAAGAGGCAGTCATTATTATTGATTTTATGATTATCGTTTTACACTGGCTTAGTTATCGAAAAAACAAAACTATTTCTTTGGAAATGCTATACAAACAGAAAATCTTTCTTATGATAACTCCCGCTCAAATACCAAGTAAAATATTCATGTAATTTAATTTAAACGAAAATAATTCTACGTTTCTAATTAGAATAGCAGAAATATTAACCGTTGAGTGATAAGAAAAAAATGCTGAAAACTATGAGACCAAAAATAAAAAAAATTACCATCTGACCTTTGACCTTTGAGGAACTGGTTGATGATATGAGAAGAAAAAGAAGGCTATCATCAAGTGTTCATGTTGAATGAATATGCATTTGTACTCATATACATTTCTGCAAGTATATATCCATATACACACATACTCATAAAATTACTGTTATATCCACATTTCTTGATACATTCATACACACATATACGCACACACACACGCACACACACACACGCACGCGCGTGCATACAGAGAGACAGACAGACACGCACACACATATATATATGCATAGTCGTACACTTTAAACATATCACAAACTCATACTTATGCATATGTATGCGTATATATGTGTATTTGTGTGTGCTTTCATGAACGCTTACCTGTAAATACGCATTCATACATGACATTTAAACCCCTATCTATATTTTATACTGAACAACCCGAAAGCCCGTTGGATTTATGTTGTAAAAGTGGTCCAAGATAATGTTAGTCATCCTATTGAGGAAAGAGTGAATGATTATAGAGTGTCTTCTTTATATTTAGTATATCAGTACTTAAAAATATAATTGCAAATTGAACTGGAAATTACTTTGTTCTTTAAGTTAGATCAAGTTAGATGTGTTTTACAAAACTCTCACTGTGACGTCTGCTGAGAAGTAAGACCAACGGAAAGTGGGTATCTGCGTAGCTGGCAAGGCTCTAGTTCTGGAGATATGAGGAGGGTAATGTCCCTTATATTTCCACTACTTTGACTGTAGTGGTTGCATCTATCTGAGTCCCACCTATGCATTGAATAGATGTATTAACACATTATTTGTATTTGGTGGGAATAATTGATATCATAAGTCAGTTCGAAAGAAATCCTTTAGAAACGGCACAAAAAAATTTACGTATGTATGTAAAAGGTACGCCATTCCCTGACTTTTATAATTTGATATCATTTGTGGCACACACAGAGGCACAGAGGCTCACAGACACACACACACAACTATATATGTGTATAATGAAGATTCTATTATTATTTATATTACAGTATAATGAGGTTATAGGTATGGGTATTCTATTTCATTAGTATAAAAATAGCCAACTACGATATTGCTGTAGAATCCTAAGGTTCTCCCAGAAAATTATATATATATATATATATATATATATATATATATTATTTTCTAGGGTATTAAAGGGATATTTTATAGCATCAAATACAGTAAACACACACACACACACACACACACACACACACACACACACACACACACACACACACACACACATACAAATGGTGCTTATACCTCCTTGCTTAACAGTCAGAATTATAAAGTACGTTTCAAGGGTAAAGTGGAGCAATCCAGGGAAAGGAGTAGCACTCTCCCCTACACCTCTGAGTTGTAGCTATTGAAAGGACCCTTCTGATCGTCTTCGACTACGGTCACCAACTTTATTTACTTACACACACACACACACACACACACACACACATATATATATATATATATATGTGTATGTGTGTGTTTGATTAAATAAAAAAGACAAATTTTGTCTGTATAATCTATTTAAGATCCTTTCAAGTTTTCTGATATGTGTCTTAGTTTAACGTTGAAATTAATGGATGAATTTCCCTAAACTGCCTCGAGCGCTTTCGGACCCTTCATAGACCTTCATCAGGAGTTGCTTGCTGGTGTTTGGTGTGTTTGTTTTTTTAAAAGAGTTTTGAAAGTTTTTAATAGTTTATACCATAAAAAAATATGGGAACGCAGAGTTGGATAAAACAGGGTAACTGATGTAATTAAAAAAGGGAATGCTATCAACGCAAATAGAATACTATAGGAATACGGGATTAAAAAAAAAATTTGGAAATTCATCTACCAATTCCAACCTGAAACTAAGACACATATCAGAAAATTTGAAAGGATCCTTAATAAAATATACAGACAAAATTTGTCTTTATCATTTAATGAAAAATGCTTAAATGAACGACTGCTGCCAAACCACACACACACACATACACACACACACACACACACACACACACACACACACACACACATATATATATATATATAAATGGCATTCACTATTTTCAAAATAATAAGATAGGCAATGAGTAGTGTTGGCTGCAGTTGGATGCATGTACTTCGTTGAGTCTCGTGTTTAACGGAGTGTAATGTACAGTGGGGCAACAATTGTCTTCAGTCAAATGCATTCACTTTAATGTGGCACTTAGCTAATGAGAGAACTCTGTAAACTTGCTTTAATGGTAGAATATTGGTTTAATTTTAACATGTTTTAATTTTTCATTTAATATGAAAATTAAGGTGTCAGATGTAGAGTTCGACTATTTTAGAAGAAACTCTATAACAAGATAAAATTCAGTTTCACAGATAATAGCCCAGAGATAATTCTGAGTATTTTTATTTTGAAGACTTTAATGGGATATATGATGGCATCAAATTCAGGACAGACAGACAGACAGAAAGACACGAACACGTATATAATTATCTGTTGACCATATCTAATGATTGCAGTTTTCGTTCCCTCGAGAAGATTGCATGAAATTGATATTATATATATATATATATATATATATATATATGTAAGCACACACACACACACACATATATATATATATATATATATATATATATATATATATATATATATATATATATATATATAGGCATGGATGCATTTCTTTTGAGAATATGATTGCATTTGAATAACGGACGAAAAACAAAAACATTTTACATACAAAATAAAACGCAATACAACCCCACCCCGCCAAAAAAACAAGAAAAGCCAGTTTCATGATTTCAAAGGCAATTTTAGTCTGCTTTACGAAACGATGATATATTATATAAAATTTATAGGTACAATAACAACAAATTAAAAGAACAATAAAAACAACATATGAATAAATTTCTCGGAGAGAAAACCAAGCAATCAAGAATAAAAGTCATTTTCTTTTAATGATGTTCTTCACAAACATTCAAACAAAAATATGTGGAGGATAGCAAAATATATATATATTTTTTATACTCTTTAGATCTTTTAATATAAAAAATCGCGTCAACTTTAAATGTACAATGTTAGAAATTTTACACACGTGGCTGGACAAGATAAGAAAAATATTCTGGATCCGACGAATCACTAGTCTTTATAATTATTTACTCTAAAATTAGTCTTTTCGGTGGCCAACCATCAAGATTCAATAACAGTGACGGTGATTTTTATGTCTAGCGGCCTCACCTTGCAAATGTCAAAATGTGAATCGGTGAGAAAATAATTGTGTATATCAAAAGTAGTTTTCGTTTTTTGACAGAACTTTACTCCAAAGATTATGTACATAGCTTATTCCCATCAAAAGCATTTTCCTTTTTTACATTTACTCCTATAGAGTTTTTCACATCAGTGTTAGCCGATGTTTTTTCACTGGAGTTTGAGTGACAGCAAGTCTCCTCAAGTCTCCAGGACTCATCTCAGTATTCTGGCCGTCCTCAGCAATGCCGTCGTTTGGATAGTCTCCATCCGTCCACCAATTTCCAAGTCCTCCAGGCCCTTTAATAATCCTTTAGTTACTGTGCCTAACGCACCAATCACAATTGGCACAATCGTACTTTCAAGTTCCACAGCTTTTTTATTTCTCTAGCAAGGCCGAGGTACTTATCCTTTTTTTCCTTTTTTACATTATTATTATTATTATTATTATTATTATTATTATTATTATTATTATTATTATTATTATACAGTTGTACTTATATTTCATGTGTAAATATGACAGATAAAAATATTGATATTGTACAAATCTGTTGAAGCTGTTCTCAGAATCTGCGAAGTTGAAGAGAAAAAAAAAACAAAATGTGGTATGATAAGAAAATTTTTTATCGAGGCCGAAGCTTTAAAGATGTTATTATTTGATTATTTAAAAACCAAATTAAGATGTGTGAACCGAAAGTTATATGTATCTAGACCAGTGAACCTCAAGCCTTCACCAACACGAGTTGGAAAAAAAAAAGAAAGAAAAAGTAATGAAATAAAAACATTAATAATTAAAAATAAGATAAAATAAAATGAAAATAGATAAAGCTTGTCTTGATATTTTTTGATAAAACATTTTTGCGAAACACAGGATTGTGCAAGTGGAAAATGTTTACCCGAACTAGGAGCTTCTTGCAACGTTTTTCTTTTGAACATTATTCTCAAGGGAAAGAATTGAGCATGTTGAGACCTTTGAAAGAAAGACACTATCAAAAAGTGTTTTAGAGGTACTTATTCCACTGGAAAACTCACTGGAATAAGTCAGTTGAAAGCCAAGGATCCTATTTTGAAGAAAATTTGCGTTTCATTCATTTTCCTGTCTTGTAAAAAACAATTCTTAATTTTAAAGACCTCAGAGAGATATATTATTTTTGAGTGGTGTGTCTGAATTTTCAGATAAAGAACAAAAGCTTAGCAATTTATCTTTTTCTGATTTTTGTTTCATAAAAGTTTGATTTAAAATTTCATAATCATCTCAGAAGTAAAATGTAAATACATTCTGTATCTTTTGGGAGTAGTTATTTCCTTGACTATTAGAAACACTCACATCGTTTTTTTTTTGTTTAATCTTATGGCATATCAACCAATGTTGGTTATTTAATGCCGAATACTGTTTTTACATATATATTAAATATTTGACTTGTAAAAACATTTTGTAAATACACACAATAAAATGATCAAACAATTCTATTTCTAACAATTTAATTCAGCTTAAGTCAGAATTAGATGGTTCGAAGTATTGCTTTGTATTACAAACAATTCAATTGAATATCAGTCATTTGATTAAACACAGTTAAATAATCAAAAAATTCTATTTCGAAGGATTCAATTTAATATAAGTCATTTGTTTTCACAGTTCTATTGGACCCTACAAGGTACTACTACTCCAGGCCAGAGTGAACCTGGGAGTGAAGGCAATGAAGGAGTACTCCGCATTCCCCGAAGCTCCAGCAGTACTGGAGCCTTACCATCAGATTTTTTTATGTCTTATCCAGGACACTCATGGAGGGAGAGGTCTTACCCCTCTGTAGAGATGCAGTCGGTGTATTCTACAGCCCCAACCGACTGGGCTAACGCATATTGGAGGCAATAATAATGGCTAAACATTCGGTAAGTCACGAATTCATGCCTCTATTTAACCCAGGAAATCCTAATTTTCTATAACAATTGCATTACCAACAATGCTACGAGAACTACTGATATTACGAAAACTCAAGTCACACCGCTAAACCCATCCCTCAGCCAAGTCGCTGGGGCTTAGATGACGCAGATAATATATCCCCAAATGTCGGGTAATAATCTCTCCTCTACCAAGAGGGTGTCCTGTGTATGACACTAAACTGAATCTAATGCTGCGGTTCCAAGTCTAGAGATCAGGGAAGTGTATAGTACTATTTCGTTGTCATTGCTCCCAGATCTACTACCTGTAAGGGTTTCATTTGTGCGTCAAATACATCTGTTTAAGAGCTTTTCCTGTTGGATAGGACCGTGGGCAAAAAAAAATATTTTAAGAAGCAACAAGAAAAATTGTAAATATGAACGCACAAGGAATACGATTCCAGAATAATTTGGCATAAAATAATCCTAGATAGGTCGAGATTGACAGAGAAACATATAACCTAACCTAGTTTGCTTGTTGGGTCTCTACTTCTGTTGAGTGCCTTGGGCAATAATAAACTAACAAATCACATCCCTCTCCAGGTCAGGTTTGGACTTAGAGGTTTCCTTCTAGACTGGTTACCATACCAAGTTTAAAGAACCTAGACTGTCTTTCAATTTCTTCATAGCTGATGGGAGAGTATTTCCCAAGGGCATTAGCGCTATGTGAAATGTAAAACAGCTAGGATCAAGATTTGAACTCGAGAAGCCGATTCCAAGAGGGCTTCAATGATCGACACGCTGCCCAATCAAATTAATCAAACCCTTTTTTCTGTTTTCACCTCTGTCTGCGATGAATGTCTTTATATGTTTAGAAATATAACATCTTATTGATCTCTAAGATTTTTTTCAATATTTAATTTAGTTATCACTCTTGACTAAAGATAATATTGATTAGGTTTTAGTCTTGGATCTTTATCAATAAAACATCTATTTTTAATCAAATTTCATACCGAGGACAAAATATTGAAAATCAACAAAGATCATAAGTCTGTTTGATCTAGTTAGAATTTCACTGTCATTTGCGTCAATATCTCTTAAATTTGTCGAAATCATTAAGGACGCTGTAAATAAGCATTAATATTCACTGATCGATTCATTTTAGTTGTCAGATTTTCTTTGGATTTTATACTTGAATATAAAATTATTTCAGCAGAAATAAGCCTTTTTATTCACAATTTCAAATATTTTAAATAAAACTGATCATCATCATATATATATATATATATATATATATGTGTGTGTGTGACTTTGTGTGTGTGTGCCTGTCTGTGTACCTATGTATGTGGAGAATGTTTCAGAAGAATCAATATCCTTTCATAATCAAATAACTTGACTAATTCTCTTTCAAATGATTTTAAATTTTAACAACATGTGAAGAAAAAATTCAAAATTCTGTGTTTAATGTTGTATGTTTTTCCATATCTAGAAATGCCGTACGTTAGAAAAAGAAAAGGTGTTTAAACATGAAACCTCAAATTTTGAATTCTTTCTTCAGATGCTGTTAAAATGTTGAAATCACTTGAGCGAGAATGGGTCAAGTTATTACATCACGAAATGATAACAGTTTTTCTGAAACACTCTTTACATATCAGTTCATACTACTTTTTTCTAAACACAGTGTTTCATCTCAGATGATATCAGATTTTTTGAAAAACCCTTAATATTTTACAGTTGTATGTTTCGCTTCGAAAGAGGTAAGCACACATCGTGGTGACCGTGGGTTAATGGCTATCGTCATAGGAAATAGACACGGCGACACGAGTTCAAATCCTAAACGAGACTGATTGCCTTTCACATAGCACTAATACCCTTGGGAAAGGTATGAATCTAATTATTCTCCCTCCAGCTGTGAGTAAATAGTACGGCAGACTGGGTTCTTCCGCCTTGGTGAGGCAACTAGTCTAGGAGAAGGAAAACTCTGAATTCAAACCTGTTAAACTTCGCTTAAAAATTGACCTTGTGTCATATCCTACCCGAGCGGAGGAGTTGGTAAATATGGTAAGCACACACCTGCTTATAAAATTTAACGATATTTACAATTGTGTACAAAATCTTGGTTGGTTGATTGACTGATTTTAAGAGCTTGTAACCTGTCTAGAGATTCTTTATACTCACAGGTTAGAAAATCGGTTTCATTATCAAATTTTTGTGCAGCTGTTAAACAGATCTTTTTCCATATGTGTATATTATATCAAATTTTTGCATCAAAAACTAATGATATGCACACAGTAGTATGGTTTCTTGTAGTGTTAATATCAGCAATTATATGATTTAAAGTTATTATTTCTATTTAATTGTTACTAATAATTCTCTTAGGAAAACATTAATGGTTTCAAGTAACTATTCTTAATATCCCTATCTAAAAAATGATTTTCCTACAGTCGAATACTTTCAAGTATTCCTATTTGATGCTTTTAACTTACACCCAGTTATATGGTTTCAAGTATTCCTTTCTAATAATAATAATTTATGCACTATTTTATGGTTTCAGTTAACAAATAATCTTTAGTAAGTAGTTTTATCTTTAAGTAATTACTCTTAATATATTTCATTTCACATAGTGATATGGATTAAAGTTTTCCAATTTTGTAATAACAATTTTTAAACATATCTATTTGATCTTGGGTGAAACCCTCATATGACTGAGTTGACTTGGGAGTAATATCAAGGAAGGTGTACTTCATTCAACCAAGGTCTCTATAACTAGAGCCCCACCGTCAGATGTAGTTTAGAGTCAGAATAGGACACTCCTTTTTGGTTGGGTCTAACAAGGAATATAGTCAGCGTATTCTATACCCTGCCGACTGGACACGAAATCTTCGATTATCCTGGTGCTTTCGAATATCACTGGTATGCACTTGACCAGTTTTGCAGAAACAAATATTAATCTCTTTTTGAGAAGTTTAGCGTTGAAGAAAAGAGTAGAATAAGTTTCATTTTTAATCATCCTGAGCCAGAGAGATGTTGCTTTTTTGATTTAAAGAATAAACCAAGTATGCTGATGCCGAACCTTAGTTCAAAATTGTTATCATACGTTACCAGTTTGTATCGTGTACAGCATATACCACTGAAAGATCGATAAAAAGTATTTCTTCCACTTTACATCAAAATCGATTCGCCCTGTTGACGGGAAATAAAATATTCTACCTGTATCCTCTGCAGAGGTGTAAGATAACACCCTTTCCAAAAGGAGTGTCCTATCTATGACAATACACTCCTAATGAAACTCTAATTCTAAAACTCTGGTGAGTGTTGAGTTCACTCTTATTGCTATTACTTTCAGGACAACTCTGACGCGGAGCGGTAGTACCTATTAGGGAACCATCTATAGATCTATTCGTAAATTATTTGTATCAGGGAGAAAAACTTGATATCATATAACCGTGTTAAACTCTTCCCCCTTAGAACAACTTTGAAAAAACTTACCAATGTAAATATAAACGTAAAAAATAAGCAGTTCTCTAACCGTTTAACATTAAATGACCCCAGACGGGTTGAGATGCCATTAAAATCAATCAATCTAATTCAACATGATAAAGATCACGAGGTTTGAGGATTCCATTTCTTAAATTAAAAAAAAAAAAGTTCTAAAATGAAATTAGACTTTTCATTTGACCCAAGATCAAATATTTGTCAGAAATTTCAGAGAAACACTAAATCATCTTTGATAGCGGGAGATGATTTTGACTTTTGTGCACAGAACGTTCGTTGGTTTCGGAGAATTGCTAACGGCGTATCAGAGAATGGAATGTCAAATGTCTCTTAAAAAGCATTGTATTATCGTCTTGATTCTTTGCTATGTAGTAGGATACTTCATGCAATAAGCATGGAGAGAGGTCCACCGGCATATTTTCTTACGAAGAAACGAGGTATCAAAGCCAGTTCAAAGCAATGGGTGACTCCCAGTGTTTGTTTCCGACAGCCAGAAGCAAAGTAAACGTACCAGTGCATGAGAAAGTGTGTCTAACATTTCTGAAGACAGAGTATATTAATTCGGTTATTTTTCATCGACTAGAATTTTCTTTCAATTCAAATATTCAATTTACTAATATATTATTGATTTTAATCATAAATGTAACATCTACAGTACCAATATACAATGGATATATTTACCTTTAACATAGATATCCTATTGATGAATATTCAGTAAATATAAAAGTATTAGTCATACCTCACACACTTAATATGCAAGGGTAAATCTGATTGATGGATTGATTTTAACGGCATGTAAATCCGGCCAGGGCAATTTCATGCCTAGAGGTCGAGGAATCGCGTTCATTGCACGTTCATATTTATATTCTTTGTGCAGTTATTTCCTATGTTGTTTTTTGTACATGGTCCTATGGAATATAACTAATTTTTAAATATATCTATTTGATGCATAGATGGTACCTTAGCAAGTTCTATGACTTCGGATAAGAGTGGAACTGCAAGTAGTGGCAATGAAGGAGTACTTTAAACTCCCTAGAGCTGTAGAACGGAACCTTCACCATCAGATTCTCCTTAATCTAATACACAGGTCACCTTTTGGTAGGAGGTCTTACCTCTCTGCAAGAAATACAATCCGCGTATTCCAAGCTTCACTGACCGGGTGGGAAATCCTGGATACATCAAACCCAATTTAATCAAGTATCAAAACATTTATTTGGTAACAGAACATTTTTTTCATCGCTCATTTTTACTTTGTTTAATTTTACCGTAATCTTATTCTCTGAAACTCGTAAATATTAATTTTTCTTTTGTTTATAATTAGTTTTGTAAAGGTGAAACTGAGAGCGACGTTGTATGACCTCCATTATTGTCAGGAGAATCAAATTAATATTGATCAAACTTAATTAGTTCGTGTCCAATTATTGATAAGAGAAAATCAAAACAAAGGAATCCGTAAAGTTTTGTAAAAAGACAACGGTTACAGAATATTTATTCAGGATCGAAATTTATATAAATACAGGTTTCACATTAACTAGGTTTTGATAATTATGATGTATGAATCGTGGATTTAATCTGTGCTTTCGAAAATTGATGGCTCTTCTTAATTTAGTTGGTAAGGAAGATATTGCTTGTATATTTTCAACCAAGGTTTCCCAAGGTTAAGGGGACGTGATTTTGAATCATACTCTTAATCATTATATCTTATCGGCGGTGTTTTTTGCTATCATAGAATAATTACCGAATGAATTGAAACTTAAAGATAAATGAAAATTCTTGTCAAACTTAATGGTTTTATGCAACTCGGTATGGTTTTAGTTATTAGATTACATAAGGAAATTTTCTATCTGGAAGACTACAGTGGAAAAAAGTCTTAACAAAGTTTCTGTGAATGAGTTTTGGGCTAAAAGAAGATTCCAGTGGAACCATAACCCTTTCATTCTCCGGATGTGAATCCTTGTGACAATTTCCTGATTCTAAAAATTAGTTGCCATTTGAGAACCGTTGAGAATATATAACAGGTTGAGATAAACAAACTGTAGTGTTAATTGAAGACTTCCAACATTGCTTCCACGTATGCGAACAAAATTATAATGGAAAGCAATCTTTTGGACTTTGGAAGATGAACTTTCAGAACATGCAGTCTTCCTGAAGAAGAAAGTAAATCTCATTTTTTCTCTTCTATTTTACACCTGACGAAAGTCGAAGAACAGAAATGATCTAAATGTTAGGATAAAAACACCAAGAAGAGTAAAAACGGTTTCATTTGTCTGATGAATTTAAGGATTTATGACTTTCTTATAAAATTGCTTTGAAGGAAATAATGTTGATTTGTAACTCGGATGATTACATAATATTTTACTATCAACAATATTGGACAAAAAACAGACACTGAAAAAAAAAGAATTGAAGAAACAAAAATTATATATGAGCTGCAATGCATATTGCAACATAATTCAAAAATAAGTTGAAATTAAAAGAAAAAATTACGTCAGCTGTTTTTTTCCTAATACTGTATCTCATTAATTAATTGATCGACCTTGTAAAGAACCTTGTAAAGGATACATCTTTACACACTTTGGATGTCGGGTAACACTTTAACACCCTAGAAATTAACTTACAACTGAAATCGCCCTTGTGGTTGGGACACTATTCTACAAAAGGGAGCTGCAGGATTGAACAATAACTAACAGACTAAAAGACCTTATTTCATTCTCCTGAAAAACAGGTGCATCAATCATTTATTTCGGTAATAACGTTAATCTATATTACCACGAAGTCTGAATCGATAAAGCGATATCCTAGTAACAAATAAGAACTTGATAACAAAGTTAATGATTTTCCAATTATCGATATCTAGGAGAAGAGATAATTACATACAAGGATTTCCCTGTCAATTAAGCCTCCTCTGTTGGCAGGAATTAGAATCCGCTGACCTTATCCCTTGCAGGGAAGTTAGTTACCCTAAAATGTGTGTCTTGTTATGACACTAAACTGCGTGTGACAATGAGTCTCACGTTTTGATATTTGGATAGTGTAGAGTACTCCTTGCCATTACTCCCAGGTTTCCTCTGAACCTCTTCGGTAGTACCTTTAATGATCCCATGTATAGGTAAAAAAAAATATCTAAAAATTATTTTTATAAGAGTGTACCGCATACAAAAGACTCTCTTAAGTAACAACTACAAAAAATTATAAAAATGAATCTACGATGAATACAATTCTCTAAACTCTAGGCAATAAATAATCCTTGTGGGTTGGCATTCGTTTAAACGAACAAATCAATCAATCAATCAATCAATCAATCAATATTCTTGGGAAATGTATGAATCCATTTGTCCCCAGCTATGAATTTAGACTGAGCTCTTTATCTTAGGTTAGGCAATTGGTCAAGGGGAAAGAAAATTCAAATCAGTTTTATTTCTCTTAAAAATTGACCACGTGTCATATTTTTCCCCAGGGTGAAGGGTTTGGGTAAATAGAGTTACTAGATCTGAGGAGATGTAATTAAATACCATGTTCTTTTTTACGGTAGAAGAAAGCAACTTCATTTTTTCTCTCGGCTTTAGATCTGACGAAGACCGAAGAATAGTTAGTCCGAAATGTTAACATAACCAAGAATGTCAAGGAGGTGTTCATCTGTCCATTGGATTTCCGATGATTTTGCTGATTCAAGGAACGACCACGATATATCATTTTATTATCCTTGCTGTTGGAAGTGTGAGAAATCAATCGTTTATGTTGTCGTAGAATTATATAACTGACACTATACCTAATTAGTTATTTCCCTACCAGTCAAGATAGTCGATTTTATACGTTGCATTATCTGGTGGAAATAACCGGTTGTGCTTTATTTTTCACAAAATATTTATCATTTTACAACTTATTTTACATGAAAGTATTCAGTAATATATTCTAATATTTTTGTCGATGATTTTAGAAGATAAACGAAATATTAGTTTAGTTTTTAAAATTATAGATTAGTTTTTTTTCAAGTCTTTCCAGACCCCCATTCAAAAATTACCTTTCTTTTTGTATTTCTTTCGGTCTTGGTCATTCTCCGTATCGTCTTCTCTACCCCCATCTGTTTCTTCCTTATCCTTTCTCTCTCTTCCAGATAAGCTTGACTTTAAACTTCAAGTATAAAAACCTACTTTCCTTTTTTTTCCTTTTTTCCCTTTCGCTTTAAACCATCCTCATGTATAAATTTACAGTATCTTTTTAACGTTTTTTATTGTTTTACCTCTCTTTTTATTCTATCTCAAAGATTTTTCTCCTTTTTTAGTCACTCATAAACCCAGTCTTTCTTTTATTATCTGCTTGTGTTTCATTGATCTATTTTTAGTGTATTCTTTAATACTATCCATCCTATTTCTTAGCTCTGTGATTTTATTTCACATGAACTATCCATTATAATTTTTAGGTTCTGACAGAAGTCTGACAGGAAAATCAGTTAAACAGAAAAACAAAAGTATACACGAATTATATATAGAAATTATATTTTATATCAAATCAGTTAAATCTGTTCACCAAAAATGAATTTTTGTGGGCAATATTTCTAGCTTGCTTACCAAAGTTCCTTTCTGTAGTTACAATCATATCCAACTTGCTTTGGGAGTCATTTTTTCATCTTATCGAATTTGTGTCCATTCTAAGTTTTTTCTTTTATATAATTCTTATAGCTATATCAACATAGCTATTCTCATTGTTTTTTTTACCTTGATTTGTAGAGCTGCTTTTTTAAATAAAAAAAAACAATAGACAAAACAAAACAAAAACAAAAACAAACAACTGATCCTATAGAACAAAAGCCAGCACCAAGAATGTGCATAAAAGTCATTAAAGTTTGATTAGTTGAATTTCATTTACTAAAAAGAAAACATACCTAGTTTTATAAGTAAATTTCTAGTGTTATATAACAATAATACCATGACAAGATATAAGGTTTCAAATATTAAAGTTTGAACTAAACGTGTCTCTCACTTCAAAAGAATATGTCACTTTGTACATGGATTTCTAATGGTGACTCTCAACAAATCCATCGATGAAATCACGTAAACGTTACAATAATTGAGATAAATGTAAGCCTATTAAAATATCACTAATTATAGATGAATTGTCATAAAATACCATATTTGACGGCTTATAAGATGGACCGCAGTTTGGTTAGACATTTAAGAAAGAGTTTAAACTACTAATGACAGGTGAAGGGTTTTCACTCTCAGGTACAAGGTGCATACGACAAGTTTCCAGACATTTTTCGTATGAGCATTTAAAATTGGTGTAGACTCTTGAAAATTCATTATGTTATTGCTATACATCTTATGAGATGACTGACCAATATCTATGATTTCAGGTTCAAATGAACTGCTACAGCAGCAATTGGAATACACCCTACTAAAGCCTGTTTGTCACAGCTGGTGAATTTCGAAAACGCAATCTGACACTTTAGAAGAACGATATGCAATACAATTCTGTTTCAAACTTGGAAAAAATGCCACAGAAGCGTATGGAATGCTTCAGACTGCTTTTGGAGCATCTTGCATGAATCGAGCATCAGGTTTTGAGTTGCATAAGAGATTCAAGGAAGGTAGGACATCTGTGAGGGATGATGAGAGATGTAGAAGGAGCAAGGAAGTCAATACACCAGAGTTTATTGGCCAAAGGATTAGGGTTAGGGTTACTATGTTGAGATTTTAAGGTTCAGGAAGAGATTCCTAGGGAAGTGGCCAGCACTCTTCAAATCGGGTCAGTGGCATTTCTACCAGGACTATTTGAACAAGATGGGCATCAAGACAGTTCCTTAGCCTCCATATAATCCAGACCTTGCTCCCTGTGACTTTTGGTTATTCCCAAAGCTCAGAGACTGTTGTTATGAGACAATTGAAGAGATGAAAGAGGCTGTGACGAAGGTCATTGACACGCTCACACGAGGACTTCCATAGGGCCTTTAGAAGTTGTTGGAACACTACAAGAAGAGCATTGCAGCCGGAAGAGATTACTTCGAAGGGGACTAGAGTTTCATGTGTGTACTATCAATAAAAGTGCCCATACGAAAAAAAGTCTGGAACTTATCGTATGCACCTTGTATTTCTTAAAGGTTCATATATATTCAGAGGCTGATGAAATTATAAAAAGCCATGATAAGTTGGGTTAGATATATGAAGTGTTAAGCGTCGTCACTTCATTTTCTTCCTGAATAGTTAATTTTATAGGAAGTACAGGTAATTACTTATGTTATTCATTATTACCTTATAAAAGCGTTGCTGTTGCTGGCGTAGAAGCGATTATCAATTTGTTTACATTGGTGGAGACGTTTGCGGTTTAATTTAAGGGCCCTTGTAGTGGAAGAACTTCACTTGCCAATAAATCAATGTAGATCCTTGACTTGACATCAGGGGGGTTTCTGGGACATATTTTGAAGAAAAAATGAGTCTTAAAAGTCGTCAAATACGGTATATGGAATGTAAAGTCAACACTTTGTGGGACGCCTATATCCCGCGGAGCATATTCTGTCAGATTTATTTCTATCAAGATAAAAAAACTGTTTTTTTTTTGGTATGGATTCTACGGATTTTTCTTTGAGCATAATGTTGAGAAAGTGTATATAATGACTTTAGAAGTAAACATTTTTAGCGATAATTACAAGACTTGGCAGTGAAAGACGGTATATCACTGGAAAAAAGGATTTAAAAGAAATGACAAGTAAAATAATTTTTGAAGGAAACTTTGTTGAAATGATTCTACTCGTGCATACGTGATAACATCATGCTTCTTTTTGAACATTAGATATTTAAAAAAAAATGTTTCGACGAGTTAGTTGAATTTCAAGCAAAGTTAAGAATGTTAAGAGTAATTTTTTGGCAAATGTCTATACTGAATGCAAACACTGTGAAGGTGAAAACGATCTTTTTAGTTCATATTTAGGCACACGTGTGTTAACGTTTATACGTATTTTGCATGCATATTTTGATGTTATATCTCTAAAATTAATATCATTTGCACATATTATGAACATAAAATATATACAGATATATGTATTTTTTCCGCTTGAACAGACCGTAAGTATATTTGCGTTTGTGCATGTGTTTATGCGTGTGTGTGTGCTTGTGTTTGCATGTTCGTGTACAAATAGATATAAGAGGATCTTTATATATATATATATATATATATATATTTGACCAGTAATTTTCTCTTCGAGTTCCAGCGCTTTTAACAATTTTTGATTATTGTCAAACAGAAGAACGAGACATCGATGTTATCTTCGGACAAACTGAGATCCTGAAATGTCTTTGGTTTCTCCCTTCAAAGACACTAAGATTTAAATTACCAAATCAAATTAAGGAAAAGTATTACTTTAATTGTTTATTTATTTCAGTTGTAAGCAATTAAACCAATAATTTAGATTGATTTAATGATGTAGTTCAAACATTAGCATCGTAGAAGGCAACAGCTTCTGTATTGCATTCTTATTCCTGAAATAGCTCGATAATGGTTGAAAGTGCTTGGCACTCGGAGAAAAAAAAATTATGGAGACTTCCTATCTTAATCCATATATGTAAGGAAAGAAGAGGAGTCGCGTAAAATTAATAAGACAATTGTTTTTCGTCGCAATAAAAAAGGTTTGTTTGCACACACACACATATATATATATATATATATATATATATATATATATATATGTGTGTGTGTGTGTGTGTGTGTGTGTGCGTGTGTGTGTGTGTGTGTGTGTAAGGTGATTTGTGCAGGCTTTATTGAATATTACAGACAAGGCTAATTCTAAAGCTTTTTTTTTTCAAAAAATTTCTTGTTTTCGTACAGGATCATAGCTAATTCTTTTCAATGTGTTTATAAAATGTCCATTATATGTTTCTCAATGTTTCCAAAGCTTGTTCGGTCATTTCTAAAGGCACATATTGAGACGTTATGGTTTTAAAACAGAACTTTACAAGCATTGAACCAAACTATTTTACGAAAACAAGAGAAAATTATTAAAAAATTGTTAAATCAAACCTTGTTAGTTTTCATCAATAAAGCATGCTAAATAAGAAGATTGTAACAAAAATATACTTTATACGAGTATGTTTGTTTATATACAGATTGAGTACATATATATATATATATATATATATATATATATATATATATATATATATATATATGCACTGATAAATGCAATAAGTATATTATGTACATATGCATATGTATGAGTAGAATAAAATATGTATATACAGAATGTCGTGAGTTCTCGTCCCGACCAGAAAGAGAAAATGCAGTATTTTTTTAAAGGCTGAAGAAAATGATGAAGCGATGCCCCAAGTTTATTGGACTGCAGAGTGAATATGTGGAATAGCTTGGTTAGGACGAGAACCATTCGAACACACGCATATGTAAATATTTATATCTACATAATATGCATAATATTCATTATCGTCATTATGCGCGTAACGCTCACATGTACATAATACACATCGTATTAGTATAATTGAGAATGTTTATATATATGTATTTGAATTGGTTAAATATAATGAAAACTTTACAATTAAAATTACATACATGCAGAATACGTATTTAATATCTATATAATGCGGCAATGTAACCTACGTATCTTCATTAACATAAAGAAAAAACTTCCGTGAGAAATCAACTTGTGCGTCTGAACAATAAATACTAACGATGAATTAAAAAAATAATTCTAGAATACACGCACGGATTGAAATATATAGAGTTTATGTTTGTGTTAAAGTCGATGCCTTTCCTACAACGATATTTTCCATGTTTTCAATGATTGAAAGTAGAGAATTCCTTACAGTAAACCAATCTATATACGGGAAAAGCCTAAGGGTGTAACTCTGAATAAAATATTGATCAACTTTCAACTTACATATATATATATATATATATATATATATATAGCTTAAGGAAAGTAATTCCTTTTTCTTAAAAAAATATAATTAATTCGATTTATATACAAGATCGACTTTTAGACTATTATTTACGATAGTGTGTGTTTGGAGAGATCACAAATGCCAAATAACACAAAAATAACTATTGATATATGCACATGATTTGATGGTTGCATAAAAAAACAGGATGAAATAAATAAAATTTATGAAAATCTATTTATACAAAATAGAAATTCTACAATATATATTCTAAAAAGCTAATTAAGTTGCTGGCATTCGTGATAGAGATTCGTAAAGAAATACTTGTTTGTTTGTAACTGTGACTTACAGTTGCTCAAGGAATAGCCAATTTATTTTTAAACATGAACTAAAATATCAACAGAAGCAAACTAAGAATAGAATTTGCAGCAAACTTTAAGTATTTATCTGCAAAACTATATTGTGAATATCAAGATAATAAACAGTTTTTTATTATGCATTTTTGAAACTGCCTATTTGTTTTGTATGCATTCTATTTTTCATATCATGTATATACTATACTATTTTTATCTATGTGCTTGAATATTTGTAAGTACGGGTACCACGATGTGAGGTGTTAGAGACATAGAAGTTAATATCATCTGAGTCACGAATTCAATACTCACTTAAAATATCATATTTTTGACCCGGGGGCAAAGCTTAATAAATAAGCATATATCTATCTATATACTTATATCTATCTATCTATCTATGATATAATATAATAATAGATAAATATATATTACTTTTTATATAAATCTGATAGCATGATTGCTTATCTGCGACCATTGATTTCATGCCGTCTTTATACGACAATGATCAGACAGAAACTAGTGGTTGCAGATAAGCATCTATGCTATTAATTATTCATAAAAAACTGATATATTTATTTATTATAATATTATATAATAGCTCTATCATAGATATTGAGCACTCCCAAAATTATACCGCATTTGGTCTACCAAAAACCCATTAAGTGAGATAGTGACAACCATACACCGTTATAATATATATATATATATATATATATATATATATATATATATATATATATATACTACGTTATTTCATCCAAATTCCCCATCTCTATGCAATGAATACTTCTGATTACGGAAAAGTAAAATAAATTCATGTTAAATTTCATTAGACCAAGTAATAGTATAACCTGTTGATAACATATTATAAATAGTATTTTGAAAAAAAGGATTGAAAAAGTTTTACAGGAGACTATGCAGTTTAAGAAAAAGACTGAAACGTCATTAAAATACTCGAGGAATGAAGTCGAGACGATCTCAGGAGACTCATTGTTTAAATAAAGCGGTATTTTTGTCCTTGAACAATTTCTAACTTATTAGGATAAGATCAGTATAATTGATTTTATATATATATATATATATATATATATATATATATATATATATAAAGGTAGAGATTTTTATGCGTGCCCTTCCTAAGGGTATTCGTGCTGTCACACAGCCTCCGCTGCGAATCGGACGATTTTCGTCCATTCTGTCTTTTGTACTGATTTCTGTGACCCATTGTTCACTTTATTCTAAGGAAAATTCTTTTAATTCATTTATGTTAAAAAAAAGGACGAATTATTGACATTTTTCACGGAAGTTTTTTGTAATTAAACACTTCTAAAACTCGCTGTAAACGTGCTTAATGAACATGCAAATTCATTGGACCTAGACTGTCACCCTCACCTTTAATATTTCGTGCTTTTCATTAAGTCTTTTAATGATTTCCTAGCGTTCTCCTATTCTCCCGCCTTTGCCGCAGATTCGCTTCCTTCTTCACTTTCCAGTCTCTCTTCGTATTTTTGGTAAACATATTTGTGCTTGTTTTTTTCTCGTCGTCGTTGTCGTCGTAAAATGTTTTAGATTTTCCTTTCTCTTCATTTCCTTTTTCACTTTGTTTTTGTTTCTTGTCGAATTTTGTCTCTTTCTTTTGTTTTTTTTCCCTTTCATTCATAAACAGTCGACTTCTTTCCGGCCGTAGTTATACGTCATTTAACCTCGTCGAAAAGTTCAAAAACCGTTCGTTAGTAAAGGCGGCACGACGCCTTTTGCGACAGTCGACACCTGAACGTTGGATCAGCTGAATTATCTGGAACAAAGAACTACTCTTTAGCGGTTACTTTATTCATTTAAACGGAATACAATTAAACAGTACACATGTGCCACAGACAAAAAAAGAAAAGGAATAAAAATTGAAATCGTAAATAAGAATGTTTTTTTTTTAAATTCTGTGTGAGTTATCTATATTAAGTTTTAAAAGTCTATTTAGTAAGAAATGTTATCGTTTGTATTTATAAAAAGATTTTAGCTGTTTTTTATTTTTCTTATTTTTGATTATTATTATTTTTTTTTCGTTAGCAACACATTTTAGAAATAAACAAACTGAAGCATCAAATAATTACAGACAGCAGTACACTCAACAGATTCCCTCCATTCCACTAGTAAAAATGGTTGTTTTTGACTGGTTGATTTTAACCTTCATCACTCTTGGATAATTTTATACTGATGTCAGAATTTTATCTTGTAATCGTATGGTTTCGAGTAACAGTTCTTATTAAATAATGATAATAATAATAATAGAGAAACAGAATCTCTCCTAATAGCAGCACAAGACAACGCCGTAAGAACCAATCATATCAAGGCGAGAATAGATAAGACTCAACAAAATAGCAAATGCAGGCTATGTGGTGACAGAGATGAAATCATCAATCACATAATAAGCGAATGCAGCAAATTAGCACAGAGGGAGTATAAGGCGAGAAACGGCTGGGTCGGTAAGGTGATCCACTGGGAAATGTGCAAGAAATGTAAATTTAACCATACTAACAAATGGTATATGCACAACCCAGCACCTGTCGTAGAAAATGACTCGCATAAACTCCTATGGGACTTTAACATACAAACGGATCACCTAATCCCGGCCAGAAGACCAGACTTAATAAATATCAACAAAATAGGAGAATTTGCAAAACTGTCGAGTTTGCTGTCCCGGCTGACCACAGAGTAGAACTGAAAGAATGTGAAAAGAAGGATAAGTACGTTGATCTTGCTAGGGAATTGAAAAAACTGTGGAACATGCAGGTGACAATTATACCAATTGTAATTGGTGCGTTTGCAACAGTAACTAAAAGATTACTAAAGAGACTGGAGGACTTGGAAATTGGCGTACAGGTGGAGACCATCCAAACGACAGCATTATTGAAAACGGCCAGAATACTGAGAAGAGTCCTGGAGACTTAGGGTGACTTGCTGTCACTCAATCTCTAGTGAAAGACCATCAGCTTACGCTGACGTGAAAAACTCTGATGAGTAATAATAATAATAATAATCAACAAGAGAAGGAAAACTTGCAGAATTTTGGACCATAGTCGCAGCCGACCATTGAATAAAATTAAAAGAAAGTGAAAAGAAAAATAAGAACTTGGACTTTGCTTGAGAGTTGAAAAAAGTAAAGTTCAAATTCATTGTAATTGGTGCTCTTGGTACTCTCACCACAGAATTGGTACAAGGGCTTATACAAATAACGGGACCAGTGGAGACCATTCAAACTGCTGCATTATTGAGATTGGCCTGAGTACCGAGAAGAGTCCTGGAGACTTGAGGAGACTTGCTGTCACTCAAATTCTAGTGGAAAACCATCAGCTAACGCTGATGTGAAAAACTCTCAAGGAGTAAAATAATAATAATAATAATAATAATCGAACATCTGGACAACAACATTATTAAGATACGTCAGAATACAGAGAAGAATCCCCCAGGATTGAGGAGACTTGCTATCTCTCAAACTCCAGGGAAAGACCATCAGCTAGCGCTAGTGCGAAAAACTCGCATAATTATAATTGACGGAGCTCTGGATATTATTACAAAGGGACAGATAGATAAATTAACTAAATGTCTGCCAGTCCCAACTTACCTCAAAAAGAAAATTGCCCTACTCTTCTCCATTGGCGAGTACTATCAATGTGACTCAAAAATATCACCGAAAAGAAGCAGCAAAAAGCGTAGACACAGAAAATCGCAAAAATATTGAAAGAATCCTTAAGGGGACTTGGAATAACCCAGAAAGAGTACAAGACTAGGCACGGCTGGGTGGGTAAGGTGATTCCCTGGGAATTGTGTACGAAATTGAAGCTTGAACTTATGAACAAATGGTATATGCACAATCCAGAATCTGTCCTGGAGAATGACACACACAAACTCCTCTGGAATTTTGAGATACAAACGGATCACCAAATCTCAGCCCGACAACCAGGCCTTATAATGACCAACAAAAAAGAGAGAGTTTATAGAATTGTGGACTTTGCTGACCCGGCGGACCACAGAGTAGAGTTGAAAGAATGCGAAAAGAGGAATAAGTACCTTGACCTTGCTAGGGAATTGAAAAAACTGTGCAACATGAAAGTGACGATATTACCAATTGTAATTGGTGCTCTTGGTACACTCATCAAAGGATTGGTACAAAGACTGGAAGACTTGGAAATAACGGGACAGGTGGAAACTGTTCAAACTAAAGCATTCGTGAGATCGTCCAGAATACTGAGAAGAGTCCTGGAGACTTGAAGAGACTTTCTGTCACTCAAACGCTGATGTGAAAAACTCTTAAGGAGTTAAATGATAATTTGTTTTCTATGAGTTATATAGATTCTAGATTTTCTTTATAATCTTTAATTTTCCAATACTTCTGTTTAGCACATTGACATTACGTTGACAGGTCAGAGTGGTCCTGGGCGTAACAAAAAAAGAGGTGACTGCACTCTTCAGAGAGATCCAGAAATTGGATACTCACCATAAGACACAGTTCAGTGTCAAACCAAGGAATCCTCATATTTTTAGGATGGGAAAGTCTAACCCCTCTCTATATATTTACCCAAACTTTTAACCGCTTGCAGGATGTTACTCAATGACAATTTTTAAGTTGAGTAAAACTGGTTTGAATTCAGAGTTTTTCTTTCTACTAGATTAGTTGCTTTAATAAGGCTAAAGAACTCAATGTATCCTATTAGTTGTTAATTGGTTGAGGGGAGAAGAAATGGATCCGTGCATTTCCAGAGGGCATTAGCACGAAATGAAATGCAAACTGCCTCGTCTAGGATTTGAACTTGGATCACCAATTCTATTTCCAACGACGATAACGCTAAGCGCACTTCCTGCCAACTGCATCACCTCTGTAAGGGATTCAATCGGCAAATTCTAGTCCTCGTCGATAAGGATATTGACTTAATTGGACGTCGAATGTGCAGCGTAATAGGTTAAAAGTTAGTATTCCTCTGGCTTCCATAAGACGGAGACAGAATTTATCATCGTTTGATCGCTGATTTATTATTATGGTTAGATGATGATAGCAAATTTAGATTTTATTCAGGTAACTATTAGCAAGGGTAAACCAGGAATATCTGAATGCTGCATAATGATGCAAATGATGCAAATGCAAAAACGGTTTGGTTTCTTTGTTTAATGCCTTATGAACCTTTGTGGGATATCTTATGCCCAAGTCACCTTTGTCGAAGAATAGTAGGGGTAGTATTTAACCCATAACTAAGGGAATACGGAAGTATTCCCAAGTATATTAGTACGAAAGTAAATGTAATAGCGTGACTGGCGTTCGAATTCGTTTTCTTCGATGTTGCAGTCCAGCACGTTGGCCACTGCTCCACGGGGACTCACTCTTTAGGTGCATTTGTCTGACTCATATAGATTTCAACTAATTCCCTAAATTTCCCATAGTTACGCCCGATAAACAGAATTCAGCTATAGGCTGCTTTAGAACTTATATAAGACATACCTAGCCAATAGACCAAGAAGCTTATGGACTACATATCTTAAACTCCAAGTCATAGACTATATGTCTTACACGTCAATGAAGAAATTGAACCTTATTAGGTAGCTGTCTGTAATTTTTTAAACTTCTGTTTAAATATTAAAGGTTTGCGCTGATTGTTTTTAATTTACATCTTAAACAGATATTTGCCATAAATGATTTTAAAGGGTAAATAGTTCATAAATAGATATGGAATAGTTTAAGGATGCGAGGAGTTTTATGGTGAAATAAGTAATCAGTACTAAAAGTCGAAAAAGTGTATTAGAATACTAATTAAACATAATATCTATTTAGTTAGTAGACAGAAAAAGATTCTTAGTTTTCAAATGCTAAAAAAGCAAAGTTCCTTATCATTTGAAAGCATAATTAAAATAACATAGCTTCATCTGAAAGAAATCAGTTGGATTAGACAAAGCATATCATTAAAGCAGAGAAAAAAATATGTTTCGTCGTTAAAATAAATCACGGAAAAATAGTAAAATTTTACGTTGGAGAGAAAGTCTTTAGTTTTGCTCGGATGACTTTACAGATATGTGGTTTCTTCTAGGGTGCGATTAAAAAAGTACCAAGTTATTATTCTGAAACATTTTCATTTAAGAAATCTATATAATCAAGTTATATGAGGTTTTCATTCGATGTGGTGCTAGATGAGTCCGTCAGTGGATATCGAACAATGAAACCAGTTTGTTATACAGGGTTCTAATGTAAATCGGCAAGTCACTGTTATTTTCAAGATGCATTAAAAGATTCTTGTTGATTTTATGTCTACTTCTGATCATTTTTGTTTTACCATTATTTACTATGTCTGCACTTTTTCCTTTTCTTTTATTAATTTGATATCCACCAATTGACGGTTTTCAAATCAGACATGAATAATTAAATATGCTTGATTGGAAAGTTTCTGCTTATTCCAATTACTTTTTACATAAGACCATTTTTTATAGAGTTTGACACTAAAGCTCTTCTGACCTTATCACTGAAAATAACTTCTTTACACTTTTCCTTTTAGTTATAAATAATCAAATTGATGGAAGTCAATAATTATGAATGCATTATATGTCCGAAATATTCTGCTGCTTGTTTTGTTATAACAACTTTAAAATGTTTGACTATATAATACAGAGTTATGTATATGACTCAGTGTTCTCTTCTTTTCGCTTTCATTTCAGAAATATCAAATGTCAAATTGAGTGATTTTTGAATCTATGTGACTCCTTGCTTGTTTTACTAGTTCAAAAAGGGTTCATCAGCTTCAGAAACGGTAAGGAATATTTTGCTCAGTCTACGGAAAGTAGAATTTTAAGTAACAGGAAATAGCAGTGCTGGATTACTCAGCTTTTCCCGGGCAATCTTACTCTGAATATTCCCTTTGTTCTAGATGAGCGAATCCAGCCTTCAAAACTCTTTTTGAATCGTAATTGAAAAAAATCCTAATTCAACAGCACCAGAAATTGCAAACCATTTAACAATCATAACTCGGTTTCACAATATTTGACTAATAACAACCACATGATATAACCGTTTCTCCTTTAAATACCAGAATTAACATCTGTTCGATATTAAGGACAAGACACGTTGCAGAACTGAAAAGAATCGTTAGTGCAAAGTGGTTCCATTATAATTATATTCAGAGAAAGAGACAATTTTCAAATCCATCAAAAATCCTGTACCTCTACTATGATAAGATGTAAGTACTAAGAACGTAAGACCCTATATTTAGTGGAATATGAAAATTATAGCCTATCCTGAAGTGTTAAGTTGTAATGAAACAGGTACTTCTGAAACATATCACTGTCTGTTGGAAGCACCGATACCAATTGATAAATGGAGTTTAACTGATCAAAGCTGTGTTACTCTTGCATGATAACCTAAAATCAAGCATTTAAAAAGGTTTTCGTTTTACAATCAAATTTTTACCTTGTAAAAACTTCTCTCCCAACTTTATTATATCGGATTTTTATCTTTGAATTATATCCTGGACATGAAGCGATACACCAATCCCGAAAAGTTAAAAAAGATGTGGAAATATTCTTGGCTCAAAAACCAAAGGATTTTATCACAAGCCATTTATAACTTGGCCTCATCGATTGGATTGTGTCATCTAAAATTTGGGAACGTATTTCCTTGAAATTAATCTTGATTTATAAATCAGTTGAATATCTTATTAAAAAACGACCTAGATTTATTTCCCATCAAAGAAAATTCGTTTTAAAAATCATAATTTTATATTATAAACAATAATTGAAATGCGATTAAAAGAAAAAAAAAATCTTTTTGAATAACGCATAACAGAAATTTAATGATTCGTCGGCGCATGCGTTCGATCTAATGAAAGCAGATCAAATAAATGAAAATAATTACCTCTAAATAAAACTTATATAACCATTAAAATGAAATATGCCTTTAAAATCTTATTGAACATCCGAGAAAAATCGTTTCGTTTTAGAATATTATAAGCGAATCACAGTTTATTCTTATTGTTAGGAAAGAATAAAGATTTCCCCAAAAGACGTATTAGTTTCAACAACAAGATGTGCAACATTTCTCACAATTACAATGTAAGTCTTTATTGCACAAGATACACTTAAGAAACTATCACATATTTAAAAGGTTTTGAAAGTATTTTCAAATTGTCTTCCAATTGTCTCTATTCACTGGTTTTAACGTTTTCAACTTTTTATTTTTTCAAACCAATTTAGTAAAACATCTTTAAAATTAGAAAAGTGTTCAACTTGGGACTATTGGTGTAATAGTTAGAGTGTTCGTTTATAGTCTGGGAACAGGGATTCAATCACAGGTTGAGTCATATCAAAGACTTTAAAAATGGCACTTGATGTCTCCTTGTTTAACACTCAGCATTATAAGTTACGCATCAAGGGTGAGTAGAACAATCAATGGAAAGGTGTAGCGCTTTTCACTACACCTTGGTGTTGTAGTTATTGATAAAGGAAGCTTCGGATCGCTTTCAACTGCAGTCGACCAACTTAGATTTCTTTATCGACTCAATTCTGGATTTCAGTAGAAATAAAAGTATTAGTTTTACAATTATGTTTTCTCACTGCTAATAATCATAATAATAAATATTCTTGTGAAAAATAGATGATTATGATTGTAAAAAAAAATTAAAAGTCTGACAATTGAATAAGTTTTTTCTTCAAAAGAGCGACTTTACTTTCTGAACAACGTAATTTTGATAAAAAGTCCTATCAATGCTTATTGTAATTTATGCAATATTTTCTACAGAACAAAAATCTGATTACTATATTTGTGTCATTTAAGCAGAAAAAAACCATATATATATATATATATATATGTATTGTTTTTTTTTTCTTAAATGACATTTATATATATATATATATATATATATATATATATATATATATATATATTGAACATACGTATTGAATTCTATAGGTATGAAATATAAAGCACTAAATGATTTGCTTTTTAGAATCAGTTCGTCTATGTTTTTGGCCATAGCGTGAAATATGTCTTACTGTTGTTGATGTTGTGTTTACGACAATTCATAACATTAAACAATACGTAAATATAAACATATGAAAGAACAAAATAATCATAGAATGTATTTATTTATATATAAAATAAATTAATATCTATCTATATATGATATAAATAAATAAATCCTTTAAATATTGATTTTTTTCATATTTCTATGTTTATATAAGATTGGATTTATCATCTGTTACACACACACACACACACACACACACACACACACACACACACACACACATATATATATATATATATATATATATATATATATATATATTCAAACAAAAACATATATTGTTGATATAAACACAATGAACATATCAAAATACAAGAGAAAATATCTTTAAAAACAATGATAGAAAAAAAAAAACAACAACAATTAAGAAATAAAATGAAATGCAATAAAAATTTTCAAAGCCCAAGTTTATAGTTTCCTTGATAAAAACTGAATCGGAAACTAAAGTGTTGTTCACCTCTTTTTGATTCAAGATTTATTCGCAATTCCATTTTCACTTGTTTGTTTTTTTTGGTCTCACATTGAACATAACAAAGAAATCCATGATTAGCGGAAAAAGCAACATAAAAATATACCTTCTTTAAGAGATCCATCTTATAGATACAGACAGATACTTTCACCTCTTGCTGGTTATTAAAATGATAGCCTTTCTACCATTGTAAAAAGAAATAATTCAGTTTTCCATCCCATTTCACACATGCATGCTTGCACGGAATCATTTAAAAGCACAAATACCCCCTCCCACTAGATATATTCTAGTAGAAAGCTCAATTGTATGTGTACTCAGTGAGAATTGAAATTATTTGAAATGACTTTTGATATCAGAAGATTAATCAGTGCTCACTTGATACACAGATACTCATAAAACACAGTTGTGTATATAAATATGCTCTCTTTCTCCGCCCTCAACCCTATACAAGTGTTTGTGTGTGCGTGCGTGTGTGTGTGTGTAAGAGAGAGAGAGAGAGAGAGAGAGAGAGAGAGAGAGAGAGAGAGAGAGAGAGAGAGAGAGAATTTAAACCTGAAGACTGAGTAAATGAGCAATACACGATAATCGAGTTTGTCATCATTGCTTTGTTCGGTGAGCAAGATAAACAATCTTCCTCACTTACACATACGAAAAAAACATTCACACACACACACACACACACACACACACACACACACACACACACACACACACACACACACACATATATATATATACGGAGAGAGAGAGAGAGAGAGAGAGAGAGAGAGAGAGAGAGAGAGAGAGAAAGCTGAATACAAGTAAACACATAAAAATAAAAATAAAAATATATGTCTATTCGGAATGAAATGGTGAAAATATATAGAGACGAAGTTATAATGAAATAGCAGCATTGTATATATATATAATATATATATATATATATATATATATATATGTGTGTGTGTGTGTGTGTGTGTGTGTGTGTGTGCGAGTGTGTGTGTGTGTGTGTGCTATTGAGTCCTAGCTTGATGAAAAAAAGCATTTATTTTAGGTAAGGGTTCTCACTTTTCAGACGAATTTTCACCACTTTTCAATTTGATTGACTTTGTTTCCTTTTCTTATTAAGCTTTTATGAAACTTTACTCTCACTTCAGATGAGTGCATTTTCTGTCTGCTTTCAAAACAAGTTTACTAATATAATACTTTAACCATCATTTTTTTTAACGAGCTTTATTATTTCATCGAAAGGAGATCAATATATTTGTAGCCTTATTATCAAAAATTGATAACATTTTATAGGAAATATAAATTCATCAATGTTCTTAACAAACTTGTCAATGCACTTAATTCAATATTAAGTTTTAGTGAAACAGATCAACGGCCAAGGATATATAGATTACCAAAGATCCATAAAATCAATGTTTTACTCAGACTTATTTTGTCTAATACGAACAGGGCAAATAGTTTGTCACAATCTTTATCTAATCCTCAATATTCATTCAGAATTCGATTTTACATGGTGCCTTCAATAAGTTTCCCGACTTTTTTTGTAAATGCATTTAAAATTGTCGTAGACTCTTGAAAATTCACTATGTTATTGCTATACATCTTATGAGATGACTGACTAATTATTATTTATTGTTATTTTCAAATGAACAACTACAGCAGCAATTGAAATACACCCTACTAAAGCCTGATTGCCACAGCTGGTGAATTTCAAAAATGCAATATGACACTTTAGAAGAACGATATGCAATACAATTCTGTTTTAAACTTAGAAAAATACCACAGAAACGTATGGAATGCTTCAGACAGCTTTTGGAGCATCTTGCATGAATCGAGCATCAGTTTTTGAGTGGCATAAGAGATTCAAGGAAGGCAGGGAGTCTGTGAGGGATGATGAGAGGTGTGGGAGGAGTAAGGAAGTCAATACACCAGAGTTGATTGGTCAAAGGGTTAGGGTTAGGGTTACTATGTTGAGGTTTTAAGGGACATCAGGAAGAGATTCCGTCGGAAGAGGCCAGCACTCTTCAAATCGGGTCAGTGGCATTTTCCCCAAGACAATACACCAGTCGACAACTCCATCCTTATCACAGACTATTTGACTAAGAGGGGCATCAAGACAGTTCTTCACCTTTCCTATAGTCCAGACCTTGCTCCCTGTGACTTTTGTTTTTTCCCTTAGCTCTGAGGCTGTCGTTATGAGACAATTGAAGAGATGAAAGAGGCTGTGACGCAGGTCATTGATATGCTCTCACAAGAGGACTCCTATGGGGCCTTCCGGAAGTTGTTGGAACGGTACAACAAGTGCATTGCAGCGGGAGAAGATTACTTCGAAGGGGACTAGAGTTTCTGAAAAATTCCTTAAATCGTATTGCTATGTACAATATATTAATGAAACATTTGTCTAAAAGAGATATATATAGTACATAGCAATACGATTTAAATGAAGTTTTCAGAATTACGTAACAAAGCGGTTTTTTCAATGGTTTAATAGCTTCCATTCATCTTTAAAATTTTCGATGGAGGAAGAAAATGTCTTGATATAGATGACTATGTTGGTCGAAGACATCCCTTATCCAGCAATGAGGTAAATACTACAACTACCCTCATTCTAAAAGAACAACTTCGGTATTAAATAACCCATGACGGTTGATATACCTTTAAAAAGGAACCGAGAGTGAAATTTTCAATATCTCGGTATTCACATATTAAGAAACACTTTCAAGATGATAAAAAAGATAGTTAAACTAACGCAAAAGACGTTTTATGTAAAATATCAGGCCGATTTTACAAAAAAAAAAAAAATATTTAGGTGAAACCTCACCATCTTTTAAAAATATGATTTATGAACTTCTCAGGACACTAAAGATTGATTATAACCTAATTATAAGAGATTTCAATTTCATGAGGATTATCTTATAATCCAAATCGTATAAAACCTATAAAATCACCAATATTTAGAATCCGATTTGATTTTACAATCACCTCCAAATAAAGAACAACCCTGATTTTTAAATATATCTAAGTTTCTAGCGAAATTAGAATTAAGACAAAATATGATATTAAAAAAATAAATAAATAGAAATGAAATAAAATCGAGTTATACATTACGAGTAAATATATTATTTTCTTCGTTTATACTTAATAGCATTAATAGGGAATTCCAGATCATATTACTCGTATAATTTTTCAATAATGATAATTAACCATATATCTTATTATTAACAGACATTAAAAATAGATTTTAAAATCATAAATCTTAAAAGCTCCGACACAACTAACGTTCGGTGGGTTTTTATTACCATTTACGTCAACAAATACCATCTTCATCTTAAAAAGAAAATCAAATAGCATCTGATGAAGATTTAAAGGCAAAACACGTCAGAATGAGTTGTTAATTTCAACAAATGAGTAATAATTTTATCAATTAAATTTCTTAACTACACACGCATATATATATATATATATATATATATATATATATATATATATATATATATATATATATATATATATATATGTATGTATATTCTTTGTTACATATAAGTTAATTTTTTTAGAATATATATATATATATATATATATATATATATATATATATATATAAGTTTGAATTATCTACGTACGGAGTCAATGGCACTTGATGACAGCCAGGTTCTCTAAGGGCGTTCATCAGATCAAGTGGTCCATACGTGGTAGGTACATGTATATTGATGTCTGGGGCACGACAGGAATGTTAATTTACTTTTTGAGCCATGATGGGAAGGAAGGTCAGCTTTGCTATACAAATTTAGATCTGAATATTCTCTCTTGCTCCTCCTCTTTCTTCTCCCCCCCTCTCTCTCATATATATATATATATATATATATATATATATATATATATATATATATATATATATATATATATCAATTCAGAGTCGTTACACTGATTCTGAATTATCAAGTGAAACAACTTAATATCTGGAGGACCTTTAGCTGGCACCATGTGTTATGGATTTATTGGGCAAACCTCTCCAAAATATGAATATGAGAAAAGGCTTTTATATGTTGACACAAAAAAGTTATTGGAAGTTACGAATGCATAGATTCTGAGCAACGTTGAAAAATGAATCTACGCATGAATAAGTTAATATAGAATCATCAGTGCCAAACAGTCTGTGTTCAGTGATGTTTGAATGATTTGCATCTGGGTGAGATAAATATTTAGTTTGCAGTCGAGAAATGTGGGAATTGTGTCGATTTATTAGCTAGAAATAGATGTTGGTTCACCTCTCTGGAGATACGTTTTATTTTTTGTTATTCATGAATTTTCTTTGGGTCTCATTTTCTTTCTTTCTTTGTCTGTCTGTCTCTCTGCACACACACACACACACACACACACACACACACACACACACACACACACACACACACACACACACACACATATATATATATATATATATATATATATATATATATAGTGCTTGATGTTCGCTCCCTCAATATCAGAGTCGGTCTAAAATATAAGATTAGAAAATGATGAACTCTTAAAGTCCGTAACTCAAAGATAGAAAAATCCTTTCAAGTTTCCTGATAAGTGTCTTAGTTTCAAGTTGGAATTGATGGAGGAATTTACCAAAATTGTCCCGAGTGCTTTCGGACATTTCACAGGCCATGATCAGGGGTTGCTTGCATGAATAAAGAGTGTTTTTTAAAGATTTTTTTTTAGTTTTTTTTATAACATAACAAATTACGTAAACGCATAGTTGGTTAAAACTGAAATGCTGATGAATTAACAAAAAACAGAACGCTATCAACGGAAATAGAATATCAAGAAATATGGAATATTTAAAAAAAAAAACCCAAAAATAAAGACATTTTAAAACCATGTCACTGTTTCCAAATTAATTCTATTGATTTGAGTTGTTTTTGTTTTTATATGTCGGGCTTCTAGGATTTGTAGTCGTAGAAATTTGTAGTCGATGAAATTAACACAATACAAGAGACCTTTCAAAATAATTATGTTCTCAATTTCACTCAAGAAATCAATATCAACAATAAAATTCCATTTCTTGGTGTACTAATAGACACAAGCAATATTGACTGATTTATCACCTCCACATATATAAAAACCTACCAACATAAATCCCTGTACCCTCAATTTCTATAGTGAATGCCCCTTTGGTTATAATAAAAAAAACAATGATAAAAACGTTTATTTCCAGAGCTAAACTACTATCTTCCGCTCTATTTTCTTTAAAGAACTTAAAAATATAAAACAAACCCTTTTTAAAATGGATTTTCCAGCTACTTTGTTGATACAGAAATTAAACATTTTATTAATATAACTGAACAACATCACATAGACAATACCCTAAACCATAAACTTTTACTACAATAACCAATTTCATTATAATTATAAGATCGATGAACATATACTAAAAAAAACCCATCCAAAAAATGTTCTCCGATCCAACCAGATCCTACCAGAAAAGTAAGACTAATCGTTTACTGCAATAAATTAAAAACCACCAACCTAATTATTTTTAGTAACCTTTTCCACTCTACTGAACTTCTTGATAGGACAAACTTCGTATATATTTTCAAATGTTTCTTGGGAGATTGTGTCTCCCAAGAAAATTATACGTATGTTGGTCTTACCACTACATCTCTTTCAAGACGGCTTTAGATGGATCTTAATGATTCTAGTTCCATAGACTTAGATCTTAAAACCAATTCTATTCCTAAATCCAAATTTCGAAAAATTCTAGTTGAAAACACCACTATAATGCATACGAAATTAACATGCTACGACTATAAATCCTAAAAGTCCTAAATATAAAAAAAGAAAACCTTAATCAATAGAATTCACTTTGGAAACAGCGACAATGTTTTGAAATGTCTTTATTCTTTTTTTTAATATTCCATATTTCTTGATGATATTCTATTTCCATTGATAGCGTTCTGTTTTTTAAATTCATCAGCATCTCAGTTTTATCCAACTCTGCGTATACATAATTTCGTTGTGTTATAAAAAAAACCCTAAAAACTTCAAAAAACACACTTCATACATGCAAGCAACCCCTGATGATGGCCTATGAAAGAACCGAAAGCACTCGAGACAATTTTGGTAAATTCATCCACCAATTCCAACCTGAAACCAAGACTCTCATCAGGAAACTTGAAAGGATCTTTTAAAATTATATAGACAAAATGTGTCTTTATTAATCAATAAAATATGCTTAAATGGAAGACTGCTGCCCAGTTACACACACACACACACACACACACACACACACATATATATATATATGAATATTTTGGCAGAATTTCTTCAGTGATACATATTTGATTGAACATAATAGACATTTTTTGTCTACAAATCTTTTTGTTATTCCTTTCGAATTGCTGTATTGATCTTATGATATTCGGTGGGGATTGGTTGATCAACCTTCCATAATTAGTTATTTCCCAAGTACTCTCTGTCCAACCTTGGGTCATCACCAGAAGAAGATGTATTACAAAAGTGATGTAACTTTTGTAGGTACATTACAACTTTGTAAGAATGCGTGTTTATACTGGTGTATTGTGTAGCGTTTAATTTTTAAATTTGTATCTATGAATAGCGTCAGTAGCTAACGACACTTAAGTACATTAGCACTGGTTTCAAAATTAATTCTATTAAGTTTAGGCTGTATATTCCTAATATGTAGTACCTCGAGAATCTGTAGTTTTTGCTTATCATTTTGTTTTTCTAATGTTGTTTTTTTGTTAAAAAATTTCCGTAATTCTATTGATTTTTATTTTAACTAAGTGCTTCAATGTTATGTCGTTGTGTCAAACTAATCCTTCTAAATGGTATGTATCTTTAGAGGCACGCATCAAATTGAACGTTAAATTGATGCATATTACTGTGATCTAGTCAATATATTACAATGAGCAACTGTCTAATCAGACATAAGCCCTTGTCTTTTGGCCTTCGGATAACTTGAATCAAAGCTCACAAAATTTACAAAAAAAAAAAAAAAAAAAAGAATAAAAAGAACACTCACAAATACGATTTAAACTTCATTCCCGGGTACAGAAATTTTTGTTTCTAAATATCTCAGTACTCTTTTAACGAAAGTCTATGAATAATCGTTATAATAAACCTTTAACATGATCTTGAGACCGAAACATTGGGCTTACGATGTATTTTAAAATTACAATACACCAAAAATAATATTATAACAGTTCAAAGTGTTTAATAATAATTACGAGTCGTTCCAGTATTGAGACACTGTTAAAAAATTCAGTAAAAAAATTTATATTTCCATTGCTGTCATTATTTAATGACTTGTTGTTAAAGAAATAGTCTAGATTTTGTACTGGGTAAATATCTTTTGTTCTCTGATTGAGTTTTGATCTTTAGTCTTCCAGTTCACATAAAGCCACACTTTTGGTAAAATGTGATGACTGAATTGTGGAAGTCTGTGAGCGTCAGAAAAAGGTCATGGTACAAGGGTATAAACGGGGTGCGAATAGATAAGTTATATTGCTACCTCCACCTAAAAAAAAAGAAAAAAAAAAAGAAAATACAACCGAAAGTGTGATATTGTGTCTGGTAGGCTAGGTGTAACAAGATTTGCTTAATCTAACATTTTGGACTGAAAACAACAGTTAACGAGGGCTTGGCGAGGTCACTAGGCTCGATCGGCTATGAAAGTAGAAGTTGGAGCTGACTGGACGATGTCACCTATGTGAAACAGAACCTGAACCCGGATGAATAACGATGGGTTTTCTCGATTTACCTTTTTTTTAGTTACTGGGATATGAGGAGCTAAGCGTTCATATATTTGGAGAGTGAATCAATCTTTCAAAGTTACAGGAAAAGTCGGTTCCTTCTAGAATGAAGAAACTACACTGCACGTTGCGTTTCTTACACATTTACACCTATTCCACAACCTCAGAAACTGAACGGAGATTATTAAGCAACAGTGTCCTTAAAATTGAGGGGAGTTTTTGTGTTCTTCCTCTTCCTTCCTATAATTCATCATAAGTTACATAGCAGTTGTTCATGACTATGCCACTCATAGTAAAACAAATAATTCATATTTTTATGTTTAGATATGCAAATTTGAATTCTGTATGACTAGTTATATCTTGCAGCAACGTGACTTCCGCTTTTTACTTTTAGTGACTCTTTTAAAAAAAAACACTCTATTCTTCCTGAATAATAATTTTAAAAGCAAAAACATGCCTTGGAATCCAAGAAATATTCATAAAAATTTTACTGCTCAACATTGCTCCATTTGGCCAACAGACAGATTCTTTCCAATTGATGATATACGTAAGTAAGTAAAGTTGTCTCCCTTTAGTCGAGGGTGACCCGAAGGCTCTTTTTCGATGGCTACAACACCGCGGTGTAGGGGAGGGCGCTACTCTTTTCCCTGGATTGCTCCACTTTACCCTTGATACGTGCATTATATTGCTGAGTGTTAAGCAAGGTGGCATCAAGTACCATTTTTTGAGTTTTTAGTATGAATCAACCTGGGATTGAACCCAGGTCTCCCGAGCCATTGGCGAACACTAGTTTTACTTCATACTGATGAGGATGAGCGGTAGGACGAATTGATTCAAATTTTATTTTTCTTAGAGAAAAAACAATAATTATATCTCATACTCCGTGACCTCAACTACAATACTATGCACGCAAGTACAGTGCAAATTCATGTTAATTTTATTTTACTGGTAAGAAGATATAAACATATTTTGTTTTGGTTTTAAGAGCAGCATGAAAAATAACGAAAATATTTATTTCTATCATAGAGCAAAACATATTAGAAACTGCAGTTTATTTAAATGAAGTACTATCGTTCGATACGAATAGGTATCTCGGTCATGAATATTTAGTTTGTTTTCCCCGATATAAGAAGTGAGCTTTTGTAGTGTTGTCAGTGGCAACTGCTATATCAGTGATGGCTAATGATTGGCTGCAGTGTTAAAACTATAAAAACACAATTAGTTTTAGCGTTAGGACCTTCGTTGACATATTCTCTGTGTTCAGTTTCTGGTCCGTGGAAGCGGGAAGAAATGGACAACTGGCACTACTTGCTTTCTTTGTTCTTTTAAGAACCGATTCTTTACGTTTCTTGTTTACCTTTCGTCTCCTCTTACCATAGCCACTAAAAGAGTAAATAGAAGCCCAATCCCAAAATCTGTAATGTATATATGTTGAGGCTTAGAGAATACACTTCCGCTTCAAGTGGATGATATGGCCTGCTCCGTGTCATCTCTTTGACCAAGTTGTTATGTTTTGACCTTTTGACCCGGCCAAAAATGCCATTCAAGGTGATGCACCGGAAGGGATACATTCTAATGGCAGTTATGAGAGGAAATCGCGTGGGCGGAAATTGGCTGATGAAATGGGACGAGGTATAAATATCCCATGATACTCTCAGATACTGACGCACCGGAAGAGAGTGACCTCTGAACTGCATGACAGTTATTTCCACTTGATGACGATTAAACATTCGATTTCAAAGATCGAGTGGGCGAACGTGTAGGCGTTGAACTATTATATAACGCAGTCAAGACGGAAGTTGAGGCAGATGAATTCCGGCCAGAGGGTTCCAGACAGTTGGAGGCGAGATGAGGTAGGGAAAGCCATATCAGGCCGAAGGGACCTTTGGGCCCTGATGAGTTGCGGAGTTGCCAGTAGAGTTCCAGACAGTTGGAGTCGAGATGTGGTAGGGAAAGCCACACCCGACCGAGGGGGGCCTCGGGAACCCCGATGGAGTTTGGGGTCCAGAGAAGATGCTGATAAGATGCAGTAAAGAAGGCCAGCATCCAGCAGAGTGGGCCCTAGGCCTCCGGTTTAGCAGCCCTAGTGAACAAGAAAGACACAACGTGACGGTCATAACAGTGGTGTCAAAATATTACAGTTTATGTTCGGTCTCCATCACCCTCTCACATACAAACCTTGAACAACCTTTTCGAACCCTTACAAATAAAGTGAGAAGTAAATATATTTATAAAGAAGTCTTCCTGCGGCGTTTGTCATTGCGTCTGCGTTTATCACTGCGTCAGTTATTCATTGCGTCAGTATGTCTCTTGCATGAACATGTATATGTGTATATAAGCATATTTATTATGTGAGTATATAACACAAGTGACCTTAGCAAGAACTGGGGTCTGGGATTCTACGTCAAGCATATCTTGATACAGCTAACCGACTGGAAAAGATGTTGAAATCATCTTTGGCTGATAGCTCTTGGATAACCTATTTGCACTCTTTTTTCGTGTTTCAATTGGTTTTACAATGCTGCACTTTTTCCATATTGTTAACACGATTTTTCAAGTTTTGATGAGCAGCATTAATTTCGTGCAATTGGTTCGTTTCGTGATAAATAATTCTAAAATCACTTTCAAGTCATTCTGGACCAATTGCAAATGCTGCTTACTGTCGAGCTTTGAAGAAATTAAAAGTGGAGTGTATTGATGTTGGCAAGGATTAATTACTAGAGGAATGTTATATTCGATCTTTCGTGCCACATTGTCTCGATAAGATTATGTCTGAAATCCTTCAATTCTATTCTTGACCCGGAACTGCAACTAAAGACATCGTATGAGTGGTCAATTATAGATGAATATTTGTATGAATGATAATTGAGAAAAAGATTTTATTTGGACGTTGTCTGATGAATTAAAGTTATAATTTTGAAAAAGCTTTTCTTCCCACAGAAGTTTATTGATTTGTTGTTGTTTTGCTGTATTTCTATTCCCTTTTTGTAATTTTTGTTTCTGGGGGAGTTAAATGAATGAGTACCTTTTAAAGTTAGATCACGCTCCCCTTAAAATGCTTGAATTTTGTATGTTATTTATAGTCAATGCAGACGTCTTTCTTTCTTTCTTTCTTTCTTTCTTTCTTTCCAGAACCAAAGAAAAATATATCTGAGAAAGTTTTAATCTTACAGTCTTGCAAAAGTCACTCGTGTATGTAGAGCTCTGGATCGAGAGGACATAATTCATCATATTAGGAATATATATATATATATATATATATATATATATAGAGAGAGAGAGAGAGAGAGAGAAAAAAAAAATAAAAGAAAGAGACCGATAGGAAGACAGAGAGAAAGCGTGTGTTTGTGTAAGAGAGAGAGAGAGAGAGAGAGTGAGAGAAAGAGAGATAGAGAGATAGACAGGAATACAGAGAGAAAGCGCGTGTTTCTGAGAGAGAGAGAGAGAGAGAGAGAGAGAGAGAGAGAGAGAGAGAGAGAGAGAGAGACTGACACACAGAGAAAGAATGGGGTGGAGGTTGATAACGAGATAGATAATTACTAAATTATGTTTTCTGATGTAGTTTTTCTTCTCAAAACAAAAGGCTCTATTATGAAGAAGAGATTTTCAGATTTGTGAAGAAGAGTGTCATACTTTCATTGGGAAAAAGATAAAGAAGTGTCGAGAATAAACCACAACTGAGCAGCTTTTATAATCAAGTGACATGATGTCAAGACCTCGAGATTGGGATCTAGACTTCTTGAGTTTGTGCAGATGAGTCAGTACCAATTCAAAAAAAAAAAATTAGTCAGCCTCAATAAATACTTAACAGAAGAGTTTGGTGAAAAAAAGGATTGTGCAAGTGTAACACTCTTCATACGAACGAGTACTATCTCAAAGTGACTTTGTCTTGTTTCCTAAATTTAAAATCAATCTCAAAGATAACGTATGAGCCCCTGGAAGACATTGAATGTAATATGATAGTGCTGCTTCATTCCTTATCAAGGTAGCAGTTTCAGAGGTGCTTCTACCAGGAGAAAGTTCACTGGAATAAATGTATTGGATGCTATGGGAACTATTTTTTTTTAAGGTAAACTGACGTTTTTATAATTGTTTCTTTCTGAATATAAATCGTAAGTTAATTTTTATCCTATTTCTTTTCTTTCATTTTTGCAAAGTGTTTCTTCTGACATCCATCAATTTTAGAATATTATCACTTTCCACAGTCATTTGAGAAACAGCTTCAATATATTGTCATTTTAGCCTTTGAAATATTAAATAAAAGTTGTGCGAAATTCATATTAGGATTGTTAGAATATCGAGTATAAACTAATGGTAAACAAATCTTAGCATATTAGAGTCGGGCTTTTCATTACTGTTTTTATATCATTTCCTTATGAAACAAATATTCTCATTTTTATACAATCAGTATTTTTCAAATTCTACGCCAGGTCTCATGCTTTCCCAATATCTTACTGACTTGGTGAATAATAACCATTCCCATGCCACTCTGACCTATGTACTTTCAGTGGTTTTGAATTCAGGGATTTCCTTTTCCTAGTCCCGTTGCCTTAACAAAGCAAGAGAACCTAGTATGTTTTACCTATAGAGTGGGGAGTAGACATGGAATCTTGCCTTTCCCAGTGGTATCTGCGCCAAGTTTCATATAGACGAATGTCGTCTTTTGGGCGATATTTCCGACGTTTTATGTTTATAATAAAGATTTTGTAAAGTTTGTTTTATACTTGTAACACTGCCCGAACAAAATGGAATAAAGATTGGTTCACAGAGGTAATATCGATTTTTCTGTTTTGTTCTGAGATCGATTCACTTTTTCTCTGCATGCTCACAGGCAAACAAAGAGGAATAGACAGTTGTAAACCGATGAAGTTTGGCCAGAAAAGTGTTTCCGTTGATTTCGGTCATTCATGGTTTTAATCTTTGATGGAAATTATTGGACAACTTACCTCTCCATTCATATAACAAAATAAAGTGGCCACTGTGATTCCCTGAAATTAAAAAGAAAGAAAAAGGAACTTATTAAAATGATAAGCAAAAATCGTATTTTTTACTTCCAAGAACAAAAAGTTAAATGCAGTAAAGAGATGAAATCAATAAGCTGATTTTTAACGAAACAAACGGACCCCCGCTAGCGAGAAACGGGGCCCTCATTCGATAAGGTCTAGAATAAGCCGACTGTATCCCTACCAAGAGTAAGACTCCTCTATTAAAAGAGGGGTCCTGGCTATGACATTAAACTGCATCTGATGGTGACACACAAGTTCTAGAGACCTTGGGAGTGTGGAGAACCTCTTCGTTGCTATTACGCCCTGGTCCACTCTGACCTATAGTGGTAGCATCTGTTGGGGTTTCATCACTGTTTAAAACATTCAAATTTAGTTGGAATACTTGATGCGATATAACCGTAAATTGATCGCATTAAGAATTACAGCATTAAGCTATAATTGTTTGCTAATGATAATTATTAGTTACTTGAAGCCATAAAACTGTTAGTCTTTAATAGGAATACTTAAAACAAAACAACTGAGTGTTTATTTTTTGTAGTAGATTGGAATAGGTAAGTAAAGTTGTCTCCCTTAGTCGAAGGCGACCAGAAGGCTCCCTTTTCAATAGTTACTACACCGACGTGTAGGGGAGGGCGCTACCCCTATCCCTGGATTGCTCCACTTTACCCTTGATACGTACCTTATAAGCAAGGAGGTATCAAGTACCATTTTAAAAGTCTTTGAACCCAGGTCTTCCAGACCATTGGCAAACATTCTACCCACTTGTCCATGTGTGACATAGAAAAAAACTCTTAATGAACGACTTAAAAATGTAAATATAACTGTACAATAATCTCTTGGTATGAAAACCCAAAACGGGTTGATATGCCATTAAAATCAATCAACCAAGCAAGCAAAAATTTTTTTTTAAAAATGGAAAAAAAGATAAAATGGAAACCAAAATTCTCAAAGAACAAACAAACAAACAAATAAACACAAAATAAAAATGAAAGCTATAACATAAAGAACATTAAGTTCTTTGTTACACTAACTGTTTGGAAAGAAATTCGATGCAGGCTTATTCCCCGAGGCGCCCTGATAAAGAAGAAAACAAGGAAAACTAATTAATCTTTGTTTCAACCCCATAGTGACTCGCGTTCTGCACAGCCTCACAATAAATCGACCTTGTGTCATCTCCTACAACCGTTGGAGCAGAGAGAATCTAGTTCAGTTCACCACTGACGAGTGGAAGTGGCAAATTTAGATATATCCCCGATGAAAGCTCTTACACACCCAGCTAAGGGTTAAACAGTACCACTGCTGTTCTTCTACAAGGATAGATTTGGCGTCAATTAACCCACGAAAGTTTATATGCCCATAAAACATTAAAAGTCATATCCTTCATCTTTACAAAGGTAATCGTGAACGAAGCTGGATTTTATTTCGCGCTTTTGCCTTTTGGAAAGTCATTAAATCATTTCTTCTTCCAGAAATGGGTAAATAGAAAGGCACATTGGGTCCTTTAATCTTGGTTTGGTGACCAGTCTAGGAGATGGAAAAACTCTGAATTCATACCAGCTTTACCCCTGTTAAAAGTGATCTTGTATCATATTCTCCTCCTGGAAGACGAGTTAGGTATATGCCCACAGTATTTGTATTTTTTTTAATTGTGATTGCTATATTTAGTTCAAAGGATTGTATAAAAAGTTGTCTTTAAGCCGAACTCAACACCCTAAACAACTCTGGACATGTTAAGCAGATGAGCAAACAAAAATCGAGTTTTTAAGAGGATTGATGGAGACAATCTGTGTGAGACTATCATCCTAATGCCCGTGGTGTAATAGTTATCGTCGTAGAAAATGGACACGGCGACACGAGTTCAAATCCTGGACGAAGCTGATTGCATTTCAAATAGCACTAATACCCTTGGGAAAGGTAGGAATTCAATTATTATCCCTCCACTTATGGGTAAATAGTAGGGCAGATGGGTTCTTCAGCCTTGGTGAGGCATCTAGTCTAGGAGAAGGAAAACTCCGCTTAAAAATCGACCTTGTATTATATCCTGCCCGAGCGGAGGGGTTGGGTAAATATGATCATCCTAATAAAATTGAATTGCGTAGACAATTCTTAGAACTTTGTGCTTTATTTGTCTGTAAAAGTAACAGGGAGAAAATGAAAAACAAAAAAAAAAATCAATAAACGAACAAAAAGAAAAAAAAAACAAAAAAAAAACGAAGAATACAAAAATAGAAAATGCCAATCTAAAGGAAAGTTTGTTCGCTGGTTTGTCCATTAATGGGAATACTAAAATGTGTGAAGATTTATGAGAGACTTATTTGATGGAAAGATTTCATTTCATTGTTTGTTGTGTGTATGTGAATATCAAACCTGATAAACTCCCCCTAAAACCTGACTTTGTATCATTGGGGTTGGTTAAATAAACATTGATTTTGAAAGGGTTACAATGAAGAATGAACTTTACCTTACTGCCAATGACTATTTCAGAGACAATGTTAAACCAGAAGTAGTTTGGACTTGACAAAGGAACTCTGTTGGTTATGGCCAATAATTGAATTCCAAACAGTGGGAACAACAGGAATATGGCTTTGACGGATCGCCTGAAAATAATCATCATTGGTGGGAAAAAAGAAAGAAAGAATTATTATATGATATAAAAAACAAAAACTAAAACAAAAAATATACTTCAGGAATCTATGACACAACAAGAATTTCTTTCGGTGATTAAAATTTAAGGAGAAAAAAAATCCTTTCTTATTCATGTCAGAAGAAATAATTTTGTTAAAATGAAAAAAAACATCAAAACCAAGAATTTGGATAAATTCTTCTGAGTTTGCAAATTCAATTACAAGTCATTGGAACTACTGTGTAGATGAGTTCATCAACATTGTCGAAAAAATGCAGGTGCAACCTTGGGTCGAGATTATCTTGCATGCGACAGGACCTCTTCTAATTGCATTCGGTCGAAGAGCCGGAGAAATTGAAAAGTCAGATGTCAGAGGCCAAGGCGGTCAGCGTTTCCTTAAGGATGTTTTTGCTCCTCTCTCAATATATTGGATACTATAATGCAATGTTCAACAAAAAAAGGGTTGAGTATTTGTTTTTTCCTCCTATTCTCAGTTCCTGTTGATGATAATTGGGTTCCAATTGGCTGGCCAATGAGAATACGATACGAAATAATCTGTTATTAGCTGATAAAATAAAAGATGGTTTGGTTTACAAATTTCTTCTGTCAAATATGAATTCCTAGACTGTTTTAACGAGAGTAGAGAGAGGGGAAAGTTAACACTTCGAAACTACAGATAAAAGAATGTCATGTCACTTGAAGGAGATCTTGATGCAAGAGGAAAATTCCCACACAGTAACGAATTTCTTTGGACAGTAACAAGACAATTTTTTCCGCTTCTCTTCTATTCTAAGCTCCTTCGACAATGTGAGGCGCTTCAGGTGTTGATAAATGCGACAGATAAATATCATTGTAGACAAAAAAACCAGAAAAATGCGCAATTATTCAAAGATTGAACAAGATATAATAATTTGGCAAACATTCAAATGGCAGAGTGTAATCAAGCAAAATGAAAAAAAGTTATAATAGTAAAGAGAGAAAAAATCATCTATGTCAGTTTTTTTTTATCAAAAAGGTTGATTTTTAAAAATCCATGCTCATTAGTCTAAAGCAAAAACGCCAACAAACTTCCTCACAGTATCTTATCTTTCCTACCTGGTGTGTAAAACTTTCACTTTTCTTCATAAGGTCACATAATGATATTGCAATGAAAAATTATATTGTTATCGTTGATGGAGTGTTGTCTTGTTCTTGGAATTGTCAATGTCTATGAAAACTCGTTCCTACTAACCTCCCAAACCGTCACAAGAAGCTCCGATGCAGTTGCGTCAATCCCAGTTTTGCAGCTTTTTAAAAACAGCATCGCCGTAGAAGGCACACACACATTAACCAATTGGAAGAAGGTCATCCTTATGATTGGCACACAATATCTTCGGCTGAATTAGCATTAATTAGTCTTACATTTATTAAGAGAGTCACAATAATCTTATATCTTATTTGAATATAACATCACCGGTGTTACGTTTAATAAAAATATATCGAGACAGAAGATGTAATTATTAAGATAAAACCAATTTACGAATGAAACGTTAATTTTCTTCATAATTTTTCTCTTAGCACACTCATTCTAGTGAGCATTTCAGTAGTCGAAGCACCTCTGAAAATCCTTATTGGTGTAAAATTGCGCGTGCCTCAAATTTAAAACTTGAAATGAATTGTTATTTGAGGAAAGAACAAAACTAAGGATAGAGAGTTTGGAAGATTCAACGCTTGTAAAATCCTGAGTTTCACAATAAATTGGTGATGGAAACATTTCGAGTTTATACGAAATTAGGAAATTTAGACACAACCACTTCATGAATTTTGGTAAATTTATCGTCGGTAAAATCATCATCAGCAAATTCATCGTAACGGATTAAGTTATTTAATTAGTTTTAAAACAAGGTCAGAAGTATGGTACAAACAACGAGAATTGAGCTCACAAACTATGATCTACTAATCGAGTTCGTTAACTATTACACCACATGTGGTTGGTAATATAAGGTTGGTTTTCCGTAGAGTTAACCCTTTAGCTCTTTTTATTACATTCTTAAAAACAATAGTTAAATTCTGAATTTAACCAGGAATAATTTACCTGCTCTAAAAGAACTATACGATCAATTCAACCAGTCGAGAATTTGTCTCAAAGAATTTACATTACACGCCCATTTATTATATAATTTGTTCTGCTGTCTACAAATTTCTATTTTCATCTTAAATATAAAACAGCTTAAACATTCTGTCTCGATACTTTTTTTTATCCTCGTATCTAGACGATTCCAGCTTTCCTTGAATATTTCTTGAGACTTGTCCAACTGGAAGATCAAATGAAAATTATCAAAAGTCATTCTGACGCATTTTTTTCCGCAAATTCTTCCAAGATTTAATTATTTCTAACGACTTACATGATATATCATCATTGTTAAATTTTATTAGTTTTCTTTCAGCAAATTAAAAAAAAAATCAGTTTTGTTCCAATGATTTTTTGATTCAACAACAATAGGTATGCATTAGAGATAATAAAATAAAGGATATTGCCGAAAGCTAATTCTTATTTTAATTATTTCCCCATCAATGTTGCATATTTAACGATCGTAAAATGGTTATGATTTATTTAACAGTATATCAACAGCTTATGGGTTATTTAATTCCAAAATTTTATTAATTTATAGATGTTTGATCATAATAGAGAACTAAATTTTTAACGTACTATTTCTATCATTGTTTTAATCGAACTTCTAGTCTATAATAAAGATCATTTGTTGGCACGCCTATGTTGGCGTACGTTATATGGAAGTAATGGCAATGAAAGGGTACTCTGTACTCCTCAGTACGTCAGAAAAGGAGCCTCGTGACCAGCAGCAGCTGTATTAACAATGTGCTTCTCCAGTTGTTGGGTCGCATTTCGGCCGGCCGTGCTGGCTGCGGCACGGATCTGGCCGAGTGTGTCTTGGCAGCTGGAGATTTCCTACGGCCTCAGGGGGCCTTCCCCCCAGGCTTTTACTCCCTTTGGGGAGGTTGGGTTAATCGCCCGGCGCCTGAGGCACCCCTAATAAGGGGAATGCCGACGAGGCTGTAGGAATTTTTGGGAAATGCCGGGCGTGTGTGGGCTACGGCCCTTCACCCGGACCCACCAAAAAAAAGGCCTTGTGCCACACTTTCTCATTTGGTGGGGCGTGGAACAAATACCGCCTCGTGACCAGGTGAAGGTTACCGTCTTAACTCTCTACATAGGATGCAATCGGTGTATTTTAAGCCTCACCAACCAGGTTATTATTCCAAGGGAAGATATTTTTGTCTAACACAAAATCTTCCAATATATTGTGAGGATCGAATTCAGTTTTACTGAAAAAGTTTGCAAGATGAGTTAATCATTACTTTAAACAGAAGCGTCCAACTCAAGTTTTCAAGATTTTCTGCCATTTTTGGTTGCAGTACCGTTTTGTTCCTATAAAAACATATCTACTTGGCTAAATAATAAACAACTTAGTCTTTTATTTAGAAAACGACATGAAAAGACAGAAATGTTAAGATGTTGCAATCTACGTTTCGCTCATTGCTAAACAATAAAAACATTATTTCAGTGTTTTCTACTTTTTAGTGATGCCTTTGAGAATTAACATTTATCGAATGATTGGTTTTTCGAAAATAAATGTCTTTTCTCACCCGATATAAATTTTATTTCATCATTAAAATGTCAGCTGTCAACCCATTAACCTACATTAAGGAGTGACTGTTCTATCATCATCATCAGTTATGCAACTATCTTGAAAACTATAATGTTGTACGTATCTTATAATGAAAATGGTTTAGCATTTATTATTTCTTATTGGTACTTTTCAGACGTCTCGCTAGGTGTAATGGTTAACGAGCTAGCCCCACAAACTAGTTTGGTTTAGTTTGGTTTTATGGCATATCACCCATTGTAGGTTGTTTAATGCCAAATCATTTATATACATATATATTAAATATATGATTTCTAAACACATTTTGTAGATAACGTTTTAAAACAAGTCTGAGCTAATGTTATTTTTTTTTTCTCTACACAGTTTCACTTATTTTTATCTAATACGAATAATTCTATTTACAATTAATCATTTGTTTACACACAGTTTCATGTTTTCAAGTATTTTTATGTATCAATAACAATTCATTTAAACGTTTATTTGTTTACACACAGTTACATGTAAAAATAGTTCCATTTCAAACAATCCACTTTAGCAAAAGTACACAGTATAGATATCAAACAGTTCTATTTGATCCAAAGATTGGACCCTATCAGGTTCTACCACCCCGGGTCAGAGTGGACATGGAAGCGATGACAATAAAGGGGTACTCCTCATACACCAAAGCTCCAGCATTACTGGAGCCTCGCCATCAGATTGTGTAGGGCAAGATTTTTGACCTTGTAATATAATTTAGCTTTGCACGTAATTCGTCAAAGATAACAATGCGTGTTTCAGCTGAAATTTGAACTCGGTTTTACGACTTTGTTTTCTGTGTCGATAACCATTCCTCTACCAACACCAATAATCAATAAGTTTGGTATATCAGATTTTTTTGAATTATTTTGTAGGAAAAGCTTGAGAGCCTACATTATGGCATCAATTATTACTTATTCCCCTCTGGTATAAAATAAGACGGACAAATACTCCCTAATGTCGAAGACGGGTATAACAAAATGTCTTCTTACTTTCTTTTCACCCAGCTTAACTTTTGATATAAACTTAGTAAATCAGTCAATTTCATGCCTATGATTGTTGTCTATTTATATCGAGTTCTATTATTCAGTGTTGGAGATAAAAATCAAAATTAAGAATTTCAATTACTGCTGTAGTTGTAAGATTTTCGCAACACAATCCCATTGCTTCCTAGTTCCCTCCATTTGGTCTTTCGTCGTACAAATTTACGCTTTGACAATAAAGAGAATGATTGGTTATATTTTGTAAACTAGCAGAGCAAAGAGAACTTAAAATTTATTATGAAATGACACTATCGAAGTTAATAAAATAAATTCTAAACGAGACATGAACTCGCTTTCTAATTGTTACTGTTGTGATCACTACCCTTACCTTCAGGGTGGGAAAATACCTCTAACATTTTAAACTGTCTCCTGTGTGGTGCAAATGAACTTTGGCAAGTTGTATTGGTGGCTCCACTTAGTTGATGTCTTATGCTATGTTGTCAGATACGACCACTTACGATCCGGACTTGGACAGAAGCACACTTATACGTTTTGTGTTGAAACGTTTTTTAAGACTAATAAAGTTGTAATTGTTACACGGAGAATTTTTCGTGCTCATTTCAAGTTACGACGTAATGATATTGTTCTGGATAGAAAATCAGCACAGCTATCGGTTGAAGATTCTAATATTTTTTTAATCGTAAACCAATTTAAAAAGTTTTTAGGCTCATTGAGATTTTTTGTATATCGTACTCCTCTCACCTGCACTGAAAATAATACAAATATTTGTGTTTTTCGAGTTTTATAAAAAGTAGTAATGTGTTGTCACGACAAAAATATTCAACTGTGACATTTTTTTTAATGAGATTGAGAAGTTTTTGAATCAGCCTCATATTCATAAACATATCCATACATCATCATCATCTCATATCGACATCGTGGCATTTCCTACCACTCTTTCGTCATTAGTTTTTTTTCATATAAAAATAGCAGCTCAAAGAGTTTTCAAAGAATTCATCAGATTCAGAACTTCAGAATTTCTGCTACCGGAATAGACTTATTCATTGTTGGTAACTTTTCTTCTGACATTAAACTCAGGTCAAAACGAGCTGATGGCAATAAAAAAAAAGTAATTCAAAACAAATATTCAAATTGTTTTTTTTTCTTTTGTTCAATTATACATACATTATATATATATATATATATATATATATGCAGAATTTTCTCTTTTAAACATGTTTGATTAAATAAGAATTCTTCTTTGTATCTGCCTATTTCATTTTTGATCCTTTCAAGTCTTCGTATGAGTCATTTGACTTCTGGATGGAATGAATTCAGAAAGACACTATTTCCTCCGAGTATGCGTGTTTGTCATTCGTTTCCCTAAAGATAACTTCAGTTTGGGCCGAAAGTACTTGGGAAAAATGCGGCGCCTTCCTGAGTTCAGAAGACAAACTACTCATACGAAGACAGAAACATATTAAAGACAAAATGAAGTCTTTGTCCAATTTGATTATATATATATATATATATATATATATATATATATATATATATATATATATATATATATATGCACAGAAGAATATTCATCTTTTATTTCATTTTTATTGGAGGATTGTCGATTATTATCCTTATTGTCCGTGTTGTTGATCCTACAATAGAATTATTAATATATATAAAAAGTGGTGGATACTCCCAGTCACATGATTAATTTCGTTTGTGCATCGCCTCGAACAGGAGTGACATTAAACAAAGCTTGTGGATTCTTGTCAAGATTTCCTTTTGTTGGGTTTGCCAGATGGGATGGCTGTCAGGTATAACAGCCTTCTGGGAATCATTATTTTTGCAGCCGAAACCAGAGAATTGGTCCAACAAAGCAACGTGTGAATTAACAAAGGAATCACTGAACGTCATATTCCGAGGTTTAAAAAAAAAAAAGTAAAGTATGGCAAGACTTAACGTATCAGGATTTCAGTCAGCAATAAATAGTTGAGTCATTACAAAATGCGGAATAAACCAACATTTGTCTGATTATACTTCCGCATTCCGTTTTTTTATCTTTTAATTTATTTGGTTATGTTAGTTTATTTGCTTGGTGCTTGATGATCGTAATAGCACTTTTATCTTCGGCTTTTTACAGGCATTACAAAAATGTTCTCACCTCTACTCGTTTGATATTTACTACCCTAAGTTTAATTCGGTAATCTTCACAAAATTTCCATTTTCTCTCTGCGAAACAAAATTGCAAAAGTGTATATCTTTTTATTCATAAAATAAAACCCTGTTTAGTACACGCACAACGTTCTGTCAGTAGGTTTTAGAACACTGACTATATCCTCTACAGAGGGTTAAGACTCCCCTAAAAATAAGGCTGGCCCTGATATAACATAAAACTGTATCTGATGCTAAGGTTACAGTTCCGGAGTTCTGGGGTGTGGGAAGTCACTCTCTATTTACCTTAAACTCAGGTCAACTCTTGTTCGGAGTGGTAGTACCTACCATGAGACAATTAATTTTCTTCTAAAATTATTCGTATTAATCGGACCGTGTGAAAAAAAAAAAAACTCTTTAGGACAGCAACTGAGGAATGTAAATATGAACGTACAATGAACGCGATTTGCTAACCTTTAGGCAGAAAACAACCTTTGATGAGTTTGCATCTCGTTAAAAGGAATGAATGAATCATCCCCCCATATATATATATATATATATATATATATATATATATATATATATATATATATATTATTTTTATTTTTGTGACTATTTCTATTTCTCTGGCGGCGTGAAAAAAAACAGATTATGCAATTTGTAAATAAAATATATTACAAATCGCTAACTTGAAAAAGAAAAGTAATAAAAAGGAAAAGACTAAAAAACATCTGTACAGCTTGAAAATAATCAACCAGTATCGTAATGCCTAGCCAAAAGAAAAAAAAAACACAGAGTTACCTAAGTTAATACGTGAAAGTGCTCAATACACTAAGAAGAGCAAAACTATAATGCCTAAAAGAGTCAGAAACTACCAACTCAGATTTCACCTCAAGGATCTTGAGGATAATTCAGACTCCACACATACACACACGTATATATATAATAAAATGGACAAATCGTTATTAAAAGTTTTTTTCTTAAAGCTAATGGTGCTAAAATAGTGGGTAGTAAAGCAACATAAAACCTAAAATAACACATTTTGATCAATATTTTCTTTAATGTTTCAGGGTTTTTTTTGTAATGTTCATTGAGTCTAATATTACATTTTATACTGGCGGCTTGACTCAGATTTTTTTTTTTGAGTTATCGTTCTTTAAAGATGTTTTTTAGATGGTTGGTTGGTTGGTTGTGTGGATTTAACGGCATATCAACCTTTGTAGGTTATTTAACGCCGAATCCAATTTTAAACAAATAACCAGTTCTATTTCAAACAATTTTGTTTAGCATGAGTTCACATTTCAACTGTGAAAAACATTTCTATTTCAAGCTATTCAGCTTATTCAAATCGTTCTAATTCCACTAATTCAGTTTAGTATAAATACAGATTTTGTTTACACACTGTTAAATGTCAAAACAGTTCCATATTAAACAATTCAGTTTAGTGTACGTATAGTGTCAGTGTCAAAAACAGTTCCATTTCAAACAATTCAGTTTAGCATAAGCACGTAATTTAAATATAAGTACAGTTTAATTGTGAAAAACATTTCTATTTCAAGCTATTCAGTTTAGTCAAACAGTTCTAATTCAAACAATTTAGTTTAGCATAAATATGCAGTTAGTTCTATTTAACCCATAGATAGGGCCCTATCAGGAGCTACCATTCTGGGCAAGACTGGACCTGGGAGAAATGGCAATGAAGGGGTGCTCCGCATTCCCCAAAAGCCCAAGCATCACTGGAACCTCACCATCAGATTGTTTAGTATCATATCCAGGACTCTCATGGGGGGTATTCCCCCTCTGCAGAGGTGCAGTCGGTGTATTCTACAGCCCCATTCGACTGGGCAATACATAGAGTTAATGTCAAAACAGTTTTATTTCAGATAATTAAGTTTAGCATAAGTACACTGTTTAGATGTCAAAACAGTTCTATTTCGAGCAATTTAGTTAAGCATAAGTACGCAGTTTGAATATCAAAACAATTCTGTTTTAAGCAATTCAGTTTAGCATAAATACGCAGTTTAAATGCAACCCCCCCCCCAGTAAAGTCAAGAAACCACGGTTTAGTTCTATTTAACCCATAGATAGGACCCATATCTGGTGCTACCACTCCGGGCCACTCTGCATTCCCCAAAGCTCCAGCATCATTAGAACCTCACCATCAGATTCTTTAATGTCCTATCCAGGACACTCGTTCGGCGGTGGGGGGGGGGGTCTTACTCCTCTGCAGAGAAGCAGTCGGTGTATTCTACAGCCCCAGCCGACTGGACAAGATTTCTTAGAGTTTTAAATCATTCTAATTTTTAAGGAACGTTGTCTTAAGAACTAATCTAATGATTGTTTTTTCAATAAATACACAAAACTTATAGTCACGGTACTGACATGAGATGAAAAATATTTATTTTTACTCAAATATATATATATATATATATATATATATATATATATATATATATATATATATATATATATATTCAAGTATCATTCAATAAAGTTGATTTTTTCAAATCAGTAAAATACATTTTTCCGAATTTTTTTTATGTAAATGAAAACTTTTTAGAAGTGGTTTATAACACAAATGCCCGTGGTGTAATGGTTATCCTTGTAGGAAATGGACACGGCGGCACGAGCTTGAGTCAAAAGGACAATTCATGAAGTAGAGACACTCTCACTCTCTGATTAACAAAAGTTCCGAGAACAGCGGTCAGTAAATAAGGTCATGCTGATTATTGAATAATCTTATTAACTTCACAAACCGAAAACGTTATTGTTAAACAATGTGATTGTACTAAAAATGTATTATGAACGTAATTATTGAATATTTTCACAAACTGAAAAGTCATTGCGCCTTTTCCAAGAAATTGTGTTTGAAGAGACATTAACAGTTACCATCACTTCAGGATTGTGTGGAACTGGGATTAATGACAATTAAAGAATAACTTCACACTTCTCAGAACTAATGCCTCACTAATAGAATCAATTTAGTGTCATATGCAGGACAACCCCCTTTTAAGGGGAGGGCATACTCTTCGCAGAGGATACAATCAGCTTATTCTGAGTCCCACCGACAGGGCGTATGAATCAAAGCGATGATTAATGTAAGAGATCTAGAAGTTATATTAAAAGGAAAATAGAAGTTAACAGAGTACATAACTAGAAATGAGGTTGACAGATGGTGAAAAATGTTTGTCAAAGGTTGCCTTAAAAAACAACAGTTGCAGGAGAAGACCAAACAAAAGATGGAGGGATAATATCGACGAGCTTGTTGCTGATAGATACCAATGACTAGCATGTTATTGGAGGAACTGGGAAAAGGGTTGAACTGGGAAGGGAGCTTGTTGCATTTAAACTTCATGGTAAGTTTCGTTGGTTCCCGTTACCTGCCATAAAACTATCTCTCAAGAAATAGCGGTGGACTCTCAAAGAATCATCTCAGCACTATTTATCCAGCCATCATGGAGTTAGGAGACAAAGTCGATTTAAATCTGTGCCCTCCCAGGAAGTAAGCTTCTCAAGGAGTCAATCCAAAAATATTTCACTTTCGTCGGTATTGCTTTTTAGTAGCACCACGGGAGGCGTGCAACAAACCCTTGCCTCATTAAACAAGGGAACAGAAACTGCCTGGAGAAAGACGTAATTGAACTTACTTGATATCTTTAAAACACACAGAACAAATGCCAGTTGGCTAAAAAAGAGATGACAAGAATCTTCTCAGCGTTATTTAATCAACAATGAGCAAGTGCAGCTTGCAGAAATTACCTCCTAGAAGTGAGCTACGAATTCCTGATGATTTGTAAAGAGATGCTAAACGTTGATTCAATAAGGGATTTATTTAATTTTGCGCGAGACCGAAGCCACTCGGGAGAGGGAGCTGAAAAATTTGCGCAGTTCCTCGGCGTTACTTTTGAGGCACCGAACAATCAACCGAGCTTTTACACTTTTTAAACTGATTGCAGGTCTTTTCTGGAAAGGGGAAGCCAATTGGAAATGAGCTGCTTTATCTTTGAACCAGACGGCACAAATTCATCTGATACCATAGAAGGTCGATTTAATGTAGGGTGTTCTGCAGGAAGTAAGCCTACCTCTGAGTGGTTTTGTTTGGTTTTGTTACTTTGTATAATGACATATCAACCCGCATGGCTTATTTAATACTTCAGCCATCCTTGTCGTATTATTTAACCAATAGCTAAAAAAATAAAGGCGTTCTTACCTTTCCCAAGGGTATTAGTCCGAATGTGAACGCAATACCACGACTAAAGTTCGAACTTGCTTTCTAGGATATCGCAGTCCAGCATGTTAGCTACTTCACTACTAGGACTTACCCTGAGGGTGTGAGCGCAGAATTTTCTTATATTTCGTCGGTATTCCCCATCAGAGTTGCCTCAAGCACCGAAAATAAAACCAGCCTCAGCCCCTTTTAGACAAGTGAGCAGATGCTTCCCAGGTTACTTTCCTCTACAACTGAGCAATTAATTGTATCACTACATGGCATGAATACCAGGTTGCTTGTAAAGATATACTAAAAGACAACTTAATACGATATTTACCACACACCCCGCCAATGTACTAGGATGTGACACTAGGTCGGTTTAACATGGAGCTCCTTTCCGGAAGCATACCTATCGAGAGGCTGATGTTGACCCTGAGACATTCTAAGTTACTTTATTTATTGTCTCACAAGCCATCTCCCAGTTCACTGGGGCGAGAGATTATTACCAAAAATTGCTCATGCTTACTTAACACAGGAGCAATCTTTGTCGGGTGGTTGAGAAAAAAATATTAGCTTAGTTTTAGGGGACTTTCATCCGGTTAATACCTGTTTAGCAGTGCTGAATTTATCACTTTATGCCTGAGGTGCCCAAAAGGGAATGCAGTGGGGACCATGCTTTTTTTTGTAATGGCCGTGCATGAGTTTCGATTCGCGAGCGCCCCACCCCACCGCAATAAAATGATTCCATATCAAATCTGACTTGGTGGGTAGTCGGATCAATAACTACGGAACAGAGCACGAAATAGTACAGACAGCCTGCATCCCAGCATCTCTGTAGAGGGGTAGGACCCCCAAAAAACGTGTGTCCTGGATATGACATTAAGCCATCATGTGGCGAAGCTTTAGAGAATGTGGAGAACCTCTTCATTCCTATTGCTATCTAGGTCCACTCTGGCTCGGAGTGGTAGCATCTAATTGGGTCTTATCAATGTGTCAAACAAAACTGACGGAAATTTAAACCATGCAAACAAATGACTAATGTTAAATTGTTTGTGTTACGTAGCAATACTTGAAACCATTTTAACGTGTTCAAAAATGAGCTTTAAAAAAATGACTCGTTTAAAAATGTCATCAACAATGTTTACAAATCATATATATATGATTTGACATTAAATAACCTAAAATAGTTGATATGCCATAAAACCTAAACAAAGCAAACAAAATACCAGCTGAAACTACAATCATTGGTGTAATTAGAAGAAAAATCGAATTTATTTTGCATGAAACTCTGATTGAGTGAAAGAAATTTCAAAGCTGGATGCTCTCACGCAAATATCTGTGACGATTAGAATTAATGGAAATGTAACTTACACTTTTGAAGCTTTATTTTATTAAAGTTCAAGCAAAAGATATTACAGATACTCTGCATAATTGAGTTATTCGTCTCAAGATACAAATTCTCACAAAAAAAAAAACAACAACAGCAAATGTCTTTTGAAATACTTCTAAAAAGAGAGAGAAAGTGTCATTATATAACAGGAACTTCAAAGTATTTTCAACTATAACAAACCAACTTGAAATCTTATTTATTTCATTAAAGAAGAAATTCATACCTCAAAAATACTATGCGAAACTATAAGACTCAGCCGGAAAGAATATTCATTTTACTAATTATTTTGGACTCGTCTTTATTGATTTTATTACATACTAGTGGTAGTACCCACACCTCGCTGAGAAAGTTTGGAAAAGATCCTATCTTCATGATGATAGGGAAATTTAAATTATCGATGCATAGTTAATCTTGATTGGAATAAAAATACCTATATTAAGATTTTATCTATTACATTTAAAAAAGAAAAATCGATTAATGTTGTTGGGTTTGAACAAGCACGCAATTCTTGATTTGAAAAACATGTTTTTTTTACTAGAAACGTGTTTGGATTATTAAAATATAAACTAGGGAGAATCAGATTAAAAAGCAAAAATGTTATTTTTATTTTATTAAAAAATTGAAATTAAAGATTAATTAAAATCTTAAATAAAAGCACATTTGTTTTGTAAAATCATTTCTCAAAAATTCCATTTGTTAGCCCATATGATACGGTTGGACGTTGATCATGTATGTTAACGATTTCATATAATGTTGGTTATTTCGATGTTAGCACCGGTGCAGACACACAATTTCCATTAATTCATACAGATTTAGGCCTGCCTCAAATACATACCGCATGCAGTTTTCTTCAGTGTTTGACAGTTATTTCCTTCTTGAATATGAACATGGATTTTGAATTAAGAAATCAAAAGAATGATCCTTCTTTTTCGTGAAAGAAAATCGTGTCTCAAAAGAAAGAGAATGAGAATCAATAGCAGAAAAAAAAAGTCAGTTATTTTATATCAAAGAGCTCAAAAGTCGACCACAGTTCTCATGAGAATAATTCTTATATATATATATATATATATAAATAAATAAAATCAACACCTCCTTTACTGTTCAGTGTCATTCCATTGGTGACATGTAATCCTGTTCCCTCTCAACATGATTTTCCAATTATGATCATAAGGTTTTGAATCAAATTACGGCTTCAAGATATTTGTAACATCTGATCTGAAAGGTAGGTTTTCTTTTCCATACATTGAATAAGGCTATATGGATTTATTTCTTAGTTATATGTACAAGGTTACTCAAATACTAAAGATATTGTTCAACCAGCAGCGTTTACAGACAATTTTAATTAAGTGATTCTTTAGGAAATAAAGTAAACATTTTGATGGCGTCTTCAAAGAATATATTTTTATTAGTTCTTTTATCCAGACAAATATAAAGTAATGCTACGGACAACAATTTTTTAGAATTAGTTATTCTTCGTCGAGTCCTAACTAAGAAACATTGCAATCTAATAATTTAACATCTCAAGACTGAATGACAACCTACAGAATGCGATGGGTAAACTATTAATTTTGCATGTGCATTTTATTTATTCCAGGGTTTCTCTCCTGTACAGCAAACTAGTGTCAGTTGGTTACTTTTTCCGGGATTTGAAAAAGGAATGCAGCCATATTTACCAACTCCTCGGGCAGGATATGACACAAGGTCAATTTTTAAGCGGAGTTTAACAGGTTTGAATTCAGAGTTTTCCTTCTCCTAGACTAGTTGCCTCACCAAGACTAAAGAATACAGTCTGTCTTACTATTTACCCATAGCTGGAATGAGAATAATTGGATTCATACTTTTCCCAAGGGTATTAGTGCTATGGGAAATGCAATCAGTCTAGTCCAGGATTTGAACTCATGTCACCGTGTCCATTTCCTATGACGATAACCATTACACCACGGAAACCTCCAATAAGGTATGCAACACTGCTTAACATTTACGACGGCAGATATAATACGAAGATTTGGTATCAATCTGAGGACAGATTTATATTTATATTGACACCCAGTCTACATTATAGTATTCTGATTGGTCACTAGCAATAGTGACGTTATGCCTTCATTCACTGATCCTCCCACAAGGCGTCAGACACAACATGGAAGCCCACATCTGGTGCCTGAAAAAGGTAGTGCCTCTTTAGAAAGAAAGAGTTACTACTGAAAGACCCTACACCAGGCCACACAAGCAGAAGAATACAGTCTTGGTCTTCGGAAAATTTCTACAACTACATCTCTAACATATGGCCGTCCAATTTACGAGATTGCAATTCCCTTGCTTATAATAGTTGGGATTCACTTGTTTGAGAGACCAACAAAATTCCTAGCAAAATCAAAGATGAACTGATGGTAAAGATAACGGCAGCATTTACCACTTTTAACAAGGTGACTGTCAGAAAGATTCGCAGGAGATCGTGAAGTCGTCTGAAGGCTGTGATTTTAGCCAAAGGTGATTTCATACAATAAATTTAGTCTATAGTATTTCAAGATCTCTATTTCTTCGGAAGCCATTTTGGTTTTTTCTAAGTATGTTGTCGATTTTGGGTTCTATTCTGTTTCGTAGTAGGGCATTGTAGATTTTGGCAGCTATGGATGTAAGTGTTATGCCTCGGTAGTTTTTGGCTAATCCGAGGTCCCCCTTTTTAGGGAAGGGGAGTATGCATCCCTTCGTCCATCTATCTATCGGATTTTGATTGTATACTGCGTTGCAGTGTCGGAGCAGTATGTCGTCGAATTGTCTGGTCTTCCATACTTCCGGGGGAATTTCGTCAATCCCTGCAGCTTTTCTATTTTTAATTTTTCTGAGAACCGAGTCGAGTTCTTCTTGTGTGAACGGTCCAAGTTTAATGTCTAATTGTTTGCTAATTATTCTGGTGATTGGTTCAGGCGTTATTTTTGGTGGGTTTCCAAGTAAGTTTTCGAAGTGCTGTTTCCACAGTTTTATTCTTTCTTGTTGGTTTGCTGCTTTAAGTTTTGCTTTGGCCGTGTTCTTTCTTCTGCTCACTTCGTTTATTGTTTGCCAGGCAATTCTAGATTGTCTATCTTCCACCGAGTCTCTAATCTTATCTATCTGATTTTGAATGTATTCTGTCTGTTCCTTTATATATATGCCTGCTAATTGATATTGTGCCGTTTTTAGTTTTAAGGCATTTGTGTTTGTTGGGTTTTTTCGATAGTTTTTGGAGGCTGTTTTCACTAGTGCACGTTTTTCTAACCATCCGCAGAATCCTTGAAGGTGTACGGGCAAAGAACCTACAAGCGACATTAATATTTGTCGACTTTACCAAGGCTTTCGACTCCATTCACAGAGGAAAGATGGAACAAATCCTACTAGCGTACGGCATACCTAAAGAAACCGTAGCGGCAATAACGATTCTCTATAGAAACACTAAAGTAAAAGTACGATCACCAGATGGAGACACAGAATACTTCGACATAGTAGCAGGAGTACTACAAGGAGACACGCTGGCTCCGTATCTCTCTATCATTTGTCTAGACTACGTACTTAGAACATCGATTGACAAAATCAAAGAGAATGGCTTCGAACTGACGAAGAAAAGAAGCAGAAGATACCCCGCAACAACAATTACCGACGCCGACTACGCCGATGACATAGCGATACTGGCAAATACACCTGACCAAGCCGAAACACTTCTGCATAGTTTGGAACGAGCAGCAGCAAGCATAGGCCTCCATGTTAATGCACATAAAACGGAATATATGTGCTATAACCAAACGGGGGACATCTCCACTCTAGAAGGAACCCCTCTTAAACTAGTAGACAAATTCACGTACCTAGGAAGCAGCGTCGAATCAACCGAAAAGGACATCGAAACGAGGTTAACGAAAGCATGGACAGCTATCAATAGGCTATCGACAATATGGAAATCAGACCTAACCGATAAAATGAAACGCAGTTTCTTCCAGGCAGCGGTCACATCGATACTGCTATATGGATGCACTACATGGACGCTAACAAAACGGCTGGAGAAGAAACTAGATGGCAATTACACAAGAATGCTGCGTGCAATCCTCAACAAGTCCTGGCGGCAACACCCAACAAGACACCAACTGTACGGCCACCTGCCCCCTATCACGAAAACTATTCAAGTTAGGCGAACCAGACATGCAGGACATTGCTGGAGAAGCAGAGATGAACTCATAAGAGATGTACTCTTATGGATCCCCACACACGGCCGCGCAAAAGCAGGACGACCAGCACGAACGTACATTCAGCAGCTAAGTGAGGATACAGGTTGTTGTCCTGAAGACCTACCTAGGGCGATGAACGATAGGGAGGAGTGGCGAAAGAGGGTAAGGGATATCCGTGCTGCCAGCACGATATGATGATGATGATGATTTCAAGATATTTCTTGAAATTTTGGTGAATATTTATATTATTATTTTCATTTTTGCGTAAGTTAGACGACAATCCATCCATCACGTACTGCAGAGATATAATGTATAATTAAATGTGACTGACTATTTCAAAACAAATAATTAATATTTTTTATTTTGAAGATTATCGATTAAAATTATTTAGAATTTGTGTCGACTTTCGATAAATATCTTCCCACTGATTATTGTTTATTGTTGGGGCTCCATTTTAGATGGAAGCCTCAATTTCTCAATGGTGAGCTAAACTATTTTTACCAGAGATATTCCTATAAGAATGCATAACAAATTTGGTAGCTTATAACCATTTAACCGTATTGAATCGTAAATGGTTTGAGCAACCAAATTTGGTTTGACAGACCAAAAAGACTTTCCTGTAATATTTTATTGTTAGAATCTAACAAAATGTTACTGATGAGAAATAACCAAAACGGAGGTTGGAAAGAAAACAGAAATCGATATAGCATTAAACAAATACAATACTCGTCCCTAGAAGGTACCAACTGCTAGTGGTGACTACTTAGTCAGCAAATCACCCCCCTCACAATAGTGTCTAACGTATTTATGAGGAATAGGACATACCCATTATGGTACACCATTATATATTCTATGTGCCTTCACGAGTAGTTGAAGCTATGTCATAAAAAAATTTAATTTCTTCAAATATTAATAATTGGTTAAGAAAACCAATTCAAATTCCATTCAAGGCTGTCTGTGTTCATTTAGTAATAATGCTCTAGAGAAATGCATGGATCTACTTCTTCACCCGACGTATAGATAAAATTGTATGGTAGACTGACCTATAGTGGTATAATGGTTGGCAAGCAGTTTAGAAGGACAACAAGTTTGACTGATAGAAGATCTCAGTTGCTAAATTATTTCCATCCAGGTCCTAAGGCCGTGGAGGCTGATGAAAATGGATAACTGACACAACGTGTGGTGTAGTCTCTTCATTCTAGTTGTAACCGACTCTTTTTTGGAAGGGTTACTCGCTTTCTGAATACATGAACACTAGTCTCGTACCCCAGTCACCAAAAGGGATCGAATCGAGAACCTCATCTTCTTTTATCAAAATTCACAGTACACTTATCTCCCGCCTTATTTAGGTGGCATCGTCCACCCCCCTGTCTTCCAGATGGTCGACCAATTCTTGTGACCCCAGCAAGACCCAATGAACTCTTTTCAATCCGAGGTGCTATTTTAAGCGTACATTACACCTTGCCTACTTGACAAGATATTGAACTTTCTCAACTTACTTTCTCTAGCTGTTGGCCGTTTTTTTCATAACTCATCTATTCGCATATATGCATACAATGTTACAACGTACAAAGGAAGATGACTCCATAATCTTTCACAAGAATAATAAATGGTAAAAACAATTTCTGATAAAGAAAGATATAGGGGGTGGTTTGTGGTTGTTGAAACCTTAAATTTACTTGTCTCTTTTTTCTTTCAACCAAGCAAAAGATTGATAGGGGCATTATGTGGACATCAAACTCACATACAATCGCCAGCAAAACTGTAATCTTTGCTTTAAGATAAGCACTACAGCAATCGACATGCAATAGAGATATCTACTTAACATAGATAAATCTAAAACCAGGCAATGCATTGTAGTTAATGTTAAACTTTTTGTTAATCAAGTTATTAAAAATGATAAAAACAGAAAACCTGCATATGGAAGGGATTTAACCCTTTTGCAAGCAGAGCGACATTTTTGTTGCCAATGGTACTCAGAGAGAGCAATATTTTGTCGTTTTTTGTGATTGCTCAAAGTAAGGTATTTTTCCTATTCGCAGCTCTTTGAATAAACCAATTGTAAAGTATAGAAAAATTGCAATGTTAATGTAAAGAGACATTGCAAAGATGCATCACTGTGTTGTAGGATTGTGCAAGGTTGTTTTAAAAAATGTCAATTAAAAGTGAGTGTTTTATTGTTTTTATGGTATTGTACACTGACACTCAGATGAGAATCAAATGATTTTGCTAATTTATTTATATAATTAATTGACTTATTTAAACATACCTTCTATTTTAAAAAAATTCTGAAAATAATTCACCTATTCTACTTGGATTAAAAACATAATCTACCTACGAAAGGATACAGTAATACCATTTTGGGGGGGTGGGAAGGAATAATTCAAATTTAATAAACGTCAAATTGTGAAGGTCTTCGCATTACAATTGCCCCAAAATAAAACTTGGATGACTTCAATTTATGGTTTTTGCCACAGAAGCAAATATCCGTCCATCAAGTGTTATGAGGAGTGATAAAATCCTCATCATAATGATAAGCATTACCAAAATTAATGAGGTTGGAATTAAATTAACGTTTGACGCTCGAAGATTATTCTCCAAAACAACATCCCACTATTGCGTCATCAATCTTGGCAATTAAGGAGTGGAAAGATTAAAATCTAACTTGAAACTGATTGTGACAATCTTAAGTCAGATTATCTTAAAAGCAATTGCTTTACCCTAGAAGTCATCGGAGTTAGATTTTTCACATATCTTCGTCTTAATGTGGTAGTAATTACCAAAGCTGTTGAAAATAAGTTTATTCTTAATGTGTGTTCGTTTTTGTATTCTTGTGTTGAAGGCATATGAGCAACAATCTCAAGCAATTAAGACTCATAAAACCATGCTGAAAATCCGCACCGTCAAAGGGATTTTAAGCTAGTAACAGCGAGTTTATTTTTCTAAGGAGTTAAAAGTTAATAAACGTCATCGATAGGTTGACGTTTACACTTATTTATCTAAAGAAAATACAACATGCTATTCTAATGCCTTGATTTTCCAGGGAACGGAAAAAATCGAGGAAAAAGCAAGAAAATTTTGATTTCTGGCCATAAAAATTCCTGTTAGAAGTCTACTGTATACATTTAAAGAAGAAGGTAAAGATTTGGTTTAACTCAATTGATCAACAAAAAGTACGGGTTCAGTTTTTACTTACATTGTCGATTGAAATCGTCCCTAAAAACTTAAAAAATAGAAACTAACAAAATAATATAGAAAATAAATACCTTATTTAGAAAATTAAAAAAAAATGGTGGCCATAGCTCCAGCCTTCTGTGATTTAGGCAATGAGAGAAAGGCAAATAAAATGATATTTGGCGAATTATAACGGTACATAGCCCTACTAAGCTAACATCAACCAGTTTGGCGAAGAAGGGTTAATTATGATTATTTGAATTAACAAGAAAGAATCAACTATGCGAAACATCCTCTGAGCATGGCTTATGGGAATAAGAAAAATCTACACCGGTGTATTAGGTGAAAAGATCGGCTCGATAAAAACTAGACGAAGGTTTGAGACCCCAACAGTCGAAACGTTGTGAATATGATAACAATAAAGAAAGAAATAGTTGAATAATACAGAATGGAGATTAAAATCTCACCTGAAACTGTTTGGTTCGTTGGGTTGTGTCTGCAAGCCGAGGAGACGGCGGATGATATGACAAAGGAAGACAACATTCAACTAAAACATAAAGAAATATAAAAATCAATAAATTAATAAAATAAATAAATGAATAAAATTGAGAAATGAAAAAAAGTCGTTGTTAAAGTGGTAAGAATTTGCTAAATGCACCATAAATACATCTGATGCAGAAAATGTTTTGATAGTCTTCTCTTAGTGAAGAGAAAACAACCGGATGTAATCATTCGATGTTAAGACTAAAAAATAAATTACTATGTTTTATAATTAATCTATCAATCTATCTATCTATCTCAACTTATTCATGTCTATCAAGCTATTTATGCTTGTTTGTATCTATCTATCTGGATATATTTATTTTTGCTGCATCTTTTGGGTGATATTTTTCAGTCCCATTGCTAGTACACTACTAAGGAGATAGGTAGTTCCATAAAGTGCAATGTGTTGTACTTCATATCTTCTTTATGCCTATATCTACATCTTTCTTGATTATACCGAGGACTGTCACACATTCTTAATTTCTATTACCAGGTCTTTGTATTTGCTTATTTTAATATATTCTTTGACTGTGTTGTATAGTGGCTCGTACCACGTTACTTTCGGTATCGTGGAAGTATAAAAGACGCAGTGTCTCTTAAGCTGGAGAGACAGACAGAGACACTGAATCAAAAGCAGAGACAGAAGAGCTCTGAAAGATGTCGGTCAGTAGTAGACCAACTTCAGACATAACACCTACAGCGAGAGACTTATAATACTTGTCGGACTGTACCACTTGAGTTAATAATTAATTAACTCTGTATTAATGTGTATCGTTTCCTTACAACAGACTGATATGTTGTTGTTTATTGGCATTGTCATATCAAGTTGAAAGCACCTTTTTCTTTTATAGTCCAGGTGTATGTTCACCTCTTTTATTTCTTTTTTCAAGTTATAAACTCATTCAGCTTTTCAGTTGTGTTCTTTCCTTCACCAAAACTATTTTTTTTTTTTTTTGTCTCCAGTTGCTGATTTGTCTCTGTTCCCTCTCCACCAATCTGTTGGTAGAATCTTCTTTTCGTTATATGGGAATATCCTCTTTTGCTTTGTTTGACCTTATCGCGTCATCTTTTGAGTTTTAATTCTTTCTCCAGTATCTTTTGAGTCATTTCTTCCGGTTGTATTGTTATACTTATCAGCGAATATCTTTTTGGGATCTTTTCTTTCCATTGGGTACCTGTATGTTTCCCCTTTCTGTCCTGATCTCCATTATCCGTTTCCTATATCCCTTTTGCTTTGAAAATTATGGTCGATTAGTTTTTTCTTGTCTTCTCTTGTTAATTTTTGTTTTTCGTTTGATATTCCTCTGATGCATTGTTGCCTTGGTTTTTGTGTGTGAACCTGAAATAAAAACAGCCAACATTCGCAGGATGCCTATTGTCCCCCATGATGACTATCAATGGAATACTTGCCGATTATGACACCCAGACCAGTTGTCTGTGCCCCATGTTAATTTATATTGGGATTTTTCATTTTTTATATATTTGTGGCTGTACCAGATTAAAGGGTTGATTATAATCCGGGCTTCTATCACGGATTTGATTTCATACAAGAAAGAGAATATTTAAGGGGCCATAACCCCCTCCTCCTCAAAAACTATGATTTTAAACTTTGTAAGTTTAAGCTTTGTAAACGTTCAAACTTATACTGTTAGGATTTAAATCTTATTGCGTTAATTAAGCTACTTCTTTTTGCCTGAATTGGCTTATGAGTGACACTATTGTTTAGTACTTTGAACACGAGCCATTTTCTGCTATTCCACAATGCCCGACCTTTGCTCATTCTTTGAATGTAATATCCCCAAATCCTTTCTTATATATTCTTATCGCCAGCTTTTTAGTTAACGGCTTTTTGTATAAAAGTTCCAATCACCTGACTTTGGGAAGTGTTACAATTAAAAAAATCTTTATTCTTCTTTCACTAATTATCAAATTAGTTTCCATGAAAATTATTTAAAAAATGGAAAGCACAAAATTTTACTTCGATAGTACGTCAGAGATTTTATTAAAACATTCATTTAGAAAAAAAAAAACATTTTCGCATATCAACGAAGATAACAAATTCAGAAAGTTTGTAGCAATTGTTAAGCTGGATTTCCCATTCTTCTATATCGACTCTCGGTCACCGTTTCAGGCATCACGTATATCCAAATTCTTTCATAATTATTCCTATTAACCACCTTTTGGTTGAAGGCTTTTTGAATAGAAGTTCCAGTCAAGTGACTTGGGGATAGTGCTACAATTAAAACTTCTTTACTCTTCGGATTTTTATGTTTTTTTGGTGAGAGTAATTATAAAAAGTTTGGATTAAATAATTTTATTTAAATTAGACATTATCAAAATTGACAAGATTGACAATGAATAAAATACAGTTATTAATTTTCATTTAAAAGTTTTTGATAATCTGTTCTCTTTATTTAATATTTATCGTGGATTAGCTTACATAAATATAATTAACATAATATGTTTATTCACTAAACCTAGCCGAAAAAATAACTACCTTTGTCAAGTTATAAACCAGTCAACAATTTTTTGAGGTGGGAAGAAATGGTTATTTTGTAAACAGTTTTATGTAAACCCGAACCAACGAAAAGTATATATATATTATTTTATTTTATTGTATTGAATTAATTTAGACGGTTATAATACTGCGAAATAATAATTATTTAAGTCTAATTAACATCAAAGTAAAAACTTCATCGTCAGAGAATTTTTTTTTAAATGAACACGATGATGTATGTTCAAATTTTTTTTTGGAGGGGAGGCGTTGTAAACGTTTTGTCATGTAGGGTGTTAGAACGTCATGTTGGGTGTTGTAACCATGGTGCCACGTGGGGTATTTAAATGCCATGTGGAATAGACGTGACTGGTTATCCTAATCAGTTTCATTTCATTTCTTATTTATTCTTTCATTTATTTGTTTATTGATTTTTTATTTTTTAAATTTAAACATGTATTTAAAATGAACATGTTAATTAATGATATATTCAGTATTTAATTCTAACCTACTATTAATCTGAGGGGGAAACTTAGCTATTAATAAAGACTCCTTAATTCTGAGATTACCATTATTACGTCCTATTGCTTCTATTTTAACGGAAAATTATTACCATTATTTTTGCAATTAATCAAACGTTTATGAAATGAGGATGCACGTGTGTTGAAGTGTTCTTTAATTCTGATCTGAAGGGGTTTGATTGTACTTCCTGTATAAGAATTATGACATTTTAAGCAAATTAAACGATAAATAGTGTAAGTTTTTTGGTATATATTTGGATCCATTATTGGGCAGTTGGCTCGAGTGCAAGTTGTGAGAGTATTGTTATTTTTCTTCGTTAGGAATTGGCGTAGTGAGGGTCCAGTGTGGGCCAGTTGTATATCTAGCCCTTCCTTGTAAATAGCCCTGCGTATTTCTTTGGTGTTAATTTCACTGAAATGTGGTAGTTTCCGGAAACAGGTATTAGAAGGTGTATCTAGTTTCCGTGATTTCTAATTATTTAAATGTCTTGTGATTGATGTTGGATAATCATTGTTTCTGGGGGTGTTTATAAAGTGTGCGGAGTGTGTAATTTTGTCTTTTTCTTCGCTGCAACTATTGTGAATTCATTTAATTTTATTTCTAATTTATTTTGTTTTGGTACTGAGTGGAAGTGCTGATTTGAAATGCACGAAGACGTTTACAGTGGTGGGTTTTCTATAGAAACTAGTGTAAATTTTACCAATTTGTGATATTTGTATTTTAAAATCTTGGAGCGATGGGGACCCAGAGTTATCTGGATGTTCTATCTTAAACTGAATGTGACGATGTTTTGGAACTTCTCATATATGGCAGTAGCTTCCTCGTTGGTTGATGTCAACATGACTATATTGTCTATATATCCTGTGAAGAATATGTATAATGGGCAGATGGGTAGTGCTCTAGTTGTTTCATATATGAAATGGCTAGAATGTTGGATATACTGGATACCATGTGTAGTCTTGATACTTGTTTGTAAGAATTTTTGTTGTAAGTGAAATAAGTATTGTCTACGATAATTGATAATTGTTGGTGTATATCTGTTGCTGTTAGTTTAAGAAAAATCGCTATATATATATATATATATATATATATATATATATATATATATATATGTGTGTGTGTGTGTGTGTGTGTGTGTAATACTGAAAATTCATGGCTATAATTTTATGCCACCTGTTTATTGCTGAAAAGTAATTATATTTCATAATAACTGTATGTTTACTTCCGTAGAAAGGACATATAAATATTCTTAATTGTGTTGAAATAATATATATATATATATATATATATATATATATATATATATATATATATATATTCAACATCTGTACTGATGATTAAATTTTGATATTAATTTAGAGATAGTGGTCTGAACAAAACCATTCAGTACTCAAATAAATGCCTGAAAAAGCTACTTTTTCTATTTTTGAATATTCAAACCACATTTCCACAGCAACACACTCACATACGCGCGTGTGCATATATATATATATATATATATAGTCATCAACAGATTGATTTTATCTCAACTCTTCAGTGTTACAGTGAGATACGTTCCAAGCTGGGATCAAAACACGCCTAACTTTACGTCAAGTTGATGACATACCTCAATAGATATGTATCAAATTTTGCTTGTTTACATTTTGAGCTATCGGACGTTGGAGTGCTCAGTTTGTTAGAAGAGCTTTGTATTACGCGAATGGCAACCGTTATATTGCTTTGCCGGAGTGTTCAACCCCACAGATATTTACTCACCCTTTCCGTTATGAGCAGGACACGGCACAAAGTCAATTCTTGGGTTTGAGTTTTTTTCTCATGGACCAATTACAATACCTTGGTTACAGAGCCTAGTGTACCCAACGATATACGCACTGCTCGAAAGACAATTTTTAGATACAAGCCTTTCCCAACTGCTTAAGGCTTTGAGAATTGAAAATAGTCTCGTCAAGGAACTGCACTCAGGTCACCTTGTCCTTTCCTTCGACGATAACCACGAGCCCCTATATTTGAATCAAAGTGTGTTATCTCTTAAGTTAGCATGTAGTCAGAAGTCAATTATTTCTTATATATATATATATATATATGTGGGTGTGTGTTTCCTATCATATGATTACCCATTACCGTGCATATAGACGGGAGTACATTATTTCTTTTTTTTTTTTTCAATCCCAATCTACAGAATGTAACATACACATTCTGCCAAACGAGGACTCATACATACAAATAAACATCTAACAGACATACTCATGCTTAGTGTCTACGGACACACATCCATTTTTAGTGCATTCCAAAAAGGGAGTATATCGTATTATTAAAAGCACTCAACGTTTAGAAACACGAATAAAATACGTTATTTAGTTGCTAGGGAACAGTATGCGCGTTCATATGCATGAGTTCATGTGTCAATGAATACCTGTCTGTGAATACACCCACTCGTATATACATATGTATTCACTCTCTCTTTCTCTCAATCACTCTCTCTCTCTCACGCACATGCGCGCACCCCCCAAACTCATAAATAGATACATATAAGTAATCGGCGACTGTAGTCGAGGGCGACCAGAAGGATCCCTTTTCAATTGCTACTACACCGAGATGTAGGGGAGGGCGCTACTCTTTTCCCTGGATTGCTCCACTTTACCCTTGATACGTACCTTATATTGCTGAGTGTTAAGGAAGGAGGTATCAAGTACCATTTTAAAGCCGTTGGTATGACGCAACCTGGGATTGAACCCAGGTCTCCTGGACCACTGGCGAACATTCTACTCACTAGGCCAATGAGCCTGAGATACATATATGAGCTAAAATAATGACTAAATAAAAGTTTTAGTTTTTATACTGCTCTGTTTACTAGCATATTCAACTTTTTTCGCATATCGTTTTTTTTTCTCATCAAACTAAAACAGAAATTAACTCTGAATGAAATGCTATTTTTCTTCAAAAGACTCTCCTTTACACCCAAAGAATTTATTCCGGTGAGTTTTCCATTTGGTTAAACTCTTGAAACTCTTCCGCCGAAGTATTTTTTTACTGTCTTCCACGTCTTTAACTCTTAAAATTTTCTGCTAAAAACAAATGAAAATATCACACAGAATTTAAGGCCGGCGAGTATGGATGATGTGTTTCTCCCAAAACTGGGCATCAAAAACATCAGGATTGGTTTAATAGTTTGTCTACAAATTTGCCCTGTCGTCTCGGGCTGTGGAATACATCGACTGCACCTCTGCAGAGAGCTAAGACCCCACCCATTAAGTGTCCTCGATATGATATTAAACAATCTGATTATGAGGTTCCCATGATGCTGGGGCTTTGGGGAATGCGGAGCACCTCTTTATTGCCATTGCTCCCATATCCAGTCTGGCCCGACATGGTAGCACCTGATAGGGCCTTATCTATGGGTTAAATAGAACTAACGGCATACTTATGCTAAACCGAATTGTTTGACTAAACTGAATAGCTTGAAATGTTTTTGACAAACCGTACTCACATTTAAATAGCGTTCTATTGTTTGAAATGCTACTGTTTTTTGACATTGAAACTGTACTTACACTAAACTGATTTGTTTAATATAGAACTATTTTGACATTTAACTGTGTGTAACCGAAATCTCTACTTATAAACTGAATTAGCAGAAATAGAACTGCTTGACTAAACTGAATAGCTTGAAATCGAAATGTTTTTGACAATTGAATTGTGTACTCATGCTAAACATAATTGTTTGAAATAGAAATGATTATTTGTATAAAAATGGATTTGGCGTTAGATAACCTACAAAGGTTGATATGCCAAAAAACCTAACCAACCAACCAACCAACTGATCGTCTACAAATCTACAAGTGTGTCTGTTCATTTTATAAATGGCTCAACTGTGCAACCATCACTACTTAAATTTTGTGCACACATCAATATTCAAATTTTTTGCACACGTCACCATTCAAATTTTTTGCACACGTCACCATTCAAATTTTATGCACACTTTGCCATTTAGATTTTGAATTTTGAAATTAAAAAAAAAACATTAAAATTAAGTCATGATACATTTTTCCATTACATCCTTAATATAGTTTTAAAAAGTATCGAGAATAAAATGTAGTAATTTACTAATCATTTTGGTTAGATGTGGCACAAGGCCGTATGAGTGGGGTACCCAATGAGATTTGAAACCACTCGTGAAGGCTTGCTAGTCTAGATTGCTACCATTACACCACCACCCGAGGTGCCCTCGAGAATAAAATGTATGGATGAAAAAAGTATTTCTAAAAGAATAGAATTTAATACTTCCTAAAAATTAATACGAAATGAGAAACATAATATCTAGATTTTGAATTTTGAATTCTAATGTTTTTTTTTTAAGTATTTCATTAAGGATCTCCGGTTACAGATACTACACTTTCATCCTATGTGTTTTGTGTCAATGACACTAAATTGCATTTAATGGTGATGGTTGGTTGATTTTAATGGTATGTCAAGTCGCCTGGGGTTATTTTATGCTTAGAGGTTAAGGAATTGTGCACATTGTATGTCTATATTTTTGGTTGGTGGTTTTAACGATGTATTAGCACCGTTGGGGTTCGTGTTTTGGGTTTATTTTCCGTGATATTGATCAAATTTTCTTTTTTATTTTTAGTAAAAGTTCATTTCTCTCTAAAAAGGAGAGATTGTCATCAATGTTGGTACTTTCAAACAGATATGCCTTTCATTTAGGTTGTAAAAGCCTTTTTTGATTAAAGCAGTGGCTCCCCATTCTTTGAGAACGTGTTTAGCAGCGTAGGGGGTTTGACATGTTAGAAACTGTTGTTGCTGTTCTTGTCCGAGTATTAAGACGCGCGTAATTCTTGTTATAACCAATGCGTAATCGTGATCAATGACTTGTTCTCTGTTCTACCCAAAAAGGGTGTGATTAAGAGGAGCACATTGTGGCAGTTGCCATTTTGAATAAAGAAATGTATTAATTTTAGGTTTCATGTCAGTATATAGAATTTTGAATTTGTCAAGTGGAAAAAAATCTAAAGCCGAGTGAGCTCTTTCATTTTCCACCACTCTAATGTGTCTTGGAATGCAGCTTTTAAGAATCACTTCATAGTAGGACATGGAGTTTAATCAACTCAGGAGTTTAATAAGCGGGTCTTACAGCAATAATTTCACAATGATAGTTAGGCAGAGAACGAGTCTAAGAAAATGATAAATTTTATGTAGTTGCTTTCAGAGTAAAGTGCTCAGTTTATTGTACAGAATTCAGCAGTAAAGATGGAGCTTTCCTTTCAAAAAACTTTGTTACAATTGTCTTATTTGAACTCTGTTTTATCGTTGTTCTTTGAACCATCAGTAAACTTGGAGAGATGGTTAGGTTAGTGTTTTTGGATATTGCGGAGTTTTCCTTCATAAGTGCTGGGATGGTTTTGGGGAGCTCATTTAGTTCAAGGATCACTTTATGCTTTTAATAATGCAAGCTGTATGATGTTTTCATATATACTAGAGAAATTTTATATTCTCCGAGGATAGATTCCATCCGAAGACCAAAAGTTTTTATTGATTGTGCTATTTTTTTTATCTAATCACTGCTTGAACTAATTAACTGGGTTGGATGGGAAGGATTTTAATCTTGAATAGAATTGGAAGGGTAGTTTTTCACATCTGAGTTTTTGGGGTGCTTCATGAACTTGGCGAATAGGCTGTCGACTTGAGAAGTTCTAAAGGCTCGTAATATTAGACTTAAGTCTTCGTAGTCGAGCTCTTTGTGACTGGATCTCCTGACAGATCTATTTATAAAACTAGCACAGTCATATTGTGAGCGGAGCAGTGATCTTATAGTTTAAGGAGCATTTATCAATAAGTTCCCTCTTTTGGATATGCAACCACTAATAAGAGTTGTTGGGCTTTGGCTGATTTGTTTTTTAGATATTCTATGAGGAATGAATGTTAATTTTTTTGTCGGATATCACTTCAAGGCAATTATATTGGTCAACGACATGTATTTCGTTTCCCTCAAAATTGAGGCACTCATTAGAATTTGGACTGAGAATTTGAAGCCGTTGTCTGCTGCCCATACATTCCTTTTGTTGAGAATCAACTGCAATTGACATTTTATGATGTGAACGTGGGTGGATCTATAGTAGACAGAAAAGTCGCCGATATACAGAACATAGTCTATTGTAAGATTCAGGCATTTAACAATACTATTGATTTTTATGGAGAAGAGAGTAAAATGTTTACTAGTGGAATACCTTCCTCTTGAGGACAAAGTATTGATCCCACACTTATTCTAACGTTTCTATAGAAGAGAACGTTTTGTTTGAAAAATAGCGGTCTTTCTGTTAAGTCTAACTCATGCAGGTATTTCATGACACCATACTTCAAAGTGGTGTCGTATACCTTTGCCACGTCCAAAATTTTGGCTATCAGATGATATTTTTTAAAAGTGTTTTCAGGCAGATCAAATGGTCTATGGTTCCTCTCTTTTTACGAAGTCCTGTCGGGAAGTTGGTAATTCGTCCGTTCGATTCTGAGGACCACTTTAACCTGTTGTTAAACACCCGCTTCATTGTCTTGCAGAGGTAGCTAAAGGGATGGATCGATAGTTCTGCAGATTATAGGTATATTTATTTTATTTTTTAGATCGAAACAATTGTCATCTATCTCCATGTTTCTGGTAAGATGTCACTCGTCCATGTTATAAAAGACATTTTAAAGGTACAGATTCAATCAGTAATTGTTTTAGAATCTCCCTGTGAATCTTGCCTGGGCCGACAGCTGTATTAAAGAATCTATTTATGGAATCTAATTGTTCTGTTTTGGTGATTGGATTATTATAATTTTCTGATTTTTTAAAGCGAAATTTAATTTTTTTCTTTTTTATACTCTGTTTAAATTTTAGAAACCTCTTTTTGACCTGACTGAAAGAATATTTTGAGAACGTTTCTGTTTGCAGATCAATGATAGCTCTTTTCTACTTGCTTTTTTGCTGTTATTTCTGTGTTTGTTAAGGAGAGGTTTTTTGGGAAGCAGCTTATTTTTTTACCGGCTATTTTCTGAACCATGTCCCTGACTATTTTCAATTTGGAGGAGGTATTCAGTTTACTCATGTAATTTAAGCAGGGGTTTCTTTTGGCCTCTTTGATGGTTCTACACGCATTTGTTCTGTAAAATTTGAAGGGGATCAAATTAGGATTGTGGTTTTAGTGTGGGATTTTCGCAGAGCTTCGCGTCGTAGCTGAATTGCCTCTATACATTTTTTGCTGAAAAACAGTCTGTGCCGTTTGCAAGAGGTTGGGTTGCGTGGGATAAACTCTTTTGCTTTTAGGATCAGTTTTTGTGTGAAGCATTTGGCAGAGTAAGTGTTGTGATTTCTTATGAATCGTTTGAGGCAGAGAGATTTAAACTTGTTCCGGTGTGACACGACGTGCGGTTGAGTGCTTAATTAATATGTAAAAATTAGTATTTATGAAATATATTCTAATCAATATATATATCAAAAACAAAAATGTAATCAGGTCAAATCTTCGAAGAAAGAAAGACAAGTGTCAGAACTGTCCAAAATTGCAAAATCGGGATATAGTTAAAAGTACTAAAACAAAAGGAGCTGAAGAGGATGAATTTCTTACCCAATGTTCGAACATGGTGTGTAAGGTCGATATTATGGGCTGGAAGATAGAAGTGTTCCTAGATTCTGGATCGGATGTCTCACTTTTGAAATCATCAGTTTTTAAGGACTTAAGGACTGACTCTATACGGGTGAGGGGTTCAGTTTTACTTGACTAGTATAGGACCACACCAGTTAGTTTTGTTCAATTTGTATCGAGGAAGGTCTCAAACTCAAGTAGAAAATAGTCACTCCCGCATAAATCTTCATACACCCCCAAGAAGAAATCAAGGAAAACTAAGGGGGTCCCAAATATATGGCTGAGTTGGTAACAGATCATGGATGAAGAAGTATTTGAGATTTTATGTTAAAGAGACATAGGTTGCTATTGTTGATAATGTTTTACAGTATTCTGCCACTTGGGTTTTTGATTTTACATCCTCATATGGCGTTGTGGTTGTTAAAGTCGCTTAGTAGAATATAAAGTGTGTGTAGTCGCTGCAATATATTGTTGAGTTCCTTTTCGTTAATCGGATCATATTTCGGGACATATAATGAGCAAATATTTGTTGTTCTGTGTAAGTTTGCTTTGACGCCGATTGTCTTGTATGTTGAGGTTGATTTTGCTTATAGGTTTATCATTTCTAATCAGGACTGAGACATCTTCAGAAGCCCTAGGATCGGTATTAATTATATAACTATAGATTTTATAATTTTTCATTCTAATCTCAACATTCATGTTGAGGAGTGTTTTTTAAAGCTAGATGATAGCGAGCCATATGTCCTGAGCAGTTAATTCCTATTCGCTTTGATCCTGCAGCAATTCTACTACATTATTCTTTGGTTCATAATTGTGTTTCAGGTTTGAATTCAGGCTGTTTCTTGCATTTTTTGTTTGTTTCGGTGGAAGGTTTTCTTTGTATTAAAGTGTTTTTTGTTTGTAGAAGTGTCTACAGAAGCATGTGGTCGTAAAAGAATGTTTTTTGTTCTTATATTGTTTAGAGATTTTTTGCATAAACATTTTGTGGATTGAGTGGGCGATGTCATTTCTACCCTTTACTTTGTTCGATTTCCCCAGTAGAATGTTGTTTTCTCTGTGACTGTTTTGTTTGTGGTGTAGATACCCGTGGATCTCTTAGAAAAGTTTGCAGCTCGTCCATATTCAGTATGTTCTCAACAACTGCGTCCATATTCAGTATGTTCTCAACAACTGCGGTTCAATTTTGGTCTCCCTCGGTTGAAGAGCCTACTGGTGCCATAGTTGCATCAGCATAGAATGGATCCAAAGACGTAATCCTCATATCGTAGAGTGCTCATTACCACCTTAGCTGCGTTAGCATAAGATCGAGTCGGGAAGTTCGTATCCACAATCTTGCGCGCTTCCCGGAAAGATATGCCCATTGTGTACTTAACTTTCTTTACTGCTTTCTCTTTTTTTTCCAAACTTTGCAAGATCTAGAGTCTGCCTCATGGTTTCCCCCAGTTCTTTACATGTGTTCTCTGCATGGTTAACAGCATCCTACTTGCATATTGGCATTCCTACACAGCGGTTCCCATGCTGTCCGAAATTCTGGCAATCGTAACATCTCAGAGTGTTCGGGATATACCTTTCTACCCTGACCATCACATATCCTAAGTCTCTTTGGTATGTTTGGTGTATTAAAGGTCATGACGTATGTGTGAGGGTCTATTACTTCCTGATAAATAATCTCCTTAAAATTGCAGGCTTTTGAGATTTTTAAAAATTTCTGCAAGAATGCAGAAACATAGTTCTTTGCATTTTACTACTCTTCTTGAGGAGTTGAGGAATTTATGTGGTTATTATTCCATTTCTATGTCATGGAAAGTAGACATCTTAAGAAGCAACTCAGCATGGCTCTTTTTTATCCACTTCCACGACCAGAGGATTACTTTTGGTAGCATTTACTTATTTCTGGAATACATTTACCGAGAAGAACTTTTCTAACAGGAATGGAGAATGTTTTGTGATCGCTTTCTCTTCCACTGATTCTAAGACAATGACATTTGGAAAAGGGCTGTCAATTAAAACATATTCAGTATATTCACTTATAAATCTTGTTATTAAGAGTACGTTAAATCTTGAGTTGATATTAAGGATGTTCCAAATAAATTTTACGATATATATATATATGTATGATGGCTAAGAATTCACATGTTATTTAAAACTTTTAACAGCTTTTGAAAAAATATAAAGGTATATAAATTTCCTTTTAATGAGATTTATTTTATATACATAGTGAATTTTGTTCCACTATATATATATATATATATGGAATTTGGTAAAGAATGTATTGGACTTGAAAAAGACGTACCCATTGTATCAAAATTCAATTGTTAGAAGTAAATTCCAAAATAAAAACTGTTAACATTCTAGACGCTACATTCAAGGTAAAAAATACTGTATGGTAACCACACTCACACACTCACACACACAAAAAAAAGAAATTAAAAAATAAAACATACAAATAAAACTCCGGCATTTATTAATATATTAAATAGTATCCCCCATTCACAATTCATATGAATATGTTTGTAGCACAGAGGCGAGCCATTAACAACACAAATATATGTAACTGAATAAAACAAAATGGAAAATGAAACAATCCTAAAAAATATCCGGATATTCGGTAGTTTGATAACCAAAAACAAAAACGATCCATCGGCACGAGAAATATGAATATAATATAGTTTAAAACTATCAAAAAAAATGTATCTAATAAAAATAAATTTCTGTTTCGTGGATATTATTAAGAAAAGAATCAGTAAACACAATTTGTAAACGTAAAATGAAAAAATTACGCAAGTCGTCAGAAAAAAAAGAAAGAAAGAGAAATGAAATGAATAAAAAAAAATAAAAAGATATAAAAAAAATTAAAAAAATGAACGAGAAAAGGATTAAGAAAGGATGTGATCACGCTATATACATCAAAGTGATATCGTTTGTTTGAATGAAATGGTTGGAAAGAAAAACGAGGAAAAAAATTGATTGTAATATGGAGAACAAGAAAAGGAAATCATAGGTATATATGCATATATATATATATATACATACATATGCATATATATCACAGTTTTGAAGGATGATAGCTATTTAAAAGATATATACTTACAAAAATGCAAATGAGAAGCGGTACGTAGACAACCCATTCTATATTACCAGCGTTTTTGATCCAACAGTCACTGATCAGGTTGTATTGTGTGTCTCGGGCTCTGTTAAGAAAGAAACAAAAAATAATTCTTCTTGATAATGACATATTATCTCAAAATTATTCATTGACAGAAGCATGCATATATATATATAAGTATGCAGAAGTGTATAAATACATATATATATATAGTCATCCACACACTGTTTCGTTCTATCAGAACTCTTCAGTGTGCCTAGACACGGAGGACGCTCGAAGCCGGGATAGAAACCCGTCCAACTTTACGTTAGACTTAGTCTCAAACCGCTCGGCCAACAAGCGTACCACGTTGGCTTAGGGAATTTTTAAGGTATTATGTACAACAGCAGCAGCGTCCGTGTATATATATATATATATATAAGTATGCAGGTGCGTGTATATATATATATATATATATATATATATATATATATATATATATATATATATGAAGAAATCTTTTAAACTTCAAGAAAGTACTCAAATGCTGGACAACAGAGAAGGATAAAACCTACAAAAAACTCTTATCAGCTCTTAATGTCAGCTTCATTTCTTCAAATTTCATCCATTAAGAATACCAACGTCAAATGTAAATGAAGAATAAAATTAACGAAGAAAATAATTATCAAATACTGAATAATCTCAAAAGAATGTATGGGAAAGGATCGGAAATAGTAAGTGGTAAACATATATATATATATTACAACTCACCTGCATGCACTATCTGCAGACTTACATGCAAATCAGAGGAGTTGCCTGTGATGTAATTGCTTCGACGTTTGAAATGGACACGGCAATCCGGGTTCAAATCCTGGACAAATACTGTTTGCATTCCACAGTGTGCCAATAACCTTCGGGAAAGTCTAAATTTGACTATTCTCCCCCCAGAGAACCAAGTCGAAAGAATCCAATATCTTTAAGAATTTATTCATAGCTGAGTAGAAAGAAATGAATATATACTTTTCCCAAAGGTATATATATCTCATTCCTCACTATATTTCTCATACTTGTTTCTTCGTGCCAAATCTGAGCAATGTTTACTTCTTTGGAGACGCACTAAGCGTATAGGTTATCCTAATTAGAAATGAAATCCAAAAATGTCTTAAAATCTTAGCTGATACTGTTTGCGTTTCAATAATATATATATATATATATATATATATATATATATATATATATATATATATATATTTGAGAAATGTATATATCCATTTCTTTCAACCTGGATATGAGTAAATTGTTGATCATATTGGATTCTTTAGACTTGGTTAGGCAACCAGTCTAGGAGAAGGAAATGTTTGAATTGAAAGCAGCTGTGCCCCACTTAAAGTTTAGCTGTGTGTCACATCTTGCTCGTTGTGGAGAGGTAGGGTAAATACTCAACAGCACAATTTATTTAATTGTTTTCCTTGGGTCTTGAGCCATATTAGGCTTAGCTTAGATCAGCATGGACCAGCCAAGTATAGGAGGTGGTAGGGTATTTTCTACTAAATTCAGAAGTTAATGCTTGAAACCACGGAAATAGTAGGATTTTAAATGCTGATTTTCGAGGGAGGAAAGGTATTATCACAGTTGAAATAAGTTCTACTTCACTCTAATTTGGCCCTCTGCCTTTCTATGCAGAACTTAGTAAAGGCACAGTAAGCAACCTTGGACCAGTGTGTTATTCAAAGAAGCTTTGTAAATAACAAAGATGTTTGGTTTAGCTAGGTTTTATGGCATATCAACAATGTAGATTATTTTATTCTAAACCCATTTTTATACATATAAACAGTTCTATTTTAAACAATTCAGTTCAACATAAGTACACAGTTTAAATGTCAAAAACAGTTCTATTTCAAACAATTTAATTTAGCATAAGTGCAGTTTTCAGTTTACACACTTTTAAAGGTAAATACCGTTCCCTTTCAATCAATTTACTTTAGCATGAGTACACTAATCAGTTCTATTTAACCCGTAGATAGGACATTATCAAATGCTACTGCTCCGAGCCAGAGTGGACCTTGGGGCGATTGCAATAAAGGGGATATTCCATTTTCCTCAAAGCTTCAGCATTACTGAAACCTCACAATCAGATAGTTTAGTGTCATATCCAGGACACTTGTTCGGGTGTCTTACCCCTCAACTGAGATGTAGTCGCTGAATTCTACAGCCCCAGCCGACTGGGCCAAAAGATATTGTATTGGAAGGCTTGCTGTCTAGTTATACTGGAAGCACTTTTTCTCAGTCGATCGTCGAAGTAAAATAACGATGTGTCTGCTTTCTTAGATGGGTAACCAAGCACTAAATAACAACAGATAATATAAGTAGCCTACGTGCCAGACAAACAAGGCTAAGGAAAGTTAACAGAGAAATTACTAACGCTTTTTTATGAAACAAAAAGAAGAAAAATAGTTTTGTCTTCAATGTAATGTTAACGTTAGCTGACTAAGTGTGAGTGGCAGAATTAATCAAGATTAAGTATATGTCGATAAAAGTCTAGAAATGAAATAAATGACAATAAACAAGCAGAGGAAAATTCGAAATGAGTCACATGCACATATTAATATTGTTTTTGTCAAATATGAAAACTCAGAAGTGTTGGAGCAATTATAAGAGAGTTGTACGTGCTCCATGGTTTTTGTGTGTCAACAAGTAATCTGAAGGATCCTTCTTACAATAATGAATGATTGTACAGAAATATATAATAGTTGCACATTTAAAAATATTGATTAAAAAATTGAATGAAATGATACTGTACATATTCTAAAGGCTAGTGAAAACCCACTCGAGAAAAAACGAACAGTAAATATATATATATACGCGCACAGACACCCCCTACACACATATGTAAACATACACAGATATATATATATATATATATATATATATATATATATATATATATATATATGTATATATATATATATATATATATATACACACACACACAAGTTATAAAAATCTAGAAGACAAAGAATGTCTAATTAGTTTTTATTCGAATTTTCTGTTTTGTTTACGAATGTAAAAATTAAGGGAGTGTTTGTGTACACACACATATATGTTCTTTGTTGGACTGAAAATTTTATTTATCTATCAGTCTTCCTATATATATATATATATATATAGGAAGACTGATAAAATAAATTCTTCACTTATGTTTGTAGAATTGAAAACTACGTATCTCGCAATCATTATATATATATATAAATATATATTTATTAAATGAACAGTTCAAAAAATTATTTCGACTTTGAAATTTATGTTTTGATTATTTCATACCCTCATGCTCCAAATGAATTTCAGACTTCACGTCTTCTATAGATTTCGAATGGTTAATTTTCGCTTGTTGATTTTTTAGTGAATATTGTTGTGAAGGGATGCATTCTTTTTTAATTCCAGGATTTATGTCTGCGATTATCTCATTGAAGTTAATTGTCCGTGAAGACCTTTGGTCTCTGCAGATGATTTTCCACATATAAAAGTATTTCTTGTGCTTGTGTGCATATGTATGTGTGTAATGTGCACTTGTAAACATATAAAAGAACTTTGGTGTAAATATACGTTTGTTTAGTTTTGTTTATTTCCACATTTATATTGGTGTGAATGTAATATTGGAGTTATTGTCCGTGAAGATCTCTGGTTTATGTGAATGTTTTTTTTTTTAAATATATATAACATTTATATATATATATATATATATATTAAAAATTATACTCGATCATGTATCTATAGGAAGATTGATACATAAATAAAATCTCTCAATTCCTTATTTATTTAGCAACATTTCTATGTATTTATATGATTTTTTAAATATATATATATAAGTGTAGATTTGGATACTTATATACCAACCTTCCTCTTTCTCCCTCTCATATATATATATATATATATATATATGAGAGAGAGAGAGAGGGAGAAAGAGGAAGGTTGATATATATATATAAGTATCCAAAGCTACACTTTATATATATATATATATATATATATATATATATATATATATATATATATATACAGAAGATCTTCCATTCTTCAAAAGATATTGTAGAACAGGAAGAATAATGAAACTGGTATCAAAATAAAGAAAATATGTTTATTTTTAAAACTATTTTTTTTTTTTTTACATGGCCACCATTTACAGCTTCATATTTTTTCCGAAACATTCTATCCCTGTTTTCTTTCTGTCTCTGAAGAAAGTTGCTAGTTTGATCCAATCATCTTCACTGTATTTTCGCTATCGAATAAAAGATATTGATCTTTTAACGGCTCTTTCAATTTTGGGAACTGCCTAGCTATACCGAAAGAACTTTTACTTTGGCATTTCGACAACGTTTTATTGTAATCACCAAATGCATAGATGCTGACTTAAAATTAGCATTTTTTCGTACACTTTCCTTTGGCACCATTTCCTGTTGTTCCCGAAATTGAAAGATGCGTTGAAAGGTCAATCATTTTTTTCCGATGCAGTTGAAGTTGCTCTGCTGAAATGGATTCAAAGCAAAGCAGAAACTTTCTTCGTGAACAGAATGAAAAAGTTGATAAATTATATGGAAAAAAATGTTCAACACTAAATGGTGATTCTGTTGGAAAATAAACAATTAATTTTGATGAGAAATGCGTTTAACGTAAATTACGGTGTATAAGTCTAAAAAATCTAAACTCTACGGTTCGACTTATAAGACAGAGATGAAATCCTTACTATTATGACTGGTTGACATTTCTGGGGGTAAAGATTTGAATTTTAACTCTGCCGTTGAACTCGACCTCTACTTCAGTCGAGATGTTTTCGAGCTTAAAAGGTCGTTTGATATGCCGTAATTTATGAAACTTAATTTATTTTTTACAAGTTTTATTATTATATGTGTTTAACAAAACTTGTTTTATAGTAATGAAGATGTTACTTGTGAATAAAAATTCAGATCTCTAGAAATATATACATTAATTTCGCATTTAGAATCAACTTAGATGATGTTGTATCTCTTCTGTTTTTTTTTTCGCTATTGAATTCTATAAAACTGATGAGCATAAAATGAATTAAGTGTTGGGTGTTGTTATTTATTATTGAAAAAAAAATATATAAAAAGAGAGACAATGAAATGAAATTAAATTGAATTTCAGTTAAAATGATCTATTCTAATCAAATGCCTCGTATATATATATATATTTTTTTTTTTTTTTGTCGGTAATCCCCTTCATCAGAATTTTTTTAGATGGATGGAGGAAGACGTTAGATTATCTCTTTTGTATTTTGCTCAAACAACCTGTCTGCGATAATTCCAACGGTGTTTGTATATATTTATTTTTGTCGGTAATAAACCGGATCCGTTTATTACAATGAAACGTTGCGCTTATTTGTGTATTTATTTTTTTTTACTGTAATACTCTAAATCATTTGAATATTAAAGATAATTCATTTTTTTCCTTCTGAAGAGGAGGCCAAGAGTAAAACGATATTTTGCAAAAAATGTGGGTTCATTGTATATATACGAGCATATATATATATATATGTTAAAAACATTCATATTAAAGCAAAATAGTAGACGTTATTTACTAAGCTGAGTGTTACCGCAGGTCAAAACTATGGGGTACACTATCAATGATCCGCTTGCCTATCTGGTCAGTGATTACATCACATGTGTAACCTAACCAAATATTTTAAGGCCTTAACGGGTATATAGATTTTATATATGGTATTTTACGACGGTAGAAATACACAAATTGTTATAGTAAACAAAAATGTTCATGGATAAACTTACCTCTCTGTTCCCATAAATTTCCCTCGAAGGATTGCGTATATCATTAAGATAAAAAACGGAAAACCTAAAAAATAGAAATAAAAATGGCTGCGTTAAGCAAGGTAGAATTAATAAAAAGAAAAAAAAAATATATGACTCAGGGTATTACAAAAAGAAAGAGATTAAAACCTGAAATTAATTTAATTGTTGTATATCTAAATTTATTTGAATGAAAGATAAAATTGGATGTTTTGAAGAAAGAATTCTATCCATTTCCAATGTTGCGAGGAAATTTATGTTTGGATTATAATCAGAAATAAACAGATATTATGAAAACAAAACCAATGCTGGCATCTAAATCAAAGTGGCATTTACGTAATGCCTTAGGAAGCAATAAGTGGGAATATGGTGTTTTTTGTCTAATATAAGTTCTGAGATTAAAGTAAGATGAGGCTCAGAATTCTTTAACTTTATCTCCTGCAGAGGAATAGGAATCCTCTAAAGGAGTGTCCTAGATATGACACTAAAATATATCTGATGGCGAGGGTCCTGTTCTAGAGCTCGGGTGAGTTTTGAGGGTCATTAGTAGTAGTAGTACCTGTTAGGGTCTTTTCTACGAGTCCAAGAGTTCTGTTTAAAAATATTCGTATTCAATAAGACCGTATGCAAAAAAGAAACCTGTTAAATATGAACATACATTGAATGTGATTCACTAAACGTTAAGCCTAAACGGGTTGAAATGTCGTTGAATGTGTTATGAAAAATTATGTGTATCTAAGTCTTCAGCTTTGATCTGTAGAAAGTGTCTTTCTTTAGAAAAAAAACTCTGCAAAAATCTCACGAAGAGAACCGAAAATATAGAATGAAAGGATGTTTACATATCTCAAGTAATAAATCCGAAAAATCTAATCTAAAAATACTCTTAGCAAAGATCAAGCTGATATATGGCAAAAAATGAGAAAGAAGACCTTTGGTGCATGATAAGTCTTCCACCCAGCTCGTAAAAAAAACAACAACGTTTCATTGGTTTTATAGTGTTGTTTATTAGTTAAAGCCGACATGAAAAATTCGAAATATTATAGACGTTCTTGCGGAACACCCCCTACCAGAATTTCAAGGATTTGGATATCACCGAATAATCATCCAAAACCCATGATTCTACCGCCTCGAGGGTAGCGTGAATTTAGCAAATTATGTGTAACGGATTCGTTACAATGAGTCACTTAAAATTGTAACAAAGAGATCTTCCCGGCGATTGTGATAAAAGGTTAAAACTGAAATGAAATATTTAATAAACATACAAATAAATAACATGATATTGAGTTGAACAGATTCTCTTTTTAATATACTAATAATTGATAATGTCTAATTAATAATTTATATGATTAAAAGAATTTAAATTCATTTTTGAATTAAAAATTAATTATGTATTAATAATGTATACGTAATTATTTATAAGTAAACATGCAGGGGAGGTGCCCGTGGTGAAATGGTTATCGTCATAGAAAATGGACACAGCGACACGAGTTCAAATCCTCGACGAGACTGATTGCATTTCACATAGCACTAATACCCTTGGGAAAGGTAAGAATCCAATTATTCTCCCTCCAGCTATGGATAAATAGTAGGGCAGACTAGGTTCTTCAACCTTAGTGAGGCAACTAGTCTAAGAGAAGGAAAACTCCGAATTCAAACCTGCTTAACTCCGCTTAAATAATTGACCTTGTGTCATATCCCGCCCGAGCGGAGGGGTTGGGTAAATATGTATAAGTAACCATACAAATAAATATGATATTGAATTGAATAGACTCTTTTTTATGTATCATTTTGACAAAAAGCAATAATTCATAAAATATTTCTTCTGTATAAGTATTAATTTTTGTATGTGTTTTGAAAATGTTTTAAGTATTTTTAGTTGCTCCCTTGCATGTTATTCTTGAATTCCTTTGAGAATAAAATTTGGTTATCGTCGTGAAATTCGAGACTAATATTTTTAGTTCAGACTGGAATATCTAACATTCTTCTTTTTTGATTACTGGACTGGTAATAATTAGGAAAAGGATAGTTGGGTATTCAGAACCACAAGATTTCGGCAACAAAATAAGGAAATAATTATTTTGGAACTGAGGTCATATTCTAATTCTAGATTTAAGAAAACGCTTTGATTAGCGACCGTTACACTAGTAACCATAATATGTGTATCATAATCTGAGAACAACTGGCAATAAATTGTAGGGTCCATACAAAAAACAGATGCACTTCTAAAATTTGGAACCGTGTAACCAAGACCCACCCTTTTACCCACAGGATAAATGCTACACAAGGTCAATATTTAAGTTGATTAAAGCTTGTTTCGATTCAGAGTTTTCCTTCTCTTAGACAAGTTACTTTACAAAGGCTAAGAAATCCAGTCTTTATTTACCCATAACTGGAGGGACAACAGATGTATTATCACGAATGGAAATACAGTGTTTAATTTGAGTGCAACATTTGATATTCATTTTTAAATTCTGTAACAGAATGGACACATTGGTACCCATCTTGACATCAACGACCAGTTTTAAACAAGATGGGAAGCAATGTCGAAATACTGAATTCTATCGATAAAGTGAGATTCCTTTACATCGTAAGAAAGACAGATCTTAAGAGTTTTAAAAATTTTGATGAAAAAATTAGTCAAAATTGTGTTTAAAATCATGTTTGAAGCTTTAGAATTGTGAACAGGTTTCGGAAAGGAATTATTTACAGATTGAAATAAATCTTGCGTTTTATATATAGGTTCGTCTAGGTATGAATTTATCATCTCTTGATTTTTTATCTTTCAAAGATAAGTATCTTGCTATGTAGACAGATAAATAAAGTAAATATTGCGTCTTGGCGATTTTTAGCACGAGATTTGAGACGAGATCCAAATGGAAATATGGTGAATGCTGATTTATTTGATTGGACTTCTGATAAAATTTTAAAGAATAGAAAGTGCCATTTTCTTAAAAATAGACCAAAATATCTTAGCGACTTTTGTTCTATCTCTACATCTTCAATTTTTTTTCTAAAAGATGAAGTCATTGATTATTAATCAAATGTCCCTTGCCACGAGCTTATCGACGAATGTAGAAATGTCAGCACAATAAAAATATGAAATGGAATAAATAAAAAAGGAGAAAATAAAATGGCTGAAAAAACTCTTTGGATGCTTCAATATATTTTTCGTTTCATTTTTTTTTTTCGAAAGCAACAAAACAAGCGTTTCCCTAAATCGAAGGAATTCTCCTGCACATGTTCATTTTTTCAAGATGAGCTAAAAAAGTTGTTACATCTGTTTCAAGACATAGGAGTTCATATCGTTATTCTATTTGCCAAGTTGATATTTGATTGGCACATTACCACTTTAGTGGGACACTTTGTAAAGATCAAACTGGCTGCGATGTAATAGCTGTGTGGATGCTATTGTCGCTGGGTGCAGGTCAAACTTGCAGCAAACGGGGATACGCACCAGGAAGATCTGATTAGCAGAATGAGAATCATGGGAATAGACCAAGAATAAGAACCGACTAGCGGGTATTAAGATTTTGTTAAGTAGGGGGCTGTACAATCATTGGTTGATAGGTTTCAAATGGTTGGAGAAAGACAGACTGAAAGTTTTTTCGATTCAGTTGGCGGTTTAGACACGCGTTGAGAGAGATGTAATAATAGTGGCACTGACTTAGGTCAAAATTCCCTCTCCAATTAAAATGATGACAGAAAACCCATACACTGAGTGACGGCTTGAAAGAAACAGTTCATAAAGTGAGTTCATAACTATTAGTATACTTCCAACATTATGTAAAAACAACGATACATAATTTTTGATTTTTCCTGGAAAACAAACAACGAATTAATTACCTGTTACCTCACCATAAAAGACCAATAATCTCCCCATATATATATATATATATATATATATGTGTGTGTGTGTGTGTGTGTGTGAATTTGAGAGCAAACAAGTCTTATTGAATTTGATGGACAAGAAAAGCCTGAGTAATTTTAAATTCGAAATTTCTTGTTTTTCTTAGAAAAGAATCTATATAAGGATTAAGACTCTCGATAATCTTTAACTCTTAGTCTAAGCACTTCTGACTTTTTGTGGCCATCGTGAAGAAAAGAATGACATATAAGTGTTGTTCTCTTTGAATAAACTGATACTCACTACCGAGAATAATGATCTGGTCACGTAGCTCTCATTTTTTTCTTCAAAGTTTTGCTTTCTCCATAAAGTGACCCCAAGTATAGCGAACAGAGAAGAACCTATTGACTACCCATTAGTAGTGATCAGCCTAGTTCTGTAACCGCGACTTTATGCCTTGGTACTTACTGTGATTACATTATATTCATCATGCATTTTCCCGCTGTTTTTTTTTTTTTAATTCATTAGATGTCATCTGAAATGTATTAAAAACCAGCGTGAAAAAATAATGATCATTAGTTTTTTTGCAATCTAAAAGTAAAATATCTGCTCTTGAGTCACAGGGAGGTTTTGCCAATCACAAATCAATGAGAAAAATATAAGCAAATTAAGAACAATTCTAACCATTTTAGTAATTAGCGGTAAATGGATTAAAACCTCTTACACGTACAAACACTTAAATTACAAGTTACCGAATTACAAAGAAAAGTTTTTTTACACAAAGGCCACATTAGTTAGCCATTTAAAATAAAATTGTTATAAGCAGATAGCATTAATTTTATTTTGTGTTGTTGTATCTTGACTGCTACATAAACTGACCAGTAGTTGTCTGGTAAGTTAATTTCAGGAATTTATTCTGGTCTTCTTGAGTGAAATGGTAATTCTTTTGCTTCCCACCTCGCAAGTTTATATCCAATAGTAATGATTATTCATGTGTCGGAAAAATGACTGATTGACAAAAAATATTGATTTAGAATGGCTTAATTGTTTTTCATAAAATCTATATCACTTTCAACTCCCCGGATAAACCGTACAAGTGAATAAAAAAGCGAGTGTTTTCTTTGGTTCTTTTGTTATTTTTACTCTTAACGGGGCTGATCCGTGGTTTATACAATTTCGACCAAAGCTTTCGATAAAAAATAAAAAAAGAATTGAATTGATTAAGACTGGTTGATTGATTCATTTTTACGGCATGCCAAGGGTTATTTTATACTAAGATATTGGGGAATCACGTTCATTGATCGCTCTTATTTATATACTGTGAATAATTGTTTCAAAAGAGATTTTTTGCACTCGGTCATATCGAATACGAATAATATCTATTTGACTCATAGCTGACACCCCGTCAAATACAACCACTTCGGGTCAGAATTGAACAGAGAGTACGGGGCCTGTTCTGGACTTCGGTCCGGAGCGTGGCCCTGGAAAAGGAACAATGGCAGACTTGGGGCCTTTAATTAGGCACCTAGTTTCGACTAGGCTACCTTCGGGTGGGCGAGCTGCATTTTTGTCTCCTTTGTCCCCCTTGTACGGCACTAGACCATGCGTCTAGTTTAAGCCGCAAACTGGCATACGTGCCCGGACCCACATTTGGGTTCGTGAAACTGCTTGCCTCATCAGGCTCACATTGCACTAAGTGAGCCGATGAGCAGCACAGACAAGCAGGGTTCGAGTCTCGGCTCGTTCCCGTCCCCCTTTATCCCCACTTTAATTGGCCTTCGGGCTTTTGACCTTGTGTCAAGTCGTGTCTGGTGGGAGGCAGCGACAAATACTTGGTAGGGAAGGGGTGCTCTACACTCTCTAGATGTTCAGAACGGGAGCTTCACCATCAGATGCAGCTTATTTTTCTACCCAGGACATCTATGTTTTAGGAGTAATGAGATCTTCCTCCTCCGTGTATTCGATGCCCTGCTTAGAGTTCATTATGAAAATTGATTAAGTTTTAAATGGGATTAAATAGATTTTCTTTTCAATATATCTCAATATTAGATATGTTCAATATGTTTAATATTAAAATACTGATATAAGCTTAGATGTCGAATGCTGACTTTCAGTGAGATATCTGGTGAAATATTATTATTATTATTATACGCATTGAGAGTCAGTAAATTTGTGTATGTGTCAGATAAAAATTGAAAACACTGCGTGAATATTTTAACTCTCGACCAACTGAAATAGGACATCTAGTTATTGATTATCGATCCTTTTTTTTATTTTACAAGAATGTTAAGTTTCTCTCCAAGGGGAGGTTTCATCATCATGTGTTAAGCTCAAAAGAAATTAACACTTGAGTGGCCACATTTTTCAAATTCCAGTAGTTCCACATAATGTAATTTCTACTGAAAACTGTTTAGATAAACAAAAAAGCCCCCCCCCAAGAAATTAACAAAAACAAAACAAATTATCTAAAACTTTAAAATCTCCATAAATGTATTAATCTTTGAGTGATGTAAAAATCATAAAAATATTTTCTGAATAAAATCTTTAAAATTTTCTTTGCCATCATTTGGAAAAAGCTTTTTTTGCTCTTAGTACGTCGGACGAAATTCAAAACGTAAACAAAAATAAAATCAAATGATTTAAATCAACAAAATGCCAAGTCCAACAAATACGGTACATATTAAAAAGAAAAGAATGGTTCGTGTGCATTCACCTTGTCAAGAGTGGATTAAATTTTGGCAAAATAAGTTTCATTTTGAAGAAGTTAACTTTTTAGCGAAGCTTGTAATTTCATTCTCTGTATCCATTTTGTCTTCTTTTCCCAAACCGACGGATTTGACTCCCCCGCCACTCACAACTCCACATATATATATATGTGTAGATAAGACAGCATACACACAAAGTCATTGGCGCTTGAAGACTGTTTCTCGAAATCGCAATCATTTGTTCAACTTATATATAATCTATCACCGATATTGAGCACTCTTTATAAATATAGTAAACTACCTCTGTCAAAATATTATATATATATATATATATATATATAGACTGTTGATGATTTAACTAGAGAAAATTGAATATTTAAAATGAATAGATCCACAAATGATTTCGAATTTAAGTTTTTGACTATTTCATATATATATATATATATATATATATATATATATATATATATATATATATATATATGTGTGTGTGTGTGTGTGTGTGTGCTCTATTTGTGTTTCAGACTTTACGTCTTCTTCAGGAAATATCTAATGGCAAAGGTAGTCTTCAAGCGTTTCTTTTATAGTGAATATTGTTTTAATCGAGATGTAATCCTTTTTTATTTCTAAGATTTGTGTTTCTGAATTTCCTGTTGGAATTAATTGTCGGTGAAAACCTCTGGTTTCAGGAAATGTTTTTGTACATATAAACATCATGTTTTTTCATTGTATATATATATATATAGACAATAGAAAAACACGCTTTTAGTAAGTACAATAAAAACATCTCCAGAGGCCAAAGATGTTCACGAACAATAAACTTTAGAAGTTAATTGTTGAAGTATATTAATTGGTAGGATAAGAAATGTACTTCTCTCTTATAGAATAATTACACAAATGAGCAGGTAAAACAGCTACACACTGCATTAACAAACTAAATTGAAAGAGTATAAAATCAAATTACTTACAAAAATGAACGAATAAATTGTTGTTTGTAGAAATATATCGAACGGAAGTGTAAGTGAATTTTAAGTGAAATGTAAAGTTTTAGAAGAGACTTGAATTTTTAAGAAGTATCCTTTAATTGTTGGTTATGTGGAATTAAATGTACTTTTGTATAAACAGGTAATCTCAAGATATCATGCACTATGTAATATTTTTCGGTGTCATGTTCATTTTGACAATGGATTACCTGGGGACGAAAATATCTCTGTCTCGGAGGACGAGAATCAGAAAGAACTTGCTTCTAAACATATTGAAAATAAAAGAATTTCAGACTTTCACACTCTCTTCTTATGTACCGTTTTAACAACACCATCTTGTGGTCATAAGCAGAAATTTATTGGTAGTCAAGGGAAGTAATTCCGCAGAAAAAGCGACATAGTCGATTCATAGACGAGGCTTTGTTCACTTTTGTGACTTAATATTTACGATATCGATTTTTACTGACATCTCTCATCCTGTAGAGTTTACTCTAAGATAATTTTTACCAGAATTTCTTCAATTTTTTCTCTTTTTAATGCCCGAAAGATTTTCACGATAATCATAACTTTTATGAAAGTCTGATTTCTTTGTCCAGGAATCAATTTGCCGGTAAAATTTTAATTCAGGCCTCCTATTGTAACTTGAAAAATATCTGCAGTCGGACGTTGACAGAAGGACTTTAATCTTTCTGCTGCTACATTTTATAGTTTTCTGTTGCACCAAGTGATTTTTCTGGAAAACTAGACAATTCAGAAATTAAGAATTTACTTTTAAATTAAGGAAATTATAGCTGAAAACGGCTCAGTTAGTTATGAAAATCGCATTCAGATATTTTTCAGCGGGTGGAAAATACCAACCACTAGAAAGTAGTATGAAACTCGATTAAATCTCCATACTATATGTTTTCAGGATTTCGACTGTAATCGCACATAACACAAGCTTAAGATTTTGACTATAGTCGCTCACAGCAGTAAATGGATTAAGCGAAAAATTCTTAAATATTACAGTTGGTATCATGAAATCAAAATAAATAAAAATGTAATTCTGCTTTGGTAGAAGTATGTATTTACACTTCCACTACGAACAAACTGTAACACAAAGTCAAATCTTAAGAGTAGAACCCAACCATCAACACTCAAAAACTTTTTGAAGAGCTTCAATGTTATCTTGTGTAGAACATTACATAAGCTCTCAAAAACATACCACGTATACTTTTGATGAATAATTATTTATAAACTAAAGGTTACTATCACAAAGTAACACATATAAGCTGTATAGAAGATTATGTTGCGTCAGTCTCCCAAGTTAGAATGATTCGCTTGCTTTAGAAATCTATTTCGAATTGAAAAAAAGAAGCATGGAATAATTTTATTTTGGGGGCAAATGACTGAATTAGTAACTTTGATTTGGAAGATAGATTCATGCCTTTCTTAAGGGCATTAGCACGAAGTAAAACGCAAACAGCATCGACAACTCTGGTCAACAATTCTATTCCGATAACCATTACGCTAATCACTCCACTTTGCGAAAGGTTTAGAGAGAAATCTGACTCTCTTTTAAATTCATTTTGGAATCTGAATTAATTTTGTTTGAATTCATTTTGCTGATTATTTTTAATTAAAGTAAGTTTTAGGAATGACATTCATTTTAATTATTGGACAATTCATTTAAAAACATTAAATTCCTTCATGCATTTATTGTTGGATCAATTGAACTTCATTGTTTAAATCGTTCTTTAATTTCAAATTCATTTTAAAAAAATCTTTAAATGAAATTTCAATAAATAAATAAATGAATAAATAAATAAATAATAATGAATCTAAATAATAGCTTGGATGTTTTGAGATAATTACCTGTAAAACTAATTGTAATGAACCAGTTTAATCCGCATTTTATGCTTGCAAAAATTGGATAATTAATATTTTAGCAATGATGATTATATCACAAAATGTGTTAAAATTCAATTTGTTACAATAGTGTCCAGATGATTTGATGAATATTTATGCTGCTACCACAAATAAAGCTTACAGTGCAACACTTAAATAAATAACCTATCAGGCTAATGAGGACACAACTAAAAATAAAGTAAAAAATAAAGGGTTTTTCAGAAAAAATAACATCATTTTATTAACTAACAACTTCACCAATTCTCGTTCAAATCATTGCAAATTTTAACTTCATGTGTTAAAATAAATTTTATGTTAAATGTTTGATTTTTATTCCACTTATAGAAATGCCATTCATAAAAAAAAAGGTTTTTAAACATTTAACAGAATTCTGAGCTGTTTCGACTCATGCTGTTAAAATTTAAGATCATTTGAACGAGAATTAGTCAAGTTATTGGATTAAGAAATGATATCAATTTTTTGAAACATCCAATACAGTTCAAATGATATGAGATTTCATGAACCATCCCTTATGCAATATAAAAAAGCTAATTTGACAATATTTCGCTAGAAGCCTAGCGTTATCTGAATGTAAATTATTGAACAGTTTTTATATAGCAAACTTATGGCAAAACTTAACCCAAGCACTTACAAAATAGACTTGATCTCTTCATCAGTTCTTTTCGGTAAATTTCAGAAACCTTCTTATGATAGGGTTGTATAGGACCTCTATTTTTCTTTTATAGATATGCTTTTGGCATTGAATAACTCTTAAAGCTTGATATATTATTAAAAAGAAATCAAACTGTTGTATCGTTGTAAGGAAGATATACACAGTGAAATAGAGTTAACTATTTATTAACTGAAGTGGTACAGTCCAACGAATGTTATAAGTCTCGCGCTGCTGATGTTACGTCTGAAGTTGGTCATACTACTGTCAAAGAAACACAACGCCTTTTATTCCTCCGAGATATCTGAAGTCACGTGGTACGAGCCACTATACAACACAAATTAAACCTACTCATGGCTCCTACCATTGAAAAACTAATTGTTTTTAGATTCTCAGTTCCCTGCAATCGTCATCTTTTCTTTTCTTTGAATTTCAGGAAACTGATAACGATAACGATGCGTAGAAAGAGCTTTGATCCACCGCTCTTCTCTAATCACTTTACGAGGGTCGGCTGAAAAGTTCATAGGCTGACCAAGATACTCTCCTTGTATATGAACAAATGATGTTTATTTTTTGACACAGTTCCCTGTCAGTTCACTCATTTCTTTCAACGGTGTTGCAGTGCTTGGATTCCATTGGTCAAAAATGTCATCAACTGCAGATATGACATCTTTATATGAACTTTTCAGACGATGAAATTTTCAACCCACCTTCGTACATCCGTTGTTTTATAGATTTCATTACTCCCCAAATTAACACTCACGTAATGTAGAATGAAGAAATAAATAAATTAACCTGACTAAAATCTCTCTTTCCATTTGCGTACAGTTAGATGAATTCTGTATTAAGCCGGTTTAAATACATTGCATTTCTCTTTTAATTTATATTCATTTTTTTTTTTGGTAATGAAGTAATTAATATTCCGATAACGTTAGACTACTAGCGAAACGTGTCAATGTAATTTTCCAAATTGTCCTTTTTTTCATTCTGTTGGATTCCATTCTTAGCTTTACTGCAACATCGTTGTAAGCGAGTTCGAACTCCAGTCGTGGTATGACATTCACTTTCGAACTAATACTATTAACAATCATTTATCCTTTATTCCCCCAGTTAAGGGTTATAATAATACCACAACTGTTCTTCTAGAAGGATGGCTTTGACATTGAATAACCCACAAAGTTTGAGATATGATTAAAAAAGAAAAGAAATGAAACCTATTCATACACCCGATTGAGATCTGCAAATTTCGTAACGACTGGTAAGCTACATCACGTCCTTCATTCAATTCAATGAAATTTGGGTCTTGCATACACTGAAAGAATTACAATATTCATATATTGAAACTAAATGAATGGTATATGATACAATAAATGGTAAGAATAGCTAACTTATATTCGTACAATTTTTTGCTTCCAAAAGAGGCAGTAGGCGTCGATATAGGAATAGAAAAAATACATCTTCACCTTATAATAAATTCTACTGGCTTCGTATCCATATAAGAACTCCTAAAATAAAGTAGTATGGTTAAACCAGAACTGATGTGATAAAAAACTTTCTAAAAAGGCAGCATGTTGCATGTTTTGTTGCCCCTGGCAAAAAATGATTTTTAAAAAGAAGAGATCAATTTGATTCTTTTACTTTTTCTATTAGAAATTTTATGCATAAGATGATTATTTGTTCCACTACACCTACTAACATTCTCATTGGGTATTTAACGATTTAAATCCTATGGAAAAAATCACTAGGGGAATTTTAACTTGTACGTGTTCATCACTCTTTATTCTCTGAAGATAAAAAACATAAACACACCCCAAAACCAAATACTCCCCCCCAAAAAAAACAAACAAAAAAGAACTACCTTCTGTGCCATTCAGTAATGATAATGCTAAAAGCCAAACTCTCTAAAGTACGTTTGCCTCAAAATCTTTTAAGTCAGAAGGAACTTTTTGACGTTGCTTTTATCGAAAGCTTGTATATTGCAAAAAGAAAGGCTTCAAGCAGCAGAATTGAGTTGTGAAAATAGCAAATCGAAAAGAAATATGTTCACTTGAAAAGTTACTTTTCAAGATACAGGAAATGATAAACTATGGCGGCATATGTATTGTCAAGGTTATCGCTCTCTCTCTCTCTCTCTCACTCTCTTTCTTTCGGGAAGATTCTTTTGGTTTCAACAATGCTACTGAGTTTTCCATTATTCGTCAATAGGTGAGAGTCTTTAACGTCACCTCTTGAAGTTCTGCTGGCCGGGGATGGGGGTTGTCGAGATTTCCTGCTGTGTATTTAGAATCGCCATTCAGCACGTTCTTGAGATAGTTGGGTCCATTTATCGGGGTCAAGATCAAAATCTTCTCCTGAATACATCTTTGAAGCACATTTTAGGACGACCTCTAAGATGCCCGTCTTCTATCGGGATGTCATGTTGCACACCGAGCGGAATACGATGTTTTGACTTTATCAAGGTTATGAATCTATTAATGGAATGGAAACTGTTTATCTGTATTCCAATGATTCCACATTTGTAGGTCTGATATATATATATATATAGTGTAGATAAGACAGCATACACACAAAGTCATTGGTGCTTGGATACTGTTTCTCGAAATCGCAATCATTTGTTCAACTTATATATAATCTATCACCGATATTGAGCACTCTTTACAAATATAGGAAACTACCTCTGTCAAAATATTATATATATATATATATATATATAGACTGTTGATGATTTAAGTAGAGAAAATTGAATATTTAAAATGAATACATCCACAAATGATTTCGAATTTAAGTTTTTGACTATTTCATATATATATATATATATATATATATATATATATATATGTGTGTGTGTGTGTGTGTGTGTGTGTGTGTGCTCTATTAATGTTTCAGACTTTACGTCTTCTTCAGGAAATATCTAATGGCAAAGGTAGTCTTCAAGCGTTGCCTTTATAGTGAATATTGTTTTATCAAGGTTATGAATCTATTAATGGAATGGAAACTGTTTATCTGTATTCCAATGATTCCACATTTGTAGGTCTGATACCAATAGAGGGTAAACAATATTACTTGATAGCGATATTTCTATTAGTGCTATTATGTTAAAATACAATAACAGAAATCAAATTAATTTTCTGTTTAATTTGGAATTTATTGATTACAGATAATCGTTTTCCCCTTATTTACTGATTATCAATTAATTAAAAGTTTTTTAAACAAGATTCGTCTTGACAACGAGTTCTATCCAGTTTATCTGTTTGTAAATTATTTGTATTAGACGGGAATACTTGATATCATATAACCGTGTGCAGAAGAAAAAACTCTAAAGAAACGGCATGAAAATATAAACGTATGCAATTCCCTAATCTCTCGGATAAAATAACCCGAGACGGTAAAATCAATGAATTTTACATCAAGGTGGCCTTTAATTGATCGTCTATAATAAAATGTATCTTCATTTCAATGAACTCTTTTTGCTTGTTCTTTCTCATCATTATCTAAATTTACATAAGATGAATATACAATTTACTATTATACTGTTTCCGTGAATATATGTTAATTATAGTACTAATATACTTTTTTGTTTTAATTGGTCATAACTATTCTGTATGGAAACATTGTTTTGCTTGGAGGTGGGAAAGATTTTCAATCGATCCCCCCGGGCTTCTGACCAAGAATCAATATTAGATTTAGTATATCTATGACATACAAACACCAAATAAGTGGACGAAAAAAGTATAAGTTTATTTACACACACAGAAACGTTTAATAATTAAATAATTTGCGTAAAAGTGGTACTGAAAAGAATAGACAAACGTGTCTTAACAGATAAAAATTTGCATATATTGTTCCATGAACAAGCAGTATTAAAAAGGGGGTTCAAAAACGGAAAAAAGGTTTACTTGAGAAGGAAGAAAATAGTAAAATAGCCATAGGGATGCTGGTAATAATGTTTAATAGCCGGTAGAGAAACATATCTATTGTTCAAAGAGAGAGATAAAAGAGATTAAATATTGTCTTCTGCAATCATCGTCTGACAACCCAACGAAAACGCACACTCACTAATGGAGTTAAAAATTTATTGTCTACTTACAATAAAATACTATTAGTATATAATTGGTTTCATTATTAAAAATAACAACCAAAAACAAAAAGTCCCAAACTCATGTTCCAGATGATTTTGGTTCAGTTCCTTCGTTTAATGGCACATAAACCTTCTTAGGTTATTTAATACCTAAGTGGTACTATTTAACCCATAGCTGGGAGGATTAAGGAGTTCATAACTTTCCCAAGGGTATTTGTCCGAAAGTGAACACAATACCGTGAGTGAAATGCGAACTCGCTAACCTACGATTCCACACTCTGCCGCTTTAACCATTACACTACGAGGACACCGCCGATGCGTTTGGATACAGATTTAAAAGTAACCTACGCACTTTAACTGCGTACATCGTTATTTATCTTTGATAAAGAAAAAAACTTTTTTATTGAATCCCATAGTTATAAACGTCTTTTCCCTTTTCGAAATTTTCTTTTCTCTATTGTTTTTATCGTCTTGTAAAATCTACCTCAAACTTGCGACATCTATTCAAAAGTTGACATACGACAAAATGAATGTTTTATCTATTGTCTCGGATATAATTGAAAGATACATTTGTTTATGACTGACGATCAGATGGAGTCGTAACACAAGACATAACTAATCGAAGCTTGTTTCTGTATATAAAAGTCCTAAATTGAACCAGTCAGAATAATCGATAAATAAGTCTGAAGTGGGATCAAAAAAGAAATAAGTTCTTTATTTGAAGAAGGAAATTTATAGACGATATGATATAACTTCTGTATATGTCATACTAATTGAACAAAGATATGTAACGTAACATAAATGATATATATTTTTTTTATTAGAGGAATTTTATTATCAATTTTATTACCATGACCAGAAAATCTTACTGTACTGTAATTCAATTTATGATATAATTCCATTTTTTAAATATAAAAAAGAATGTATGTCTATTTTCTTATTACGCGGATGCGTATCTCCAATCCTCTCGGGAAGACATATCCCTAGAGGTGAATGTGTCCTCTCTAATAGTAACGGATGTAACTACAAGACATATCAGGTTAATTGGCCCCGCATTTACAATGAATTGTTAATTTGGTATCGTTTGTGTGCGATGTGGACTAATGTCTCAATGGTCGATTTTTAGCTTTGCATTTTGTGGTCGCTACTTCGATCATCTGTGGAGGAGATCACTGCTGATGAGGCCTAATAAAGTCGAAACAGCTGTTCAGTGGTTCCGTATGTCACGCGCAGTGCTTGCCAGAATTTCGGGTTGTGGTTATTCAATTTATAATAATACAACTGTATATAACAAAATATAACTGTAACATAATATAACATATATATATAAGTTATATATTACATATAACTTATGTATATGTAACACTAAAGATTGCGTGAGAGTTTCCGTGGCGTAGGGGATAATTTGCCAGTCTGTGACTTCATAGTAAACGAGTTAGAACTCTAGATGTTATATATTGACCCTCGACCGAGCCGTCAATCAAGAGATGTACCTGTGTAAATAAGCGGAAGGACAGCGGAAACAGGAGGACGTAAGACAATAATATAACCAGGTGCCCAGACGGTTCGAGTCAGTTGGAGACAAGATGCCGAAGTGAGAGCCAGCGGCAGACAGAGGGCTTTGGGCCCTCAGTGACCCACGGTTGAGCAACCCCAGCCAAGATGAGGAAGAAGTACTGCTATTGGCGAGGAAGAACTTGGTTCAATACAGCAGTCTGTCCCAGTCTCCAGCTCATCTCTCACACACAACCAACATCACTCTTTCAAGAATAAAGTGTGAGAGATTTATATTTTTATAAAGAAGTGTATTCGTTTGTTATTGAAGTCGTCATTATCGGTTCATGATGTTTCCGCATGTAAGTGTATATTTGTAAATGCACATGTGTCGTTGTAGGTATGTGAGTATACAACATAGCTGTGTGTTCACTTTTTGTCCAACATCAATGGGAAATGTATGGAACTCCAGCTACCAGTTAAATAGTATCACTATTGTTTTTCTACAATGAAGGCTTTGGAATTAAGGAACCCAGAAAGGTTGATATGCCATCAAACAAATCGAACCGAAACAAAAAAATTATAGTGAGATTTTATTTCACGCAATAGATGCAGAATGATTTAATTTAGAGGATAAAGAAATTTCCAATTCAACTATTGATAATAGTTTGGAGTTTGCGCTCACCTAGATCATTATATGTTCTAAAAAAAGATAAATATTAAATGCGAATCATGATATAATTCCCTTATTCTTCTATTTACAAATCCTTAAAAAAAAACACACACACACACACACGTATATATACAACAGGATTTAAGGGAGTGTCTATAGCAGAATAGTCTATTCCTTGTCAGTATATTGCCATAATACAACGAAGATAACACTTTTTCAATAGAAATTTCTGTTACTACAATCATTTAAATGCACTTAAATGATAAATAAATTTCCAATTTAATTTTTAGCTTTCGAATAATAGTGCAAGAATCCGTGTTTGTGTTCATCCAAATCATTATAATTTCTCAAGAGAGACAACTCTAAAATTCAAATCACAGGATACATATCCACCTTAATTCGTAATTGATTTTAATATGAATTCTCTAACAAGGTTAAGAAATTAATTCTTAGTACAACTATTCTTTCTCTGTTGACTTCGTTGCTACATTTGTCCCAACCAACCGCTTTCTATCACGTGTTGTTTCGCTTTCATTGAAAGAAGAATTTTAATTGGAACTAACAATTATTATCGCAATATAAAATACAAACAGCCTCGTCCAAGATTTTAACTTGGATTTCAGTGTCCATTTCCAATGAAATTCTGATAAATTGGAATAGTTAAAAAATATTCCAAGTGCGATGGAATGGGAACTGGGATTACATCTGAGTATAAATAATGAAGTGCTTTTAGAAATGAGTGCAAGTGACCTTAGAAAATGTTTTCAAATGAATCAAAATTTCATATTGAATGACTCGTAAGGTGTTGATATGACGTTACACAAAGGCAACATGCACAGAAGAAAGTCAGCGAACCAGAGGAGGAATTTATGAAAAATATTCTTCATCATATTTTAAAGAAGCGAAATATTTTTTGACATCTTTAGTAAACTTAGCGTAAACACACACTAAACGGAGCTTGGTGACCGTCAGTTTCGCGCCTATGTGGTCATTAGACCCATCGTTTGTTTCGGCCTTTCCTTTTAACACCCGTTACTGGGATCATAATTGTAATCATTATATATATCTTTTTTATATTCTATCATACAACGTGTGAAATCACGTGCGATACCCTGTTCTCATCAGCTGCCGACCAGGATTGATTCCATAGTTTTGGTGGGTAAGACGGTACTGCCACCCTCGGCGTCCCCGGCAAATTTTGCCACTTGACAAGGTATGAAGACGAGCACAGCGAAAGTTCCTCTGTAGCTTAAGTTCGAATAGGCATTAAACGTGCTTGCTTTCAGATGTTAATGACGAATTCGTAAAAATCGTTATTAATGGTCATTCATGAAATGTGCACATTTCACTTACGCACGTTGGGTCGTGATGTGTTTGCTTTTTATTTTCTTGATGTTTTTTTTTTTCGTACTCAAATCTTGCTTGGTTCTTGGCTTGCTTCTATAATTGAATTCTGAACGCTGTGGATGTAGTCCAAATTCATAACTCTGTTGCACATTGGCCCTCGACCGAGCCGTCAATCAAGAAATGCACCAGTGTAAATAAGCGGAAGAAACAGGTGAATCCAGTCGAAGATGTCGGAATATCACCTTGATCTGTGGACGTGGTTGAATTCGGTGCAGATGCGTACGCCCACAGGAAGCAGGTGGGTGTCAAACAATTATATAACCCGGTGCCACAGACGGCTTGGGTCAGTTGGAGTTCGAGTTGCAGTTCCAGTTGGAGATAAGATGCCGGAGTGAGAACCAGCTCCAGACAGAGGGCTTGGGCCCTCAGGACCCACGGTTGAGCAGCCCATCAGAATGCGAAAGAAGTGCTGCTATGGTCAGAGGAACTTGGGGTCAATATTTGGCAGTCTGTCTCTGTCTCCAACTCACCTCTCACACACAAGAAACATCAACCCTTTCGAATAAAGTGTGAGAGGTATATTTTTATAAAGAAGAGTCTTCGTTCGTTAATTGAAGTCGTCATTATGTTTCTGCTTACACCTGCCTGTATATGAGTATACAACAACTCCATCATTCAATTTACATTATTCGAGATAGGAGAATTATGTTATCTGCACCAGTGTGCCTTATATATATATATATATATATATATATATATATATATATATATATATATATTAAAGCACGAGAATTCTAATAGTTCAGCTAGTTAATAATTATCGTGAATCACAGAGTTTTATTAATAAATTAAAAAGATTCATCATATACACGAGATGATATGTAAATTAATTTGATTATGAGTCTTCAAATATTTTTGATACTATACAAGCTTTCATGGTCTAGTTTTCTTTTAATATCAACATTTGTATCCGATAATTTAAATTCATATCCCAGTCTGTATCATTATTGGAAATATTTCTTTGTCATCTCTAGAGTTCCAACATTTTGATGCAGAACTGCTCAGTTGATTTGACTCAGAACTAGATATTATCGTATTTTTTTTTAGTTTTTCATCGGGAAAGAAAGCTCTCACCGAGAAAGGTTTTCTAACTGTAAATAATATTAAGGGAGAAGCCATGTGGCTATCAGAAGTCATAACTCGTATTCAATCGTTCTTCAAACCAAAGAATTATTTGTCTTAGTAAAATAATTGTTACATTAAATTAAACATTACTTATTAGATGTAGTTCTTCCAGCTGGAAATAGAGAATAATTTTGTAAAGTCCAAAGAAAAAAACAAATATATTATCGTCGATAAATTTGGAAAAGGCAATAGCTGAAGAGAAACTATGTAGAATATTTTAGATAAAAATTCTGGGACTTTTCAAGAATATATTGTATGTTCATTCCGAGTGTGACAACTCTTCTCTATTTCATACAACACATATTGCTTTCTCTTACTGGTCTCACGAAACGTGTGTCTTTGGTAGGAATAGCAAACCTGGCCCATACCTCTCCAGGTCTGGTTTAAATTTAGAGTTTTCCTTCTCTTATACGGGTTGCCGTATCAAGGTTACAGAGCACAGCCTGTCCTTCTATTTACTCGTAGCAGGAGAGAGAATAGTTGGATCCATAACTTCTCACAATTATAAGCGCTATATGAAATGCAAACAGCCTCATTTGATCACGGGTAACCGAAGTCACTTTCTACGATAATAACCCCCTCTGCCACGAGTGCTTACCACCCATACTAACTCGGAAAGTAATGTTTTTACTGTAATCATAACCAGCTGAAATGTAAATCTTACTCTGTTACCCGACCTTAACGAGTACTTCAACAAGTATAATGTATGTTAAGGTGACATTACTCTTCCTGTCTCCCTGCAGAAATACTTACCGCTGTGTACTATAAAAACGTCAAATTTTTGTTCATGCATGCAATATGCAACTGAAAGTTATAAGAATGCTAAATCTGTTCATTGTACACTTGACATAAACAAAGATATTAAAAAATATATTCGTGCTTTTCTCATTGTTTGTGCACCGATTGTAACCTAGGTGCACACGATTGGAAGTCATTTAGTGTATCTTGGGAAAATGACTTCATGATTAATAACTTTATATTTAATGAAATGTTTTGTTATTGAAGGTTTTTTTCTTCTTCAAAATCGATAATTTAATAATAATAAAAACAGTTTTTCAAATCATACTCTAAAGAGTCAAATGAAATATTTCCGAAGTTTATTCTCATAAATCGCCAAAGAATATATATGGGATATCTCCGAAAACAGTCTAATCGCTTACAATATGTCAAGAAGCAATCTTCATGGTCTTTATATAATAGACACTCTCTCGTGCGGTTACACAGTCGACAGTAAGATACCGTAAAATGAGCTTGTGTTATACATTACCTTCGTCTTCACAATGTCCCAGCGAGTAATTTCTTCAAAAAAGTATTTCTTAGCATCACTCTGTTATTTATCATCCATCCCACCGCCGGACGAATATGGCACAAGACCTTTTTAAGGCGGGTCCGGTCGCAAGGCAAAGCCCACAGGCGTTCGGCATTACCAAAAGTACCTTCGGCCCTGTCGGCATTCCCCTTGTTAGGGGCGCCCCAGGCGCCTGGCAATAACCCAACCCCCTTTAGCATCACTCTAGTGTGTTAGCAATCCCTTCCTCTGCCAATTTGGCATCCTAAGGATACTAGTTTTTTTTTCGCAAAGCTAAAGTCGCTATTGAACTGGGGTAGAGAAGTGGCAAATGTACCGAACTGTAATAATGAAGTAAACATTTGACTCTCCTCTTGTCGTTTATTTAGTAATCTGTTGATTCCTCTCCATTGAAATTCACTTAGTTTCGAGCTTTAAAAAATTTCCTCAAACGTTTTCATCTGATCTTTTTAAGAAAACTTTCTCATACAGAGCATTTCGAAGAGAAAGAAAAAGAAGTAAATGACTTGCTGCAAGATCAGGTGAATAGGGTGGATGCGATAGACGAGGCCAGCCTTGATCCAATTTTTTTCCTATGTTGAATGTGGCCTGGCGTATTCCTGGAGAAGCACAATGTTTCTCTTATTAAGAAGTGCGAGGTGTTTTCTAAGAAGATTTTAATGTGTATGCCGCAGCTGTTGTGAGCTTTAGTCTGCTTTCAGTGAGTTAATGCGGCTTACAAACTTAAAATTAACAATACTGTGATGATCCCGTCATATACATAGCAATGACGTATCGCCGGAACTAAAGTTTGAAAACAACTTTCAGACTTTTCGGTCCATAATGAACACCTTGGCCATAAACTCTACAAATTATCTTAGCTGTTTCTATAGCGTTTCTGTTATTCTTAAACATTTTTTATGTTGAATATACACTTTCACTTCCTCCATTTTAAAGGTGTGAAATTATAGATTCAATTATGATGCCCTTGCTTTGACAACAAATTAAAAGAAAATACTGAAATTTCCAGTTACGTTTAAATAATTGGATGTTTCAAATGAGTAATTACAACCCGCTTCCAAAAACTAAAATTATTTATGACTCAACCCAATACGTTCTCTTTCGGACTAATATCCTTGAGAAAGGTATCAGCCTTCTTATCCCATAGGTTATGGGTTAAATAGTACCACGACTGTTCTATAAATATAGCTTTGGCATTTAATTACCCATGAAGGTTGATATGCCATTAAGCAAAAAAGAAATCATTGAAACGTTGTGGACAAAATTGATGATGATCTGCTCAGAGAAATTCGCAGGTAGAAAGGACTATGGAATAAGTTTGTGAGCTCTGAAGGTGGGTCATGTAAATATCACTGAGATTACATTGCCTGAGGCTGACAACGTTTTCATCTTTTTGGAATGTAAAATAGCAGGATAATTTCCAAGAAAATCTCAGAAATACTTAACTGCTTCAGCGCATTTACCAAGAACTAATGGCATTTTATATATTTTTTTTATTTTTCCTTGCTGAAATGCTAAAGCAACCGGCCGCTGTTGTGTAGAGCTTTATTTCTACGAGGGAGACTATGACGTTGATTCGGATCTTATCGAGAGCGAACTCTTTATACTTATTTCCAATACATCATTTTTCTTGGTTCGTGGAAGTGAAGATACTTGTGAGTTGTGATAAAAAGCAAATGAAATTGAGACGATGATAGTTTGATTGTGTTTGACGGCATATAAATCCTTGTGGATTGTTTAAGGCCAAATCCTGCTTATATATCATCATCATCATCATGTCGAGCTGCCAGCACGGATATCCCTGACCCTCTCTCGCCACTTTTCCGTATCGTTCATCGCCTCTGGCAGGTCTTCAGGGCGACTTCCCGTATCCCCACATAGCTGCTGTATGTATGTTCTAGCTGGTCGTCCTGCTTTTACTCGGCCATATGTGGGGTCCAGAGGAGTACATCACTTATGAGCTCGTCCCTGCTTTTCCAGCAGTTTCCTGTGTGTCTAGTTCGTCTAACTTTGATAGTTTTTGTGATGGGAGGCAGGTGGCCGTATAGTTGGTGCCTTGTGGGGTGTTGCCGCCAGGACTTGTTCAGTATTGCTCGCAGCATTCTTGTGTAATTGCCGTCTATCTTCTCGAGCCGTTTTGTTAGCGTCCAAGTGGTGCATACATACAGCAGTATCGACACGACCGCTGCTTTGAAGAAACTGCGTTTCATTTTATCGGTCAGGTCTGATTTCCATATGATCGATAGCTTATCGATAGCTGTCCCTGCCTTCGTTAGCTGCATGTCGATGTCTTTTTCGGTTCCTTGGTAGGTGAATTTGTCTACCAGTTTCAGATAGGTTCCGTCAAGTGTGGAAAAACAAATAGTTTGTATGTAGTTAACGAGCCAGTACTCATTTGTTTTCCTTCAGTTAAATGGTTTCACGTATTGTTAGTTAACAGAAATAATTCTATTTGACCCATAAATAGGATCCTAACAAGTACCACCACTCCGGGGTTCAGTGGATCTGAGAGTAAAGTCAATGAAGTGATACTCCTGATTCTCCAAAACTCCTGGACTGGTGCCTTACCATCAGATATTTTAATGTCATGCCCAGAGTAATCTTTGGTCGGGGTGGGGTCTTACTCCTCGGCAGAGATGCTGTCGGCATAAACTATAGCCTCACCCACCTGAGCTTTAGGAAGTTGAGAGGCTATATATGTGAAAATGATAGATAATACTTGTAAGTATTGTTATCTAGAATCATATCTAGAATGTGTTGATGTTCCTGCTTACATTTATAACGTCCTCACCGGAAACTGTACACATACATTTTATTTATTTTTAAATAGAGGAATTATAAGGAATTATATATTATAAATTTAATCACTATGACCAGAAAATCCAGCAAGCATTGCGCGCTACACACGGAACCACTTGACTGCCGTTTCTTATCAGCAGTGTATATTGTGATCTTCACAACTGGACATTGAACCAGCGACCGCAAAATGGAGAGCCGAAACTCTACCTTGGAGCTATTTATCCACATCACACACAAGCGATGTCAAATTAACTAATCATAATAAATGCACGATCAATTAACTTAATGTGACTTGTAGTTACATCCGTATGTAACGTAATTGAACAGCTTGTAGAAAATAAAAATTGAATAAAAAATCAAATAAAACAGACAGGCCAAAGCATTCGTGGTAATTAAAAATAACTAGGAAAAACTGGAGGTCCGAAGATTGTGTACGCCTATGCAGAACGAGCAGAAACGGATGTTTCTGCCCCCGACACGACACGACACGACAGGTGGAAGTGAGGGCACTACTGGTGTTTTTAGGGAATTTTTTAGACGTGATAAGGTAAAAACGTACAGTTGAACACCAGCCGCGAAGATGTGAGGGGCGAAAGTTTACGAGCTTCATTTAAGGGTGCACTCTAAAGGGAGCCTTAGACGTGACTCAATGGACAAGCATGTTAGAAATAGGAAAACATTCAAGGTCTGTGTCAGCACATCTTTTTCTCATCAGGGTATGTTGCTTCTCTTTGTCAAGATGACGCGATCGTTTCAGTTTCCATGCTCTCTTTTTTTTTTCTCCGGGCGACAACCCACAAGTTGCGGTTGTCAATAGACCTTTGTGTACTTGAACAGAGTTTCTTGCGTTCGTCCACTTTTACCATGGCAGGGTCACAACAACAGGGTCGTAGAAGTACAACTGTCTATTTAGTACCGCAATGGTACACGTACTCCTACAGAGGATACGGTCACCTTTTGGGCTACATCTTCTCAAGAGGATTGAAGATACGCATACGTGTTAGATGAGACCGAATAAAGTCAAAACAGTTGTCCAGTGGTTCTGTATGTCGCACATGGCATTTGCCGGATTTTCTGGTCATTGTAATTCAATTCATAATATAGAAAATATAGCTGGGACGTATTTTTTGATAAACCAGTGTAAACTGATCAGAATGGAAGGTTTAATTGTTTAAAAAATTGATTTTTTTTCAAATTGCCATCACTAGTCAGGATTTAAATCTAAGTAAAACCTGGAGTTCCAAATAGTGAGTTTTTATGGCAATCCTATCCAAATTGAAGCTTTTATCCTGCTACATCAATAACAGCCGAGATTTTAAAGCCTATTTTTGCCGCAGGTAGAACCACACCACTTGAGATATCAATGGGGCAACGGTTATCCTCATAGGAACTATAATCGAGGAATTATATTTAAATCAAAGACAAGGCTATTTGTGTTTCATTTCGTGTTAATGTTGTTGAAAAAAGAATGAATCCATTATCTTCTTCCGCCACTTTTGGGTAAATAGAAGGGCAGTCTGGGCCTTATATTTTGTTACGGCAACCAATCTGACAAAAGAAAATCTCAAACCAACTTTTCTTAAAAATGAGCATGTGTAGCATCCAGTCCAGAGCAGAGTGGTTGAGGATTTTGTTTAACACACGCACACATAAATACCTACACATACATACACACACACACTCATCTATACATAGATCAATAGACGGATATGCCATTGAGAATACCTATTTCCCATTATCTCCTATATTTAGTATGCATCTAACTAAGACAAGGTGTAAAGGAGATACGTAACCTAAGTCTCCATCCTCCTCTTTCCAACTTCTCTATACCCATGCAGCAAAACTCCTTTCTTATTTATACCAATGTTATCCAAAGAAGGGTAAGGTGCTATACAAGATGGCATTGTTGTTGCTGCCGACTTGCCAAAACGATGTTGAAACACATCAAACAGCTCCTGATTCTGCTACTTCTCTATTGCAAATTACCCTGCCATACATGTAAAGAGATTTATCTAGAATTTTCCTTTTCCAAAACCAATTGCTCTCCTAAGGCAAGAGAGATTAATCTCACGATATTTCCCCATATCACCGAACGGCCACCACACGATAATCAAGCATTCACTTTTTAACTAGAATAATCAACCTCTATGGGAATTTCGTTGAGGATTAAGCGTTCGAAAAATTACAGACAATTAATCACTGGGTAACAAATTCAATCCTTACTTCCTTCACTTTATGCGAATCTATATTACGCTTAGTTTTTAGTCTGATGATCAAGTGATGCTGAAAATACCAGTTCTCGCTAGATACCCGAAGTTAAGCGATAAGCCTGCTCCAGTACTTAAATGGGTGAGTAATTAGAAACAGCAGGAATGGTAAGCAGCCTGTAGTTTATTTGCCAGACAGAGCAAAGGTCTATAAATAGATAGAAAAACCAGCCTCTATTCTACGCCTATAAGCAAGAGCTGCCGTCTTCTATTCGCAAAATGACTATCTTAATTCTTATCTTATTTTTATAAGTCTTCCTGCTACGAGAATACATAGCATGAAATATACAAAACCGAAGTGATTAACTGTGGCTTTGTACAAAGTTATGTTTGTTTGTTTGTTTGGTCTAACTGGTCTTCTTGGAGAGGTGTCGCAGGAAGATAAAATCAGTAATTCTTTTTACAAAGACATGTATTATTTGATAATTTTATATTACTTATTCTTTCGTGGTAGCTATTGTTTATTTATAATAAATCTCAAGGTTCAGAAGTAATATTGGTATTTTGTGGAAAGAGATAAGCCTCGTTTCAAACACTAATACACACAATCGTACACACACACAGATGAACTCGCTCACATACTTTATATATCCGTCGCACACACACACACACACACACATACACACGCACACAAATAGAGAGAGAGAGAGAGAGAGAGAGAGAGAGAGAGAGAGAGAGAGAGAGAGTTTATTTTGACTTACTCCAAGCAAAAGCATGATACACGTAGGTACGTCTTGGCGGCCGGAAAGAATTGACCATCAATTGGTGAAGGTGAAATGCTTCACAAAACATCCAAAAATAGGTTGTACATTGAAAATATCGATGGATGAGATACAAGGCTAGACATTCGATCTGAAAAACATTAATAAAATAAATAACAAGGAATTAGCCAAAAGACTATATATATAGATATATATCGAAAAAAATTTTTTAAACAAGTAAAAGAAAAAAAAGAGAAATCTAACATTAACTTCTTCACATATGTTTTGAAACAAAATGCTATCAGCGATAATGGAATGGTAAGAATCTACTGATTTTTGCCTTTTATTTTTTTCATTGGAAAATAATTTTTGGATAAGACAACATCACATACAAACGTCACCAAGAAGATGGTTTACAAATAAAATAAAACAAAACAATAAACAAAACAAAAAACAAAAATGGAACGTTAAACATTAGCATATTATTCATTCATAAATAAATACATCTATTGAATATATGATTTTTTTCATATTATTCATTTATATATTTTTGAATTTATTTCCATTTTTCTCTGTCACAAAAAAAAAATATATATGTGTGCACCCACGAGCAGAATAATGCAAAAATTCAAAGTTACATTTTGCGACTAATAATTTTATCCTTTTGCAATTATCAGTTGATACTACATTTTAAAGAATTATAAGTATTACGAGAGAGCGGGGCATGGAACCCACGGAAAATAAAATGAACTTTATATGACAAAAAATCTGAAAAACCTGTTGAACAATAAACTTGAAAAGTTTTATATAAAAAATACTAGTGCTTGATTTAATAAACTTAAGAGCATAGGCTTGCGTAAATTTCGATTATACGACTATAAATGTAAAACCAGATGACTGTTACCAATATGAAATTGAAAATAAAAAAAAAGTACAACGTGAACTCACAGGTAAAGAGTACAAAATAAAACATTAAAAAATAAAGAAAAAAAACCCGCAAAAGTTCAGAAATACGTAACAAAAAGGGGACACTTAACCAGATCTTAAATTTTCACTTAAAAGAGCCTTCTTTTTAGTGTCTCTCCTTAATGATTTGCTTCTTCGTACTGTTCCTCAAACGCGCTCTTTAGCGACGGTATTTTCTACTGATCCGCTCACTAACTTTTAGATGGCTATCGTCAGTGTAAACGCTATTCCGTTTTCGCCACCACAGAAATGATAGCCATTATGAAAAAAGGGGAAAGGAAGAATTCGTGTTCGTAACAATATATATATATATATATATATATATATGTGTGAGTGTGTGTGTGTGTGTGTGTATTTCTTCTTTTTTCATTGTCCATATTGTCATAAGTATTAAAGTATATTGTGATTTTGTATTATACAGCTTAATTTTAACATGATAGATAAAACATGAACTAAGTAAATTTTCTAAGAGAATCAGCTCAAGCTACACCACTTGTCTGATGGAGACACAATAACAATATTAGGACACCTTGGTAAGTTAACCAGTCTAGGAGAATAAAAAATCTGAACTCAACCCAGCTGTTCTCCACTCAAAAATTGACCTTATCTATCATCCTGCTCATGGCGGAGAGGTTGGGTAAATATAAAGTCAGGATGTCACGCAGTATCTGCAGCGTTTATTCGAAACGCCACAAATGCCGTACAAGATCGAAGAGACGTTCGTCTCGAACGCTAGCAGATTCGCCTTTTATAAGTTTTGGCTGTTTCCAGTTTCAAGAAAGACGATAGCCTGCTTGCAGGATTGAGACCGCAATGTCGATTCTACTCTTGTACTGATATAAGTAATATAGCGATAATTTAATAACTCGGTTAATGTCCAATATGTCCACAGTTTTCCTTTATACATTTCTGACTCAGTGAAGTATAGTTTAAACAAATTTTACTAATATTCTTTTTCCAAACCTTTTTATTTGTCCCCCAACGTTTCCTTAGATGTTATTTTCCTTGTCTACAACTTGAGATGGATTAAATCCTACAAGTGTTTTATTCTATTTATATCGAATTTTGTGGTGGTCAATCGCTAGTGCAATAGGCTTTTGTTTGATAATTTCTATGCAGTTTTAGCCCTGTCGGAGAGTCATCAAATTCACTGAGTGCATCCTCTGAAGAGGGACAAGACCCCACTCCTTTAAATAGGTTGTTTTGGGTATGACACTAAACTACATTTGATAGTGAGGCTCCAGGTCTAGAGCTCTGAGAGGCTGGAATACTTTTTTTTATTACCATTACTTCCAGATCCACTTTGGTGCGCAGTCCAAGTACCTGTTACAGTGACATTTTTCAAATGAATTGCTACACCGATTATTTATATTAGAAAGGAATTCTTGTTATATAAATGTGTAAATCATTTTTATCAAGGATAGTTTACTAAGAATCATTTAACTTCTTGCGAGTTTTTTGGCACCAGTGTTTGCTGATTGATCTTTCACTGGATATTGAGTGACAACAAGTCACCTCAAGTCTCCAGGACTCTTCTCAGTATTCTGGCCGATCTTAACAATGCCATAGTTTGAATGGCTTCGATTCATCCTCCGATATCCAGCTGCTTCACTACTTTCCCAAATGTTGGAAGACCGTTACAAGTGCTCCAATTACAACTGGTATCATCATTACACTCATGTTGCACCTCGTTTTTAGTTTTCTTGCGAGGTCCAAGTACTAATCTCTCTTTTTATTTTCTTTCATTTTCAATCTGTTATCCGTCGGGACAGCAAAATCCACATAACGGCAGTTTTTTTTTTTTTGCTGATTATCACTTGGTCTGATTACCAAATCAGTATATCTCAGAGAATTATGTGTCTCATTCTTCCGGATGGATTCTGGTTTGAGCAGATGCCATTTGGCAATATGGTTATATTTCAATTTCTTGCACATTTCCCAGTGAATCACTTTTCCCACCCAGTCGTGTCCTGTTGTAATATAATAGCCGAGGGATTTCGTTTTATATATCTTGCCTGTCGGTTCAGTTAAGCTGATAACCTTTCGCTTAGCGCATGGGTTAGTTAGGTGCAAACATGAACGCAGGTGTTCACGCGCGCGCAGAGATGTCACAATAGAAACCCCAGATAGAAAATAAGACTGCGGGGTGTGAATGACGTCGTGCACCGGAAGCGTGCGTGGAAGATTTTGGGGATTTTAAGAAAAGTCAGTTAGTTGAGTTCCTGCGTCCGATCAGAGAGTGGAGTTCTAGTGTCCGAGGAAAACGGTTGACTTTCGGAGCTCGCCGAGGCCTTGCGGCGGGTGCCGCACGTGAGTGGGGGCAGATGGAAAAGTCGTCATAGAAAGATTGTGCCTCTCTCTTCCTCATGTCGAAAAACCTTTTAACTGGAAGGTAATAAAAAGTTTCGTACCTGAACTAAGAAGTCGTAACTGGATTTTGTGTTTCGGGATTCCTATATTATCTATATATGAGCGTTATGAGCATTCTATGTACATTTCACGTATTCATATCTGGCTATGTAACAATGTTTTATACTCAGTTTTCGCTTCGTATAAAATTAATCGTTTCGTCTTCGTCTTCACATAATCTACATTTGGTTTTCTTGCACTTACCGATTTTCGCTTCAATTTAAATGGACCTTATAACGTTGTTTTGTGCTGCGATTCAGCTTCTGCTTAAGTTTTTTTACTTTAGCAGTCATATTCGTGTTTTTTCCGTGGAATATGTTAGAGTCCCCATTTTATTATTATTATTTGCGAGGTCTTAACACCAGCATCAGCAGGTAGTTTTCCACAAGAGTCTGAGTGAGAGCAAGTCTCCTCAGGTCTGCTGGACTCTTCTCAGTTTTCTAGCAGATCTCAACAATGCTGTAGTTTGGATGGCCTCCAATCGTCCTCTTCTTTTCATTTCCTCGAGTCCCTGTACCAATCATTTGATAATTGTACTGAGCGCACCAATTACGATTGGTATCACTGACCCTTTCATGTTTTATAGTTTTTCAGTTCTCTGGCAAGGTCGAGGTACTTATTCTCTCTTTTTGGTTTCATTCAATTTTACCTTGTGTTCAGCCGGAATAGCAAAGTCCACTAGACGGCAGGTTCTCTTTTTTTTTTTGTTGACTATCACTTGGTCTGATCGTCTAGCCGAGATTAGATGATCTGTTTGCATCTCAAAATCCCAAAGAATTCTGATATTATTATTATTATTATTATTATTATTTGAATCCATATAACTTCAAGCAAAGAAACGATTATTATCAAATGGAAATAATAATTAGAAAACATAACTGTGTATGAATTATTAATATTCGATGGTAATACTTGAAACCATACAACTGTTTGCAAATTATTTGTATTGGGTTGGTTGGTTGGTTGGTTGTGTTTTATAGCATATCAATCCTTGTAGATTATTTAATCCCAAATCTTCCTTATATGTATATTATACATATAATTCATAAATGAATATTTTGTTGGTAACATTTTAAAACTAGCCAGAGCTTATCTATTTCCACAGTTAAATGGTTTCCAGTATAGTAAAGGATTAAATCGTTCTTTCTGACCCATAGATGGAATCATAGCAGTTACTCTCACTTCGGATCAAAGTGGATCTGGGAGTAATGGCACTGAATGGGTACTATACATTACCACAAGCTCCAGGACTGGATCTCATCATCAGATAAACGTGACGATGACATATACTACCATCCCATGACAAGTCGACCTGGGAGTAATTGCAATGAGATGATAAGCCACACTTTCCCGATTTTCTGAATTGGAACTGCATTATCAGATGCAGTTTAGTTTTATACTGAGAAAACCCCTTCGGTGATGTCTTATCCCTCTACAGTTACTATATTTAAAGCCCCCCTGACTTGGTGTTTTTTTGGGGGGTAAACCGAAAAAGTTTATGGACATCTCCTTTCTTTAGAAAAGGCTTTGGTCGCAATTCTTTCAGAAAATCAATATTTTAGGTTTATCCTCGAAGTGGTTTGCTTGGATTCTTCATGGTCAGATAACTCTGAGTTTAGCTCATAAACATATTCTCCGCTCAGAAATCGAAAATATCTTCAATGTGACAAGCCTTGACAGTTTCTACTTCCTTGGTTTTATTTTGATTATGATTTTACTTGATCCAGTAGAGGATGTACATTACTCATGGAAGGAGTAATGATTTTTTACTATTTTTCTAGAAGCTCAAACAGTATGTTACCATGTTTGTGGCCTACTTCTTTCTTTTATGGAACATCTGGCGTATAATGGTTACAGAGCTTGGCTAGCCAACCATTTCTATTTTGTTTGATTCTCACTGAGTGCCCCATATTTCTTATACAAAATTAGGCTTAGTAAATGACTTATTCGCTTCATATTGTTTAATGTTTAGCAAGATAGGCTATCAGAACATTACTTGTGAGTTCGATTCTCAGTGTGTTCTCTAAACTTTTCGTTATATGCCTGACTAGGCAGATCTTATTAGTATACTGATTCTCTCTTCTATTTAGAATTCTTTCGTTTTAGTCTTCGTGTTGTTATTCTCAGCATTAAATTTAAAAGTCAAATAAAACTTAAAAAAAGATTAAATCAAGTTTATGCCAATTTTTCCCCGTTTGAATACAATCAGCTAAGCGAGTGAAAAGGCTGACAATTTTTGTTTGTTTGCTTAGGTTTTATGGCATATCAACCTTTGTAGGTTATTTAAGGCTGAATCCATTTTTATACAAATAAACAGATTTATTTCAAACAATTCAGTTTAGCATAAGTACATAGTTTAATTGTCAAAAATATTTCTAAATCCATTTTTATGTAAATGATCAGTTCTATTTCAAGCACGCAGTTTAAATGTAAGTACAGTTTATTATAAAAACATTTCTATTTCAAGCTATTCAGTTTAGTCAAACAATTCAGTTTAGCATAAGTATGACGTTAGTTCTATTTAACCCATAGATAGGGCCCTATCAGGCGCTACCACGCCGGGCCAGAGTGGAGATGGGAGAAATGGCAATGAAGGGTACTCCGTATTCCCTAAAGCCTCAGCATTACTGTAACCTTACCATCCGATTGTTTAGTGTTATATCCAGGACAATCATTGTGGGGGGGGTTCTTAACCCTCCGCAGAGGTGTAGTCGGTGTGTTCTACAGCCCAGCCGACTGGGCAATTGGAATTCAGGTAACCATCTTGTTTTTGTTGAGCGATATAAAAGATACATTTTCTAAGTAACAAGGCTGCATTTATTGTAGACTTTGTAATTTGCCATTGTTACTGATTGGCTAATCTACTGCTTCTACTGATGGGAAAGTCTATGAATATTAGCTAACAATTTATAGACTGCCGATACCCATCACCACCCCCTAAACAATCCAATAAGTATAAGTATAGTTTTTGTTTACACAGTGAAATGTCAAAACAGTTCTATTTCAAACGATTCAGTTTAGCATACACAAATAGTTCCCTTTCAAACAATTCAGTTTAACATACAAAAATAGTTCCATTTCGAACAATTCAGTTTAGCATAAGTACGCTGTTTGAATGTCAAAATAGTTCTATTTAGTTCTGTTTGACCCATTGATAGGACCTTATCAAATGCTAGCACTCCGGGTCAGAGTGGACCTGGGAGCAATGGCAATGAAGGGGTACTCTGCATTCCTCAAATCTCCAGCAATACTGAAACCTCACCAACAGATTGTTTAGTGTCATATACAGGGCACTCGTTTGGAAGGTCTTGCCCATTTGCAAAGGTCCAGTCAGTGTATTCTACAGCCCCAACCGACTGGGCCACATGACACTCGTTGGAGAAGTGTTACCCGCCCCCTGCAGAGATGCAGTCGGTGTATTCTACAACCCCAGCCTACATGGCCGAACTTTTGTTGGAATTGTTATTCTAATAATTAAAACATCATTTAAATTAGTATTGTTAAAGAATGCACAATTTGTTGTAATTTGAAGGTTGTCGCTTGAAAGTATAGAAATACACAAGGACAAAAATATTATAGAAATGTTTAATGATTAATATAAGCCGAGGAATATCCGCAAACCAATATATCCATGAAATGAATGTAGTCGTCGGCAAGAAAATATGTGTCCATTCAAATAGTTATGAGCAGAACATTTTTAATAACACGCCGAAGTTTTAAACATAATTTTCAAGGCAGTTGGCTTTATATCAATTGTATTTTAATCTTAGGTTGGAACTTTGCCATAGTTTTAATTAAGTGGATTCACTAGATGCCATAATTTTCAAGCCGATATATGATTCTCTCTCTTTAAATCTCTCTCTCTCTCTTGCACACACACACACACACACACACACACACACACACACACACACACACACACACACACACACACACACACACACACATATATATATATATATATATATATATATATATATATATATATACTTGTTTCAATCTGGGAATTTTGGATCAGAATAAGCCAACTATAACAAAAATGGTATTTTCAGGACGCCTATTTTATTATCACCAGATTCTTAAATTTCCACTAATTATATGAGGTACTGCATGTATTTGGGAATACATCGAATATAAATGGAAGGCGACCGAACGTAATGTTACGGAACATGCGAAAAATTTTAATATTTTCATTTATCTTTATGTCGTATCGAGAGCATCAGCAGGCCAGCTTTTAATTAAATATACGAAATTAAAAGGCAAGTCCTGCTTCTAGTCCCATCCGTGAATAGATTAGGCAGCAAGAGGATCTGCGCAGACCCCACAAAACTACCCTCGGTGATGCAAACCAAGTTCCTATAATCTCTGATGATTTTCTCGAGCAATGAATTTTCGTACAGTATCACCACATGCAACCGGTTTAATTGAATTTCCGAATATGATGGTCAAGTTCTGTTGGTGGTTTGACACGTAGTTTCCTAGCTCTCTTGATATGAATCCCTTGCACGTTGTTAAGAGGGAGAATTGCAAGCTGACCAAAAATACAAGGAACTGGTTAAAGGCTGCCATTGTGGATGTGCCACCTGTCACTCTATTTATTTCTCCGTAGATGAAATATGATAATGAAATGATAAAATACAAGTACTATATAAAGTTTTTGAAATACCAAAAGTCTTTATGGAAGACATAAGCTGTTATATGATATGTGTAACAAAATAGAATAAATCTTCCTCAATATTTGATATCTATTTACTGTCATATCAGTGTAATTTTCCGACGTAATATTCCTGGAAAAATTGGTTCCTTTTTTTTTTGTAATTGCTTTATCAACTAATGCGACTAGAAATTATCTTTATCTTCAAGACGTCAATATTTACAACGTTAAAAAAATTATGCGTCGTCTTTTTCAAACTTTTTGTTGAGAACAATAAGAACCAATAAGCAGTATCTATCTATCTATCTATCTATCTATCTATCTAAAGTCTGTTCATATCTATCGATCTTAGGCATTTCTTTTCTCTCTTAGTCTATTCGTGACTATCTATCTATCTATTTATCTGTCTCTATATCTATCTATCACGTTTGTGAGTGATCTATCCCATTCTATTCGTTGCAGATTAAAGAGCAATTATAATTTTGTTTATATGCTTTACTATTTATTATAGTTAGAGTGATCACCAATGGCTCGGGTAACCGGGGTTCTATCCCTGGTCAAGTCATACCAAAGACTCAAAAATGGTAATAATTGCCGCCTTGCTTAACACACAGCTTTATAAGGTACGGATTCAGGGTAAAATGGAGCAATCCAGGTAAAAGAGTGGCGGTCTCCCATACACCTCGGTGTAGTAGCTATTGAAAAGGGAGCCTTTGGGTCGCCCTCGACTAAAGGGAGATAACTTTACTGTTAAAACTTGAATGACAAGACAATACTCCGACCCTCATCACCTTCGAATTCTTTTTCAAGTGTCTTTCAAAATACGAATAATTATTCTGCTTTTTTTTCTTTCAAAATACGAATAATTATCCTGCCTTTTTTTCTTTCAAAATACGAATAATTATCCTGCTTTTTTTCTTTCAAAATACGAATAATTATCCTGCTTTTTTTCTTTCAAAATACGAATAATTATCCTGCTTTTTTTCTTTCAAAATACGAATAATTATCCAGCATTTTTTCTTTCAAAATACGAATAATTATCCAGCTTTTTTCTTTCAAAATACGAATAATTATCCAGCTTTTTACTTAGTTAGATTAACACTATTCATACATCAACATTAATATCGTCATCAAATTGTGCTGATAACACAGTGTTTGCAGACATTCTCTTGCTATCCGTCCCTATTGTCCATCGCTCCCGGGCAAGTCCTCGATGATGCATCCCGTGTCAGCATAGTAAGTTCTTACTGATCAGTCAAAACTAGCACGACCATCGTCCCGAATGATTTTGTCCTTATTTCTCTAACAGTGGCCAGCATTCGATATTAACTTTTGTCGAAACATTTCTTTGTTTATTTAGAATAACTGAACTTGTTTTGATGGATTGAATTTATATGTTTGAGTTGAAAACTTTCATGTACATTTTCTATTCTACTTTCTGATGTTTTGCAGCAGGATAATTATTCGTATTTTGAAAGAAAAAAAGCTGGATAATTATTCGTATTTCGAAATAAAAAAAAGCAGGATAATTATTCATATTTTGAAAGAAAAAAAGCTGGATAAATATTTTGCTACCAAGTATCCCTTTCTCATTTCTATCAGGCAATTGATCATTCTAAATAATTTTAAAAGTAGTACATCGAGTGGCACACAGAACGTACATTCGAATATTGTAATGGCTTGAAAGCTAGAATGGCAGACCATGGCAAGTGAGTTCGGGTCTCACTGGGTACCCTATTCTTCCTGCCTTGTGCCTCAACTGAAAAATGCCTTTTAGATAACTTCATAGAACATGCATAAAAATATAAAACAGAATCTGATTTGAATTACAAACGGTGTCTGTAAAGCATTCACATAGCAAGTTTAAAAATTCAATATTTAGCAACATAGTACTTTAAAATCTCCCCCTTTTTTTTCACTTTTCCCTTCACAATATATATATATATATATATATATATATATATATATATATATATATAGTATAGCCGATGTAGCATTGGGGAGTTTTCATTTACAGAGATAAGCTTGGTCCCCCCCCGTGGAGAGTGTAGGTACACAATGAAGATCGAGTTTACTGATAATGAACCGATAGCTTCTTAACTGTCTTACCACACGAGAATTCCAAGTAGAATTGCTGAATCGAAGAAACAGAACAAAAACTTTTCTCGTGTACATGTCCATTTCAAACTGTTCACTACGACTGGCGACTAAGATTAAAAATGACCCTTCACGACTATAACTCAAGAAAGCTCGAGTGAATGATTCAATGAACGCATTTTCAACATTCATTTACTAGGCATAACAGTTCTGAGCAAGTTTATCATAGAGATACTTTCAGTGAGGAACGAACTTTGTGGCCGTTTAGGTAAACAAATGTATAAAATAAACGACCAGACTATTTTTTCCGTTATCTACAAATTACATGAAAAATGTATTTGTTTTATTGCTTTTTTTATAATATTTTTTAATCTTTACTTATTACATCTGCCCTTTCCTGTTTTTCTCTTATTAATTTGATATCCGCCGGTTGACGGCTTTCAAATCAGACATGAATAATTAAATATGCCTGATTGGATAGTTGCTGTTTGCTCATTCCAATTATTTCAAAAATGATGCTTCTTTTTTATAGCTTTTGACACTGAAGCTTTTCTCACACTATCATTAAAAAATTGCACATTAGAATCACAAGTATTCGAATTGCCTTGGGCCAAGGATTCGGAATACGTAATTTATCAAAAATAACTTTATTGGTATCATACTAGGAAAGTTGAAACTGGCTACAACAATGCATCAAATGCCTGCAAATATAATCTCCTGCAGTCTCCTCAGAATTCCGTAGTCCTATGCTAGTCACGTTACTTGATTGTGGCCTTAGTTCCGTACAGGCCACATGTGTTTCCCGGTAGCTGGTTTATCCACTCCCTCAGTGCCCACGTTGTGTTTGAAAGATCCACGGATGGGGGATCACACTATATATTAGGAATCTCTTCTGATGGTTGGAACAAGTTTTAACTCAAAGAAAACAAAAATTCTCTGTTATCAATGAACAACAATTTATTGAAACGTAATGGTGTAACAATATATATATATACATATATATATATATATATATATTTTTCATCATACAACGTGTGAAAGCACGTGCAATACTCTAGCCTCATCAGCCGCCAACCAGGGTGATAACACAGTTTCGGTAGCTCAAGGTGGTACTGCCACTCCTGGCGCTACCGAGCAGCTTTTGCCACCGGATAGGGTATTTAAAAGAAATATATATCTATGTATACACAAGATCAACTAAAAGCGGACATTACATTGGACGTTCGTTCATCTTCATTTTGGTGCAGTTTGTAATTTAAAAATGCGTTTACTTACAGCCGTTAGATGTCATAGCAACCGTTTCTTGATTTTGCGTAATTACACGAGAAAGGTGGTTCCGCGTTTATAACATTCGTGTTGAAATCCTTCTATATCCGTTATCTATTCGGTACGTTTTCATTCATTTATGCGTTACTGCCCAAAAGCACTCGAGACAAACGTCATCTATAATTCCGCTAAAAGATTTTATTTGATGATCAATGGACCCTCAAGATAGGTGGTGAGTAAAAAGAAAGCTCCTGGTCTAAGTTTGTTCAGGTAGCTATCTGATTACCTTTGGGGCACTAAATTCTTGGCTTGCAAAAAATGTCTCCAGGACGCTGATGGTCAGCAATGGGCTTGTGAATACTGTGGGGGTAAACCTGATTCATAGGCCTATCATTCGATTTACATTCTCCGGCAGGAGAATTACGTTCTTCGCACCAGCGCGCCTTGTGGATTCGTGATCCTCGCAAGCCGTTGAATTTTCTGCCGCAATCACACGTTGTAGCCGGGTACATATCCAGATCGTTACCGTATGAGCAAGTAAGATGGGTGATATATTCTCCCTCCCCGCTACAGACACCCTGAGGGCATTTTTCTTTCATTGTATTATCCATATTTGTTAAAATTCCTGTCTTTTTGTTGTATTTGAGAACCTGGCAAATGAGGTATCTGGTTGGTGAAGTCTTTAAATCTTACTCAGTTTTTCGGTGAGTGAAGATTTAGTTCTTGGTGAGATTTCTTTTTTTATTCTCTTGTCGTCGGTATGGACATCAAATCTCTTCTCTCATCTAACCCCCAAAACATCTATACTTATAGCGGAATCCCCTGAGAGCAAACATTCCTAATTGGGTAACCAATCGCTGATCATTTCATATTCTTCCACTACTTTTTAACGGGTCAGCCAATAAAATGCGCTGATCACCGTCTGCGGGAAGAGTATCCCTTCCACGTATCAGATTTTGATTGGTCATCCAGTCAAACCACAATATAGAGATTTGGTTAAGCCCGCACTTTCTAAGGGAACATCTCTTTTCATATTAAACAAAACAAAAATGAAAGATCTGATTAATCTATCAAAAGATTTGACCCTTTAATCCTAACAGGTGTGCAAGGGATCTCATTATTTTAAGCGAATCAAGGCACTGATAAAACCTCAAGCTTTTTGAAACATTTTTTTTTAAAGTCAATAAGTCTCTGCAATATTTAAATAAAAAGAAAATTACACCCAACACCAAAAAAAAAAAAAAAAAATGCATCATACTCTCCGTAAGTTTTAACCATCATTAATATCTCATATTTTCGTAATTTAAAGAGGATTCCACACGCAAAATACGAGGGTTATTTAATAAATAATGTGAATTTTACCAAAGGAATTGGCAGGAGGAAGTACTGTTTAGAGTTGCAACTTTTTATCAATAGTGATGGCTCCTTTCACTTCCAGAACACTGTCAGGTTTGTATTAGACGATCTGTTTGTATTTCAAAGTTCCTGAGAATTCCATGCTTCTCATTTTCTAGGAAAAATTCTGGTTCATGTATCGACCATTTGTCTGGAGAGCTAACTTCTTCCCCATCCAATTCTGCTCACTGCTGTATTCCTTTTGCGCCAGTTTACTGCATTTACTTGTTATGTGATACACTGTTTCCTCTCTTGCATAATTCCCGGTGAATCACTTTTCCTACCCAGTCATGCCTACTCTTGCATTTCCTTTGTGCCAGTTTGCTGTATTTGCTTATTATTTGATAAACTGTTTCATCTCTTTAACGACATAACTTACATCTGCTATTCTGCCCTATTTTCAGTTTTAGCTTTGGTATAATTAGTTCTAATTACATTATTTTGTGCTGCTATTAAAAGAGATACATTTTCTCTCTTCCCACTTCTTAGCCATGTCCCTGTCATCACTTGTCTTAGCTTGTCTATTGAAGTATGCTTTGTCTGGACAACAGCATCAACTATTACTAAGTGGCCACCTACGTAATCATAGAATTGACTCATAACTCCTTAATTTCAGTGATTTGGCGTGACTTTACTGAAACTCAACTGCCGGCTCGAACTATCGGCTGGAGCTCTAAAATACGCCCAATGCACCCCTGCAGAAGAGTAAGACCCCCTACTAACGAGACTACCAATAGCCGTGGGTGGTGACCCACAATGCTTGAGAACGGAACCCAGCAATCGCAGTAGTTCCGTGACTAGAATCACCCCGCTTTGGGCTTTAGTGAGCCAAATGGGTGATCAGTGAGGTACGATTTCCTTTTCCTTGACTGATTGATAAACAAGAATAAAGAACACAGTTTTCTCAACTATTTACTGGGGAAAAACAAATCGATGCCTATCTTTCCCGAGTGCATATGCACAAAGTGAAGCAGAGAGAACCTCATGCAGAATTTGAGCTCAGGTCACTGATTCTATATCCTACTACGATAACCGTTCCGCTAAGTGCACTTGATGAGTTATTTCATCGAAATATACAACAGAGGACAGTGTGAAGTGGATTCATAGCTTTATTAAGTGCAAAATGACCAAGCAGACTCAGCCCGAATTCAAACTCGGTTTCCCATTCCTCAACAAAGTGATTATTGATGCATGCAGTAACTATTGTTAACAATGAGAATGTTTTTTTACCTTGTTTTCCTCCAGCAGCAAACGACTCCCGGATTTGATCAAATATTGGTAGACGACTAGCGAAGTGAAGAAGACGCGCATCAAACTGGCGAATAACAGTGATGCAAAGAAACTGGTATGAATTCGAATTGTCATTTCTCTTCTTAAAAATCTGGAAGATAAGAAAAAAAAACCCTTCAGTACAAACTTAAATGTGATGATTCAGATTTGAAATTCCTCTTTTTAAGGAAACGTTATCATTACAGAAAGTTTTGTATCGTTAGGAAACAATCATTAGTATATTTGTCATTAAAACACAGAGAGAGAGAGAGAGAGAGAGAGAGAGAGAGAGAGAGAGAGAGAGAGAGAGAGAGAGAGAGAGAGAGAATGATATGCAGTTTAAAAAAGCTGTAGGTATATTCCAAAAATGAGGAAATAAATTTGAACTTAAAGATACGGTACAAAGATATCTTTTCTCACCCAATATACGCCGCGTAAAAATAATATCTATGAATCAGTGCTCATTGGATATTTTTCTCAGAAAAAGTTCATGTTCAAGGTTATTCTATGTTCCCTCAAATTATACCAGTATATTATTGCTTTCGGTAATTTTTGTGAACTCCAGTGGAAAGTTAATCACTTTGTCGGTGGGAAACACTGACTGTACCACCAGCGCGGAAATAAAACCTCCCACCCACGAGTGTCCTGTATGGCTCTAAATTGCATCTGATGGTGAAACTGCAGTTCTAGAGATCTCTAAAGCGTAGAGTACTCCTTCGTTATTATTACTCTCAGGTCCACTTTGACCCTGAGTGGTAGTACCTGTTAGGGTCTCATCGATGGGTTAAATAAAACCGTTCAAAAATTTACTACGTTTATTATAATTAGATGCTTGAAACAATTCAGTTCTATACAGCTAATTTGTTCGAAATAAGAATACTTGATACCACTGAGAGAAAAATCCCAGAACAAGACAAAACAAAGCAAAAAAACAAAACAAAAACAAAACGTGAAAAGAAACAAACAAAAACAACAGAAAATATGTAAATAAAAATGTACAGGGAAAACGATTCCCTAACTTCTAGGTATAGAATAGACCTTGATGGGTTGACATGTCGTTAAAATTTACCGGCAAAATCAAGAAAGTATAAAGAATGAAGCTATTTTTACCAAGCGAGAAAGTAAGAATGAATATAACATTAATTTCCTTTAAAATAGTCCTCTTGATTTCTAGCACAACTTATTCAAGCCAGATTTTCACCGAAACTTTTCTTTTGATAAAGTGCGAATCTACGCTATCGTATCATTTTAATGTCCTTCACGTCGTCAAATCTTTTTACCCTGGAGATGAATTTTCATTTTAAGGGCTTAGTCTGCTGAGTATGGATCGTGCTGCTCCTACACAATTCTGTTTGGTCAAAAACTGCTGATCAAAAAGTATCGGTGGAAAAAATATCGACAGTTCGTATTGACTCATCTAGACATCATCTGATTGTTATATAAGTTACTTGTATAAGTCCGCATTTAAAAGCCTCCTACTCGATACTTTATTATCGTATCTCACATGTAACTACAACAAACCTCTAACAATCAGAGATGAATACGAAAGAATCCAAAGAATTTGTATATTTTACAACATCAGATTGGTTTTCTCTAGTTTGTTTGGTTGGCTGGTGTTTTATGGCATATCAAACTTTGTAAGTTACTTAATGCCGAATTATATATATATATAGTGCATTCAATAAGTTTCCAGACCTTTTTTGGACAGGCATTTAATTTTGTCGTAGACTCTTGAAAATTCATTATGTTATTGCTATACATCTTATGAGATGACTGAACAATTTTTATGATTTCAAGTTCAAATGAACAGCTACAGCAGGAATTGGAATACATCCTACTAAATCCTCATTGTCACTGGTGGTGAATTTCAAAAATGCAATCTGTGCGTCAGGACACTTTAGAAGAACGATATGCAATAAAATTCTGTTTTAAACTTGAAAAAAATGCCACAGAAACGTATGTAATGCTTCAAACTGCTTTTCGACCATCTTGCATGAATCGAGCATCAGTTTTTGAGTGGCATAAGAGTTTCAAGGAAGGCAGGGAGTCTGTTAGGGATAATGAGGTGTGGGAGGAGTAAGGAACTCAGAACACCACAGTTGATTGGACAAAGGGTTAGGGTTACTATGTTGAGGTTTTAAGAGAGTTCAACAAGAGATTCCTAGGGAAGAGGCCAGCACTCTTCAAACCGGGTCCGTGGCATTTCCACCAGGACAATGCACCAGTCCACAACTCCATCCTTGTCACAGACTATTTGACCAATATGGGCATCAAGACAGTTCCACAGAGTGGCTGTTAAGACAAGGGTTAAAACCTGGCTCACATTACGTTCAGTCTCACCCTCTCGTTCAACCAAACAAAATACTGCTTCCACCCTTACATATTAAATTAGGAGTAATGAAGAACCTTATGAAGGCAATGGACAGGGAAAGCAGCAGGTTTGTTTTCCTCCTATGCAGAAACCTAAGGCAGGTATATTTGACGACCCTCAAATAAGAGAACTCATGAAGGACACAATGTGTGACGAAGCATTGAGCAAAGCCGAACGGTCGACCTGGTAGTCACTGAAGTCAGTAGTTACAAACTTCCTGGGAAACCGCCGGAGTGCGGAATATGAGAAGGAAATTGGAGAGTTACTAAAGAATTTACGCCAACTCGAGGCACGAATGTCAGTCAAACTGCACTTTCTGCGGCCACTCTTTGACAATTTTCCAAAGAAATGTAGATATTTCATTGAGAACCAGGGTGAGCACTTTCACCAAAAGATTTACATTATAGATGAATGCTATCAAGACATGTTGGATGTAAACTTTCTCGCTGAATACTGCTGGTGCTTGAAATGGGATGCAGTGGCTGCCGATCACGGGAGGATATCCTTGAAAAGACCTTTTATCCATGAATAGCTTCTTTTGTGAATTTTTCAGTTTACTATGGCATAATGTGAGCTTTCTTCAAATATATGAGCCTTAAATCTAGCAATATTTGTTTAATTCAACAAGAAAATAAATAGTTATTATATTGTTTTATACATTTCAAGTAAGAGCTTATATCTTAAAAAATTGATGTGATTAGGAAAAATGAGTAAGCTTTTTGGATTTACCGTAAAAAGTTGTGTTAAAGTCAACTGAAAAGACACACACACACACACACACATATATATATATAAGCGTGGAGGAAATCAAAAGTTGTTTCACTCTCACAGACGCACTCACATATATGTATATATTAAATATATATCACAATGATAATTATGGTAATAAATATACGATTATTGTATTTTATATAATATCTTCGTTTTTCTCAAATACACACACACACACACACATATATATATATATATATATATATACATGCACGCACAGAGGAAGTTAGTACATGTTTTACACACACACACACACACACACACACACACACACACACACACACACACATACATATATATATATATATATTACATTTATAATTATTATTGTGATATCTAACAAAATGGTAAAAATAGGACTTAAAAGGGTTGAAGTTGATATAAAAGTTGTTTTATTCTGTATGTAATCTTTCAAACATGACTGGTGAAATTTCCAATCGCTGAAAAAATACTGATACTCTTGTTTTATTTAACTCATTTCATGTGTTGTGACGTTAAGTATTTAAAAGAAATGTTTTATTATTTAGATATCTGAACATTTCTAACGTGTTATTTAATTTCTTTGATGATCTTCTATACATTGTAGTCTGTGAATGTGATGAGGTCGAAAAAGTTTCAAAATCTTTTAAAACTGAAAAAAAGTAAATTTCTAACTAAATGCTGTAATAAAATCTATTGACAATATTTCAATGAAAATTTAAAAAATCAAATAAATGTGTACCTAAACTGTTGTAATAAAATCTTTTGAGGTTTATCAATAAAGGTAAATGTTTTATATCATAAAATGATCTAATCTATGTAAATTTTAGCTAGATTAGGTGTTATATTATGAAAACATTGTCTTTGTTGCAAAGTTTTTAAATTATTGATGGCTACTGATTATATCAATTTTCTGTTGCATTTATCATGTTTATATAGCAACATTTGAGGTTTTTTGAAGTTGCTGGAATGATCTTTGTCGTGAAGACGTGGGAATAAGACACTTAAATTGTCTTCTATTTTTGTCTCTCTTTTGTGTTCCTAAATGTATTTTTCAAAAGATCGTATTATTTCACAACATAAAACTTTTCACTTATTGTACATGGGATCTTGTATATTCCTTCTTCAGATATTTTTTTAATTCTTATTTTTTGGTTGATTAATTAAGTCTTTGACGATGAAGGATTTCGTTTGGGATATGTGAATGCCTGCATGAAAAGAAACTCAATTATATTACTATAACATGAACAAAACAATCGATCTTAAAAAAATGGAAAGCAGTTAATTAAAACTTTGAGCCTGGAAATGAATGACAGTTGATTATTTTCTATCTCATTTTTTAGAATAATTAGTTTGCTTTTTAAAATGATTTTCAAAACAAAATATTCAATTTAGTTAACCTCATTAGGAATTACTAGCAATACTGATGAGACTATGGTTTGAGACGAAAAGAAGCCTTAGTTCTGTTCTGGTGTTATAATATTAAGATCTCAACCAGAGCATGGACACTTATATATATATATATATATATATATATATATATATATATATATATATATATATATATATATATATATATATAGACAGCAGTCTCTTTTTTAAGCATGTTTGATTAAATAATAAAGAAACAATTTGTCTATTTAATCTTATTAAGATCATTTCAAGTTTTCTGATAAGTGTCTTAGTTTCAGATTTGAATTGGCGGATTAATTTTCCAAAATTGTCCCGAGCACATTCGGACCTTTCATAGGTCATCATCAGGGGTTGCTTCCATGAGTAAAGGGTGTTTTTAAAGAGTTTTGAAATTTTTTTGGCTTTTTGATATAAGAAAACTACTCAAACACAAAGTTGGATAAAACTGAGTTGCTGATTAATTTTAAAAACAGAACGGAAATAGAATATTATCAAGAAATGCGGAATATTAAAAAAAAATAAAGGCATTTCAAAACATTGTTGCAATTTTCAAAATTAATTCTATTGATTTTAAGTTTTTTTGTTTTTATATGTAGGTCTTCTAGGATTTGTAGGCGTAGGTTATCAATTTCGTGTGCTATTATAGTCGTGTTTTCAACAAGAATTTTTCGAAATTTGGTTTTGGGAATAGAATGGTTTTTAAGATGTAAGGCTATAGAGCCAGTGTCATTAAGGTGCATCGTAAGCCATCTTAAAAGAGTTGTAGTGGTAAGACCAACAAACGCATTATTTTCTTTGAAGACACAGTCTCCCAAGGGACATTTGCACATATATACAATGTTTGTCTTATCAAGAAGTTCGATGGAAGGGGAAGTGTTCTTAGAAGTAATTAGGTTGGAGATTTTAAATATGTTGTTGTAAATGATAAGTCTTACTTTTTTGGTCGGATCGGTTGGGAGAACAATTTTTTGAATAAGGTTTTTTGATATATGTTCATCGATCTTATAATTACTATGAAATTGACTTTTGTAGTATAGGTATAGAGATTGTTTATGGTTTAGGATATTGTCTATGTTATGTTGTTGAGGCTTATTAATGAATTGTTTAATTTTGGTATCAACAATGTTGTAGGGTTTGTTTTATATTTTTAAGTTCGTTAAGAAATATAGTTCGAGAGGAGGATAGTAGCTTAGCTTTGGAAATAAGTGGTTTTATAATTATTCTTTTATAGCTGAAGGAGAATTCAATTTGGAAATTGAGGGTGCAGGGATTAATGTTGGTAGGTTTTTATATATGTGGAGGTGATAAATCGGTCAATATTGCTTGTGTCTATTAGAACACCAAGAAATGGAATTTTATTGTTGGTATTGATTTCTTGTGTGAAACTGAGAACAGAATTATTTTGAAAGGTCTCTTGTATCGTGTTAATTTCATCAGTGCTATTGGTGAGAAGGAGTATGTCGTCAGCATACCTTAAATAAATGTTAGGTTTATTGATGGTATCAAAAACCTTTTTTACAAGGGCTGACGTATAAAAATTCCTGAAAACTGGCCCCAATACTGACCCAATAGCTATTCCATCCCGTTGGATGAATATATTTCCATGAGGTTCATAATATATATATGTGCACCTTAACGTATATACATATGTTGAATGGATATATCAAAACCTTACATGTAAAATAAAAGTTATTATATGCGCACATCTACGTGGGGCCATCAATAAGTTTCCAGACTTTTTTGTACAGGCATTTAATTTTGTCGTAGACTCTTGAAAATTCACTATGTCATTGTTATACATCTTATGAGATGACAGACACATTTTATGATTTCAGGTTCAAATCAACAGCTACATCAGCAATTGGAATACATCCCACTAAAGCCTGATTGCCACAGCTGGTGAATTTCAAAAATGCAATCTGGGCGTCAGGACACTTTAGAAGAACGATATGCTATAAAATTCTGTTTTAAACTTGAAAAAAATGCAGCAGAAACGTATGGAATGCTTCAAACTGCTTTTCGACCATCTTGCATGAATCGAGCATCAGATTTTGATTGGCATAAGAGATTCAAGGAAGGCAGGGAGTCTGTTCGGAAAAATGAGGTGTGGGAGGAGTAAGGAACTCAGAACACCACAGTTGATAGGACAAAGGGTTAGGGTTACTATGTTGAGGTTTTAAGGGTGTTCAACAAGAGATTCCTAGGGAAGAGGCCAGCACTCTTCAAACCGGGTCCGTGGCATTTCCACCAGGACAATGCACCAGTCCACAACTCCATCCTTGTCACAGACTATTTGACCAATATGGGCATCAAGACAGTTCCTCAGCCTCCCTATTGTCCAAACCTTGCTCCCTGTGACTTTTGTTTCTTCTCTAACCTCAGAAGCTGTTGTTATGAGACAATTGAGGAGATGAAAGTGGCTGAGACAAAGGTCATTGACACGCTCACACAAGAGGACTTCCATGTGGCCTTCGAGAAGTCGTTGTAACGGTAGAACAAGTGCATTGCAGCTGGCGGAGATTACTTCGAAGGGGACTAGAGTTTCATGTGTGTACTCTCAATAAAAGTTCCCATAAAAACAGCGTGGAAACTTATTTAATGATGCGCGTATATATATATATATATTTAAATTAATCAAATTTTGCATTTGAAAGAATATATATACTTTTGATATGCGGTAGATACACGAAATGGAAATATCACTTCAATTTTGTTCAGCCTTCTTCCAGATATAGTATTATGAATTATGAGATAAGAATAGAAAATATACCTCCGATGGTGTAATGGTTAGTAAGCTACTAGGAAAGCTATACGAATGAGTTTGCGTCTCATTAGGTGTCCCATTCGTTCGGCCTTATGCCATATCAAACCAAAGTGCTTCGTAAATTACTACCTGATGTGTTACGTGGGAAGGATTATAATGTTAGGACAACTATTCCCGAAACATTACGATACACATAGAATGCACAAAGAGGTAGCGTTGAAAACTGACATTGTTCACCAGATATATTTAATCCTTTTGAATAAATTGAGAGCAAACTTTTACACGCGAGACTGACTTTTCTCAAATTTCGAATTATGCAGTTTTTCATCCATAGAAATTATTGTACAGGAAAATGAGATATGTTCAAAAGATTCAAGGATGAGTGTACCGATCTTGTGAAAAGTGACATGTTGTGAAATGAGAATATTTTGAGCTCTTAGAATAAAGTATCTTTTGAATATAAAGATAACATTTTTGATTTCGTCAAATTTAATCATTAAATAGAATCTGTTTCACAAGGTTTACACACACACACACACACACACATATATATATATATATATATATATAAGAGGGTGGACTGAAAAGCTCGTATGATGACTTCATATCTGCTGTTGATGACTTTACGACAAATGGGATCCAAGCACAATCAACACCGATGTGTGTATATGGGGGTTTCTTTGTCAGTCTATGAGCTTTTCAGCCGATTATATATATATATATATATATATATATATATATATATATATATATATATATATATATAATGTAGTTAGAAGAAAACTCAACCCCAGTTAATTTATCATTATAAATTTATTTCGGCGAAGAATAATCTTCGTCTCATCAGATGACTTCACGCGTCTAATTTGAGGTTGAAAAATATGAATTACAGTCTATATATGTATGAAAAAAAAACATTTAAATTTTTAGATGAAAGTAAAGAGGGTTAAAGCAATAAGGAGTTAGGAAAAATTAAGAAGCCAGAGAAAAGGTGTTCCTGTAAATTAACCCATTCTAATTTGAATTTTTTAAGTAATGTAAGCTTGTAAACTAAACTATTATCATATTATTATTCATATATTTTTCTGTTTATTCCTCTTACATATGTTAAATCCTTCAGTTTATGAAGCAATCAACCTCATCGATACACAAGTTACATCTGCCATTGAAGCTATTCGCATTTGATGACTACCAGACTATTTTCCGCTTTATTTGATGGGTTACGCTCTGTGTGTGAGTTTTATTATATAAACGTGAATAGGGAATATATAACAATAGCCATACATCGAGCACTCCTATTGATTTATTTGAAATATCTCAGATATTCTATATACGAATAATACACACCCATTGTCTTCGGACACCGACAGGGTATTATGGAGATATATATATATATATATATATATATATATATATATATATATATATATATATATATATATATATATATCATCATCATCACCATGTCGTGCCGCTAGCACGGATGTCCCTGACCCTTTCTAGCCACTTCTCCCTATCGTTCATCGCCTCCGGTAGGTCTTCAGGGCTACATCCCGTATCCTCACATAGCTGCTGAAAGTATGTTCGAGCTGGTCCTCCTGCTTTTGCCCGGCCATATATGGGGGTCTATTGGAGAACATCCCTTATGAACTCGTCCCTGCTTCTCCTGCACTGTCCTGCATATCTCGTTCGTCTGACTTGGATAGTTTTCGTGATGGGAAGTAGGTGGCCGTATAGTTGTTGTTTTGTGGGTTGTTGCCGCCAGGACTTGTTCAATATTGCTCGAAACATTATTGTGTAATTGCCGTCTAGCTTCTTATCCAGCCGTTTAGTTAGCGTCCAAGTAGTGAATCCATACAGCAGTATCGATACGACCGCTGCCTGGAAGAAACTGCGTTTCATTTTATCGGTCAGGTCTGATTTCCATATGATCGAGAGCCTATCGATAGCTGTCCATGCCTTCCTTAGCCACGTGTCGATGTCCTTTTCGGTTGATGAGACACTGCTTCCTAGGTAGTTGAAAAAAATATACACACACACACACACACACACACACACACACACACACACACACACACACACACACACACACACATATATATATATATATACATATATATATTGTCATCCACAGACAGACTGTTTCGTAGTATCGCAACTCTTTCCTGTGGCTAGATACCCGTCTAACATTACGCTAGACATGGTATCTAACCGCTCAGTCATTTCAACGTCATACGTCAGCTCAGGAATTATAATACATATGCGTTAGCTTTCTTTTGTTTACATTTTGTGCTATCAGATACCAGAGTTCTCAATTCGTTAGAAGAGCTATGTATGTGTGTGGGATGGATGGGTCGTTGCGTGTGTGGGTAGGTACGTGTGTGTGTTTATATTATCAAAAACACGCACATATTTTGAGATAAAAGCTATATACTTTAAAAAGTTCACAAAATCTGTTATTTATCAGATTATTATAAAATGTCATGCAATTTAGTGAAAAAGTTTATTTCAAAAGACGTTTCCATTAGAAATTTTGAAGTCAACGTTTTGTCATTATATGTAGACCCCGACTTAATTGAATAAGATTTTTAGCTTATTATTTAATAGAATATAATTGATTACATTTTTTAGAACATAATTCGTTGGATCCATATATTTTGCTTATTCATATTTCAAGAACTTGTTCGTAAATGAACACACACTTTCTGAGACTTTTGAATTAAGAAAGTTAAAGTAAATATTGTTCTTTTTATGCAATTTCTCGCCTCTTCAAAAATAGTTTAGTAAGATTGTTGCCAGTAAAAAGCAAAACAAACCCATTTTAATATTTTTAGAGATATTTACATAATTGAAATTTCTTTAGAGTTTTTCATTATTTCATAGTTCACATGTAACTACGATTTCGCAAAAAAAAAAAAAAAATAAAATAAACAAAAAATAAAAATAAAAATAAAAAAAGTGAAAAATTAAAAAATGCTGAATAAATAAATATGACTAAAATGTTTAAAAGATATTTGGTGCTAATATTTTAAATGTTTAAATTCACAGTTTTTCAATGGATTATATTTTTGGTGAGGAGATCAGTCTACCATAGATTATTTAACGAGCAATAATCCAGTTGATTGATTAGACGTATTTATCGTCCGCTGAGAAAAAAATTTTCGGTGTACATTTTTCAAGCTTTTATTTCATTTTTGTAAATTCAATTTTAAAGATGCAGTGTTTCAATCAAAATATTCAACAATAACACTTTCGATCTCAATACTTCTCAGAGTTAAAGTGACATAAACTAAGGAATCCGTTCGATTGACAAAATAATGCTAAAAAAAAATTGACCAGTTTCGGTTATGATAGATGTTTCTCTATTTTTAGAAAAAAATATGAGAATATTTCTTTCTAGCACCCTCTCCCCACACAAAAAAAGAAAAACTCGGAAAAATAAAAACAATTTAAGAATGACGTTTTTCATAATCTTTATAAATGAAATGAAATTAGGGACTAAATTTCAAGCAAAATGTCAGCATCATTTCATCCACGCGAATATATATATATATATATATATATATATATATATATATATATATATGTGTGTGTGTGTGTGTGTGTGTGTGTGTGTGTGTGTGTGTGTGTGTGTGTGTGTGTGTGTGTTCAAACTCTTAATGGGGGTATCTGAATACTAACATATTTTTCTAAACTTTATCGTGGGGTTTGCTATAAATATTGAAAGTGTTTAATTAAAAATAAAACAACAACAACAACAACAACAACAGAAAACTATTGTCTATTAAACTGCTATTAGAAAATAAAATACATAAATTATTGAGCCTTTTCTCAAAAAGACGATGAGACGAAAAAAAAAAAAAGATTTGTAAACAAAAGGGCTAATCGCAAAGAAGTATATTATTAAACCTTTTAGAGGAAAAAATGTGAGAGCAAAATCAGATAGATAGATCGATAGAGTGATAGAAAAGCAGGATGATAGATTCATACTGAAATAGACAGTAAAAGATTAACAGAATGATTGAATCAGACTGAGGTAAATACGTATATAGAGAGATAGAATCATAGTTATATATATATATATATATATATATATATATATATATATATATATATATATATAGAAAGAGAGAGAGAAAGAGAGGCAGGGGAGAGATAGAGAGAGAGGCATATTAGAAATATATGAATGAAGCAGAGTAAGAGGAACCTCGCCAAACTTAAGAAGCGAACGGAGGACGCGAAAAAAACAAACAAAAAAAAAAAAAAAACAAGAGAAATTAAAGAAAGGTTAAGGAATCATATGATGGAATCATATGATGGAAAGAAGAGAATATTTCTGACTCATTCTTTCGACCGAATCTAGCAACGAAATCCACTCCAAGAATTCAATTCACGATCATTTTTATTAGAAGTAATCAAAAGCTACCCAGCTAGAAATAGCTTTTATCAAATCAACTTTGCCGTCTTTCTGATCTCTCCGGAGACGATTAGCCACATTTTACTTTTATGACTTGAAAAGCCTTTCACACGAAAACCAACAAAATGCATCGTCCATTAATGGAAATCAGTGTTTCTGTCCAGTGTCATAATACGAATTTCAATTCTATAGGGTTATCCAGTATTACGAGTCAGGACGGACACTTAGGCATGTCTGTCCGGAAAAATTCAGTTTAATGTCTTCCATGGTTATAAGATTGACCCGTCTGTTTCTCAGCTCTCTGAAAAGCATAGAAAAAGACAAAGAGAATGTAATATTTACACCGTCCGGTTTTTCATTAAGCGAGAAGACAAAAACGATCTTGTCTCGTCGTAAAAGATTTGAAAGAAGTTAGAAATCCACTTCTTTTCAGTATAAATGATTTCAGTGTTGTGCTCGTTTTGAAGTGAATCGACGGAATTCGCGAATTATAGCGCAATCAATAGTGACTTTCTTGTTTTATTCTTTGAAAATAACATCACTCGTTGGTTTATTGCAAAGGTTTATTGAAAAAAAGATATACGCTGCAATTGTTTGAAACTTACTAAGATAAATGTTTTTTCGCTATAAAATGAACTCCTTTTAATTGCAAGATCACGCAGGGCTGAGAATAACACGCGGGGCTTAGACGCCCCCGCCCCAAAAGAGATGTCCTTGGTATGACTCTTAACTGCATCTGATGGTGAGACTCAAGTTCTTGAGTATGGAGTACTCCTTCACGAACATAGCACCAAGGTTCGTCCTGACACTGTGATAGTATTCATTAGGGTCTCATCTATAGTTTAAGGGTTGCTTGCTGTTTTATGACACACCAACTCTTGTGAGTTATTTAATGCCATAATATATCTTTTATATATATATATATATATACGTGGTGCATTCAATACCTTTCCAGACTTTTTTATGGTTAGGGTTACTATGTTGAGGTTTTAATGGAGTTCAGCAAGAGATTCCTAGGGAAGAGGCCAGCACTCTTCAAATCGGGTCAGTGGCATTTCTAGCTGCACAATGCACCAGTCCACAACTCCATCCTTGTCACTGACTATTTGACCAAGATGGGCATCAAGACAGTTCCTCAGCCTCCCTATAGTCCAGACCTTACTCCCAGCGACTTTTGCATTTTCCCTAAGCTCAGAGGCTATCGTTATGAGACAATTGAGGAGATGAAAGAGACTGTGACGAAGGTCATTGACACGCTCACACAGGAAGATTACGATGGGGCCTTCCAGAAGTTGTTGTAATGGTAGAACAAGTGAATTACAGCTGGAGGAGATTATTTCGAAGGGGACTAGAGTTTCATGTGTGTACTATCAATAAAAGGACCCATACGAAAAAAGTCTAGAAACTTATTTAATGATCCTCGTATATATATATATATATATATATATATGAAAGTAAATATAGATTAAAATCCGACAGTATGAAGGTAGCAGAAAAAAAAACATAATCCAAATTGGTGAATATATTAGGATTTAAAGTCGACGTTAACGTTTCAGTTTCAGTAACCATCTTCAGGACTTGGATATCAAAATAGTTCACATTGCGAAGGATGCTTGCTGAGATGACAGGAGCAAATGAGAAATATACAACGAAAAGATGCACAAACGTGCACATAGCGTTCATAATTCAAAAGTCATAAGAGTGTGTCTGGCACGTGGAAACATATTTGAAAATGTCGGATTTCTCAAAGGAACAAAAACAAATACAAAACTTCCCGTTTGTTGAGAAATACGCAACGACAAGTAAGTTTTCATATATATAGATCGTTTGGAACCATTCATGTTAAATGTCGTGTAAGATTGTATTTGGTATTTGTTTTTCCGAAAGGACGGTAGGAAAATGAATATGGATTAAAATCCGACATTATGAATGTGACAGAAAACCATAATCCAAATAGGTGAATATATCATGATGTAAAGTCAACGTTAACGGTTCGGTTTTACTATATATATATATATATATATATATATATATATATATATATATATATATATATATATATATATATCGGAAATATGTGCAAATGAATGAATAAAACCCCGATCAACAAATTTATCATTTTTATTTGTTAAAATTGTGTGAAAAGTTTGCATAAAAACGAAAGTCCAAAATGTTTTCACGTAAGCAAATATAAAATGAGTCAGAGCGTAGAAGTTTTTAACAGACACAATTAAGATTCGGGCAATGATGTATAGCAGTAATTGTTTGCTTGAAATAAAGAGACATATTTTGTGTGAGTAAATTTTTCTTACCTGTTTGTCTGTGTGTGTGTGTGTGTGAGAGAGAGAGAGAGAGAGAGAGAGAGAGAGAGAGAGAGAGAGAGAGAAATGTATTTATGCCTTAATGCATCTGAGAAGTGCTTATAACATAAACAGGGGCAGAATTTGTTTTAATGCAAATATCAAGGTAAACAAACATTCATTTGGTTTAAGAAAACTAAATGATTTGAAATGAAGTGAATTCTTAAAAGAAAAGAATGAAGATTTCCACCCGAAAGAAATAAACCTACAGGTATCTAAATTAGTATCTAAATTCATTTCTTATGGTTTTTAGAAAGTCGAGACAATTCCATACTTACCCTAGAAATATTTATTACTTCGTTTATTTATAATAAGTAGGATCGAAATTAGGCAAAATGTTGATGATTTATCTATGAATCTAAGAAATTGTTTTTTCAACATTTTCAAAGGGAAAAGATTTCTAAAATAATGTTAGGTTTTTGTCTTTCAAAATTGGGGTGGGGGGGATTGCATGTCGGATACTGTTGTCTGCAAAGTTTCTCGAATTTTAAAAACTAGTTCGAAAGCTCCCATTGCTTTATAAATGTAAAAATACTGAAACAAAATTACAGCCTATTTTTTCCAAAAAATTCATTATACTTTTTTAGTATGGAAATTAGTTGAGTTTTCATAAATAATTTGAGGCAAATATTTTCAACGGAACTTTATTTTCAAAACAGTTGTTGGATATCGCATTTGTTTGCATACATTTGAATAGTTTCAAGTATTCTTATCTAATACAAATATTTCTATACAATATTTATCATTTGTTTGCACATCGTTAAATAGTTTCAAGTATTACTATTTAACATAAATGATTCTAGTTATCAAGTATTCCTATATAATGTAATTACTTTGTACATACCTGTATAGTATCAAATATCTAATAATAATAATAATTCTTTTTTAAGGGTTGAGCAGATCAATTTGACTTATAGAAGGGACGTTAATACGAATAACTAATCCGAATCAGAGTAAACCTGGGAGAAATGGCAATGAAAGAATACTCCATATTCTTCAAAGCTCAATGACTGCAGCCTGAACATTTGGTGAAGTTTAGTGTTATACCCAGGACACTCGTGAGTGAGTGTTAATTCTCTGTATTCTCAGCCTCAACAGACAGAGCAGTAAAGGGTCAAGTAGCTCTGAATGAAAATTGTTTGTACTGGATGAGTTTATATACGAACCACTTCGAATGATCAGAATGAAATCCAAGGCCAATTTTTCAGCTGAGCTTAACTGGTTTGAATTCCCCACAAGCACCTTAAACGTCGATTGATGTGTGTGTATATAAATGTATATATCACGTCTTGCTCATAGCATGGAATTGTTTGATTCTCTCTCGTTATTAGTCCCTATCATTCACCGCTTCTGGCAAGTGTTCTAGACTACATTCAGTATTCGTACATAGATGATGTATTTATATCTTTGTTAGTCGGTCAACCCTAGCTTGGTTATGTGTAGGAGTCTCTAACGAAACGACTCTTATGACTTCGTCCTTACTTCCCCAGCTGTGCCCTGCATGTCTTGTTTGTCTTACTTGGATGGTTTGTGAAATGGGATATAAGTGGTAGTAAAACTGCTGTTTTGTGAGGTGTTGCTTCCAGGACTTTTTCAAGACTTTACTTCCCATTCTTGAAAATTTTCATCTTACTTTTTTCTTCCTGCGTTTCATTAGGGTGTAAGCAATGAATCTATATTGTAGTATTGACATAGCCTCAGTTTGAAAGAAATCCAATTTTATTTTCTGGGAAATGAAATATTAATATGATTGATACCCTGTCAATTACAGTCCCTATTTTTTTCTATGCGTGTATAATCACTTTTAGTAGATGAGATATTGCTGCCTATGTATGTGAACTGGTCTACTGATTTCAGAGGTGTATCACTTAAGGTGGAGATGGCTCTTTCTTGTTTAAAACTTATGAATTCTGCATTAACGCAAAGGCCAAATCTTCCTGTTGTTTGTTCCAGGTTATAGTGTAGGAATTAAACTTGGGCCGGTGTATTTGCAAGAAGCGTTGGGTCATCTATAGTGTCTTAGCTTCTGCTGGATATTGTTTGATTTTTGCATTCTTTAATGTGATTCTATTTTCTATTAAATCAACAGAGAGATTTAGTTAATAATCTTTGCAGATTATAAATATAGACGGGATTAATGTATGTCCTTGAAAGACTCCAGTGAAAATATCTAAGAAATTTGTGTAACCATTGGGTGAGCAAACTGTTGTTATCGTGTTTTTGTAGAGCGTCCTTATGGCGGCAATTGTTTATTAGGGGAACCTGTGTGCTAGTAGTAGTTGATCTATCTTTCCTCTGTGGATGGAATCAAATCCCTTACGAACAGTATTGCCTCGAGATTTTTTGCACGTATTCATTTGTTGTGGATCAATTTCTTTGAAAGCCCCTCTGATTTCTCCAAAGAATTTTCTCGACTTTAGGTCTTGTACGATAAAGAAGCAAGGCATTATAAACCTAAGCAGCTACAGTAAGAAGTTATTCCTCTGTTGTTCTTAGAGATTCCGAGATTGTCTTTCTTGGGAATTGGAAAAATACAGCCTTTTGTCTATTTCTTTAATGCGTTTTCTTTATACACAACCTAGTTGAAGAAGTATGCCATCAAGTTTTCTTGTCTTCCAAACTTACGGATTGCGTCAAGGCTCGCAGTTATTCAGCTTTTAATTCTTCGTAGTACGGTGACAAGTTCTTCCTCCGTAAACTGACCTTGTTGGATGTCAAGTTGACTATTAATGATGTTTTAATAGGCACACACACACACACACACACACACACACACACACACATATATATATATATATATATATAAAACCACATTAAACCTATCGAAAAACGAAAACATATAAAACTAATCATCTGCTACACTAAATTAAAAGCATCAAACCTTATCGTTAAGAATAACACCAATTCCGTTAAAATAGACCTAACCCAAACCAAAGTAGTTAATGAATTTATATGTCCATTTCGAGAGTGCCTCCCGAAAAACAAAAATAATTCGTACATTGGCTATACAACCACACGGTTATCACCTCTAACTTATCACCCATCATAAAATAACGCCATAAAACAACATTTATTTATAAAATACAACAATAGCACTAACCAACTGACATTTTTCAATGTAAAGAAGATTCTCACGGATAATACAATAACTATACATGAAAACAATTTAAAAAAAAACAGTTACAAATCCTAGCAGCAATATGCACAAAAAACAAAAATAAAAAACAAACATGAATAAAATAGCATTTTAGGAACCAACGTATCAAATATTCTTAATAACTAAAAATCACAAACTGTGATAATCTCTGTTATTGAACCTTTTTTCAACGTTTTAAAACAAAACGCTAAAAACGTTCCAACCGACAACTTTAAAACAAAACGCTACAAATTATTAAAACAGTAAAAACTCGACAGTCAACTCAAAACTACACATCCCTTGATGACGACCAAAAGTATGGTCGAAAGCGCTTGGGCATATAAGATATGGGACAATTCCTTTACCATTGAGATCCCGACGCTAGAAAAATAACAATGGGTCTTGAAAAGAAAAAAAAACAGTGTTCCATCGTCTTTAACAAAACTTGCTTGAATAATAACTTGCTGCCTAAATATACACTCTTCAATACATATATATATATATATATATATATATATATATATGCCTTTTTTGTAGAGGCATTTAAAATTGTCGTAGACTCTTGAAAATTCAGTATGTTATTCTAATACATCTTATAAGATGGCTGACACATTTTTATGATTTCAGGTTCAAATGAACAGCTACAGCAGGAATTGGAATTCACCCTACTTAAGCCTGATTGTCACTGTTGGTGAATTTAAAAAATGCAATTTGGACTTGAGGACACTTTAGAAGAACGATATGCAATAAAATTGTGTTTTAAACTTAGAAAAAATGCTACAGAAACGCATGGAATGCTTCAGACTGCTTTTCGACCATCTTGCATGAATAGAGCATCAGTTTTTGAGTAGCATAAGAGATTCAAGGAAGTCAAGGAGTCTGTGAGGGATGATGAGAGGTGTGGGAGGAGTAAAGAAGTCAGAACACCAGAGTTGATTGGCCAAAGGGATAGGTTTAGAGTTAGGGTTACTATGATGAGGTTTTAAGGGAGTTCAGGAAGAGATTCCTCGGGAAGAGGCCAGCACTCTTCAAATCGGGTCCGTGGCATTTCCAGTAGTCCACAACTCCATCCTTGTCACAGACTATTTGAGCAAGATGGGCATCAAGACAGTTCTTCACCCTCCTTATAATCCAGACCTTGCTCCCTGTGACATTTGGTTATTCCCTAAGCTCAGAGGCTGTTGTTATGAGACAATTGAGGATATGAAAGAGGCTGTGACGAAGGTCATTTACACGCCCACGCAAGAGTACTTCCATGGGGCCTTCCAGAAGTTTTTGGAACGGTAGAACCAGTGCATTGCAGCCGGAGGAGATTACTTCGAAGGGAACTAGAGTTTCATGTGTGTACTATCAATAAAAGGGCCCATACGTAAAAAGTGTGGAAACTTATTTAATGATCCTCGTATATTTATACATACATATATATATATATATATATGGAAGTAAATATAGATTAAAATCCGACAGTATGAAGGTAGCAGAAAAAGACATAACCCAAATAGGTGAATATATTATGAGCAATAAAAGTGCCCCTACGAAAAAGGTCTGGAAACTTATTTAATGATCCTCGTATATAAAGTAGCAAACATAAAGATCAGAATAATGTTAAGAAAAATTCTAAATGCGAAATAAATTTTTATTTCAAAGCTTTATAGAACATTTTATCAAGGGAAAACAAGGATAAAAAGGTAAATTATATAGTTCCAAAATATATAGTTCAATAAATTTAGTTTGATAAAGTTATAAGAATAATTACATAACATAAAAAATAGATGATCAAAAACATCAGAACGATTAAATAAATCCGTAAAATTTAATGATTTTTTTGAATTATTAAAATTTTTTTAGCGTAAGAATATAAGATCGGGTATTCTACTAAATTACACCAGCTCTTCACCGGCTCTTGCATTGTAAACACTGCGAAAAAAATCTCTGACATCATTGAAACTTACAAAACTGATTGTTAAGTTATGTAATGAAGATAAACTCTTGATTGGGGATATTTTAAAGACTATGGGGAAATATTGAAGTGTTATTCATAGTATTTTAAGAAAGCTTGAGGAAACTTAGTCATGTGAAGCCAAAAACCCACGTGGCAGGCATAGGTAAACTACTACAAGGGAAGACAGATGAATTGGTAAGGAATAAAAAAAGGATCGATGTGAGACAGCAACTGCGATCTCTAGAAGAGCTAATGCTAACCATGGCATTAAAATATCAAGGTACACTATTTTCCGAAAACTTAATAAAATGAATTTAAACAGTCATGTAGCTGCTACAAAGCCTTACATTTCTAAAAAGAACAAAATGAGCCGATTGAAATTTTCCACTGAACAGGTCATATAGACTGAGGGACAGTGGGATTGTGTTCATTTCAGTGATGATCAAAGTTTGAAACGTTCGGATGAGACGGAAGAAAGTTCGTTCGATGCAATTCTAAGAAATGATATTCGCCTCAGTGCACTAAAAGCAGGGTTAAATTTGGAGGATGAAGTGTGACGATGTTTGGCATAATTTCGGCTGCTGGTACAAGACCTCTTGCCTGGCTACACAGTAAAATTAACACAACTGCATACAAAGAGACATTGAAGAAACATGTATCTAATTTGAAAACTGCAATTAATAAAACGGCAGTATCTATGCAAGATAATGCTACGTGTCACAGAGCGAAGTCTGTTAGGACATTTCTTTCTAAGGAGGATGTTACTGTTATGGAGTGGCCTGCTCCATGCCCAGACATGAATCCTATGGAGAATTTTTGGAAGTTACTAAACGAAAGAGCTAAGGAAAGAACTATGGATTAATTTGAAAGGAGAATGGGAGAAAATATCCGTTAAAGAATGCAAGACATTAATTCGCTCGTGTAACAAAAGATGTCAAACTGTTATTGAAATTAAAGGTCTACACATCAAGTACTAATTAACTATGAACGCTGTTTTCATTTAATAATTTCATTCAATTATCATAGATACATCATGTATCCATTTTAATAGTACGATTTTATTAATCATTCTGATGTTTTTGATCATCTATTTTTTTTTTCGAATGTCATATAATTATTCTATAACTCAATCAAAATAAGTTTATTGAACTTTATATTTTGGAAATATATGATTTACCTTTATATCCTTATTTTCCGTGATAAAACGTTCTATGAAGCTATAGAAAAAAAAAGGTTATATCATATTTAGACTTCTTCTTAACATCGTTCTGATCTTTATGCTCGCTACTATATATTTATACATACATACATGCATACATGCATACATACATGCATATAGATATCATATATATATATATATATATATATAGATATCATATATATACAAGAATATATATATATATATATATATATACACGTATATATATATATATATATATGCTCCTGGATATCGTTCTAGGAAATGGACACGGTGATCCGAATTGAAATTCTGGACAAGAACGTTTGGTTTTCACATTGTGATAATATCCATCGGAAAGGTATGAATCCAACTATTCTCCTCCAGCTATGGAGAAATAGGAGGGAAAACTGGGCTCTTTAACCTTGGTATAACAATTTGTCTAGGACAAAAGAAATCGTTGAATTCAAAACAGTTACACTCCGCTGAAAAATTGACCTAGTGTTGTCTCCTGTGATTGATATATATATATATATATTCTCAGGTACACACTTAACAGCTTGGGTTGCCTTTAAGATTGTGGAAATGATATTTATTTACATTAATTTACTTTAACTAATTTTGAAATGCTACCTTTTTAAGATATATACGTGTTTAAAATGATTGTGAAGATAGATTGAAAAGCGTGACTGTTAAACTGGATTCGGCATAAAATTGACATGCGGTAAAAACCAACCAACCAACCAACGCTGACTGAGTAGATCGACCGCATCCGATTCTATTCAAAGATCACCCATTTATACAATCTGTCCTTTAGCCGAACAGAAGAGTTAGGAAGTGTCAACAAAATAATAACATTGATGGTAGTTTTCACTCGACTATTTACCAACTATTGTTTACATTCTTTTTTCAGTTTATTTGATGAAGGAAATAACAAGAAATATTCACGTGAAAAGAGAAATAATTGGTTTCTTGTGATAAACAGATTCTGCTCAAAGCACGGAAAATATAATTATGTAAATACATTTACTGATTTACATTTGCGCTATTTGTTCAAAATAAATGCTTTAAATGATTTCCTTATAGTAGATGAATATATCGCAGAATATAATTTAATGTATGGATATTCCCTATCTATCTATCTATCTATCTATCTATCTATCTATCAAGGCGCATGCACACACACACACACACACACACACACACATACACGCACACACATGACTGTTTTATTTATGTATTCATGGAAGCTAAACGTTAAAACTAAAGGGTATATTGACGGAATCATTGGAAAGAAGGTTCGCCAGACATTCTCTTATCAGAACACCAAAATGAAGTGGTTTTTCAAAGTTTCCAAGCGAAAAAACAACAACAACAATAAGCGAGAATTTTGACTTTTGCATTTCAATCATACATCCTAGATGCATCAGGGAGGTCTTCAGTGATGCACTGTCTTCATCGCCGATTTCGGGTTATTTCTGCAAAATAATTGAGAAGGACTGATTTCAAATGCTCTGTTTTTGTAGCATGGAGATCGGAAGCGCAGTTATTCTTATTTTATCGAGCTTGAGTCTAATGCTTAATGATTGTGTCACCAAACAAGTTTATATATAATCTTTTTTAATCAATTAATCAATTAATTAATTTTAATCAATTAATCTTTTTTAAGAATTGATAAAGAATCTTAAAAAAAAAAAAGAATATATTTTCTCTTTTGACTAACTGCATCTCTTAGTAAACAAAATAAAATTAAGAAGTTACCTAAAGCGCAATATTTATTTTATTTTCTCCGTTTTAAAACTTGCAATTTTTTTTCGACTGTTTATTTAAAAAAAAAAAGTAAACAAAACATATTTCTCCATGAAATTATCTTTTAAAAATGTAAAAAGTGTTATTTCATTAAAAAAATGTTAATCAAATTGATGGTCATTACATGAAAATAAGACCCATGTTCCCAAAATGAATAATAAAATCAAATAAGATAAAGCAAACTTTGTCTTGTATTATGTAAATACTGAAAAATTAATTAGAATTTGTCGATTATTTTCAATTTTAAAAATAGCGTTATTAAAGTATCTAGTATTGCATGTAAATTCGATGCACCCATAAAAGCAATCACCTACTATCAACCGGCCGACCTAATCGTTTTAACAAGTCAACATGTACATTGCATGATACACATATCATAACAATGGAATCACCGATAAAAGCTTTAATCTCACTTGACAAACCGGAATATATAGAAAGATGGATTAGATGTCTTGTAGCATTGGCAAGGGTTAAGAAATTAAAAGACGAAAAATCTAACGGAGGAGAGAAGGAAATCGCAGAACTCTTTATGGTTTCGGCAGGCTGTGAATCTTTGAAGAAAATATCGACATTGGCTTACCCCCCCCCCCCACCAAAAAAAAATTAGAAGAATGAAGAGACAGTGAGAATAATAACGAAAAATATACGATCACAAAAATCCCACAAAAGCACAAAAATAAACAAAAATTCTAGTTTTGAGAGAATCTAATACATGGAAACTAACCAATACCCAAAAAAGAATATCACACAATACGTGCATAGATTAAAGTTGACATTTAAATATTGCAAAATCGAAAGACTGGAAAGAAAAGACAAGAGTACGGAGGATGAATTCGCCCATCTCAGATTAATAGAAGGTAAACAGGACACTTAGCACAAACACAAAATACTGGAAAGGCTCTAGATAAGTAACATGAATTTAGAAGTGAGCATATAGAATGTTTGCATTAACTAGAATTGTTCCTCAAATAAAAAGAGTATAAAGAGCTCTACAATACAAACAAGTTCAGGATAAAATACAACTATTTTGTCAAGGAACAAGAGGGAAATAAAAATAAATGCCCGACCCAGGGGAAAATATGTTCACACTCAAAAGAGAAAGATAATTTTCAGGGGTGATGCAATTACAAAAGAATAGAAACGGTTTTTCTCTCTGTGGTCCGCTGGAACCACTATTCGGCAAATTCTGTTTCTTTTTTTATTATCCCTAAGATTAAGTGATCCGTTCGTATCTCACAAACAGGATTTTATGCTTTTCATTTTCTCGGATGGATTTTGGTTTGTATATGTACCCTTTGGTAGTAGGGTCAAATTTCAATTTCTTGCACGGTTCCTAGTGGATCCGCTTTCACCACCTAGTCATGTCTCATTTTATACTCCTTTTGTGCTAGTTTTGCTACTTTCGCTTTCAATGGAATCAATCCTTTCGTTTTTGTCACCACATAATCTACACTAGCTATTCTGTTGCTTATTATCAATTTTCTCTTTAACATGATTAGTCCTTAGGGCGTTTTTTATGCTGTCATCAGAAGATGTCCAGATTCTCTAAGGTTTCCTTTTCGTAGCCATGTCTACGTCTTCTCGTTTGAGATTTCACTAATTTATCACTTGAAATATCCATACGGTTGTTTTTATTCCCACTTCTGTTTCCTAGTTATTGTCGTCCTGTTGCCAATGCTGTTATTGGTCACTGTAATTAGTCTTTCTTTGCTCTTTTGAATATAATCCAAGGTTCCTCGTATTGATGAATCCCCACAATCTTCAATGCTGACGAGTCCTCTTCCTCCTACGTGTAAGTAAGGATTTGGGAAAGATCTAGTTCCTTGTATGCAACGATGGTTGACGGAGAATAAAATGTAAAATGAGTGCTGGGAAAAAAACCTTCTTTAACACCATGATTGACGAAGGATAGAATGTATTCATGAGCACTTGCAAAATATCAGGTTACTGGCATGCCACAATAATTGATGGGGAGTACAATGTAAAATCGAACATATGTGGGAACCATGACTTTCGTTGATACCTTCTAGACAGTAAAAAAGTAGTTACATCCATTGATACCCTTGACAGAGCGAGCTTCGAATAAATTATTAAGATTTAATTTTCAATTTAGTCAATATATCTCATTTGTTTTGCTTTTACATTTCAAAATACAAAATATAACAAATCTTATTAATTGTCAGAATTGCTATAATTAATTAAAATGAAAGATTCATTTTTCACTCGCTTGATGTATTCCATCAGGAAATATTACTGGTATTAATGTAATAAAACCTTATGAATGTTTAATTGATTATCCAATCGTATTTTATTTGTTAAATCTGTGTTAGTCGGAAAGCATTAAGTGGTATTCCTCGGTACAAAGAATGGGAAATTAGTATTTAGGTATTTTACTTCTGGTGAGTATGAATTTGAGTTTTGTTTAACGGCATATCAACCTCTGAGGATCATTTAATCTAGTCTTCTCGTATGAGATTTCGCCAATATGTCACTTGTAATACCTTTACAGTTGTTTTTCCCTTAATTTTTATTTCCAAGTTATTGTCATTTTGTTTCTTCTCATGTCAGTGTTATTAGCTGCTGTAATTCCTACTTCTTAGCTCATTTCAAATCCTTTTATTGATGAATCCACATTATCTTCAATGTTGGCGAGTCCCTTTTCTTCCTTTTTTTTCTTGACACATACGGTCGTTCAATGTCATCTCTCTTGAGCATCGTCTTCAATTTTCTTGTCCTTTGGTACATTCGTCTGAGTTCATCACTTGTCTATTTTGAGAATGGTCCCGTGTATTTTGCAAGGGAGATTACCCATGAGTTTGTCTCTTTGATGAGATTTCTGCGGCAGAGCTTGGTTTCTAGCCGTTTTCTCATTCGCTAAATGTACTTTTTTTTCATTCATCTCCGTTTGTTTGTTAGTGTCCGCTTCTAGTATTCCCAAGTATTTGCAATTTTCTTTTCCTTCAAGCGTTCTGATTCTTTTTTGATTTTGCAGTTCTATTCTTCCCGTTAAATCATAGCAGATTTTTCTAAGTAAAATTCCCATCCCTGACAGAATATTTTTTGGTATCGGAGTCTCCAAGTATTATTTTTATTTTTTACAAACAGCTTCCTGTCTTCCATATACATAAGGTGAATAATCTTTTCTTGAGATTTAGTAAATTTGTTGCCTCGCTCTCAGTATTTTTAAATTATGCAACTGAATATCATCATTGTTATTATAAAGAGTAATGGTTACAGTGCATCTCCCTAGAAGATATCTCTCTGGATTTTCGCGTCTGCAAAAGGTTTTTCCCCTGCTGTCACTTTCACTTTCACTTTTTTTAAGGCTTCTTTCATGAATTTTGTGACTTTGTTCCTATATCATGCAACTTGAGACAATCTACTATCCTTCCCGTCCCTAATTTCGGAATCATATCAGAGGCTTTTTGGTTGTCAATCCGCGCCGTTGTAACATTTTTTTCACTTCCTTCTGCTCTCCATGAAGATATGCTGATTAATGTACAGTAAATGACCTGTTCCTCTTGTTCCCTTGTGGCACCTTTTCTGTTCTTCGAGAAACACTCTGTGGCATATTAGTGAATTATAAATCTCCTCCCTAATCTGTACTTTTAGGATTTTCCATATCATAAGTAGACACGTTATTGATCTATAATTGCAGGGGATGATCACTTTAGGTGTCTTTCTCGGTCAGGGTATTCTTCTTCTGAGTGATCCGTCCGGGTATATTTGATCTTCTCGGAATATACTCAGATGAAAATCTAGTCCCTTTGTAGATGGACGAATTTTGAAAACTAGAATCCATGTATGCTATCATAGCCAGGTGTTTTCTAATTCGGCACTTTTTTGAGTATCGTTCTAAGTGATTCCTGGTGTATGTCTGCCTCAGGACTTTCTTCAAGTCCTTGTAATTCTTTTTCATGTTATTTATTTATTCAGCCTTTCTGTTATGTTCTTTACGTTCCCATATTTTAAGCCAAAATTGTTAGCTTTATTTGCATCGATTTGTTGGTATGTTCTTGTGCATTCTTTTCCTAGTTGTTGGTAAACTTTTCTTTTAGTCATTCAGAATGTTCTGTTTAATTCATATTGTTTGACCCTGACTCAATATATTTTAAGTTTCCTTTCTTTCGGCAATATCTTTTGATGTATCTCTTCAAATTACATAATAAGACTTGTCTGCTGGTTTTATTTTGTCTTTTCCTCCCCTATATATTAAAGGGAATGGTGATTAATCAGAAGAAAATTAATTTTTCATTCATTGTTAAGTCAGTCTTCTTAAATAAATCTTCAATCTCTGTACTTTTTGACACAACATATATTCAGTATATCTCTCCCATATCAACATGCGATGGACTGCGGAATCGTTGTAAGCGAACCGTATTCCAGTTGCGCTATTACGTTCACTTTCAGGCAAATACCCTTGGGAAAGGTATGAACCCCCTTATCCTCCCAGCTATGAGTTAAATAGTACCACTACTATTCTTCCATGAGAATTTCTTTGGTATTTAATAACCTACAAAGTTTGGTATGCCATTAAACAAAGAAAGCAGAAACCAAACCATATCAACATTCAATGTTTTAAAAACTCTGACTCTTCAGCTTCATCATATCATGGCAACTTTATTGAGAAATTGCTATATATATATATATATGTATGTATATATATAGCTATGTCTCAATAAATTTTCCATCATATATATGCTCCTTAACACCCATGGGGTTGAGCTCCCTAGCGAAGGAAGTAACGGTTGCCACTGGGTTCTTGGAATTTCAAATGAATTGAGTTCTCGGTAGCCGTTCAGCGGATTTATGTAAACAAAACAAAAATGATACATAACCATTGAAAATTCCTCCTCTTACGCTAATTTCCTCGTAAATATACGGCAGAATCTTTGGTTGATGTATGAGTCAACCGGGGTTCGATCCCAGCTTCGAAAATCTCGCATGGCTAGCCACTCTGAAGAGTTGTGATACAACGAAAGAGTATGTGAATGAATATCTATCTATCTATCTATCTATCTATCGTCATCTGTGTTGCATTGGATTTCTTTGTAGAAAATAGATAGGGCAACACGAATTTAAATCCTCGGCGAGATTGTTTGCATTTCACATTGCGCTAATACCCTTGAATCCAATTATTCTACCTCCAGCAATGGGTAAATAGCTGGGACGACTGGGCTCTTTAAGCTTGGTATGGCAACCAGTATAGGAGAAGGAACATTCTAACTGCAAACCTATTAAACTCCGCTTAAAATTAACCTTGTGCCACATCCTGTTCGTGCAGAGGGATATATATATATATATATATATATATATATATATATATTCGAGGTCCATACGATAGGTTTCCAGCCTTTTTTCGTATGGGCACTTTTATTGATAGTACACACATGAAAATCTAGTCCCCTTCGATGTAATCTCCTTCGGCTGCAATGCGCTTGTTGTACCGTTCCAACAACGTTTAGAAGGCCCCATCGAAGTCCTCTTATGTGAACGTGTCAATGACCTTCGTCACAGCCTCTTTCATCTCCTCAATTGTCTCATACAGCCTGTGAGCTTAGGGAATAAGCAAAAGTCACTGGGAGCAAGGTCTGGACTACAGGGAGAGTGAGGAATTGCCTTGATGCCCATCTTGGTTAAATAGTATGTGACGAGGATGGAATTGTAGGCTGGTACATTGTCCTGGTGGAAATGCCACAGACCCGATTTGAAGAGTGCTGGCCTCTTCCCTAGGAATCTCTAGCTGAACTCCCTTAAAACCTAACATAATAAGCCTAACCCTAACCCTTTGGTCAATCAACTCTGGTGTATTGACTTCCTTACTCCTGTCACGCCTCTCATCATTCCCCACAAACTCCCTGCCTCCCTTGAATCTCTTATGCTACTCAAAAACTGATGCTCGATTCATGCAAGATAGTCGAAAATCAGTCTGAAGCATTCCATACGTTTCTGGGGCATTTTTTTCCAAATTTAAAACAGAATTTTATAGCATATCGTTCTTCTAAACGTCCTCATTGCATTTTTGAAATTCATCAGCTGTGACAATAAGACTTTAGTAGGGTGTATTCCAATTGCTGCTGTAGCTGTTCATTTGAAGCTGAAATCATCTCATAAGATGTACAGCAATAACATAGTGAATTTTCAAGAGTCTACGACAAAATTAAATGCCTGTACAAAAATGTCTGGAAACTTATTGAAGGCACCTCACACACACACACACACACACACACACACACACTTATATATATATATATATATATATATATATATATATTGTTAAAAAATATATATATTTGAACGACCGGCTCTTGTCAAGCTGTTAACGCTAGAATTTTTTTTTTAAATGGGGGAATAAAGTGGAAAAAAGTATAGGAATGGGGAAAGGGGGAGGAAAAAGCACTAAGAGTGGGGTAGTAGTAGAGATGAACAGATGGTCAGAGACTAAGCACATTCAATACCAACAGACAATCCCTCTGTATACAAAAGGGAAGGCTGAAGGGTTCGAACGTAAAGGGTCTACAACACTTTTAAGTGAAAAATCGAATGTGACCAACTCAGAATACTGAATCGTCAACATTGAAGTCTGCAACACATTCCCTACTATTAATCCTGTTCTCCGCTATAGAGGACCCGGATGTATTTGCAAGCTGACCTCTTTTAAGCCCAAGATTTAAAATTCGAGCTGTTTTATGCGCAAATCTAACCGATAAGAAGTCCTGCCTATGTAGTCATTGCCGCAACTACATTCATATTTATATATAACAGAATTGATATGGTGGGGGAGGCAAGACGTCTTTACACATTGAAACAAATGCAGTACGAGTCTGAAAAATGACTCGGACTGCAGCTAAGAAATAACATTTACCAACAGCCGTGGTGATAGATTTGGCAAATCTCTCACCTCTGGAACCTATGTACGGCAAGCGCAAATAAACAGGGCGCTTATTAACAGTGCACCTGTGAGCCCTATCAAACTTAATAATAACATCATTGACAACATCACCCAAAACGGAGAATGGATATCCATTTCTTGACAGGGTTGACTTGATGAACTTGATTTCATCACCAAGAAAACATTTGGATGAAATCATAAAGGCACGATAGATAAGAGTCTTAATCAAATTAATTTCCCACTGCTGTGGGCAAAATAAATCCCATCTCGTATACAGGCCAGAAGTGAGAAAAGCTGTAGAAGCTTTATGCACAAATACATCGTGAAAAAGAAGTCGATGATAAGACTCCTTTTCCACAGTGAACTTCAAAGAGGGATGCATAGAGTTTATTTGTGCGAGAAATAAATCAGCATCTTTCTCATTTTTAAATAAACAGAATGTGTCATCAACATAACGATGATACATGGGCGGGGAGTCTATTTTATTAAATAAATTAAATAAACACAGAACCCAACAAAAATATTTGCCAGTGTGGGACCAAGACTTGACCCGATCGCCACACCATCAATCTGCCGATACATGATGTTATTGAAACTAAACTCGACAGACGAGGTAGCAAAATTGATCAGATGTTTGAAAATACTCCCTGGAAAGGTAGGTTTAAGAAGAGAACTACGACATAAGACATCACAACAAATCTCAATAGTTTCTTCAACAGGATCGTTTGTATAAAGGGAACAAACGTCAAAGGAGCACATAAACATATCAGTTGGGCTGAAGTTTCTGATAATCTTTAATGCAGAAACAACTAAAGTGCTCCAACACAGGTTGAAGCACTGATGATAGCCGATTGGCAACCTTTTGTTGGGCAGAACCAACCATAGAAAGGATAGGTCGCAAAGGAACACCATCTTTATGGATCTTAGGTAGACCATATAGACGGGGACGGATAGATCCAACAGGTCGAATGGAGTCAGAAATTTCGGGGGAGAGAAGACCACTTTTTACCCACTTACTCAGTTGTTTTTGAAATTTTACTTCTATGGAAGTGGTGTGGTCACAGGTTTCAACCGGACCTAATTTTGTAAATTTTGTGTCATCATTGAGGATCAATAAGATATTATTGACGTAGTCAACATGATCCAATGATACAACATCAGCACCTTGAATATATATATATATATATATATATATATATATATATATATATATATATATATATATGTGTGTGTGTGTGTGTGTGTGTGTGTGTGTGTATAATGACTGCCTCATCTTGAAAGATGACAGCCGTATTTATCACCAAAATTACCACACAAATATCTTGATTAATGTCTAATTCAATTGGTCAAAATATAAAAGTTAAGAGAGCAAGACATCTGTTTGTTGTTGAATCATTGTGACATATGCTTGAACGATACTTATACTATTTTCTAGATTTACAAAATAACAACCAACTGACAAGCATAATATGATAACTTGTGACTATGCAAACTGTAGGTTTATTTCAGAGTCAGATCTCTTAAACTTTTCCCGCCAAAGGAGACCCATTAGTTAGCAGAGGTTTTATTCTGAAGATTCTTTCTTCAGTTTTGATTTTCGGGTTAATTTCTCTTAGAAAGGTTGCCTTCACCACGGGTTTGTCATTAGACTGCAGACCTTTTTACCCAACACACATATATACATATGTACATATATTCACAAAAATGTATACATATGTATACATACACATATGTACTCACACACGTGCAGAGGCATATATATATATATATATATAGAGAGAGAGAGAGAGAGAGAGATTGACTTTTAGAGGTAGAAATTACATTCTTACTTTTGTTTGACAATATGTAACACAATCTAAGAAGAAATTTATTCTATTAAACGATTGAAAATACTTTATTTTCGAAAGAAATAAACGATTTATAAATTGAAAGAAAAAAATATATAGAGAGAGGGAGAGAAAGAGTGAGAGAGAGAGTGAAAGAGAAAGAGAGAAGAACACTTGGTGGAAATTGTGGCATTCAAATTGAATTTCATAACAAATAAGGTTTTCAACATGTTTATTTCTTTCTACAGTTCCAGTTAAAAGACTGACATAATGATCCTTTTGCCAGGCTTCATAAACGCGTCATTTGCAACAGAAAGAGAATCAGTACAAGGTCTGATTCGTTGGGCATACAATTAGGAATGAGCTCACTCGTACAAAACCAGCGCCTAAAGATTGGCTCTCCAGCAAGTGCTTTTAACCAAATTGCCGATAAACAATAAATAAACAAATATCTCAAAGAGAAACGTTAAAATAAGTCGTTTCTTTTAGGTTGATGATAAAATTCTAAGGCATGAGAAAACCCGTGAAAAAATAATTCTAGAAACTTTTCCGAAGTGAAAATTTGTATTTGATATATCAAAATATTTGTATTTTTATGATATTCGAAAACATACTGTAAAATGATTTTAAAAAAAGCAAAAGTCAAAAGAAAATTGATTTATAGAGAAATTGTTGGTAAGTGTTTTTGTATTACTGCAAAATATTTCAATTACTTTTTTGTTTGTTTACACTCTTTTACACTCTTTACACTATTATTACATTTATGAAGAAAAAGAAAAAAAAACAACAGTTTATGTCTATAAACAAAACAGACAGTATAGGCGATTAAAAATCATAAAAACAAAGTAACTCACAGCCGTTTATAATTCGTTGATTAGTAAAAGACAAAGTGTAAATAAGTATTTTAATATTGAAAGGAATTAAAATACCGTCGGATAAATTCTACCAACATGATTATAACATTTCTCTGTTCAATTTTGAAAGTTAAATCTTTTAGGTTAATTTGATATGTGGCCATGAATGTCCTATTAGAAATCAGCCTGGTAATGTAATATGCGGGGTCGTTTTTAATAATTGGCCGTGACGTGTTTACATAATAAGAATACTATCAGTTTTCATATAAAATATATTAAAAATAAGATCTGATTAAACAAAACCCTTTTAATAAAGCTTAAAATACCTTGATTGTTTCCTTTGAAGAGGTATCATGGGGAGGAAATAAATTGACAACCAGTGGAAAGGATCCAGTTCTGGATATCTAGACAATGTTGACTACCCCATTCATTGTCATTACTCCCTGGTTCACCCTGACCCGGAGTGGTAGTACCTGCTAGGGTCTCATCTATGGGTCAAAGAAGTATGTTTGAAAATCATTAATATTGGATAAAAATACGTGAAACCGGATATCTGTGTACAAAAAATATCGTATCCGATAGTTAATATTTGATATCATATAACTGTCAATTATTTGTATTAAGTTATTTGAAGTTATGCTTGTTTACTAAAATTATAATCAGTTACTTGAAATCAAATGACTATGTGCAACAAACAACTATAATTAAATAGAAATAACTGAAACTATATAGTTATTAACCAGACATTGGCCTAGCGGTTAGAGTGTTCGCCAATGGCCCGGGAGATCTGGGTTC
>OY757924.1:91315573-91375573 GCA_963585895.1 Sepioteuthis lessoniana | reverse complement strand
CTATTGAGAAAGAATGGAATAAAATGTCTGAAGAATTTATTTTGAAAATCGTTTCGAAGGCGTGTTGATACAATAAGTGAGAAAAATGGTGACCATATTGAGTAAATTTACTTCTTATTTTGTTGTTTATTTTTTAAAATTAAGATGAAACTTGTTTTATTATAGAGTCATTTATTATTATACTAGAATATTCCAAATTTTGATTCTGCACCCTGTAGTAAATGCCAAAACCATCCTTGGAAAAGAACACTAGGGCTTCTATTTAAAATATAGATGATGTGGATAAGAGGCAAGAGTCTTGAGTTTCTCAGGCCAAGTTATAAACCTCACGGGACCTTAGGGTCAATATCATCATCTCTATGGAGGTGTTGGACACTTTGGTCAAGTCCTGAGAAACGGTGCTTTTAACCCAACTTGACCGTAAATCTGATGCTATTCCTGGGTGAAGCGATGAGAGACAGATAAACAATTGCATTTGATAAATCATTGAGTGGTTATAATAATTGGAGAAAACGATTTTATATGCCCGCAAAAAACAATATCCTTATTTTCCAAAATATAGCAATAGGAATAACTTTTAAAATTTGTGAATATTTAAATGTAACTTGCTGTAAATATTTAAACAGGATGTAAACATCTGCAGTGATGCCAAAGCATCGTGGTTTCAGTTGATCAAATCAATATATGCAATTTTATTTTACTTGAACACAGTTACCTAATATAAATTTACATCAAGAGACGTACAATATATTATTAATCTGACCTTCCGTGACGGACAGGTTTCAACACAAGGTCATTTTTTCAGTAAGGGTGGATTTTGAAATCAGAGTGTTCCTCGTAGGCTGTACTAAGTCTAAAGAACCCAGTCTGTTTCACTATTTACCAATATCAAGGAGAGAATCTATGGAACCTTCTTTTTCAAAGCACATTAGCGTGAAGTGAAGAGTACAGATTCGTCCAGGATTTAAACTCGGATCAGCGTGTCCCTTTCCTAAGACTTACACTACACATCTCCACTCGTATATATACGTAAATTGCAATTGAAGATATTTTCAAGTAAGAAGCTAGGACTTAACTAAAATGGGCCGATAAGTAACCATTTAAAAAAGCATCTCCTCTCGTATATATACGTAAATTGCAATTGAAGATATTTTCAAGTAAGAAGCTAGGACTTTACTAAAATGGGCCGATAAGTAACCATTTAAAAAAGCATCTCCTCTCGTATATATACGTAAATTGCAATTGAAGATATTTTCAAGTAAGAAGCTAGGACTTTACTAAAATGGGCCGATAAGTAACCATTTAAAAAAGCATCTCCACTCGTATATATACGTAAATTGCAATTGAAGATATTTTCAAGTAAGAAGCTAGGACTTAACTAAAATGGGCCGATAAGTAACCATTTAAAAAAGCATCTCCTCTCGTATATATACGTAAATTGCAATTCAGGGTACTTTCAAATAAGTCAGCGTGGGAATTCGTCCGTGGCTCATGCACTTCGCTAAATGACAATGAAATCCCACGTCGTGTTTGCAGGTTCTCTGCAGTTTGAAGTGTCGGGTACACAAACGAAGAAAAACCCAAAAACAAAAAGAAGAATAAATGTTGTATAACAGAGGTGGGTGAGTGACACTTTGCAAAATGACGGTGGCTGGCGAAATTCCCTTAACTAAAATTGAAAATAGCTACTAGGTTTTCGGGGCTCTGTATCTGTGATCTTCTCTGTATATCTCTGTATCTCTCTTTGGTCCTATCGTCTATATCTCTCAGCTTTCTATCTTCTCAGTGTATCTGCGTGTTTCCCCTGTCTCTGTTCTCTCTGCCTATCTCTCTATCTTCATTCTCGGGTCCCATTTCTTTTGCCTATCAGTATCTCTGTCCCTTCATTCCCTGATTCAATCTCTCTGTATCCCTTCTGTTCAGCAGATTCCTTTTGCTTGTATATATGCTGGGGTGAACATTCCTATTTCCGGATTTTTGGAAAACCATAGACTGGGCATAAAAATATTGCCTGCCTGTATGTATCCAGGAGACCCTAAAAGGAGTGATAATAAAATGGAAGCTCTTTTAAATCATGGCTCCACTTTTATCTGACCATCTCCTCTTATACTTGCAAGCGGGGGGATGAGTGGCTCCCGCACAAAATACACACGCTCACAAGCATTTAACATAACCCTGCAAATACGGCTCAGCCCCTATATGGACATACACATATATGCACATACGTACATACATACATATGGTCAACTCACAACCATACACATGTGTACACCCAAACGTACGTATGTACACACATACATATATTCACACCTACTCATGTGTCTACTCATAGGCACACACATACAGCTAAGCCTGTATACTATCATACCAGCGTCAAATAGGCTTAAAGGTAACCACTTAAGAATATCAAGTACTGTAAAGAACCTGAAGGCCCTTGTGCTTGTTAAACAAAAGCTTCTGAAATAAGAACTTTTCCAAATAGCTTTTTACTTTCCTCATCTGTTATTGGGCTATAAGAAATGACGGTGATAGACGGTGAAGGACTATAATTGTATTTTTGGTTTCTCAAATTAGAGTTCTATAAAGAACAACCTCAGACGATGTTTAACTTTACTACAAGAATAGAGTGAAAAAATGATAATATAAATGATTTGTCGTCAATGTAAATAACACTTAGTTCAGTGAGAGGTAAACATTGATTTGTTTAAGAGTAAATGCTATTCTGTTTCAGCAAACACCTTTAAAGTGAACATCTTCGCTCGGTAAAATATCAAAGATGGCTGAACGATTAATCAAATTTTAAAATTCCGAAAAATATAAAGAACTGAAAAATGGCAAAATATATTTTTCCAAGAAATGTAAAATTCATTTGATCCAACGAGAACTGCTACTTTAAATGTTTGTCAGCTACTCCATTATATATATATATATATATATATATATATATATATATATATATATATATAATGGAATAGCTATATATATATATATATATATATATATATATATATATATATATATACGTGTGTATGTATGTTTATATATTCACCCAGCTGGTTTGAATTTTGAGACTAGTTGCTAAAGAAAACAGTCTGCCTTACTATTTACTCATAGGTGAGGAGGGGGAGAACATATGCATTTATGTCTTTCACAAGGGCATTAGAGAGAGGATTTGAAACGATTCATCGATTCCATTTCCAAGGATGATAACCGTTACAGTAAATGTGCAAACAGTATATATAAATATGTGTATGTGTGCTTGTGTGATATATATAATATATATATATATATAACTTATATACAATATATTTATATATATATATATATATATATATAAGATATATATGTAAATGTGTGTGTTTGTGTAATATATATATATATATATACATATATATATGTGTGTGTGTGTGTGTGTATGTTTGTATGTGATATATATATATATATATATATATATGTAAATATATAGCATATATATAACGTATATACATATATATAACATATGCAAGGTATATATGCATATTATATATATATATATATATATATATGTGTGTGTGTGTGTGTGTGAGGTACACATGGTGTAATGGTTATCATCATAGGAAGTGGACAGAGTGACCCGAGTTCAAATCCTGGACAATGCTGCTGGTATTTTAAAAAGCGCTAACGGTCAACCCCTATATATATATATCATCATCATCATGTCGTGCCGCCAGCACAGATATCCCTGACCCTCTCCCGCCACATCTCCTTATCATTTATCGCCTCAGGCAGGTCTTCAGGGTTACATCCTGTGTCCTCACATAGCTGCTGTATGTAAGTTCGAGCTGGTCGTCCTGCGTTTGCTTGGCCATATGTGTGGGTCCATTGGAGTACATCACTTATGAACTCGTCCTTGCTTCTCCAGCAGTGTCCTGCGTGTCTGGTTCGTCTAACTTGTATAGTTTTCGTGATGGGAGGCAAGTGGCCGTATAGTTGGTGTCGCGTGGGGTGTTGTCGCCAGGACTTGTTCAATATTGTTCGCAACATTCTTGTGTAATTTCCGTCTAGTTTCTTCTCCAGCCGTTTAGTTACCGTCCATGTAGTGCATCCATATAGCAATATCGATACAACCGCTGCCTGGAAGAAACTGCGTTTCATTTTATCGGTCAGGTCTGATTTCCATATGATCGAGAGCCTATGGATAGCCGTCCATGCTTTCGTCAGTCGTGTGTCGATGTCTTTTTCGGTTGATGAGACGCTGCTTCCTAGGTAGGTGAATTTGTCTACTAGTTTCAGAGAGGCTCCGTCTTGTGTGGCAATGTTGCCCGTTGGTTGTAACACATATATTCAGTTTTGTGTGCATTGACATAGAGGCCAATGCCTACTGCGGCTCGTTCCAAACTATGCAGTAGTGTCTCTGCTTGATTAGGCGTATTCGCCAGTAACGCCAAGTCATCAGCGTAGTCGGTGTCTGTGATTGTTTTTGCGGGGTACATTTTGCTTCTTTTCTTAGTCAGCTCGAAGCCATTTTCTCTGATTTTGTTGATCGAAGTTCTAAGCACGTAGTCTAGACAGATGATAAAGAGGTATCGGGCTAGCGTGTCTCGTTGTGGTACTCCTGCAACAATGTTGAAGTATTCCGTGTCTCCATCTGGTGAATGTACTTTCACTTTGGTGTTTCTGTAGAGAATCATTATTGCTGCTACGGTTTCTTTTGGTAGGCCGAATGCTAGTAGGATTTGTTCCATCTTCCCTCTGTGGATGGAATCGAAGGCCTTGGTAAAGTCGACAAATAGTAATGTCGCCTGAAGGTTTTTGTCCCGAACGCCTTCAAGGATTTTACGGATGGTCAATATTTGTGAGGTTGTGGATCTATTTCTCCGGAAGCCATTTTGATTTTTCCTAAGTACGTTGTCTATTTTGGGTTCTATGCGGTTTCGTAGTAGGGCATTGTAGATTTTGGCTGCTATGGATGTAAGTGTTATCCCTCGGTAGTTCTTGGCTAATCCGAGGTCGCCTTTTTTAGGGAAAGGAAGGATGCATCCCTTTGTCCATCTTTCTATCCTATTTTGACTGTAGACTGCGTTGCATTGCCGGAGCAGTATATCGTCGAATTGACTAGTCTTCCACACTTCTGGGAGGATCTCGTCCAGCCCTGGAGCTTTCCTATTTTTAATTTTTCTAAGAACCGAGTCGAGTTCTTCTTTGGTGAAAGGACCTAGTTTAATGTTTAATTGCTTACTGATAATTCTGGTGATTGGTTCATCCGTTATTTTCGTTGGGTTTCCTATATATATATATATATATATTAAATGAATATCCGTAACCATTACACGATGGTAACGCAGTGTGGGAAAACTACAGCGATTGTAGGACTACAATGATTGTACGGCTACCAGAAGTATTCGAGTACCTTGGGTTTACGATTTTAGTAGGTGTAGAGATGTAGTAATTGACAAGTGTTGTGATTTTACAAGTGTATGTGTGCTGTAATGATACTTGTAAATGTGACAGTGTCAAAAGGCAGTAATCATACAAGTGACTTGGGGATAATTATACCAGAGCAATGAGTGTACGAGTGCAGTAAGAGTTTGATGGAGTGAGCGTAGAAGTGCATTGATGGTACGGGTCACATTAGAATAAGTGAGAGTGTATGACCAGGTTAATGCCGACACCCACTGCATTCGCGCACTTACTAGTATACATCGTTTTATTTTTACCATCAATGAACACATGCGAATCACTGACCTCTCACATTCTCGTTCACTCATTTTTCTTGCATATTTACTGCACTCACACATTTATAGCACTCGTCTTCTCATTGCACTCATATAATCATTGCAATCATACGCTCCCCTTTAATACTATACCCTCACAACTTCCCTCACAACTTCAAACACTTTACTTTAATGCACGCCCGTTAAAGTTAAATTTCAAGGTCCGTAAGTCTTGTCTGACGAAGCAAGTATCCTTACCCTCATTCTTTTTTCATATCTCACACATTAACATTTAGTGCATAAAACAATTCTATTATATAAACACTCATTTAAACTCTCATATTCTTTAAATTTTTTCGTACTCTTCATTTTCGGATATGCCCCAAATTAAACACTTCTGACTACTAAACTGTAAAATTTATCAACATTATTTTTAATACTTCCATGATGGCTGCCTTCCTTTTCATTTGGTTGAGTTGGCAGAATCTCGATGTTTTAGCATTTTTTTGCGATTTTTATGATACTTGTGTGTGTATGTTTGTGATGACTGTAGTTTTTGAAAATGGTACATCGTGAAGAGATTTTATATTAAACCAATACATTCAAATATTCGTAGATAATATATCAATTGGCAGTTCAAATTGAAATCAAATGATAATTTTATTGGGTCTTCGTTTGCGTTAAACGTCATTTTCAATGATCTATATTCTTGATATGATATGTGTAAGTATCATATGATGAATAGAACCCTTTAATCTTTCCTAAACTGAAGCATTTTGGACCATCGTTATATCCAGAAGCTAACTTGTTCGCATGTAGTCTTTTATATTTCTGATTTGTATCTACAAAAGTCAGGAATGTATGGTATTTAATATCTCCTTTTAATCAAGTAAATACGGCATGCTATTGTTATTATTTCAAAATATATAAGGTGTTAGGCTTAGACGAATTTATTTTCATTCATTTTTTAGCCATCGGGAGATAAATATATTGATTCTAATCTACCATTCGTGGCTACATTAAACACCATATCAGAATGGTTATCAAGAGAGGACCAAGAACACCGACCAAGTAGTTAATGTATCGAAAAGTGAAAGTGTTATTGAGTAAATTCTCTTTGGTGACCATCGTGAGAAGAACCGTCTTTTCTTTTTCTAAAGAAACACGTGTGCTACATATTACAAAGACTCTCAGACTTACCCTGAAATTTGATGCTTACATAGAGTAAATGGAAAAGAAAATATTCCATTTGGATGATTTTTTTTTTTGCCATATCAGTTGGTATATTTGTTGACATGTTCTTACTCGTACAACCGAGTTACATCTGAATTGGGAATACGAAATCAAGTTAGTATAAAGGAGAATTTGAACTGTTTCTTTTTTTTTAGGGAACTAGAAGATTTTTTTTTATATTCTATGATGTTTGTATCAAGATTAACCTTTGCTCATTCAACAGCATTTTCTTTCAAAAACAATACAAAAATAAACCCAAAACAAAACAAAAGCGAAACAAAACAAAAGTAAAACAACAAAAAAAATTAAGTTGGCAACAAATTTATGAAAAATATACCTTATTTTCTCTTTACGTTTTTTTTTATTGGTTACTAAATGATCATATGAGAGCTTCAACGTTTAATTCACCCGCGCCAGATACACACACACACACACACACACACACACACACATATATATATATATATATATATATATATATATATATATATATATAAGTATTTGGTAATTTGCTTGAAGCGTTGTACAAATTATTTTATCTTTTTAAAAAAATGAACACGATGTTTGATGTTTAAATTTTTTGGACGTTCTGACATCTCACGTGACACTATGTTTACAACATTAAAAAAAGGAACATCCAATGTCGTGTTCATTCAAAAATGTCTCTGACGATGAAGGTTTTACTTTGAAGTTAAACTCAAATAATTATTATTTCGCATTGCAATAGCTCTCTAACTTAATAATACAATATATATATATATATATATATATATATATATATATACTCCCCTACCCTTGTAGGGTTGAGTTCTCTTGCGAAGGAAATTAAATGTGTTGCCATTAGGGTAATGCAAGGCTCTTCATGTGAATTGAGGTCTCGGTAGCCGTTAAGCGGATATATGAAAACAGTAAAAATTGTGAATCATAACCATTTAAATTTCCTTCGCTTGTGCTAATTTCCTCGTGGCTGAGTGGTAGAATCTTGCGTTTGAGTCAACCGGGTTTCGATCCCAACTTCGGGAATCTAGCCTGTCTAGCTATACTGAAGAGTTCTGATCGAACGAAACAGATCTGTCTGTGGATGACAATATATATAGAGTTTTTTGCAAAACAACAATCACCAGGCAGTTAAGAAAATGAAATGCAAAAAACTCCATGAAACCCAGGGCTCGCTGTCTAAATTCCACGAATTATATATATATATATTTTATATAATAACTCTATCTTAGATATTGAGCACTGTCCATATTATATTGCACTTGGTTCGACACAAACCCACAAACTGATTAAGTAACAACCAACACTGTTATAATATATATAAAGTAAGTAAAGTAGCGACTAGTCGAGGGTGACCCGAAGGCTCCCTTTTCGATAGCTACTACACCAAGGTGTAGGGGAGGGCGCTACTCCATTCCCAGGATTGCTCCACTTTACCCTTGAACCGTACCTTATAATGCTGAGTGTTAAGCAAGGTGGTATCAAGTACCATTTTTAAAGTCTTTGGTATGACTCGACCTGGGATTGAACCCAGGTCTCCCGGGTCATTGGCGAACACTCTAACCGCTGGGCCAATGTCCCGGTATATATATATATATGAGTGTGTGTGTGTGTGTGTGTGTGTGTTTGTGTATATGTGAGTATATATATATATGTATGTATATATATATGTCTTTAAGACTTTACGTTATTATATGACTTTGCCAGAAGCTAAAATAATTTAAAAAAACATTAAAAATGCATTAATTTTGTAGAAGCAAAAATATATTATTTCTATTATTCTTCATAGATTAAGGCTAAAATATTCTCTAATTCTTGGAAGGAAGTTATATTCTTCTACTTATTGTTTTAAATTAATTACTTAGGTCATTCTAAGGCCAAATTACAAGGTAAATAATGCAATTTTATTGTGGCCATTATTCTTTTAAAAAGTATGATTGAAATATGCTTTTTGAGTTCTTTACGGTTTTAGTGACTGTACATTCTTTTGCGAGTAGTTATTTTTATATAGTTTTACGGTATTTGTTCTCATTTTAAGGCATTATCTAGGCTTTACGTCAAGAGACAGGTTTCTTCAAAGCTTTTGGAACACATGGTATTTGGTGGGGTATGATTTTAAAGGGAAACAAGTTGCAACCTCCCCTACACCTTGGTGTTGTAGATATTGGAAAAGAAACCTTCGAGTCACTCTTGACTATAGTCGCCAACTCTACACACACACACACACACACACATACACACACACACACACACACACACATATATATATATATATTTATATACACGAAGGCCCGCTGAAAATGTAATATGACGAAATAAGCTTTATTTTTTAACAAAGTTTCCTCTTCCATCGGTGTTACGTTTGTTCCATTATGGGATCACAAATACGCATAGATATTATATTTTGCAATGTACCTAGCAACTCCGTTGTTTCCTATACGAAAAAGTTTATTTCTGGCCGCAACATTTCATACCACAGTCAGCCATTGAAGCACGAAAGAAAGATATAGTAAAAGGATGAGTCATGTTACTAGAAACGCTAAGAGTCTCATGTGTACGAGACGACACCAAATATCGACTTCTCTTTCTTTGCCCCTAACGGGGTCTTTGTCCCTAAGGGCTGTCCCAGTTTCGACCCTCTGCTCCCGACTCTGAACTCTGAACTAGCCAACTGAACTAACTTCCAATATTTTCCTGGTTATATAATATTGTCTCATCCATTACTAATAATATAAGAACATGTGTCTTTAAGTTTCCCGCGTGATGTCACCACTGAAACCTTCCAGCCATACCTATCACTCAGTCCTCCGCTGACGAATTGTTTATTTCTCAACGTCCTGTCTAGAACCTCGAGTTCAAAATAAAACCCTATTTGGACATGTGGTGACATCCTGGTATGTACACACATACGACTCCTCCAATGCGACCCACATCGTAACCAAAAGTTTTCTGGTCAACTTATAATTTATCACTAGAAATAGAATAAACTAATATAATTAATTATCATTCCTAATTATATTACAGCAAAGCGTCGATACAACAAGTCAAAAAAAGTCATCAAATTCGCACCATCATAAGAACTTTTCAACCTATGAAATTTTAAGCCTACTCTCGTATATATATATATATATATATATATATATATATATATATATACATATATACATATATATATATACATATATATATATACATATATATATACATATATATATATATATATATATATATACATATATATATATATATATAATCAAGTTTTTGGTACAGGAGAAATTATTTAGGCAAACTGAGTGCGGAATCGTATGTGTATGGGAGAACAAATTATTTAAAAAATAAAAGAATGTTAGGGCCCTTTCGTCCGGTACTCTTCAAACGATCACACCGGAGAAACGATAGTTTGAATTGAGAAAAGATGTGATAAAAAAAGGAAGAGACAAAAGAAAATGGGGAACTTTATGTGACGCCAATGTTTAAAATGTCTCCCAAAATATGTAAATTATGACTGGATCTCTGTCTACATAGAGAAGCGCGATCTAAAAAAAATGTAGATCGCCTCTAAGATGTCAAATGGATTTTACTCCTAGCTCTATGCAGAACAGAAAACCAGTCATCTTGGTAGTTGGTCCTGCAACTATTTATAGTTAGATATTCACCGATAGCCGAGTCAAGAGCCTGTCAGTGCCCGGATGTTAATCGATCACTGTTTAGAATACCTCGCGGTACATGCTGTCTTACTCTAACTTCCAAAGGCTGGCTTGTACGACCTATATATGTTGAATTTGTTGGGTTTACATATATATATATATATATATATATATATATATAATATGAATGAACAGATGAACAGAGTATAGAAACCAGATTGAAATATTTCATTATTGAAATTGCATCATCAGAATTAATTCCCATAAAAATGAAATCGAAGCATAACGGAATAAAGAAGCATTAAGTTATATATATATATATATATATATATATATATATATATATATATATATATATATATATAGTAAAGTTAAAGAGAAAATTATATAGATATAAAACCTAATATCAAAAGATATTTTGACGGGGTTATTTGAAGTTTCACTTGTTACAAGCCATGTTAATAAGACGAAATTCCGTCAACATTCTGAAATAGGTAAAAAAAGATTTGATACATTTTACGAGCTCATAATTAGCTCCAATGGATTTTTTTTCTGTTATCATAAGCAGTGTGTAGATGTCTATATCATCTTGCTATTCCTCTCTCCATCATCTATTTTCTTTTTCTCACTACATGTGGATGACTTGAGACGCGTTTGTAAGAGGTTTGAAATCCTACCTGTACTTCTAGACCGGTAACTCTTGCAAAGCTAGAGAAGCCAGAGTACCCTTTTATTTTACTCATAGCTTACGGTGGACTGGAAGTAAAATTCATGTTTTTCCTTAGGGTGTTATTGAATACCTTCTGCCTTGGGCAGAATTCGATTTCAGCTCCCTGTTTCTATTTTCTGTGCCAATAATCGTTAACCACACATCTCCCCTCTTATATATATATATATAAGAGAGGAGATGTATGGTTAACGATATATATATATATATATATATATATATAGAGAGAGAGAGAGAGAGAGAGAGAAAGAGAAAGAATGATAATAGGGTAGATTATTTGCTGATGATGAAGGAAATAAGTTTGGCATAAATATAAGAAAGTTACCAGTGTGAATACGGAGATATATCAATATTCATGTTTTATTTTACATAGAAATGCAAATTCTTTTTATCGATTTAGTTAAAAAATCCAAAAGAATTGAATCGAAAGTGTTTATCAGTGATTATTCAATATTCAAATTACAACATGGAAAGTGGGACTAAACTATTCAAACCCATTGTACGCTTGCCAAATTTACCGACCAGAAAAACAGAACATTCACTTCATATTCATTTTCTGACAATTTCTAATTTCTCTATGGAAACTGAGTTAATATACCTGCATTAAGCAAGATTATATTCCAAGTGTGCTCATATCTAAAATAACGTGTAACTTAAAAAATATCTGCCCATATATAAATAGTCATCAAGCGCAGGTAACTCTGTTTCTACGTTATACTAACGTACATATATATACTTTAACACCGATATTGAACATTATTTATCTATTCAAAAATACCGAAATCTACAGTGTAAATAATATATATATATATACATATATATATATATATATATAGAGAGAGAGAGAGAGAGTGTGTGTGTGTGTGTGAGTCCCCGTGGCATAAAGGCTAAAGTGCTGGCCTCTGGCCTCGAAGTAAACGAGTTCGAACTCCAGTCACTTTCAGACTAATGCCCTTGAGAAAGGTTTAAACATCCTTATTCCCCCATGTATAGGTCAAATAGTATCACTGCTGTTCCTCTACAAAGAGTACTTTGGCATTGAACAACCCACAAATGTTGATATGCCATAAAAAATGTTGTAGTTTCTACCTACATGGCAGTGGATTATTCTTCCTCAATATATACCGACTCTACTCGACATTCGGGGCGATAAACCTCCAAGCTGCCTGACTGCACGGGAAGGACATTCCTAACTGTTATATAACACCTGTATTCTGTATTTTTGTCCTGGTTTTGTAATATATTTGTTTTAACCAACTTCTCTTGTCTGCTTGTCTTCATTTTGACCCCTAAATACCACAACAAAAAGGTACAATAAATATATACGTAAAGAAATTCCTTCAGTTACGCTGAGAGGGAAGATAGTTTGGGGTATGATATCTGACTGACGTAAAGTCGGCTGGGTTTCGATCTCAGCTTGAAACATCTCACTGATGAGTTGTGACATAAGTAAATAGTCTCTCTAGAGATAATATATATATATATATATATTTATGATCATGTCGCGCTGACAGCTCGGAGTTATCAGACACTATCTCGCTATCCGTCCCTATCATCCCTAACTCATGATAATTTTACATGTGTCCATAAGAAAACGTCTCTAATGCATTCGTTCTTATTCCCCCAGTAAGTCTTTTTCATCTTACTTGGATGGTTTGTGACATGGGAGGTAAGTGGCCGTACGACTACAGTTTTGTAGAGTGTTCCTTCCAGGATTTTTTCAAAGAAGCCAGTAAAATTCTTGTGTAGTAGCCATCCAGCCTTTTCTCTTCGCCTTTCGTTATCGTCCATGAGGTCCATCAATATAGTCGTATTGACAGAGCAATACCTTGGAAGAAATTCCGTTTTATTTAATCGGATAGATAAGGTAAACTGTTCATAGAATTCCACACCTTTGCTAGGTGTATGTTAATATCTTTTTCAGTAGATGAGATTTAACGGCCGAGGTTTGTAAAATAGTCTACTATTTTTAGAGACTTACTATTGTGAGTAGAGATGGCTTCTCCTTTTTTAAGAGACATGAACTCTGTTTCATTTGGGTTCATATACAGGTTAATGTTTTTCGCTGCTAGATCAAGGCTAAGCAGTCAGAATTCGACTTAGGCAGGTGTATTTGCGGGGAGCAGAAGTTCATCTGCGTTGTCCGAATTTGAAAAATTCATTTGCAGAGAGCAAACACAACTTAGATGCAAAAACCATATATATATATATATATATATATATATATATAAAGGAAGACTCAACGGATATTATGACATTGTAAATTTGTTTCGACAATCCGTTCGGTACAAATTGTTAAAGATATCATGCCATTGTAAATTTATTTCGACAGTACATTCAGTACGAATTGCCTCATCAGATGGCGAACAATTTCAACTGAGAAATACAGCTAATCTGGGGAAAGAAACCATTATCAATTAAACCTTTAAAGATTTATACTTAAAAATTAATGCATAAAAATTTCTACATAATATATATATATATATATATATATATATATATATATATATATATATATATATATTGATCTGTTCCCTCTAGAGAGCAATTTGAGAATCAGTTGTTATCTCAACATTCCACAACCAGCAAAACTCGTGATAATAAATGAATTAGTTTGTAGTGACAAAGATATTATACTCTTTAAAAAAGGATCATTAATGTGTGATAATACTAAACATTTTGAACCATTATACTTTTTGAAAATTTCCGTATATTTTTTAAATTTCAGTAAGATTACTTAAATGAGAGAGAGAGAGAGAGAGAGAGAAAGAGAGAGAGTGAGAGAGGGGGAAAGAAAAAGAGAGAGAGATCAATAGTAAAAAAAAAACAGTGGTTTGTTTTTTGTTTCATGGCACTTCAACCTTTGTGGGTTATTTAATGCCAAAGTCATACAAGAAAAATAGAGAAAAAATGAAAGGAGCAAATGAAATACAGAAGCAAAGACAAAGAAAGAAAAAAGAAAGAAAGAAGAAGCATAGAAAAAAAGGAAGAATAAAGACAAGGAAATAAAGGATAAAAAGAAAGAAAGAAACAGAGGAAGTAGCAATTAAAGAAAGAAGAAAAAGAAAGAAAAATCAGAGAAAAGAGAAAGAAAGAGACCCAAATCAAAAAAGAGAATGAAAAAACCAACAAAAATACAAACGAATGAATAAATGAATGAATAAGTAGATAAATAAGTAAATAAATAAGTTAAGAAAGAAAAAACAAAAAGAAAGAAAGAAACTGGAAAGGATAAAAAGAAAAAAGGTTTTGTTTCTTTGTTTAATGGCATATCAACTTTTGCAGGTTTTTTAATGCCAAAGTTATTCTCCTAGAAGAAAAGTAGTGGTATTATTTAACCCATAGCTGGGAGGATAAGGGGGTTCATACATGTCCCACGAGTATTTGCCCGAAAGTGAATGTAGTAGCGTGACTGGAATACGAACTCGCTTACTACGATTCTGTAGTCCATCGCCCATAAAAATAAAAACAGAAACAGAAAAATAGAAAGAAAGGAAGGGGTAGTAAAAAGTTAGAAGAGAAAAGGGAAAGAAACAAAGAAACACAGAAAAGAAAACAAGAAAGAAAGAGGAAAGAACAAGAAAAATAAGCAAAGACGGAAAGAATGAAAAAAAAAGCTGAGACATAGGAAAGACATAAAGAAAAAGGAGAACAGTAAGAAACAGAGTAAAAGGAAATAAGTAAAAAAAGAAAAAGAAAAAAAAAAGAAGCAAGAAAGAAAAACAAAAGAAAAAGGAAGAAAATAGAAGACGTAAGAAGGAATAAGAGAAATCAATTAAATGCTGAGATTTTTGTTTTGTTTTGTTTTGTTTTATTTTTCATTATATAACAAACTTATGTCGCTGTGCCGAACCAATATCGACAATTACTGAGCTTATTGTCTGAAATCAAATAAATCGAAACAGAGAGAGAGAGAGAGAGAGAGAGAGAGAGAGAGAGACTCTAGTATATACTGATATTGCGCTCGCTTGGTAGCTGAGATAGTTGCACATTGCCTACAGATAAGTTTTCTGTGTCCAGGTCAAAGTTAAAAACCGGTTGATGAATACAGACTCTTTTCGAGTTGGAAGATTAGCGCAATTCAAAGATCCCATTTCGCCTTAATCAATACTTATCTTGGGAGATATTTGTGAACCTGTTGGGATACCATTTTAACAACGCTCCATGATGATAATGAAGTTTCTGTTTAGGAAGGTGCGAAGAATTCTGATGAGTATTTCATTATCACGTCCTCCATATCAAGAATTCAGATAATTAAAAATGACGTTCAGCGCAAATGCAGGCAACATAAAAATCATCGTATAATTTAAGATTGTACTGAAAATTTCTTTATTCTGTTATTCAAAACGTTTCAAATATAAGTATATGATAAAATTCTCCGTACGATGTGCAGTTTCGCTGGGTTACAGTTACCTTAACCCCTATATATATATATATATATATATATATAAAGAAATAGATTTGAATCTTAGCTTAAAAATATAGTTTTGATTAAAACTGGATATCTCAAACTACGCTCGGCTTTACCACGAAACTTCCGTTCAAAGCCAAACATTTTCCAAGGTACACACCTTGAAAAGGCTAGCCTTATTGGGCTAGAAATCCGTTGTGATCAAGGCATGTTCCACAATGTTGCTGAACAACTTAGGTCTGAAATATCTATAATCAATCAAAGCCATATTTCCAAACTAAAATCTAAACACACACACACACACACACACACACACACACACACACACACACACACACACACATATATATATATATATATATAGTTATATGGTTATTTTTAAAGAAAGAGTGCTCCTGATAGGCGATAGAGCATATATTGATCTAAGTTTAAATATCGTTGATAGAGAGTCGAAAGAGATTGGGTATTGTCAATTTCTTGCCTATACGATCATCAGAAGCTCTCATCAGGAGGGTCTCACTTGATATACTGTTGTGTGGGGAATGGCGAGAAGTTTAATAGTATTTGTAGAGCATTTTGAGAAAGGCGATCTAGTATATATATATATATATATATATATATATATATTATCTTAGAATTAACATGACAAGAAAATCCGGCGAACACCTACATGCGACATACGGAGCACTGAGTAGCTTTTTCAACCTTCAAGGCACATTAGGTCAAAGTGGTCGCACAATTCACCATGACTTGTTAATTCGGCATCGATTATATGGGGCATGAACCAGTGGTCCAGTGGTAGAGTTTCGGTTTCTGCATACTGTGGTTTTTAGTTCGATCTGCAGTGGTGGAGATTACGGTGTGTACTGCTGATGAGACCTAATAAGGTCGAAACTGCTGTTCAGTGCTCCGCATCTAGGTGTTTGCCGGATTTTCTTGTCATGGTAATTCTAAGATAACATCAATTCTTCCATTTAAAAATTATATATATATATAAGATTTTGAATAATATTGAGATCAACAACAGTAGTTCAAGATTAATCTGGTGGGTTAGATAGTAAAGTTGTTTGCACTAATAGCAATGTTCAAGCCCAGACAATAAGCAGAAAAAATGACGGATATAAGAATATATATTTTTGAGACTGCAAACATACAAAGGCAAAATGCTAGACGGGGTCAACTTTTATTACGTTTTATCTCGATCGTAGGGACGAGCGGTGGCAAAAATAGCTCAGTTTCTTGGTTATTCCTCCATAGAGTAACTTCAGGCATAACTGATGAACCTTGATCTCCCTCCTTTACATCCAACAGAGAAGGTGTTCCCAAAAGAAGAGGAAACTGAACATAAGTCTGTGGCTGCAGTTGTTTATTATTATACTTAATTGGTATGACGGAAATGAGAGTAGAAATATTTTGTTGATCTTGACTTTTAAGTGGAGAAAGGATGAGTTTTTAACTCGAAATTCTGGTTTACGTTGACGTGAACATCGAACTCCAGTAAAGAAATTTCAAGGGATAAAATGTCAATATAAAGGAATTTGGAGGGAATAAATTTGTTATGAAGTGAGTGACACTAAAGCCAAATTTAGTATTTAACTGGGTAATATTTTTAGGGGGCTTTAGTGTGCAATATCAAATGGTAATTTCAAACGATAATTTTAAACATTAATTCTAAACAGTTAGTTCCGCAGCTTTCTAGTTCGGATACTGTTTCGAAAAGATAACGCAGACAATAAAGTTTTTAAAAGGTCAGTTTATACAAAAGAAACGAGAAAGAAAGGGATTGAAAAGATAAACTGTTGCAAATTTTTAGTACAATTTGCTGGAACTTATCTGAGAGAGACAGTCTGGGAAACAAAGTTCTTTGAATTTGAGTAATTTTCTTGTCTTTTTCTGTTTTGTCGAAATATTTCGGAGTTTATTAAATTGCGAGTCTTCTTTAAAGTACCTTTCAGTAGAATTCCCGGTTAAATTTTCTTTCAATCGTTTAATCTCAGTAGTCGACTTTCCTTTAATTTTACTTTATTTCTTGGGAAGCTCCATTCAAGAAGCGAGTAAAGAAACCTGTCTGCTAGCTTAAGTTTTTCGTGCCTTTATAGTTTGGTCCTCGATTTCGTCCTGAGGGTCAGACTAGTAGTTCAAAAAGAAGTCATTTTTGGTGCCGCACGGTCTGAGATTATTTCTCCCTTCTCCACTCTGGCCAAATCAAGTGCCGCACGTGGTCAGCTTGATTTTTTTCTTAGACATGAATTTTTATACTTGCCCCGCTGGTAAACGCGTTTCAATCAAAGCCACTAAAATAGTTTACTGCGCTTATTCTTTTCTACCATATAACTAAAGTAGTGGGGCACTCAGTATTGAGCAACTCACTAAACTAGTCTGTGAGACAATCTTCCTAAACGATTCCGATCCAACACTTATTTCAAATAATTATTTTGTTTACCTAATACTTCGATAAGGCTGCAATATTGGGGCAGTTTAGGAGGATCAAATTCACATTTTGGAGATGAGGTCGCTACCCATCACCCTTTACAATAATTTTCTAGAACATAATGAATATATTATATAATCATCGTCGGAGTAGTACAATATTTTAAAAAGAGAATTGATAAGGGAACATTCAATTGAGGTTTGTCTGGTAAATACAACCTCACCTGGAACTGGGTTGCAACATTTATAGATAACTATGACAGGGACCGGTATACTTAAATTGTGGCATTGTAAACCAATGGCAGTGGAGTATGAATAGATAAGTTATTAAAAGCGACCGGAAGAGATACGTGTTGATAAAAGTAAACATCTTGTCCGATAGGTTGCTATAACATGATATGATTGATCCAGCATCTAGGACTAACAACGGCAATTAACGAGGGCCTATTGAGTTCACCAGACCTGACTGGTTATGTAACTCGCGGGGTTGGGCTGATGATCCTATTCACCCAATCCGGAATGGTAGCTCGGTGTTCTGCGAATAACGATAAGAGAAGTTGCGTATTTTGAATCTCTCTCTCTCTCTCTCTCTCTCTTTCTCTACCTCTCTCTATTGTAGTTAGGGATACAATCAGTTATAGCAAGGAGGGAGAGTGACTGAACCATTCAAAGGAAGAGTTGTTTCATACAAGAATGAAGAAGCTGTCATGCACAGTATAAATTATCCATTCCCGTTGACTTCCATGATCTCAAAAATTGAACGGAGGAAATAAAAAGAGCCTTACACTGGAGGCGAGTTGCGTTTTGTGGTTTCACCACCACCACAAAAGACAATCAGCAGTCACGGACGCTGTAATCGTTGGTCACTACATTACAAACACATTGATTTATATGCTCTCTGTAAATCAATACACAGTTGTTGTTGTTGTAAGTTTTAATTGATATGAGGTTTATCAAAAAGTATCGAAAATGAATATTGAATATCTAAAATTTCAAAATTTAATACTTAAATTACCAATGAAGATGTCTACTCTGCTGAACAACTTGTATAATAAAGTGATGAGTTATGATGTCTAGACGAATGAGTATTGTGAAAGTGCAACAGCTTCCATTTTTACTTGACTCCTTCTGACTCTTTCTTGTTTCGTTAGCTAAACATGCATGTCAAGGATAAGATGTGAGGAGTACATTAAAAGAAATACGATGAATTAGCTTCTCACCATGTGAATAGAAGAAGTGTAAAGTTGCTTTGATTTGTGGAAAACTGGCTGGAATAAGAGTGTTGAATGTCAAAGTGATTAAAAAAAACTAGTTTTATTAATTGTTGATTTTTGTCTTGATAAATACAGCTTCGGTGTCGATAGATTTTGAACACATCTCGTATAGAACTTTTTAAAACTATAATTTCACTTACTTGAATGCCAGGAAGATTCCAATAGATGGAGCCAACATTAGGACTGATGCTGCATTTATATAGATAGACACAAGATGAATGGTTTTAGCCTCCTATAAAAGACAAAAGTAGTAATTTTTAATATTTTTGAAAAGAAATTATCACAAGTCATTTCTTATCCAATCGGATGAAATCTTACGTATGGGTATTTATATAATGATGTATATTTAACCAACTTCTGTGACGTTAGACAAATTTAAAAAATGAGTACACTTAGTTTAAATTTAGAGGTTTCTTTCTCCCAGACAGGTTACCTGACACCCCCCAAAAGCCCAGTCCGCTTAACTATTAATTAAAAGCTTGTGGGAAAATAGATGGATTCATGCCTTTCCAAGGGCATTTATGTAAGGGAAACGCAAACATCTTAATCCAGGATTTGAAACCGGATTGGCGACTCCATTTTGTTCGATGACAACCATTACACTAACCACACATCAGATTATTTTTAAGTGGACGATTTAATCGGCATCACCACTGATAAAGAAATCAACGAAGCGGTTTCAAATTTCTGCTAAGATTGCACATGTTGAATTGGCATAAATGTCTTTACAAAAGTCACACATTTTATTTTCCCTGTGCAATCCTGATAAGTCATATGATGTCTTGTCTTTTACATTCTGTGATAGGTGTGTACTTTGTCTTAGCTCACTCTCATATCTACCTTACTGCTAAGGCAAATAAAGAATAAGGCTGTTACATTTTTAGTGAATCATGACATTGATCAATTGAATAAAATTGAAAATATTACTAAACAAAATGTATGTGTATACTACAATGTTAACACTTTAAATTTTGGCTCATTAGGTGCCCGTGGTGTAATGGTTATCGTCACAGAATATGGACACGGTGATCCGAGTTCAATTCCTGGACAAGACTGATTGCATTTCACATAGCACTAATACCCTTGGGAAAGGTATGAATCCAAATATTCTCCCTCCAGCTATGGGTAAATAGTAGGACAGACTAGGTTCTTCAGCCTTGGTTAGGCAACTAGTCTAGGAGAAGGAAAACTCTGAATTTAAACCTCTTAAACTCCGCTTAAAAATTGACCTTGTGTCATATCCTGCCCGAGCGGAGGGGTTGGGTAAATAGGATTAGGGCGTATTCAATGTTCGGGTTTTGATTAGATGTTTTTTAATGATTATGTAATGCTGTTCTGTTTCAGTTATTCTCCATCTTAAACGTTTCATGAACTAATGATTGTATTTTCCCATCAGTTTCGATTCAAAGCATTCGAATCGAATGGTCGATTATTTCTTGGCTTTCATGGAACAAGTCAGACTTTTATTACGTTGCCCAGTTGGCTAAGGTTGTAGAATACACCGACTGCACATCTGCAGAGAGGTAAGAGTCCCCCTCCCCGGTGAGAGTTCTGGATATGACACTAAACAATCTGATGGTGAGATTCCAGTGATGTTGGAGCGTTGGGGTATGCGGAGCACCTCTTCATTGCCATTGCTCCCAGGTCCACTCTGGCCCTGAATGGTATCACCTGATAGGGCCCTATCTATGGGTTAAATAGAACTAACTGCATACTTATGTTAAATTGAATTGTTTGAAATAGAACTGTTTGACTAAACTGAATAGCTTGAAATAGAAATGCTTTTAACAATTAAACTGTGAACTTACATTTAAACAGGTTGTTTTTGCTAAACTGAATTGTTCAAAATGGACTGTTTTTGACATTGAAACTCTACTTACACTAAACTGAATTGCTTAATATAGAATTGTTTTGACATTTAACTGTGCGTAAACAAAATCTGTGCTTATACTAAACTGAATTAGCTAAATTAGAATTGTTTGAATAAACTGAATAGCTTGAAATCGAAATGTTTTTGATAATTAAACTGTGTACTCATGCTAAACTGAATTGTTTGAAATAGAAATATTTGCATAAAAATAGATTTGGCGTTAAATAAGTAACAAAGGTTATATGCCATAAAATCCAACCAACCGACCAACCAACCAACCCTCTTTTATTACGCTTAATAGTTTGGGATTGAATAGTCACATATTGTAAAATGTTTATTTACATTTTCAGCTAAAAAAAAGTGTGACTTGGGCATGACACTAAACTGCATCTGATGGTGAGGCAAGAATTCTGGAGATCTAAGGAGTGTAGAGCATTCCTTCCTTGCCATTACTCACAAGTTCACTCCTATTAGGGCCCCATTTATGTTTCAAATAAATGTTTGAAAATTTTTAATATCATATAGGTATATTTGATATCACATGAACGTATACAAAAAAAAAAAAAATTCACGAACAAGTATACAAAAAAGAAAATATGAACCGACAATGAACATATTTCCCGAACTTTTCGGCATAAAATGTGCCTAGACAGGTTCATATGTCATTAAAATCAGTCAATCAATCAATCGATCTTCTATCCAGATTCCGTGAGTATCATCTGTGGCTTTAATACTTACTTTAAAAAATACTTTTATCATATTTACCCAACCCCTCCGCTCGGGCAGGATATGACACAAGGTCATTTTTTAAGCGGAGTTTAACAGGTTTGAATTCAGAGTTTTCCTTCTCCTAGACTAGTTGCCTCACCAAGGCTGAAGAACCTAGTCTGTCCTACTATTTACCCATAGCTGGAGGGAGAATAATTGGATTCATACCTTTCCCAAAGGTATTAGTGCTATGTGAAATGCAATCAGTCTCGTCCAGGAATTGAACTCGTGTCGCCGTGTCCATTTCACTACGACGATAACCATTACACCACAAGCACCTCCATTGAAAAGATACTTTTATACATTCCAAAATGTAAATACATTTATATTCTACTTTATTTAATCGTATAATAATCAAAACAAACTCTACAACTGAATATTGCAGATAATTGTTCAATAATAATAATTAAAATCATTATACGCATCTTAAGGCAATTCTTGCCAGCATAAACAAATCAATCCCAATCGTTTGTTTTGCAGTATGAAACATACACATAGGTGCTTGAGTTTCATTCGGATATAAATAATATATCTAATTGCTAAGCTATCATTATTAACATCTTATGGTTATTAGTCATATGTCTCTGATTGATACCCGGATAGTCACTTAAAGAAAACAAAATCAATTAATAATAATAATAATAATAATAATAATAATAATAATTGAGTGAGAAAAAACTGATTACCTAATCTCAGTCAGACGATAGGACCAAGTGATCGTCCATAAAAAAAGAGAACCTACCGAATTGTGGACTTTGCCGCACCGGCTGATCTCAGGGTAAAACAAACGGGAGGTGAAAAGAAATATAAGTACCTGGACTTTGTTCAAAAATTTATAAAAACTAAGTAACATGAAAGTGACGGTGATACATGTTGTCATAAACGCGATCGGTATAGTCAAGTTGGTACAGGGACTGGAGGACTTAGAAATAAGAGAACAAGTGTTAGCCATCTAAACTACAGCATTAATGAGATCGGTCAGAATACTTAGAATAGTCCTAGACACTTAAAGAGACTTGTTGTCACTCAAACTCCAGTGAGAAATCATCTGATAACGCTGATGTGAAAACCTCTCAAAAGAGTGAAATAATAATAGATGTCAAAGTAAAAATTCGAAAGACCCAGTGTTTTTGATTTCTAAAGGTCAAAATTTACACAAACTTTATTTTGCATTTGTATGTCATCTGTCAAAATAAGAAATTGACAGTTTTATTTTGAAATTGGCTCTAAGGAAAATATTAAAGGTAACCATTTGGGTGGATGTCAGCTTATATCAGCTATGACGTGTCACTAAAATGTTTTGGTGATTACGTGTCATTAAAAGATTAGTAGAGAGAATAATTAGGAGAAAATGTATAAGATTTCTGAGATGCAGAGTCAATGGACAGTTGAAGAGTCGGAGTTAGAGTCAGATGTTGGAGTTGGATGTGGTGAGTTTGAGAAGTCAGAAGTTGGGGTCAGCTGCAGCCGTCGGCACACGTGTCCAGGTGGGGCTGGGTTAGTGAAGAAGAGGAAATGTCTAAGTCTATGGTTGTCTGTTTCACCACGCATGACTATATCTCTATCTATTGTTTCGTCTTCCACTCCTTACACTATTTCTGTATCTAAATGAGTTGACGCAGATCTTTGTTTCTATCTCTCTCGTTTCGTGGCTACTACGAAGAAGTTTGTAGCTATACATGTTCGTATCATAAAACAACAGAGTCATTTTATATTTGTGTTGTGGTACAATTATTAATATGACCGTTAAGGCAACACTAAATTCATATTTATTATCGTTGTGCTACAGCTGTAATTTGAAAATAGCAGTCTGTCTCAGTGTTGTCTTCCTTCCGGGGTCCAGTGATTGCACTTTTTGCTAATGTAGTTAAACAGTGGCGTTAGAAAGTTATGAATAAAGAAATTGTTTAAAAAAACGAATGATTGTAGATTCAGACATTATCTAACTTCAATAAGAAGACATGCTATCGTGTTTATTACCAAAAACAGACATGTCATCTAGCGGGTTTACCGTTCCAGCAGACTATCGAATGAAAATAGAAAAAAAGAAAAAAAAACAAAAAAACAAACAAACAAAAAGACAGACAAATACTTGAATCTCGGCAAAGAGCAGAAAGAAGTGTAGAATATATAGGTGAGAGTGATACCAGTTAGAGTTGGAGCACTTGGCATTGTTCCCTAAAGTATGAAAAAGAGACTGAAAGAAATGGAGATGATAGGAAAAATCATGTCTCTCGAAACCATAGCACGGTTAAGACAACTAGAATGCTTAGAAAAGTCCTGATCTAGAGACGTTCTGTGACTCAGACTTCTGAAAAAAAATACCCATTTAAGATTGATGTGAAATTCTTGCAAGGAATAGCATAATATGGGAAAATCTTTAAGTTTAAGTTTAGCTTAAGTCACACTAATTCACACTGTTGAAAAAACGGGAGAGAAATTAATTTAATAAGACACTTTAATCGTTCCCACCGGTCAGAAATCGAAAAAAAAAAAGCCAAGTATGAATAAAGTTTTAAGTTTCTCCGTTCGTTTCCTTTTCAAAATTATTAATCACAAAGTTGAATCTTTACATTAATTAGTGTTTAAATAAATTTACATAAAATAATTTTGTAATAATGAAAAACGTGGAAAAATGATGATGTTAAAAGCAGAGTAATACTTCAAACGGCCCTCCCCCTGATAGAGTGACACTAAGACTTTGATAAGATTATAAGTTTATAGATAGACGTGATAGAATTCTTTTTTTCTGCAAAAGCATCATAACCAATAGGTATGTGTCCTCGCCATTTTTTTGGCACCTTCATAGTCTTCATTCCTAGAAGAATATCATTTACCTTTGCGAGAGAACACTTGTCATAACACCTTTTCCCATTTGTCATCAGCTCCGAAATTCTTCTAATAAACAATTTCGCAGTTTTTGACTTGTTCTGTCGTTAACCATCATGAAAACAATGAACCAGAAGCTATGGATTTCATTGTGACCTAATGACTTCAAATACGCAATTTTCCCGACGTTTCCTCGTTGCTATTCAAGATATATTTCTGTTTGCAGTCTTTCTTTGATACCTTGTAAGCTTCACTTATGCAACTGTTTAGCTTCGAGTTTTGACCCCAGTTGACTTTTAGAATGTTTCTCTAAACATGTAATATCTCTCACCTAATCTGTTTAGCAAAATGCGAAACCTATTTCCTATTGGTTTCTTAGATACTCATACGGAAAGCGAATGACCTATAATCTGTTACCTCTATACCATGCCGCCGCATAGGTTTAATATATTCACTATTCAAAGTGCCGAATGTGGTGAGGCTACTATTCTCACTAACATGAAGAATTACTAATTAATAATTAATTCTATTTATTCTTTCAAAGTTTGAAAATATAAATCATAATTACGTTTTAACTAAAGACGAACAAGCTAGTTGCTTTACTTTAAGCTTTATTCAAATATAACTTATTAGTAGTCCAGTTATATGCAGACTCCTTTGGTAGTTATTGGTGACTGATCAAGGGGGAGGTAACTAAGGTTGATTTCACCACATATTAAATAATTTGTTAATTTAACTTGGTTTTTTTATACTAAAAACTTCTCTGTTACCAGTAAATACAAGTACAGGATCTGATAGTTCAACCTAAAATCATTTCGTCGTCAGTTGAGAAAAGACAAGCAAACTATTCAAAATTATTTGTATACATTCTAATGTAACAATATTTTTTGTAATTGTTGAAGATTTCATGTCAGGTGTAAAGGTTGCTCTTGTCAACGAAACTATTACCAACGCAGAGATTGAATCCTAACTTATTGATATGGAATGTTATCCAAACATTCGATGTAATTAAAATGAATCTAGCTTGCCTGTATGCATAAGATTTTTTCCTGTTTGGCTGCTGATATTCTTGTAAGTGGATTTAGACTCAGGAAAAAACGAAGGAAGTTGTCATGACGGAAAAAATACATTAGATAAAATTTCTTATTTTCCATTTCGACAGACATGTAAAGTTGCTTATGTTTTTCCATTCAGTCAAAAAATGGATTGTTTTTATTTTCAAAAACCCATAGCAATACAGAACCAGTTATTTGGTACATGCGTAGATCACATGAGAAAATAATCTTCAATTTAAATACGAATTGGAATCAAAAATAGAAATAAAAATAGAAATTATGTATCGAGACGAAAGCTCTATATGCTAATTATAAGTTTTAAATTTAAATGAATACTTATATAATAAACTGATGTCATGTAGGTGTCAATTCTGTTGTCTATACATATAACCTTGGAGACACTCCAGTGCCAATACTCGATTCTTTATGATCAGCAGACTCAGTGCTTTTTGAACAGAACACCTGGTAAACATATAATTCATTCTAACATTAAAGAATTTTGAGGCATGAATTAAGTCAGAAAAGAGCAAAGAAATTGATTCGGATCACTTATCTAATTTACACTTTTTATAACTTTTGAATTTCATCATAATTTCATGACCAGTTAACATAACTTTGCAAACCATCACAATATATAAACTTTCTTCACACGTTCGATTATCAAGTTTGGTTGTGGGAAGCACTATTCATGTTGTGTATATTGGACAGGAGGAGCCTGGCAAAGAACACCTCTCTCCAAGTATGCTGATCCCGCGACTTGGTTTGGTCGTGGGAAGTGCTACTCATATAGCGTGTATTGTGCAGGAATAACCTAGCTGAAACTATTCCTCTTCAGGTTTAGGACTGATTCTTCCACGAGACCGGTTGTCATATTAAGGTTAAAGTGCTCAGTCTTCACTTGAATTTATTTATAGCTAGAGAGAGGAATGGATTCATGCCTTTCCCAAAAGTGTTAGCGCTATGTGTAATATAAACAGTTTCATTCAGGATTTGAACTCGGGTTGCCGAGTTCTTTTCCTATGACGATAACCGTTACGCCACTAGCACCCGTCTTAAATAAAAGATAAGCGTAGCTAAAATTTGGCCCAACACTACAAGTTTGGCGCATTAATCAAGAACTGAACCTTTTTATGGTGGTTTGTTAGTGAATATCACTAACCATTAAATCATTCGAAACATGCAAATCTGACACCTGAGGAAGAGTGTAGCCCTTTAATGAGTCATTAAGCAACCAACTGCATCCGTTGTGCAATCCGCTTAAACATTTTGATGTTTGTTTAAAAAATCTAAAAAGAAGAGAACTTAGTTTACTGTGGATCATATTTGTATTGAGTGTCCTGAGGCAAATTACTTGTCAGCAGGGATCGATATATAGATAAGCAACTATCATTTATTAATAATGATTATATCTAAATGACAAGTGTGTATTTTCTCAGATAGAGTTACAAGGCAGAGATTAGAGTGTCGGATCTGATTTAGACAAGCATGTTGACTGACGGTACGTTGATCTACTTAACAGATTTTATTTGCAAAATGTTAAAAGGAACTTTCAATAAAGAGATAACCACCTCATATTAACTTTATTTTTCAAATGAAGCATTGTCGAAAACTTCCACCCTGTCGGTAGGGATTAAAGTAGACTGATTGTATTATTCCCTGCAGAGTAGTAAGAACCCGCTAAGAAATAATGGATTATTCTGGATATCACACTAAACAGCATTTGACGGTGAGGCTTGTTATAGAGATCTGGGGAGAATAGAGTTTCTCTTCATTGACATTACTTCCTGATTCACTCTCACCTGGAGTAGTAGACCGATCAGAGTTTAATCTGAGGGTCAAATACATCGGTCAACAAATTATTTGTATTAGATAGGAATACTTGATGCTGTATAGCAGTGTATAAATCATTTGTATTGAGAATAGAGACTCAAAGCAATAATTGCTTACGAAGGATTATTAATATTAGTTACTTGAAACACACGTAACTATTTGCAAACAAAATATTATTATTGAATGGAAATAGTTACTTGAACACATATAAATGTGTATAGAATATCAACATTGTATAGGAATACTTGAAATAAAAAAATGGGCACAAATAATTTGCATTAGATAGAAATACTTGAAATCATACAAGTAGGTGCAAATCATTTGTATTAGATAGGAATACTTGAAACCATACGACTGTGCACAAATTATTTGTATTAGGAATACTTGAAATCATACAACTGTGCGCAAATTATTTGTATTAGATAGGAATACTTGAAACCATACAACTGTGTGCAAATTATTTGTTTTTGATAGGAATACTTGAAACCATACAACTGTGTGCAAATTATTTGTATTAGATAGGAATACTTGAAACCATACAACTGTGTGCAAAATATTTGAATTAGATAGGAATACTTGAAACCATACAACTGTGTGCAAATTATTTGTTTTAGATAGCAATACTTGAAACCATACTACTGAGTGCAAATTATTTGTATTAGATAAGAATACTTTAAATCACACAACTTTGTGCACCTTATTTATATTAGATAAACATACTTAAAGTCATACAACTAGGTGCAAATTATTTGTATTAGATAGGAATACTATATATATAATTGTGTGCAAAGAAAAAAATCTTAAGAAACAACTATATAAAATGTGTAAATATAAAAACATGCAACAGTTCCCTAACTTTTACGCATAAAATAACCCTACAAGAGTTGACATGCCATTAAAATCAATAAATCAAACTATCAATCTAAAAACATTGTTACTGATGTTGACTAGTATTTATATCATAAGATATACTTCATCTGAAAACGAAAATACGATACGACATATACAGCCACCAATAGACACTATATGTGATGCAATATTTAGCGAGCAGGACTAGCAAATCATTTTTTGTGAGTTCGAATATAATGTGTTATATTTATACTTCTGGCCTGGTGCCAGATTAGGCTTAGCTTTATAATGGATTACGATGTTACTATATACATATTAAAGTTAATATGACTCTAATGGGAGATTTTGAAGAAAAAAAAAAGGATTATTGCTGAAGGTTAAAGTTCATCGATCATATGGAAATCAGACCTGACCGATAAATGAAACGCAGTTTCTTCCGGGCAGCGGTCGTGTCGATATTGCTATATGGATGCACTACTTGGACGCTAACTAAACGGTTGGAGAAGAAGCTAGACGGCAATTACACAAGAATGTTGAGAGCAATATTGAACAAGTCCTGGCAGCAACACCCAACAAGGCACCAACTATTCGGACACCTGCTTCCCATCACGAAAACTATCCAAGCTGGACGAACCAGACATGCAGGACACTGCTGGAGAAGCAAGGAGGAGCTCATAAGTGATTTACTCCTATGGACCCCCGCATGTGGCCAAGCAAAAGCAGGACGACCAGCTCGAACATACATACAGCAGCTATGTGAGGATACGGGATGTAGCTCTGAAGACCTGCCAGAAGCGATGAACGATAGGGAGAAGTGGCGAGAGAGGGTCAGGGATATCTGTGCTAGCGGCATGACATGATGATGTTGGGTGTGTCCTCGTGGTGTAATGGTTAAAGTGATGGACTGCGGAATTGTTGTATGCGAGTTCGTACTCCAGTCGTGCTATTACGTTCACTTTCGGGCAAATACCCTTGGGAAAGGTATGAACCCCCTTATCCTCCCAGCTATGGGTTAAATAACACCACTACTGTTCTAGGAATATAGCTTTGGCATTAAATAACCTACAAAGGTTGATATGCCATTAAACAAAGAAACCAAAACATCAAAGTTAAACAAAATAAGTTATAAGACGAGACACCACTGGGTTGGAAAGATGAAGCAGTCTGTCTTGACACATTAACACATGAGGTACTATTCATAACCTTTTTAATTTCTGTGCAAGACTTAAAACGGTCCTTTAATGACATACGCTGCATTATTCGATCTTCTCTTGCCGAGGTTTTGCGGGGTCTGCCGGTTTTAAAAGCACTAACTATTTTGCCAGTATCATTGTAGGATTTAACAACCCTGTCTACAACACTCTTGGAACGTTTCACTTTCTCTGAAATCTCTCTAATGGTGTGCTTTTCCTTGTGTAGGTTCACAATAGCTTGTCTCACAGAGTAATCAAGTTTTTGGCGTTTCGCCGTGGTGCCGGTTGATGCAACGTTTACAAATGACTAAGTATGATTATTCTTTAGAGGAAATAAAAAAAATTGAATATAGCATACTGTTTACATTGTTTTTATCAATTTTGTCCCTTACTTTTGGCCGATCCTATTTTGAAAATAAACAAATAATTGTTATAATTCTTTTTCTATTCTTTGCAAATGATTCAAATTTTAGTATGTTATTATGGATGATTACGACTACCAGTTGTCAAAATTTCAGTTTTTCACAGTTGTTATTTCTAACAAATATTAGGTTTTAAAATTTTGTCCCTTAGTTTTGGACGCTACTGTATAGCAGTACTTTAACAGATACAGTTTGGCAGAATTCCCATTTTATTTTTTCAGTAAAATCAGATTTTCTTATGTCGGACTATTTATATTGACCAAAAGGTTCGAACGAGGTTGGCACCAGCATTTTCACAGAAGTTATCAGAACGAGACTTAAGACAACGTGGGACTGCCTAAGAGACCCCCGATTTTTGTTAGAACTGATATTTTTTCGTAGACTTGTTGCGTAGCATATTTCCTCCTAAAGTATTTTCTTTCTGTAATAACTCGCCTTTCATGTTGTTTATATTGTTTTTGGTCATAATGTTGCCGGACACAAAAACGAAATGAAGGAATGGTAATGAGTTCATAGAAAAGGAAAATGTCAGACATGTGATCACAGAAAAATCCCACTCACTATATTACTTTGTTCACTTTTGTCTAGACTGAACAGGGAGATGTGAAGAAATAGTCTCTTAGGAACAGCTAAATCATAGCCTACCCACAGTGTGTGCGTGAGTATGTGTTTGTGTGTGTGAAATTTAAGTTGTTCCTTGTTTCCTGTAGGTTGGAAACTGGCCGAGTCACTAATATATAACCCTTAAAATTATTTAAAAAGCTTTCTTCAAATTTCAGTCGAAGATTTTTCAAATTTTTTTCTTAGGAAGGTTCTTACTTCGTGGTAGAGATTTTTCGTATTTCTTAGGGGAATTAACGATAATTTTTTTAAAAACCAAATTGGGAGGGCCATAATTACAAAAGTGCTGGACTGCGACATCCTAGTAAGTGAGTTCGAACTTCAATCGTGCTATTACGATCTATTTCAGATTAATACGTTTGAGAAAGGCATGAGCCCTCTAATCCGCAATCTATGGCTAAAATAGTACCCCTATTGTTCCTTTCCAAGGATGGCTTTGGCATAAATTCAATCCCAAGTCGAGTCATACCAAAGACTCAAGATATGTTACTTGATTTCTTCTTGCTTAACATTCAGTATTATAGGGTAGAGATGAAGGGTAAGTGGAGCAATCCAAGGAAAAGAGTAGTGCCCTCCCTTACACCTCGATGTAGAATCTATTGAAAAGGGAATCTTTGGGTTGCTCTCGATTGCGGTCGGACAACCTACTTAATGTGGATTTTTAAAAAGTAGGCTCTCCTTATTTGTAAACTTGCTCAGTATAATTTTTCCGCTTTTGATTTTCCTTAAATTTGATTATCCTGCCATCTTAACCGACCTCATATATATTTCATTGCTCAGTCATATGCAAACACAGAACAATTCATTCTAAAAAGAGCTAATTTTCTTCTCAATCTAGCATGTTACTATCGATTACTTTGTTTGCTAATAGTCCGAAAGAACGGGGTTCAATCCCAGGTCGAGTCATACCAAAGACTCAAAAAATGGTACTTAATACCACCTTGCTTAACAATAAGCACTATAAGGTAAGGATCAAGGATAAAGTTGAGCAAACTAGGGAAAGGAGTAGCGCCCTCCCCCACACCTCGATGTTGTAGCTATTGAAAGGGGAGCCTTCAGGTCACCCTCGACTACGGTCGCCAACTTTTACTTTTATCGTTTACTTATTTATTTATATATTTATCATTGCTATTTATTATTTCTGAATAGAATTTTATGATTTATAGCGGAGTAATATGCAATCAAAAAGGATATTACTAGATATTATTTATTATCATCAAAACCCTGCAAATAAAATTAAACCTACAAACAAAAATAAAAATTGCTTAAACATAAAAACGTGGTGTACTTAATTTTGGACTGATATACGTCCATATTTTTTGTTTCAGAGTTACAATATTGTTATGATAACAATAAATAATAGCAAATAATATCCGTTTTTTATGTTATAATGTTCTACAAGAAATAATAATAAAAAAATCCTAGTATCCTGTGGTTAGAAGAACATTATTTTTTCTAAAAAAAGTCGTAGAGGTATACTCTTATTTATTGGTATTATTGTATGATCGATACTTTTGGGTTTGAACATTCAATCTATTGAAACTCTGTCAAATTTACCCTGAAGACCTACTGGACAGCAATGGCTTCCATATTTTATAATTAAAAGTTTTTAAAGGAAATTAAAATTTGAGAGACACAACTCGTTAAATGGCCTTCTAAGTGCATCTAAATAAAATGTTTCAATTTTTTTCCTTTTTTAAAAAGCTAATTAAAAAGAAAATACCAATAAAAACATATATATTCTTTGTTATTTTAACTCATGAAAAGTGTCAGTAAAAGGCATATTTACACAATCTTATCGATTAATCTTTAACAGAAATGTTGCCACAAAATACAATGACCCATTATCCCTCAAAACAGACTCATCAGAGATAATACTGCTATGGTTAAATACGTCATGTGTCACTCCATTTACAGTGGACGGTTTGGCAAATGATTATGGATCATAGGACATTCTATCATAGTTCCTGAATATATATATATATATATATATATATATATATATATATATAACAAAAAGGATAATAAGGATATGATAATTTTAAAAACATTGGCAAAGTGTATACAGAAACAAAATGCATCATAAATAAAATCTCTCAGCAAGTGTTTTATTTGCTTTTTATCCGGTTTCATTAAAATAGCTACAATAAAGCTTTATGTGACTCCGAGAAACATACCTGGCGATAGTCAATATTTAATTTAGAATCAATAAACCATATTATATTGTGATAATTACAGCCAGGTCTGCCAAATTTTTGTTCAATATCAGCTCTCCTTGACTACTCATGACTACAATTTGAAATCTAGAGATACAACGAAAGAAGTAATAATTATGGCAGTAAAAATGTATTCTTTACTTCATTCATTTTTCTTGAGCGCATTTTGCTTTTATTCATTGACGAAATTTACTCATTACTCACTAGGCCGAAGCAGGGAATCAGGGAGGGCATGATTCGGTCTTCAATCTTTCGTTTTGAGAGTTTCTCGGTAACTTCTTTCTAATTCTAGAATTTTTTTGGTCAATCGATTGAAACTATCCAATGAGAGCCGTGGTGTCAGATTGACTTCTAGTTCAAAGCGTTGTGTTTTTCCGTGTTTAAAAGTTCAGGACTCAAAGTAAATGCTACAGAGTATGTCAAAAACTGAGTTTGATGAGGAATTATATATATATATATATATATATATATATATATATATATATATATATATATACTACCAGTCTAAAGTGTTTCTCATCCTAAAAGTGCTATTTTCAATCAAAAAAATTAAATCCCAAAATGGTTTTATTTATTTGACAAAATACAAGTTTTCCTGAGCCATATTTAATACAAATTGAACCAAAAAAGCCCAAAAAAATTTTTAAATTTTTGATTCATCAAAATGACCCTCTTTCGTCGCTGACATCGCTTCTCAGATTCTTGGTATTCTTTTCATCAAAGACTGGAGGTAGATTGAAGATAGTTCTGCCAAGCTACCCTGCAAGAGTCTACAGAGGTGAGCTGCGCTTGAGAGTTCTTTAGCTCTGACTTTTCGCCCAATTTCATCCCACACCAGTTATTTTGGGTTTAAGATCACTGATTGCGACGGACAAGAAATCAGTTGAAGGATGTGCTGTTTCTCTTTGCTTTTAATGTACCTCTAGCAAAGTTTACTGGATTGCTTTGCGTCTATCTTGCATGAGTACAAATCCACAAGCCGCCTTCCAGATGGAATCGTTTGATGTTGCTGTATACTGTGATAGCCGGTCTCATTTAATTTACCCTACACCCAGTGCAAATCCCTGACTTTTCAATTGACAAAACCCTCCCTCCCACACACCATAAAAGAGTCCCCTCCATACTTTTGGAGCCTTTTGACATGGTTTTGTTTCCCCAACAGTGGTTTCTGTCATACAGGCCAACTTCACAGAGTCTTCTCCTCACAGCGGATGTTGACACAGATTTTCACTTCGCTTGTTCCGTTATGCAGTGATGTTTACAGCTGTCACACAAACTGGTGACTCTGATCAAATTTTTATCCATTTTTAGTTTCCCCAGTCCTACTTTTGGTCTTATTTTGTCACATTTCCTGGTCCCTCCTTACAGTATAATCCACTGTAATTCTGGGAATTTTATTTCTAGTACAAAAGAAAAAAACGTCATTAAATCAATTGTTCAAAAATATTTGGTTTATACTAAGATCAAAGTTACTGAAGAAGACTTGTATTTGTTGTACTTGTTTCATCAAAAATAACATTCATCGGATGAGAAATAACATTTTTTGAGGGTGGCCCAATACTTTTGAATGATAGTATATATATATATATATATATAATTTGTGGAACAATAACAGTATAATTTGGGTTTGAAAAAATGAGTCATGCTTTTAATAAGTAAGCGTTTATCAGCCAAAACTTCACTGAGAAAATCGCATTGACCGTTTCTCAGTCTTTCTACTCTAATATAGTACGAGTGATTTATTGTGTTAAGTGTTTATTCTCTTTCTTTCTTGAGGATAAAATCCGTACCATACAATAAAAGTTTAGTTGTATATCATTTCAAATTTCTGTGCAAGGTTGACAACGTGGGTCGAACCATTTAACGACTAGAAATTACAACAACATAACATGTCTCTAGTTTCATATGTCAGCACACATGAATAAGTAAAACCGAGCACTTACAAGATCAAAATTCAGTCACTGGCGAACATTTTATGAATAAAACCTTTTGTGACTTTTATTCAGATAAGTTTCTCTGTCTTGTATTCAACTCGGTCTAAGAATCATCTTAATATCCTTGAGGCTGTTACGATTAGTATGTAAATACCGATCCTGTTTCGACAGAAAGAACTCACTCATAAGTAAGAGTTACTGAAGGGGATTGAAATTTTATCTTCATTTCTTTTCTCTCCGTCAATAACACACTCCAACATATATTTTCTGTATTTGAAGGTGAAGCAAGAATTTTTTGAGGTATTGAGAGATGTAACTAGTGTCGGATAGGTGATGGGTTATATGTCCCTGGTGGGTTTAAGTGGTTAAACCAACGTAGGTTTTTAATTTATTGGAGAAGCATTATCCTAGTAGACATTTATATTGTTACACGACATTATTGGTACAGATATAACTTGTCAAGGGAGAGAAAGAAAAAAAAAATGAATATAAAAGTATATGACTCATCAATATATTTGTCATTTCATAATTCGTTCCTTGAAGCCGCCTCCCGTTGGGGCCGAAAGTATTTGGAAACAATACGTCGTCTTATTGAATTCATTCCATTCCAAAGTCAAATGCCTTATTCGAAAATTCGAACAGATCAAAGATTTAATAAGAAGGCATGAAGTGTCTGTCTTAATTAGTCAAACATTTAAAAGACAAAATACTAACAAACGGACGCTGTTGCTGCAACATAATACCTTATAATTCCCTTAGCCAACGTGGTAAGCTTGTTGGCCGAGCGGTCTGATACTAAGTCTAACGTAAAGTTGGACGGGTTTCAATCCTGGCTTCAAGCATTCTACGTGTCTAGCCACACTGAAGAGTTCTAATAGAACGAAACAGTCTGTCTGTGGATGGCTATATATATATATATATATATATATATATATATATATATATATATATATATATAATTAAAAAAGACATTACCCAAAGTGGGAATCTAGCCTTAGATTTGCAGTTAGAGTTTCTAAAAACAGTTCTGTTGAATTAGAAGTATATAATATCAGACACCAAATGGGGAATTGTATGTTGATGATCCATTATTGGTCAATTCTGTATTCATTTGCTTCGAGTACGGAGCATCCTGCAACGATATGATCAATTGTTTCGGTTTTATAACCATATTGTCTGCATTAATATGTATCATTAGTTTAATTAATGCTGAGGTATCAATGTTAAAACATACAAAAGTTGTTGGGTGAAGAGATATGATATCAACCGAAAAAACGATTGATAAGAGAGAAGTAGATGGAAATAGTTGATGAAAAGAAGAACAGAAAAGAGATTTTAAAGGAAAATATCAAATGAAAAATGATGAATAAAAAAGAAATGGAAGAAAGTTTGGTAAAAGTTGTATCGATTACTAGTCAGTTTTGACACCAGAGGAAAGAGTCAGAGACTTGTCTGTCATTGAAGAAAGTCGAATTAAAGATGAAGCTTGGTGATAAAAAAGATGCTATGCAAATGTTCGCTTTGAAAGGGTCAGACAAAAGACTATGGTGTTTTTGCTTCGACACTTGATTCTTCAACGAGCGTGAACTCACCCTAATGTAAATATCCGTCGAAGAAAAACTCTTCTCCAAAGATGAGTTTTTCGAAAGAAAAAAACCTTATCTATTGATTTAAATTAAAAGAGTTCAGAATATTTCGTATTCATCGTGTTTGCTTCATTCCTATTCCAGGAACAGTAAACGAACATGATTCTTAATGCTGATAAAACCTTCTTATTCATCGACGTCCCCAGACATTGGTGATTGAAACATCAAAACCCCATAATGCAAAGAGGAAAAAGTCACGAAACAACAAGCGAAAGGGTGAAAAAATGGAGGCCAAAAAAGGGAGAAACACTATTGACAAGCAAAACTAGATGGAAAAATAATCTAAGAGACAAAGAATAAAGGATATCAGATCCTGATTGTCATAATATAACCGGAACATCAGGGCAACATTATTTTTCTTCCTTTAACTTTATCCAGTTTTCCTTGAACGGTTATAATGTTGATAGAGAAGAATCACAATCATATAATACTTGTCAAGTTGCCTACCAGTCGGTTTATTTCGATCCCCATGCGATGCTTGATATTTCGTGGCTCTTTGGAGGGTTATGGTTGTAAATAGATAAAAAAAGAAATGGTTGTAAATAAATAGACAAAACATACTCTAATATAAAGGAGGAAATAGGAAGAAAAATAGAAAAAAGAAGAAAAACTGAGATAAAAATGGGTTGCGAGAAAAGGACTAAGAACAACAAGAGAAAAAAAAAACAAGTAGAAGAAGAAAGAAAGAAAGAAAGAGATTAAGATTAAGAGAGAGAGATAGAGAGAGAGAAAGGGAGAGAGAGAGGGGGAGAGGTTAGAAATAAAGAAAGAGAGATAGAAAGAGAGATAAAGTTTCATAGAAAAGGCAAAATAGAAAAAAGGAATCAAAAAAAGGAAAGAAAACTAAAAAACAAAGAAGAAAATTGGTGTTTTACAATATTTGATTGATAAATTAGGTTTTCAGGATTATTGTTGGGTTATTTACGCTTGCCTGCGAATTAAATTTCCGAACGATCGCTCGGAGACGACATAAGTAGTTGTCACATCACGACCGAATATAGATCTTTTTCGCTCAGCCGTTGGAAGACCTGAGTTTTCTTCTGTATAAATATGCTGATTTCAGGTGACTGATTGTCTTGTAGCATTTGCATATATACAAAGTCGTTTTGCACCGTCGACACAAAAGATAATCTGGACACAGGACAGAGTAAAATGCTGATCACAACTAAACACAGGAAAAGGAACTTTATCACCAAGCGAACTTATTTTATTTATTTTTCATAAACACTTCCCGCAAATGACATACATGATATCGCTTTTGTATCGTCATTCATCTTTGTTTTGCCCATCAATAAAATTACGACTGGGCCAGTAGAATAGGCCGACCGGATCTCTACAAAAGGGTAAGACCACCTCTAACGAGTGTCCTGGATATGACACTAAACCGCATCTGATGGCGAGGATTCTGTTCAAGAGTTTTGGGGAATGTGGAGCACACCTAAACTGGCCTTACTCCCTGGATGGTTCTGATCCAGGGTGGTAGTACCTGTTAGGATCCCATCTATGAGCCGAACAGAAATATTTAATCATTTGCTATATTTGAAACAATGTAACTGTGTGCAAACAAATAACTGTTACGTTCAATTATTAGAATTACGTATCAATACTTTCAACCATGTCACTGTGCAAATGAAAAAAATAATGTTGAATAGAATTACTTGTATCAAACCATTTGACTGTGTAAAAAGAAAACTATTAGGGTTAGATAGCAGTGATAATAGCCAACTAGTGAACTCTAGCTAAAAAAAATGCTAGTTACAAACTATTTGTTTACAAATAATATATATTTGATATATATATGTATAAACAGGAATTGGCATTAGATAACCTACAAGGGTTGATGTGCCGTAAAAGATAACCAACAAACTACGTAATAAAATTGTTATATGACTTGGCTCTAATTGTATGAGTATTATAAGTTACATAATAAATCCTAATATTTCTACATTATAAACTGAACGAAACTTACAATTCTAATTGTATGTATTTTATGGGTTATAAACCATATGACGTTAATATTCTTATGCTTTAAACTGAATAGAATTCAGTCTAAAACTCTGAGTATCATGAATCATAAATCATATTGTGGCACCATAGGTGGCATTCGTTTCTCTGGGGGTGGGTATGAGCCGGCGTTCCTGATGGCTGTGTAGGAATTTCGCTTGGATACACGCTCGCGATAGCCCACAGAAAACCATCCAAAAGTGTCACAAACATCTCTTTTCTTGCGTGCTTGTTTGTTCTTCTTTTCGTCCACCCTCCCAGTTGTGTTTTTAAAGCAATGTGAAATGCCCGTGGCCGGAGATGAGAGAAACCACAAGACGATCGGATGGCCATGAGCTGGTTACGGAGGTTGAGATAGTGGGGACCGGCCAGCGTTTATATTGTCACATCTGGCGCCGTGGACCAGGACAAAAAGAAAACGTGAGGAAAAAGAGAAAGAATCACAACGGCCGAGAATGATCCAAGAAAGGAAAAAGAAAGGAAAAAGAAAGGAAAAAGAATCGAGGGATTGAACGAGTCGGAGAACGAATGGACCGGAAAAAAAGCAGCAAAAAAAAAGAAAAATTTTAAAAAAAGAAGAAAATGGACATGTGTAGAGAGACAAGAAAAAAAAGAAAAAAAAATCCCTCCACACGTCAAGACGTTTTTTTAAACAAAGAGAGGAAGAAAAAAAGAGAAACCTACAAAGGTAAGAAGCCCACTCATCAGCCACCCCTATTCAGTCTCTTCTCTCGACTACAAGAACATTTTTTTGATTCGCAAAGAATTTTAAAATGTAGAAAGAAAAAAAACAAACTAAGTAATCTATTTCGTTTTTGTGGGTGTGCATGTGTGTTAACCCCCTTATGTTTGCTGATTTTTTTTTGTTTTTTATGAGAAGCGAAGGGAAGAATTTATTTCCCTATCCTCTTCGCACATTTATTTTGGCCGTTAGAATTCAAATTTTTTTTTCTGAGAAGTGTAATAGTATTTTTTATGCTTAAGTGGTAGGGCTCGTTGTTTAAAAAATGAGTGGATAAGATCAACAGTTGTAGATGTTCTCCGTCGGACCCTTCTTTTCGATTTTTATATCCCTTTCGCTTCGAAAACTCTTCTTTTGTGTTGAATCACGAAGTGGGTTAATTTTGGACTGGGACTGGGATAATGGTGAATTATGGGGATAAAATTGATGAAGCAATGTGTATGGGGTGGTATGATCGACAGAATGATGAGGGTAAAATATGTATTGGTTCGAAATGGGAAAAAGAAGAAAGAGAATTGAAGCAAGGAGGGGGCTGGAGAGGCGATAGAGATAGAGAGAAATCTGAGACAGGGCGAAAAAAGAAGAGAGGATGATGAAAAAGAAAAGATAGAGAAAGACAAAAAAGTTACAATGGATAAATGAAATGAAATTAAAGGAGGTACATATAAGAATACGGAGAAACATTTATAAAAAGGATGAAAGTAAGGTTCACGAAAAGAAAAAAAAATTGTGGTGTTAGCTTCGAACCGACTGGTCAACGTAGAATTGCGCGGAATGCGAGGTGCAGGGGCGGATGGGGGAGTGCTAGTCAGAGGATCCCTTTGTCTCTTTTGGCGCGAAACCCAAACAAAGGGCTTGCGCGCGAGATTTCCTGCCAAACCGGAAGAAGACGAGGGAAAGCAAGGTCGCAGGGCCGTCAATAGAAGAAGGCACTCAACAGAAGTCGGGGGAAGGCGACGGTTTAAGAAAGGCGGCTGCTAAGCGAGGAGCTAGGATCTGTGGACCCAAAACCAGGGTTGGCTAACGTAAGAGGATGAGTCAGCGTTCCTCGTAGCTGTGTAGGAATTTCGCTAGGATACACGCTCGCGATAGACCACAGAAAACCACCCGAAAGTGTCAAAAACTTCTCTTTTTTGCGCTTGGAGCTAAACCAAGTCCGTGCATGTTTGTTCTTTTTCTTCCACCCACTTGGTTGTATATGTTGTGTCTTGTGTGTTTGTAAAGCAATGTTAAATGCCTTTCTATGTGATGAAACACGTTTTAAGCGAGATACAATAATAAAACTGATATAAGGTCAACTTCAATCCACGCCAAATGACCAAAGTGTTGGAGCAATGAGTCAGCTCAATCCTTTGATTAATAACCATTTAAAAACAGCAAACTGGGGCTTATTTGTAGGACTATCTACAGCAGCTAAATGAATGACCAGAACACAAAAATTTCTTCTTTTAGATGAAGATATTTCCAGCATCGTTTTGCTGTGTCTTTACTGAATCAGTTATCATTCCACACGAACAAAATTTAGATTTCCAAAGATCAAAAGAAATTATATAAGCGAATTATTTGTTTAACAAAATAACCTTTTCGCGTTTGATTAAACGTTTAATTATAAGAAACGTTTGATTATTAGAAATTTGCGGAGGCACAAATTCTGGACGAAGCTGTTTTGCGTTTCACTTCGGGCTAATGCTCTTGGAAAAGGCAAGAATCCAACTCTCCTAGTTATGAATAAAGAATAGGGCAGAGTGGACTTTTTAATAAGGCAACCGGTTTAGAAGAAGGACAACTGAATTAAAACCAGCTGTACTCTCCTGAAAAATCACCTTTTGTTGCATTTTGCTCATTGCGGAAAGGTTGGATAAATACAAATATCATCTACATTTTTAATTAAAGGTAAACATGAAAAATAATTTCATTGCTTTATTGATCAGTTTGGTATAAAAATCCAGACAAACTCAAAATCTTGACATCGATAAATCTTAAGTAGTTTAAAAAATAATGTGAGATTTATTGGCTTGATAAATATTCTGTTGAACACCATGGCACCTGGATGGCCTAATAGTTTGAAGAAAAGGAGATGGACATCGGTAAATAATCTCTACCGAGTCAGAGATTCCATAAAGGAAATTACTCGGCATGGCATTTAGATGACCAAATTGGTTATGGGAAACATCCATCTTCATTAATGCTTCTTGTTCAACCTGGCATCAACTATTCTACTGAATCAACAAACATATTATTTATCATTCCATGGAAAGAAGACCTTTCAGCTGGCAACACGAGGGTTTTTTTTGTATTCGAGTCTTGAATACGTTATTCTTTCCAGATAAAAGCATACAACCAAATATTCGGGTAAGACAGCATTACGGTTGTATACATAAGAAGTTGTAAAAAATAACAAGATATATTTCTTTAAGTTCTTGACAACTCTACAACCTAAGGCTGTGGACTATTTTTTAATGTAAAACATCTTAAAACGTATGAAATTTCCTCGAATCTGTACTGGTATGGAAATATCATTTCAAACTCATGACAAAAAACCATGCATGTCGTAGTTTGAACCGTAGGCGAAAAGTAATTCAGAAATACAAAATTATCCGTACCCCTTCACATGCATAAAAGTCTATGTGGAAGTGGATGCTTAACTGATCGGGTAGAAGTATTGAATTGCATCTAATCCCGACCGAATGGTTTGGGTGAAGGTTTTAAATTATGTAAAAATGGCTAATGTTTTATAATTAGATGGACAGATTATGTTCATATTAGTTCTTCCATTATTCTTAGAATATTAATTAATGATTGGTTAAATTTTAGAAATAGATGAATAAATAAATAATAAAATAATAAACGAATAAAATGAAATGAATAAACACAAATAAAAACATAATATTAAAATATATTTATTATTTATATGGTTAGTGTATTAATTTTATAATTTGGTAATTTATTTTCTTGACCGCATTTAATTTCTTCTTTTCTTGTTTTCATTTATATTATTTCACTCCCTGTGAGTGTTCCGCATCGTCTTTAGCTGGTGGTCTTTCATTTGAGTCTAAGTGACACCAAATCTCCGCTGGTCTCTAATTCTCTTTACCCTCATATTCTCTCTGTGGTTTGCCAGAATAGCAAAATCCACTTGATAACAATTTCTTTTTCTTTTGAATTAACACTAAGTCTGGCCAGGATGAGGTGATACGTTTGTATCTTAAAATCCTAGAACATTTTATGCGTCTTATCTTATTATCATTTCTCACCTTGCGCTTTTTTTTCACACCAGGTGGTGGTCTTTCTGAAGAATCTTCGCGACAATATGTCTCCTTAGATCTTCAGGAATCTTCGGTGTATTTTCGCCGATCTCAACAATGTTCTTCTTTAGATGGTCTCGATTCATCCTCTGACTTCCAATTCTTCTAGTCCTCTTTCCAAACGTTTGGGGAACCGTTCCAAGTGCATCAGCTACAAATGGTATCAATTCCATCCTCTTGCTTTACAAGTGTCTTAGTTCACTGGCGAGGTTCAATATTTGTATGCTGGAACGGCGAAATCCACAAAATAAGTCTTTTTTTTTTTTGGCTTGTTACTTAATACAAAGTCTGGGCTTCTGGTCGAGATTAGCTCATCTGTTTGTATCTCAAAGTCATAGAGAATTTTATGCGTGTCGTTCTCAATAAGGTTAATCTTTAGTCTTCTGTACAATTCCCAGTGGATCATCTTTCCAACTCAGACATGCCGAGTTTTGTACTTTTTGTTTCATTCGTTTACTATGGGATTAATACTTTTATCTCTTTCTCTGCATAACCAACACTTGCTTTTCTGTTACTTGCAAGAGAATTGAAGAAGCTATGGAACATGAAAGTAACGATTGTACCAATTGTGATTGTTGCTTTTGGCACAATAACTAAAGGATTATTAAAAAGCCTGGAGGACTTGGAAGTTGGCGGACGGGTAGAGACTATTCAAATGACAGGATTACTGAGGACGGCCAGAATCCTGAGATGAGACCTGGAGACTTGAGGAGACTTGCCGTCACTCATTTCAAGTGAAAAACCATCAGCCAATACTGATGTGAGAAACTCTAAAGGAGTAAATAAAAACACAAGAAAATAAGAAATTAACCATAGTAGATTAATGAATTTACAAATCACAAAATTAATACAATATAATCACGAAAATTACTGAACAGTGTAAAATAGAGCGTCATTTCCACAATGCCTTCAAAACTAGATCATCCTTCTTATCATGTCCGAACAAAATTTTATAAAAGGAAAACCACCACATAGGAACAACTTGTTCTGATGATTGTATAGGCAAGAAACCCACAAGACTAAACGCAACTGATTCAGTGTCTACACTATCCTAACTTTTATATATATAATCTATCAAGGATATTGGGCACACTTTATAAATATACGAAACTATATATATATATATATATATATATATATATACATATATATATATATATATATATAAAGACATAGTTTGTTTGAACTTTAGATAAATGAATTTGGTAATATATACAATATCAGTATTAATAGGGTTTAATTTTTTACGAGGAAATTAATGTCTATATTAATATTTACCTTCGAGATATGGAGACTTTCCTATTATTTAATTTGAAAACCCGAGTTAAATGAAATTGATTCCATTTTGAATGTTCTGCTACAGAATGGACCACTGTAATTATAAAATCCCTGTTAGAATGATAGTATTTCCAATAAATTGAAATATCCCGATTGCGAAATTTAAACATTTTTCTGGAGCTCAAAATGACATGAAATTCATTTGTGGTTTTCATGAATTTATGAATTGCAATTAAAGAAAAGAATAATTATTTTGTTGTAAAGCCCTGTTAAAATAACAATCTTACCATAAAATATAGCGATCGTGAAATTTCATCATTATACTGAAAATCAAATTGACTCGAAATACTATTTTATGGTGTTTCTTGGTCTATATAAATTGTTGTAATTTGCCATGTAGAGAAGGCATATTTAATTTACAAAGTACTTTTGAAATAACCGCCTTTCCGTTAAAATGAAATATTGTAATTGTGACATTTCACTATTATAATGAAACTCACGATGACTAGAAATTTGTTTCAAGCAATCTTGAATTTTGAAACTGGCGATACTGAATGAACTTATTTTGTTATTGTAAAATCTCTTTTAAAATAAGATATTTTTTTAGTTTGACTGTAATCGTCAAATTTCAACGTTTTTACGAGACTCAAAATCATATGAACTGATGACAATCTTGAATTCATAAATTGTCATTGCTGGAAGGATTTATTATTTAACTGTAAAACTCCTGTTAAAACAACTGCATTTCTATCAATCTGAATTTTGTAACTGTGCAATTTCACTATTTTCTTGAATTTCAAGATGATTAGTAATACATTTTTTGAAATTGGTAATGCAGAAATGACCTATACCTAATTAAAAAAAACCCAAACAGATAAAGAAATTGAATCTTCATTCATTCCAAATATTATAATGGTGTGATTTCAAACGTCTTATGATGATATGGAGACAGTTTCTTAGACAACAAAAGTAAATTTGTTTCTTTATTCTTTATAGTAATCAATATGGTTGCAGTTAAACATCTACAGAGTTATCAGTATTTGTAGCATTTTATGAGGAAGCATACGCCTTCATTATAATTGTCTTTCGAGTCCACTTATCAAATATTGTTAACTTACATGCTAGGAAAGTTTCTATAAAAAAAAACTGCATTGCTTGATTATTTATCAAAAAAGGACGCATAGTTTACCTTGCCTCATGTAATAAAATTCTCCGTTTTGGCTCCGTTTGTAGCATAAATTGTAAATAATAAATAAGTTTTAAAATCCTATCCAAAATTTTGACAGTCTAGCAAAGCCGGATAAATACGCTAGTATATATATATATATATATATATATGTGTGTGTGTGTGTGTGTGTGTGTGTGTGTGTGTGTGTGTGTCTAGGAGGCAGCATCTATTCTATTAAACATGACTGTGTCAATAAGACAGATGCGTCACTTACGCTTTACTTCTGTTTGTGATGCTTTCAAGTCTTCATAACAATCGTTTTCCCTATTACTTTCGGAGTCATCTTCAAGGAACCGTACAATTTGAAATGACGAGTTATTGACATTTATTTAAAGAGTAGGAGAAAAATAAGTGGGAGGAAATTCACGAAAGAGAACTCTACAAGAGGTAAGAAGAAGAATTAGCGGGAATCGAGTACTCCGGTTGCCGATAAGCGCATATGAAAATAAGTATATGCGTAAAAATTGCCTTCGCTTACGTTGAGAGTGACGATAGATTAGGAGTAAGATACCCGACTGATGTAAAGTCAGCTGGGTTTTGATCCCTATTTGATGCATCTTGTGTGTCTAGTCACAATGAAGAGTTTTGATGCAACGAAAGAGTCTAACAGTGAATATATATATATATATATATATATATATATATATATATATATAATCTGGAACGAGCCGCCGCAGGCATTGGTCTCCATGTCAATGCACTCAAGACGGAATACATGTGCTTCAATCAAATAGGCGACATTTTCACACTAGGCGGTAGCTCTTTGAAACTAGTAGACAAGTTCACCTACATAGGAAGCAGTGTCTCATCAACTGAAAAAGACATTGACACGCTGCTAACGAAGGTATGGACAGCTATCGATAAGCTATCGATCACATAGAAGTCAGACCTGACCGATAAAATGAAACGCATTTTCTTCCAAGCAGCGGTCGTCTTGATACTGCCATATGGATGCACTACTTGGACGTTAACTAAACGGCTGGAGAAAAAGCTAGACGACAATTACACAAGAATTCTGCGAGCAATATTGAACAAGTCCTGGAGGCAACACCCCACAAAGCACCAGGTGTACGGCCACCTACCTCCCATCACAAAAACTATCAAAGTTAGACGAACCAGACATGCAGGGACTAGCTCATAAGTGATGTACTCCAATGGAGCCCCCATAAGCAAAAGCAGGACGACCAGCTTGAACCTACATTCAACTGCTCTGTGAGGATACGGTATGTAGCCATGAGGACCTGCCAGAAGCGATGAACAACAGGGTGGAGTGGCGAGAGAGGGTCAGGGATATCCGTGCTAGCGGCACGACATGATGATTATGATGATGATATATATATATATATATATATATGAAAATATTTCTGACACTAATGAACACACAATTTTCAAAAACAAATAAACTAAACAAAATATTTACTTCTTGTTGTGAAAAGAATATTTAACAAATTATGAAATATAAAATTATAAATAATAAATAAAAAAGAAACTCAAAATCATGCAATTGCAAAATCCAAGAAATAATCCTGCTACAGATTAAAGTTATTTTTCAAGCATAAAACAGGATAAAAATTAATGACTTAGAGTTTCATGTTGTCGATCTTCAGGTGATCTTCATTTGAGCTAGTATTCAACAAGTCTGTCTTCTATCGGATTCAACTGAGAATGATTCGCGAGTTTTTATCGTGTTTTTATTGTTATCTTATTTTAGACTTGAAAAATATTGTGATATTGCTTGGCATTTTTGAGCAGAGAGCATGTAAATATTTTTCAGATTAAAAACGCTTTTAGCGATAAATCATAATTCTGATTAAACACACACACACACACACACACACACACACACACACATGTATACATACTTTTCTATATATATGAATATGAAAATAACACGATTCCGTTTAAATACATTTGAAAAAAAAAGAATGCAAAAATACATCAGTAAAACAGAAAATGATTAAAAATACATCGTAAGAAGAATTTCGAAGAAATACGATGACTGCTTAGAACACACACACACACACACACACACACATATATATATATATATATAATGAAAACAAAGAAGAAGAAGCTTAAATTGAAGAAAGGAATTGGCGTCAAATGCTGACATGAAAATAAATTATCCTTACAAAACATTAAAAAACGACAATAATTAACAGTGAGAGAGAACAAAATAAGAAACATAAAAAAAAAATTACCACGCCCGAAGAAATTTGAGTAGAGTGTAATCAAATGCAGTGACGTTAAAAAAGAAAATCACGTGTTTAGTCAGAAATACCAATAGAGATGTCTAAAACTATGAAAACAGGAAACAGTCATAATGGACTAATGGTGCGTAGTCACCGATGACTGCTATGTTGGTGATAACTAATTGTCATTTGGAGAAGGAGAACTACAAAAAACAACTCGCCTCAAATGTTAGGATCTTTGTTATTTCATTCTCTCCGTTCTGTTTCTGTAAATGGATAACGGACACAGCATGCTTACATTTTTTTTGTTCTTAAAGGAAGAGGGTTTTCCCGTATCTTTGAATTGTTTTCCCTCTCCGTACAAGCGAACATTTATATCCTCCTTCCCCAATTACCAAAAAGTGGGCGAATTGAATAATTAATCCTTATTCATTCAGAACTGTCTGACAAGATGGTCAGATGGTGGTCGATCGGGTCTGGTGACTCAGCTAGTCCTGGTTAACTGCTATTTTCAGAGCTAGATCAAGCATATCTTGCTAGACCTTGCTCAGAAGAATGTTAAATTTTATAAACACGTCTTTCTTCTGACTGCTTCCTTAATCGCACCCGGTAACATTGGCTGACATTATTACTCTAAATTAGATTAAAAAAAAAAAACACTATATAAATTCTACTTTCTGACATTTACCCTTCTGTGAATGTTAAATAAAAAAGAAAAAAAAAACTGAATAATATCGACAACTTTCTTGGTAATATGCAAGTTCAACTTATAAATTTAGTTACTTTTTAAAGAAAACACCTTCACTCACAAAGTATGGTTTTACTGGCATAGGGAAAACGATGTGAAGTTTTTTTTGTTTTTTTTTTATCAAAGGTAAAATAGAAATTACTGATGTCTGACGTTTAGTGAAAATTAATTCTTAAAAAGAAAATCAAGAATATAATCAGCAGCTTTGACAATTTCCAAAAATCTTTTCTTCTCTTCTTCACTACAAAGATGCCAGATAAAATACATTCAGACCATTTAATCAGAGAAATACTTGCTGAACTTTACTAGTTTAAGCCACATCCTGCGAAAGGTTTACGAGAGATAGCGCTTATTGAAAGTCTACAGATGAGAAAAAAATATGACAGTAATTTAAATTAGTGCAGGATGTGAGTAGTATCTACACCATTAAAAAAAACAACTCTTACTACAGGTGTTTTCTGAAAAGCAAGTCCTTCGTACAGTCGCATATAATGTGCAAAATACATGTTTTTTAGATTAAGTGAATGTAGTAAATATTTATTAATCAGACGCAAATCATTTTTTCTGTTTTTCTGCCCCAAAATCAATAACGTAGAGACGATACTCTCTGATCACCACATTTTTCCCACCTTGTACCAGACTTAGTTAATAGAATTAAATAAATCTTAAAATGTATATTGAATAAAGCATTGTTCGTGCTTTTAGATACATATAATATTGAAAATATTATTTTTCTCACCGACATCAGTCAGCTGAAAAGTTCTCAGATAAAACAAAAGCGACAATCTTTATGATAGGGACGTTATTTGTTTAAGCCATATTTGAAGTAATATTTTGACAAGAGATATGGTTTATCATAAAGTTTCATCACAGAACAAATGGTTTGGTTTGGTTTCTTTGCTTAATGGCATATCAACTTTTGTGCCCAATTTAATTCAAAACTCATCCTTGTATAAGAATAGCAGTGATGCCGTTTAAACCATATAAGGGGTATGTGAGTTTTCATGCCTTTTTCAGTTATTAGTCCTAAAGTGAATGTAATAATGCGACTGGATTTCAAACTCGTTTATAGAGCGAATGACCCTCATCAAAATTCAGATAAATTGTATATACAGGGTGGAACGATAAGATTGTCACCCTAGAAGAAACGACATGATTCCATTTACGTTTAATGAAAACTGGTTTTCTTTTTTTGTTGCAGACCATCTACTAGTTGACCAGTTGTGTACAAATACCAAGAGCGATAGGAGCTTTCTATCATGTCTGAAAGTGACACAATGTTCCACGAGCGAGATCGGAGATGCGCCGCTGTACAACTCATGCTCTTTACCGATCAAAGTTATGACAACAGGACCATTGCCAGCACCCTCAAAATGCAAATCCAGACGGTTCAACGTGCCCAGAGTGATGAAAACAAAGTTTCCGGTTACGGTTATGGTCTTTGGTGTGGTTTCAAGTGAGGGCCACATCATGCCACCTTACATCTTCGAAGTCGGCTTGAAAGTCAGCACCAAAGTGTACCTGGATGTGCTGAAGTGTGTGGCGATCCTCTGGTGCAATCAGGTGGCCGGTGACAGTCCCTGGGTGTGGCAGCAGGACTCGGCGCCAGCCCACAACTCCAAAGAGACCCAGGCTTGGCTTCAGAAGGAGTGCGAGGACTTTGTAACTTTCTCTCATTGGCCCCCCTCCTCCTCCAACTTGAACCCCCTGGACTACTTCGTTTGGTCATCCGTCGAGAACATCACCAACATGACCTCCCACAACACCAAAACCAGCATGATCGCCGCCATCCACCGAGTATTCGCCGAGCTCCCGCCGGCGCTTGCGGAAAAGGCATGCTCCCAGTTCCGGATCCGTATCGAGGCGGTGATTAAGGCTGAAGGCGGCTACATTGAATAGATGTCAGCTCTACTACATAACCAAATTACCTGAATTGATTTTTTCAATAAAAGTTTTAAAATAAAGCTGGAGTGTTGTTTTCTTTAGGACGACAATTTTTATCGTTTCACCCTGTAGTATTTTCTGTTGATAAAACCTTGCTACAGATGTCGACAGCAAAGCACGTCATCTTTTCAGATACATACACATATTTTTTAAGTTATGAGATAAAATCTACCCATATATCCAGTGAGTAATATATATTAAAACGACCAAAAATCAATGTTGAAAAATATTGAATTCATTCTGATTAGTATGTCGTATATTAGTATGTAGTATTCATTCTATTAGTATGTCGCAAAGTTACACAAAGTTAATCATATCGAATAAATGATGAAGCCTCTTGTATCATATTGATTTAGATGTTCTCACATATTCATTTGGTCATAAATTCGGTTCAATATTTACTTCGTCATCTGCCACAGATACCGTATGACACAACATACTGAGGATGATAAGATAATCTTTAATCTTTACCGGAGAGCAATTTCTACTTAAGTATTCCCGAAACCCATTACGTCTGTAATGAGTTCGACGGTCACGTAATATTCTACGCTTATTCTAAATAAATATCCATAATCTAATTTTGTTAAGGCACGCGAATTTTAAAATGTGTCTCCTCGTTTGTCTTGTGTAGACATCGAGTTCATGGCGTCTACGGCTGAGGGAATACACGAATTGAGTTAGAACATGGCTTTCAATTTTCAGAAGGCCGAATAATGTACTTAATTAGCTCTTTTTTTAGGAAAAACATTCAGCTAGCAATCTAGGTTCACACACACACACACACACACACACACACACACACACACACACACACATATATATATATATATTAAACATACTGTGTTTCATGACGCCGAATGTCATGTGAATATCCTTAATTATTTTTTACTTTCAAATATTCACTGCGTACCTCTATTGCCATATATATATATATATATATATATATATGTATATATATATATATAATGATATTAATAATAATAATAATAATAATATATATATATATATATATATGTATAATCATACATAAGTATATATATATATATATATAATATTATTAATAATAATTAGAAGAATATATATATATATATATATATATATATATATATATATATATATATATATATATATATATATATATATATATATATATATATATAAAGATTGCTGCTAGTCCAAAGAGGAGAAAGTAATTTCTTTAAAATGAATACGCCTGCTAGTGATTCAAAATTTGTATTTATATTTTTATTGTTTTGTATACTTGTGCTCTACATGTGTTTCGAACTTGAATTCTTCTTCAAGAGATTTTAAAATATCTTGAAAAAGATATCAAATTCGAAACATATGTTGAGTATAAGTATACAAAATAATCAAAATATAAACAATAAATTTTAAATCATAAGCGGACACTCATTTGAATATATATATATATATATATATACATATATATGTGTGTGTAATTGTGTGCAATTGTTTGAATGCGTTTGTGTTCAGATCTATCTATCTATCACAGTCCTTCTTGAATATCAAAATTCTCATTTCATGTGTATTTCTTCTTAATTAGAATCTTCAAAAGACCTTACACTTAAGTTGTTCATAGGTCGTCTAGATATTTTTAAAGCTATTGCCACATTCTTTTTGAATAAAACAAATATTCCTTATATACACAAGGATATGACATATATATATATCGTTTATTTTAAAGTTTTTATACAAACATACATTTTAAACGAATTACCTATTTTAAGTATTGAGGAAGATTTGTCAGATACAAATATTTCTCTTAGATACACAGTAGCTGACGTCTACTCACCTTTCTAGACGTATGCATCCCATGAGATTTTCATAGATATATTCAGGGTGCAATAACTACAAGTGATTGTTTCGTCATCATCCATTTCTGGTATTCTTCATCTTCTACCTCTTTCCACAAAGGTAATCTTGATTCAATGATAACATTGCGAACAGTAAATTATGGAAATCGCACCTGCGGTCATGTCATTGAGAAACATATTTGAAAAGCATGGCTTATTCTTTTGTACACCGTATAGGGTCATTTGATGGGGAAAAATACAAATTTCATTCCGAAATTAGTTGGTTCAAATGTTAGTACATAACTCAATAGTGGAGTTTCTGTCTGTAAGTTCAGTCCCTAGTCCATAAATTGAAATTTATATTTTTCTGGTTAAGTTGGAAAAGTAACAACCCCAAAACAAAATCAATAACAACAGTCTTCAAAGATGAATTAAATCATACGAAACATTACTCACGTGGACGGCAAGATCGGGTGAAACATTTTGGTCAACGAAAAAAAGAACACTGCTTCGAATAATAAAATGAGACAAGGACCAAAAAAATTTTAAAGAAAAAAATTCAATTTAAAAAAATTGTAGAAAACTGTCTATCCGTCTATATTGGTTAAAGGTTTAGATCGCTGACATGTTACATGACAAATTAAAAAAAACCTGTTAGTTTCATTCTTAAAAGCAATATCTATTTTGATTTTGTTATCAATTAAAAGTTTACACCGAAACGTTTACAATGCACTATTCTTGTAACAATAAGCGAATAGATAAGGAATAGGTATTTATCCAGCTTTCAGTCACAACAAAGTGTAATGCAATGCCAAATATTAAGCAAAATGCAGCTGGTTTAAATTTCTAGTTTTCTTTCTCAAAGATTGGTTACCTAAGTCCATAGAACCCAGTCTAGAAAACTATTGACTCATAGCTGGAGAGAAAAGATATTTATTTCGTGCGAAATGAAACGCAAATAACCTTGTTCACGATTTGAACCGGAGTCACTGATTCAATTTCCTATGATGATAACCATTGCGTTAGGAGTAAATCGGTTTATGATACATATCGTTGCTAAATGTACAGAAAACCAACCGGTTAATAATTACTGACATTTTATGGTGGCCGTTTATATGAATATGCTGGTTCAAACATGGATTCAAAATCAACACGGAATGATTTATGAATTTGTAATCTAATTGAATGAAAATGTTGATGCATTTTATTTCCAAATTTTTATAGTTTGGAAAATATTGATCGCAAAATTTCAGCTGTAATCGTTTTAATTTTCTTTATTTTTACTCCCCACTGTTTTCTAGGCTTAGAATTGGCTGTGTTTTCGTTTTGGGGTCAAAACCTCCCAATCTGATTCTGATAGTTTATCTTCAGTACAGGAGATCAGGAGAGTGTGAAGTACCTGTTCATTGCAATTACCCGTAGGTCCACTCTGACCCAGAGTGGCAGTACCTGTTAGGGTCATATTTATGGATCAAATAGTTCTGTTTAAAAGTTTTTTTTTGCCCTAGATAACAATACTTGATATTATATAACTGTGTGTAAAAACTTAGGGAATCTAAATATGAACGCACAATGTATTCAACTCCCTAAATTCTTGGCATGAAATAATCCCGTACGGACTAAAATGCCATTAAAAGCAATCAATTTCTATTTTTAATTCGGTAACTTTTGATTAAGATAACGTTTAGTGCTGACCGCCAAATTTATATTTTTTCAGAAAATATAATATCATATAAATTCAAATTTATTCGATCTTTGATACTATTCTTACAATGAAAATGTCTGCTACGAACTTTTGTTGAGGAAGAATCCAGTAGTTACGCCTCATGCTTACTAAATCACGAAAACAAATAAATAAATTAATGAATTAAAAAAATAAAAAGACAAAACAAAAATGTCTTGAGATCTTATTTCGGGGAAACAATGAACTTAGCAGACTGCTTTATTCTGTTGTTTTTATCAGAACAAAACCAAAAACGAAAATCAAATGTTGAATGTCTCTTTCTACTAATGGCCATCATTTTTTTAGCGTTCGATGCCTATGAAATCTGAGGACAAATTGGATGCCATTTCTCTTTAAAAACCGCTAAAAGAAATTGTTATTCCATACGAGCTTTCGTTATTTTGTTCATGAAGTTTCAAGCCGGGCTAAAGTTTGTGTTTAACTGTGAAAATCCCAGTTGAATTATTTAAATTATAAATTGAACAATATATCTTTTAAATGAATTTCTGGCATGGTGAATGTTATGACCATCTTATATTGAATACCTACCTATGGGTAGAGAATGAAACACGCTGATTGTGTCTCCTGCCGAGGGGTAAGTGGTCACCTCCAAAAAGTGGAATTTGGGTATGAAACTAAACTGTATCTAATGGTAAGGATCAAGTTATTAAGATCTAGGAAGTGTCGAGTACCCCTTCATTGCAATCACTCCCAGTAAGAATTTTGATGCTATCGCGCAGGCGACATTACTATTTGTCGACTTTACCAAGGCCTTCGATTCCATTCACAGAGGGAAGATGGAACAAATCCTACTAGCACACGGTCAACCAAAAGAAACCGTAGCAGCTATAACGATTCTCTATAGAAACACCAAAGTGAAAGTACGTTCACCGGATGGAGACACGGAATACTCCGACATTGTAGCAGGGGACACGCTAGTCCCATACCTTTTCATCATCTGTCTAGAGTACGTGCTTAGAACATTACTTGATAAAATCAGAAAAAACGGCTTCGAGCTTACAAAGAAAAGAAGCAGAAGGTACCCCGCAAAAACAATTACCGATGCCGACTATGCCGCTGACATAGCGATACTGGCAAATACACCCAACCAAGCCGAAACACTACTGCATAGTTTGGAACGAGCCGCCGTAGGCATTGGCTTCCATGTCAATGCACACAAAACTGAATAAATGTGCTTTAATCAAACAGGTGACATTTCTACACTAGACGGAACCTGTCTGAAACTAGAAGATAAATTCACCTACCAAGGAAGCAGTGTCTCATCAACTGAAAAAGACATCGACACGCGGCTATCGAAGGCATGGACTGCTATCGATAAGCTATATGGAAATCAGACCTGACCGATAAAATGAAACGCAGTTTCTTTCAGGCAGCGGTCGTGTCGATACTGCTATATGGATGCACTACTTGGACGCTAACAAAACAGCTGGAGAAGAAGCTAAACGGCAATGACACAAGAATGTTGCGAGCAATATTGAACAAGTCCTGGTGGCAACACCCCACAAGGCACCAACTATACGGCCACCTGCTTCTTATCACGAAAACTATCAAAGTTAGACGAACCAGACATGCAGGACACTGCTGGAGAAGCAGGGACGAGCTCATAAGGGATGTATTCCTATGGACCCCCGCATATGGCCGAGCAAAGGCAGGAAGACCAGCTCGAACATACATACAGCAGCTATGTGAGGATACGGGATGTAGCCCTAAAGACCTGCCAGAGGCGATGAACGATAGGGAGAAGTGGCGAGAGAGGGTCAGAGATATCCGTGCTAGCGGCACGACATGATGATAATAATGATGACGACTTGAACATTTTACTGTGTTATCTCTATACAAAAAGAATTCCATTTTTTCAAAAAAGTTAACGGATTCCCTTTTTCTTAATGGATTATACAGCTGAAAAGAGCTGAAGAATACATCAAGCGAAACTTTGCTGCAACAGCAGTTATAATACCAGGAAAGTTTTCAATTATCCAAAGAAAGTTTGAAATTTTAATTCTTTTTTTAAAAAGGGTATTGAAAAATATATACAGATATAAACAAAAAAAAAAGTTTTGTAAATCTATTTAGTTACTTTTTAGAAAAATCTTTTCTCTTAACATCGAACGAATGATTTTCAAACACAAGAAAATGACAAAGTTTTATCAAAAGAAAAGCAAAAAACTCCTGACGTCTACTGTTGGGGGATAATTGAATATTGAAAATAATGAGCAAAAACAAGAATAAAATCGGAAGTATACACACTTACAAAAATGATTCTTTATAACTTTACTTAAAATCAAAGATCTCAGATAAAATACAAAACCATGGTCTAAAATTACTAGGGTGAGGCAAAAATATTAATGTTTTTTACTGAAAATTCCTCGAAATTTTACCACCATGTCAGTGGGGTTGAGACTGTGTTGATTGTATTTAGGAAGTGTAAAAAGATATCTGAAAGTATTGCTCGAAACTTGTTTGTTTGTTTGTGTTTTACAGCATATCAACTTTTGTAGGTTATTTAATGCCAAATCTATTTTCATCCACATATACTGTTCTATTTCAAATAATTAATTTTTGCATAAGTACACTATTTAATGGCCAAAAACATATCTATTTCAATCTATTCAGTTTATTCAAACGGTTCTATTTTAAACAAATCAGGTACGTTTTAGTATAGTTTTTGATTACTCACAGTCAAATATCAGAACAATTCTATTTCAAATAATTCAATTTAGCATAAGTATGCAGTTTAAATCTCAAAACATTTCCATTTTAAACAATTCAGTTTAGTATAAGGAAGCAGCTTAAATATCAAAACAGTTCTATTTTAAACAATGCCGACTAAGCAATCGAATCTTGTAAAAACGTTCAAGAGAGGCGCTATGTTGGTTCAAATAAAACTTAAACTTGAAGCTTTGTGGTTATTTACATTGTTTTAAGAAGACGAAATAGCTATCACCAGAACTCGTAAGATTTTGGAAGTGCTGAGTCATTGAAAGGTATAGGGAGAACTTTAGTCATCGAAAGGCTTTGGGCGAGCTTGGGTCATCGAAAGGTTTTGGAAGAGTTTGGATAATCGAAAGGTTCTGGGAGAGCCTGAGTCATCGAAGGGTTTTAGTAGAGCTTGGGCCATTGAAAGGTTTTAGAAGAGCTGGATCATTGAAAGGTTTGGGGTGAGATTGAGTCATCGAAAGGTTTTGGGTGAGCTTGGGTCATTGAAAAGTTTTGGGTGGGCTTGAGTCATCGAAATGTTTTGGGAGAGCCTGGGTCATCGAAGGGTTTTGGGAGAGCTTGGGCCATTAAAAGGTTTTGGGTGAGCTTGATTCATCGAAACGTTTTGGAAGAGCTGGATTATTGAAAGGTTTTGGAAGATCTTGAGTCATCGAAACGTTTTGGGAGAGCTTGAGTCATCGAAACGTTTTGGGTGAGCTTGGGTCATTGAAGGGCTTTGGGAGAGCTTTTTTCATCAAAAGGTTTTGGGTTAGGCTGTGTCATCGAAAGGTTTTGGGTGAGCTTGAGTCATCAAAAGATATTCTATTCCGAGGAATACATGCGCTTCAAAAGAATAAAGTTGATTTAAAAAATGTTTATTACATACTTTCACTGTTGGATAAAAGACCTTTTCTTCTTAAAATCATTCAGATGAAAAAAACTTAGATGAAACACAAGCGAATATCTTTACCATAGGTGTAATTGTTGTACTTTATTTGTTTAACAATATGCATCATAATACTTATCAAGGGATTAAGAAAAAAGAAAAGCTAAGTAATTCAAAGGTGATGAATTTATTATGATGGAAAGTCAAAGTTATAACATTTTGGTTTTAATAAACCTTTATCAAGACTTTAAGATTATGAAAAAAGTTGATTGAACAACGATGGATGTATTATTAAAATAACGGAAATAGAGAAAATATATTCTGAGAAAGACTGAAAACCGTTCAATCAACGTTAATTTTTGAAAAACTAACACGTGATTTGCAGAGGCTTTTTAAAATGTTTATCTTTCAGTCAGTTGTATCTACTTGAATTTCGACACATTTTAAATATCATTGCTTGTGGCAATCTCATCAAGGGATATAACTTAATGAAAAGTTTAATTACAAATGACAATAATCTTAATTCTGGCAGTGTTTAATAGAATTTTTGTTGGTGAACACGAAAAAGCTAGCTACTGATGTTTCCAGTAAAGCACGCCGTTCTTTCAGATATATATATATATATATATATATTGCACAAAATGTGTATAGCCATATACCATGAACTATTCAAGCAGGAATCATCATTTACTTTTTCCAAACAAAATCACTGACGTAATAGATTCGATTTTCTCTAATCTCCACATGTTTATTGTCTTGTACCAGACTAATTTTACCGAATTAAATAAATTAAAGTTGAATAAAATAATTTCTGTTTTTTGGAAAATGCAATGTTCTTTTTTTGTAAGGTACATTATACCCACATATTAGACGAGTAATATTTTTGTTTTTACGACCAAAAATTACTCGAGACCAAACTAAATAAAAGATGTGGCTTTCAGTAGTATACTGATTTAGAAGAGATTCTTATAGTTTCATTAGATTATGTATTAAGTCCAATCTTTACTGGATGCCCTGCTTCAGAAAATCTATGACATAATATATTAAGATTAATAAAATAATCTTTGAGCTCTACCACAGAGAAATGGTTTCGGAAGTATTCCTGAAACTTATTACTCTTGTAATGAATTCGACCCTCACGCAATGTTTCACGCTTATGATTAATAAATATCTGAGTTGAATTTATAACACGCAATTCGTAAATTGTATCTCTTAATTTGCCACATGGCGACCATTGCACTTAAGATATTAAATGATAAATATCAGGTTTGCATATATATATATATATATATATATATATATATATATATATATATATTATATTATATTATGTACCGTACCAATTAAGCCAGTAGACTTAAACCGAATAATCCAAAGGGAGTGCTCAATGCATGGCCGATTAATATATGTAAACATCTAAAGAAACCTTTGCAAAGCGAAATATCATTAAGAACTTTAAAAATTTGGCAGTGTCTTTATTCATCTGATTAACAGTGTTCATGTCAATTTTATCTAATTCCGTTATTTTATTTTGTAGTTCTGAATGATAATATATATATATATATATATATATATATATATATATATATATATATATATATATATATATATAATGAACAAAATTTGTCGGACAGATTGTATTATCTATTTCTCGTTGTTTTTAACTAGTTTTGACATTCTATTTTATAATTTTAAAAATATTTTTATCTAGTTTTTAAAAGTGTTGTTATGCTATGAAAGAACCAATGAATAATGAATTGGTGATGTAGTCGGTAAATCTATTCGTTGAATGAAAACTATTTTCTGGTATCTAAGTGTCTTCAACTGATCTTTGCTTATCTGGACACCAGGCACTGACCACTTCATTTGGAGGATATATTGATTATGATGTCGTAATTCAGTGCCTAAATTTATTTTGACAATATGTAGTGATGAAGTCATACGAATTTAAAATAGGATGTTTATTTATCATCAAAAAATTGGCTATATCTTGTACATACAATATCATCCATAGATAAGCAAAATCCTGACAATAATACCTATAAGAGATTATTTTTGACCGAATTCTACTGCCCTGAAACTGTTGAGAAAAATATGAATATGCCGAAGTTCAAAATAGCTACACACCTTGTGTATATTCTTGTAATTTGGTTCGTAAATTTTAAGAAAGGAGAAGTACTAGTTCTATCATTGAGTAAGGAAAACAGAAATACCAGTTTTTTTATTTGTCGATAGAAAAAGGTGGTAGGACTCGTTTTTCTCGCCCCGTTTCTCTTTCACCGTTTCTCTCCCTCCCCCCTCTCACATTCTCTGGAGCAAACATCTAACTGTCGAATTTATTACAGTTTTCTTCCCAAGCAAATGTGATATAAATTGATACATTTTCATTGTTATTTAGAGGGTTTCTATACGGTAGGGTTTGGTAATAAATAATCCCTAACACCATCTTATATAGATATAAAATCACGCTAAAAATAGTAAAATATGTTATCTTGGATGTAGAAGAAAATTAACTTTTATTAAAAATATGATTTGGGTAAATTATTAATGGGTTTTTCGGTTTTTTTTTCGCAGATTTCAATTTTCACGTAGATTGTGTATATCTTCCTTCCGTTGATAAGCAAGACCTACTGTGACTGTAAAGTTTAAAGTGCTAAGAATGTTATTGAACCATTGGGCAGATATTCGACTCTACAGTTTGGAAATAAGATGATTTAAGATTGGCCCTTACCTCACAAGGAAGGATAGAATTATTTCATTCTTCATCCCGACC
>OY757924.1:91145573-91313073 GCA_963585895.1 Sepioteuthis lessoniana | reverse complement strand
TATAGCTTTGACTTTGAACAACCTAAGAAGGTTGATATGCCATTAAACAAAAACAAAAAACAAAAAAATATAACTTTACTAGAATGTAAATATAGTTTAGTGAGTGTTCAGTATTATTTCTTGAATTGGAGGTGACCCTGGTGTAATGGTTATCGTCGTAGGAAATGGACACGGCGACACGAGTTCAAATCCTGTACGGGACTGATAGCATTTCACATTGCACTAATACCCTTGCGAAAGGTATGAATCCAATTATTCTCCCTCCAGCTATGGGTAAATAGTAGGACAGATAAGGTTTTTCGGCCTTGGTGAGGCAACTAGTCTAGGAGAAGGAAAACTCTAAATTAAAATCTGTTAAACTCCGCTTAAAAATCGACCTTGTGTCATATCCTGCCTGAGTGGAGGGGTTGGTAAATATGATTATTTCAGGAATTAATATAACTGACAAAATAGTGACCCTCAAGTTGTTTTGTCGTTTAAAATTGAATAATCCATTTGCCGATATATATTTCAAACTTTATGTTACAGGTCTAAAAAAAAAACCTTCCTTCAAAATCAAGTCTATTATAGGAAGAATACGACGAGGCAACATGTAGAAAACCCTCCATTTTATTAGCCTAAACAGTGTTCCATTATTTAATCCCAACAAGCATGTATTCGTTTTCTTCATATCAGTCAACTTCCATTGAAATGGAATACATTTTCGTGACATTTTCCAAATTTGTTTTAAAGACATTCATTTTCTTTATTTTATTATGGATGAAATATAAATATGAACAAATAACAAAATGCTTAATTAAAATCTTAAGCAATTCATGGGCACCCAGTAATTTCTATAATTATAAGGAACACCTAACTCTTCTGCATTTTATATCCGAAACGAATTTATCATAACAGTTTTTAATAATACAAAGCCTTTTAACAAATAAAGTTGATAGTGTCAGAGAATTAGTATCATCTTAATTACAGATAAGATTCATATTTTTCAAAATTGTAATCTTAGGAACCCACACACCCGAAAATATGTTGTTTCCACCAGGCTGAATGTCTTCATTTTCAATTCTTTCGTTATAAACTGTTACATGTTCTCAACAGGAGGCGTGGTTAGAGTAACGTTTATCATTGTAAGAAATAGATTGGGTGTGCGAAGTTTAAGTATGGGACGGAACTGTTAACATTTCACACCACGCAAATGCTGTTTGGTGAAAAAACATGAATCAATTTATTCTCCAACAGCTATGGGTAAATAGTGGGGCAGACTGGGTATTTAACATTTGTAAGACAACCAGTTTATAAGAAATGAAACACTGAATCCAAACCAAGTGAACTTTGCTTTAAAAAAATTGACCTTGTGTCACATTTTGATCATGATGGAAGACTTGAGGAAAAGTAAATGTTCTGGATTATTACCTCGTAGAGATCAGTGGTAATGAGAGGGAGACGAGAAATTACCGGTGGGTGGAACGTCGATAAGATGCAACACACCTATACAGCAACTGCAATAATTACGTGCAGCGTATTGAAGACTAATTTCGTACTACAAGTGAATTTTGTTCTACTGTAGAGGTTCTTTAGCGAGTACAGCGGGGGTTTTATTCTGAAAAAAAAAAATTTCCCTATTGTAATGTAGTTGCCGCCAATTAAGTTCTGTGAACTAGGCGCTCGGCTGTAGAATGGTGGCCACCCATCACCAAGTTCACTGATGCTTGGCGGTGTGACCTACAACAAAAGTCAATCACAGAAATTCTACCGGTGGGTGCGAAAAGTGTCACCCGTGATACTTAGGTATCTTTGATAAAGTTCAATTAGTAACTGGCAGAAGACAAGTGACGACGTAAATTTCGGGAAAAGTGAAACTGCTCATCTCCCTCTGGGCAACATTTTAGCAATTCTTTCATTGACTGGAGAATAACACTTCACGTCATTTTTTATGACCGTTTCAGAGGGTGGTTGAAACGTTTTCTGTAATTACGTATTTGAATTTTTCATTTCCTCTGAACTCGTCGACATCTTTTCACCTCGTTTTTATCGCCGGTAACTTATGCTGTAACCCAGCAACGCAACATTGTAAACCATAACACACATTATGTAGTTTCGATATGGCATACAATTTAATTATGACCTTTTATTTTGGATAAAACAGTTCCTTGTAAACGACGGCAAATTGACCACAAGTAAGAAAACATGGCTTTTTTGTTGCATTCTTTTTGACTTCGTTACAGCGATGTCGTTCTTTTCTGTCTTCGTTAGTACTCTTAATTTCCAACCAAACATGGATGTTTCCGGAACAACAAAACCCTGCATTCGGAGACATGTATTTACCCAAATCCTTTGCTACAGGCAGCGTTTGACATAAGGTCAATCTTTAAGCAGATTAAAGATTGTTTGAAATTAGAATTTAATTTTCCTACACTGGCTGCGAAACCAAAGTTAAGGTACGTTGTCTGTCCTATTATTCACCAGCTGGCGGAGGGTAGAAGATATGGATCCATACCTTTCCTAAGGGCATTATCCAGGATTTGAACGCAGGTCCCTAATTCAATTTCCTTCGGTGGACTTATCTCGCGGACGAACAAATAAAGTTTTTCGATTATAAATACATATATGTTAAGAATCATACTTTTATGCCTTTGTCCAGAACTTTATGCAGATGTGTCTTTGTCAAGTTTTTAAGATGTTGTTTCTTTGTCAAGAGGTTAACCCCATATATCTTTGTCAATGTTTTATACAGATGAATCTTTCTCAAGTGTTTAAGCAGAGGCGTCTTTGCCAAGATGTTAAGACGTGTTTTTGTCAAGAGGTCAAACAGATGTCTCGTTGTCAAGTCCATTAAACAGACGTATCTTTGTAAAAAGAATAAGCAGATATTTCTTCGTCGAGACGTTAAACAGATGTGTTTTGTAGAGAGGTTAAACAGAGGTGTCTTTGCAAGACGTTAAACAGATATCTTTGTTAAAAGGATAAGCAGTGATGTCTTTGTCAAGAGATTAAGCCGGGGTGTCTGTGCCAACAGGTTAAACAGATGTCTTTGTTAAAAGGATAAGCTGATGTGTCTTTGTCAAGAAGCAGTCGTCTTGTTTTAACAGGAAATCTTTTCAGATCATACCAGCCAAGTCGATTAATTATATTTTGAGTTGATTGTTAATGATAAGAAGATAGGTAGTCGGCCAAGAAATGGTTAATATCAGATGTTATTATATAAAGATAATCAAATACAGATGGAGATCAGATTATCGTGTAATTCTTTTTATGCGTGATTAACTTTAAAGAAGTCAACCATAGAATAACCAGTTCAGACGTGTTTCCACTTCCGACTTTGTTCTCACAATGCTTGGCTTTATTACCCTCTAGTCTTAAATTAAATCAATCTTGAATCTTAGTTCGATTAAACAGAAAGTACTGAATTGTTTTTCTCCACATCGTGTAAGCCATGCATTTTATTCGGCAAGAAAACTTACTGACTAATGCACAGTTCATACTATCAACCATTTTACATCACTATGGATACTACAGTGAATCTTGGACTACCTCACCGTTCCTATTTCATCCACATAAGAATGAAATTTCAATAGAACTCAATGAAAATATCTTTAACGTTACAAGATGTACACAGATTTAAAAAAATGAAACATAAGAATTCGGTTCAAAACAATCTCAATAAATCTTCTTAATAGAAATAAATTTATTAAATATTTTATTCGCTTATCTTTTCATGCAGATGTATCTATTTACCCAAACCCTTCGCCAATTTTAGCATTTGATGCAATGTCAATTTCTTAGCAAGATACTGTGAGTTTGACTTCAGAGTTTTATTTCTTCGAGACAAGTTGTTTTAACAAGGCTAAAACCTACACATTCTTCTTTCCTATTAACTCAAAGCTGGGTGGGTGTGGGGAGAAGAGATGGACACATGCATTCCTCAAATGCATCATCACGAATGGAAACGCTAAAAGTTTCGTCTAGGATTTGAACTCGGGTTTCTGATTGAATTTTCTAAGACGACAACCATTATGTTTAGTGCGTTTCCATACACATGCAGTGATAGAGAAGAATCTGGGAGTGGGTAAGAAAAGTGGATATGAACGAATACAGGAATATTCAGTCTTGCTACGAGAAGAATAAGTCGGAATACACAAAGAGAATACTGAAATACAAACTTGGAACTCAATAACTAAATTGATAACACCCTGAAAGCACGCATTCAAGAATAATGGTGCGATCATAATAAATTGTCGTATAGCAAACGTATTTTCTTAAGTTCTTAATACAATATTACTTTAAGATATCACAAAATATATTCATAAGAATTCATATACATATTTTTCTAACTATTTATAACATTGTTTAGGAATTGTACCAGGGTGCAGATAGATAAGTTCTCAAGAAAAGCCCCACAGCCGGGAAAAAGGGGAGTTGACAAAATTCAACCTTTCGTCCAGTGGAGCTGATAATACACTGACTGTATCCCCGCACAGAAGATTAAGACATCTCTCTCAAAAAGGAGGGATGTCTATGATATCTGATAGTGATGTTCCAGTTCTGGAAATCTGGGGAGAGAGGAATATCTCGTCATTGCCATTACTCCCAGGTCCACTCTGTCCCGAAGTTGTCGCACGTATGTGGATCAGTTAGATCTGTTTCACAAAATAAGTAAATATTAATGTACAATGGCCGTGATACCATAACCTTTAGGTAAAAAAATAACCTTAGAAATGTTGATACGCCATTACAATTAATCAATCAAATTAATCAATCAATTAATCAACACCTATTTTTATTCGTTAATAAATTATCATGTAATTGGTGCCCTATTGTCTTTAAATTGCTTTCAAGTATATTTTCTTACGAAAATCGCAATCCCCTTTTATAAGTGTTAATTCTTTTGTTTGGTTCTTACATTGATTACATTGAGATCTTCTGTCATGGTTCTAAAATCTGATGACGCAACACAGTCTCCCTACTTCTTTTTTTCTACCTTGCCTTGTGCCTTACTATACTTTCATTATTAAATGTCAGTTTCTTGGTATCCCGATCTGGATAATGTAAAGAGAAATACCAAGAAACAGAGACGAAAAGATAGCGCATTTGCCGCTCAGTGGACTCCCTGTACTTTGTGTGTGTGTGTGTGTGTGTGTGTGTGTGTGTGTGTGTAAAATCACGTAAAATATTTGCGACACACGCACAATTGCCAGAAGCTTTTGGAATTAATTATCTTATCGGGATAGACGGAATGACAGGATTAATGGATGATGATAAAATTATCGTCTGAAGCCAGTGAAGTGTTTTGCACCAGCTCGAGCAAGATTCGACCAGAAAACTAGAAGGTGGACATTTTTTAGTATAATTAATATGATTTTTTATATAATAAATCAAATTCACGATCACTTCAAAATATAATTTCAAAATTTTGACCAATAATAGACGAGGGATAATAAAGATGGCAACGTCAGTTACAAGTTGCAGTAAAACAAATAAGATAGAGGCACATCTTCAATGTTTTCTCCAAAATAAAGGAATGGGGTTTCAAGATTAGGGTTTTCAGTTCTTGTTCAATTTATTTCTTTGAAGCTTTTCAAAGAAAACTTGTGAATATTTTTTTAATAAACTGAATAAATATTTTTAAAATATCAGGGTGGGAAAAGATAACTTTTCTAATATAAAATATATGATAGCTTCCGCCACTACCTTACCGGATGTAATGAACATTCATGTTGAAGTGATTGACAAATATTGAGTCAAAGTTCAAATTCCAATTCTTGAGAACAATGGGAACATCTAGTAAGTCTTTATGTTTGACTGTGAGAATCAAGAGTTAGATATTTTTTTTAAGTTGGAATTTTCTGAAAATCCTGAGCTGGACAAGTAGTGGGTTAGGTACAATAATTCAAAAACAGCTAAATATGACAAATTAGAGTATTTTGAGGGTGAAATGAGAAACAATATATTGTGGGGACCTACATGGATGCACGAAATTATATTTATGCACAAAAGCTCACAAGTATTCAATATAAACGGTTTTATTTAATCACTTAGACACATTTCCTCTGAGATTCATGTCAAATTGTTACACTCTAAATGATATGTCATTATGATTCTTGAATCTATGTCATGGTCAACAAACTGAATGATACACGATCACACAAGACATTGGCTGACTGCTTACTCAACAGACGCGATGCTGAACAGGTCGATGACCCTTTTTTGATGAATTGGAAAGCACTACAATCAGAGTCATTGAAGAAAATAAATACATTGGAATTTCCTGTCTTCCCCTCTCTCCCTATCTCACTAACACGTTTTACGGCAAACCGCAAAGGTACCAACTAGGTGCCGTAGCCCTTGGACCAAGTCGTAATCTAATGTCCCCCTTCTGTAGCAGTGTGTTAACTAACAAACCAACGGGCCATTAACACACAGGGTCAACCTTCGGCCAAACTATATACAAACACCTCACGCAGTACTGCCAGTTAGAAAACACCACCATTCTCAACTTGCAGCTTATTTACAGACAGAGCTCTGCATGACAGTCTTGAATATATAAATGAGTAACACACTGGCGAAAGTAAATCTCTTAAACGGTAATATTCACTTATCCACTGGGACAACCTCTACTGAACCTTCACTTACAGTCCTCCTGCTAAGTCAAACCAAACTGTGTAAGATAACCTTACGTGCCGCATATCGACCCCCTTATATCTCCACTCTACAAATATAACGTCACCAAAGAACGGTTTCGAGTCATATTTCAAGGCCTACCCTCCTATCACAGTAATATGAAAACACCAAACTTCCCTTTCATTCTGCTGCAGTCTTTCATGCAACGTTAACCACCTGATCAAACATTTCACAGAATGGAATTTTCGGCTTTACGAATTGCTTGTTTTATAGAAATATAAATACACTTTTTATAGAAATATAAATACACTTTTCCTTGTCTGTTAGTCTTTGTTCACTTGTCATTTGTATTTTTATCACTACGCAAAGATTTGTGAATGATACAGCATTGTCACCATCAAAGCAACCTACTTCTCCCCACTCTCTCGCTCTCTCTCTCTCTCTCTCTCTCTCTCTTCTCTGTGTTCCTGACATTATCTTGTACCAATAAAACAAAATGCAGCCTGAATAACATAGCGTGTACAGTATACGATGATTTCATAGGCAAGAAACTGAATGTCATAAAAAAGCCTTTGACTCTGTTTATACGCCTGCCTAACCTAGAATTATATATGTACAATTACATATATTGAGCATATACATAAAATTTGAGTTATCAGAGAGAATTAATATATTCATTATTACACATTGGACATATATTTATAGGGTTACATTAAAATTAAATTTTGTTAGCTCGAGAAATAAAAGTGAAAAGCAAGACAAGGTTGCTAGGAAACTGGGCTTGCCCTGGTCTGCTGGTGACATTACACAGAAAGAGAGAAAAATATAAAGATATTGGCTGACTTAAAAAGACCTTACAATTGCCGCTTACAATGTCAACCATCGCCTTAAAATATTACACATTACCGCCTAGTTGTTAGCGTGTCCTTTGGCGAGAAATCATACCATGATATACGTGTGACATGCACACGATTTCCCATCAGATTTCGGAATGAATTATCTGATCGAGTTAGACAGAATGACTGGATCAATGCGTGAAGATAAAATGCTCGCCTGAAGCCAGTAAACCCTGCTTAGCGACATACGATTAAACAAATAGAGGCAGCATGTTTTATTTCTTTGTAGTGTTCGATGGATTGTGTGAAAGCGAGTTGAACCAACGTGAACGGAGCTAAATAAGCTTCACTGAATGCTTTTTGCTTCGTTTTTGATTTGTTCTGTCAAAAAATATTCAGGGGTTGTCGTGGTGGTGTAATGGTTAAAGAGCTGGACTGCGGAATCGTAGTAAGCGATAATGATGACTTTGGAACTAAATAACCTGCAAAGGTTGATATGACATTAAACAAAAAACCTGAAAATATTCATTTGCTTCTCTTACTATTTTCCCCGACAGCTTGCATTAGGACATCAATAAATCCACTGGAAACCATTTCTTTTAGTATCGACTCACTGACACTTTTCGATAAGAATCGATATTTGGAGAGATAATGAGGGTCAACAATTTGATCAAACAAATCATTTCTAATGTAATGAGTGAGAGTGATTCTAACTGTGCACCACATAATTATAGTCATATACTAAAATAGGATAAACAAATTAGATTTGTTCTTTTCCCAAAGATATTAACATTATGGGAAATGCTAACATCCTCCTCCAGGATTGGAAATCTGGTTAACGGGTCCATTTCTGATGATGTTAACCGTTATACTAAGAGCACCCCTATGCAAGTTCCTCAAAGTGATCTACATGGTAAGGGAAAATAACAAAATGACCTCTGTTATTAGTGGGTAGAAATCAATGCAAGCTATAGATTGGTAGAGGTAACGATGCTAAGAAGAGTCTATTGTGAGATATTATAAAAAGATAATATCAGCGAATGCAAAAAGTACGAACTGAAATGTTCAGCGAAATTCTTGTCATCAACCTGAAATTGACAAAATGAATTTAGAAATATACTGGAATTCTTTACTCACTTCAAATTTTCCCAGGACGCAAGGTGAATAATCCGTCCATTGTTGGTTCGTTTTTGGATGAGTGCTCCATGTAGCGTTCTCTCGACAGATATTGGTCACAAAAAGCCCATCTAAAAGAAGAAAAAATTGAAACAAATTTTGAATGATAAAGCATCACACTTGCACATTTATATTATCCTTAATTTTGTTTTCTTATTGAAAGTGTCTTTTGTAACGACCTCATATAGAACAGGCAAGAAACTATACTTGAAAATATTGAGTCCAAAGTTCTAATATTTCAAATGCACTATCTCCATATAATTGTAAATGCATTATCATTAGGAGATGGAAGCACGAGAAACCATATAGCTATGTAAAAATTATTTCTATTAGATTTGAATATACTTAAAGTATATAACAGTGAAAAAACAAACGATGAGTCTTATCAAATTGAAAGAGTTACTTAAAACTATATTATTGCCTGAAAAGAGCCGTGTTGTTTCAGCTGGCCGTAGAAGTGAATATGAAGTGGACTTGTTCCAAAATCTATAAAATCATCAAGGTGCCCTTCTGGCTAATTCCTCTTCATGACATCTGTTAAGGACATGATACTTAATTAGCTGTGCCCATGTCCTCTACAAATAAAATACAACCGTTTTTACAGCATATCAATTCCCAATGATATTAATCCGAAAGTAAACGTTATAGCGCGAGTGGAGTTTGAACTCACTTACTTAGATTTTGAAATCTAGTACATTAGCCATTACGCCACGGGTATCTACCTCTTTACAACAGTTGAAAAGCCTTTTAAAATACATTGCTTTGAAGATGTCTTTTTCTTATGACACGTATCATATATTTTTAGCTGCCTACTTAATTTATTACTTGTGTGTAAGAATTTTCTCTAGATTTTTGTGAATTTATGTATTTATCCGACCTCTCCTCTTCGTCCAGGATGTGATACAAGGTCAATGTGGATACTGCTAGAGAAGTAAGGTCGAATTCATAAGCGACGTTTTCCTCTTGACTCCTTCTCATTGACACATCACTTCTGGTCAATCAGCATGAACTTTTATACATCAGGTCTCTGCGGACACTAGATGCAGTCTACAAGAACTAACAGGAGCGATAGATGATTGTCAATAATCGGGGGGAGAGGGAGAGAGAGAGAGAGAGAGAGAGAGAGAGAGAGTCAAAATCAAAGCAAAACTTGATGACGATTGCTGGTTTGCATTCAAAATTTCCTTATCCTAGACTAGCAGCCAAACTACGTGATGCATTCAATAAGTTTCCAGACTTTTTTGCACAGGCATTTAAAATTGTCGAAGACTCTTAAAAATTCAGTATCTTATTGCTATACATCTTATGAGATGACTGAACAATTTTTATGATTTCAGGTTCAAATGAACAGCTACAGCAGAAATTGGAATACACCCTGCTAAATTCTGATTGTCACAGCTGGTGAATTTCATAAATGCAATCTGGACTTTAGAATAACAATATGCAATAAAATCTGTTTTAAACTTGGAAAAAATACCATGCAATGAAAGCTGGATCTACTGCTATGACCCAGAGACGAAGAGACAGAGTTCCCAGTGGAAGCATGCTGGCTCTCACAGACCCAAGAATGCCAGACAGAGCAAATCCACCCACAAAAGTTTGATTATCCCTTCTTTTGACAGCACTGGCATGTTCTACATGCACTGGCTTCCCACTGCACTGACAGTCAACAAGATATACTATGTTGAGATTTTAAGGGAGTTCAGGAAGTGATTCCTTGGGAAGAGGCTAACACTCTTCAAATCGGGTCAGTGGTATTTCCACCAGGACAATGCCCCAGTCCACAGTTCCATCCTTATCACAGACTATTTGACCGAGATGGGCATCAACACAATTCCTCACCCTCCTTATAGTCCAGACCATGTTCCCTGCGAATTTTGGTTATTCCCTAATCTCCAAGGCTGTCGTTATGAGACAATTGAGTTGATTAAAGAGACAGTGACGAAGGTCATTGACACGCTCAGACAAGAGGACTTCCATGGGGCCTTCCAGAAGTTGTTGGAACAGTACAATAAGTGCACTGCAGCGGGAGGAGATTACTTCGAAGGAGACTGGGGTTTCATGTGTGTACTATCAATAAAAGAGCCCATACGAAAAAAGTGTGGAAACTTGTTTAATGATCCTCGTAAAACTCAAGAACTTAGTATATACAGCTATTTATCCATATCTAGGGGAAATAGGTAGATTTACATCTTCCTCGTGGGCAACAGCGTGAAATAAAACGTAAACAGTTTCGTCCAGTATTTGAATACGGGTTGCCGATTCCATTTCTCACGGCAATAACCATTACCCCAAATGCACCTCAAAATTTTTCACACAGAATGTAGTTTTTTTACAAGTAGGTGTTGAAATGTGTTTGGTTTAACTAAGGAGGATTAAGAGCTATGTAAGGTACGAGCGATTTGTCATATTCATCCCGTAATTCAATGCATTTAACTCGATGTTTTTTACAAGTAGGTGCTGAAATTTTTTTGGCCGAGCTAAGAAGGGCTAGAATTATGTCCATGAAAGGTGGTACTATTTGTCATATTCATCCCATAATTCAATGCATTTAACGTGTTTTTAAAGTTTCTTTAATCCTTCTCAGAAAAAAATCAATAAAAAGATTATCCCCACTTCTTGGTTACGCTGAGGACTTTTCAGCAACCCCTGCCTTATATGGTTAGTTAGTGGCGTCCATAAATCTTACTAAAATCTGGATTAACGCCTTTATCTAGGTAAAGTTATCTTGAGGACTGACAGCTCCCCTTGCAATGATTCTCTTCTTTTCATGATCCCGATGTTGTTCAAGAGAAAAGCAGGGGCTGATAGAAGCTGAAAGTAGGGCTGACATAGGAATTTCCAGATTGTCTTAGGGACTTCCGCTCTTGGTTTGGAGTCATCCTTAGCCTAAACTAGTTGCCAGGAGGGCTCAAGGACTTAATCTACCATAAGGACGAGATAGATATTTTTTAGTTTGGTTTCCTTGGTTTCTTTCTTTGATAACATATCAACTTGCGTGGGTTATTAAAGGTCAAATCCACTCACACCAAAGAACAGCAGTGATTCTATCTAATCCATAGCTGGCGGGATCAAGAGGTTGAATATGTTTCCCAAGTATTTTAGTCCGAAAGTGATTGTAATAGGGTAACTGGAATTTAAAATCGCTTACTACGATGTCGTAGCCAAATACATTACACACGGGGATTCCCTTTCATTTCCTTAATAAGATAATTAGAGCTAAGTTCATACAAAAAGCCGTAGCTGTAAATTGAACACGGTACACCGATTTAATTTTCTGCTCTGATATTCTTTCCCACACAACCATTTATACGGCACAGTTTTTCAGGTATTCTAAAATTAATATTCTTTCCTCTTTTATGATCATTAATCCATCTTGCATTAAGATCTTTACAAGATATTTGAACATCTCTGACCCATCGCCCAGTATATTTGCCAAAAGGATTCGTCAATGGTACTATTTACCCAACCCCTCCGCTCGGGCAGGATATGACACAAGGTAAATTTTTAAGCGGAGTTTAACAGGTTTGAATTTAGAGTTTTCCTTCTCCTAGACTAATTGCCTCACCAAGGCTGAAGAACCTAGTCTATCCTACTATTTACCCATAGCTGGAGGGAGAATAATTGGATTCATACCTTCCCCAAGGGTATTAGTGCTATGTGAAATACAATCAGTCTCGTCCAGGATTTGAACTCGAGTCGCCGTGTTCATTTCCCTACGACGATAACGACTACACTACGGGCACCTCCAATTGAGGATTCGTCAATGGTATGTCACAAAAATGAGACAGGGCAAATTATATCTCTCGTAACTGTCTCAAATGCTAAGGTGTGACAGTTAAAGCTTATTTTCATGGTAAAACTCAATTCTATGGGAATAATAATAATAATAATAATAATAATAATAATAATAATAATAATAATAATAATAATAATAATTGGTACAAGGATTGGAGAACTTCGAAATTAGAGGAAGAGTAGAGACCATCCAAACTACAGCATTGTTGAGATCGGCCAGTACACAGAGAAGGGTCCTAGAGACTTGAGGAGACGTGCTGTCACTCAGACTCCAGTGGAAAACCATCAACTAAAGCTGATGTGAAGAACCCTCAACTGAGTACAAATAATAATAATAAGAAGAAAAATAAGAATAATCTCTGCTAATAGCAGCACAAAACAACGCCAATTATGTTAAAATGAAACAGAATAGCGAGTGTAGGTTAACTGGAGAAAGAGATGGAACATTTAGTCCGACAGTGAACGAAATAACGCGACCGGAAATCGAACTTTTTCACTCGATAACACTAGCCTGTATGTCTGCTACAATGCCACGGAGACTCGCTTTTTAAGAACTCTATGCTAAGACTGTAAGAGTTAAAACTTTTACTCGGCGAGTAAACGTCTCAAAACTAGGGAAATGATAATAATCCCACCAGTGATTTTGTAACCCTACCCCTAACATTTTCAGGTTATCAGAGGAAGAAGCTTAATGCAGGACAAACGTAGCGGACGTTCATGGGTATTATCGACCAGAAGATACTGTGTTGAGTATATTCACAATTTACAAAGGTGAATTATCAAACGAAATCAATAAATATCAACAATTATTCTGAAAATCTCAGGCGAAATCTAAAAGGTTGCCTTTGTATTATTATTTCCTAACTTGCATTCCATAAACCATGGTTTTCTTCGTTACTGCAGATCAATAATGACGACTCGATTTCATTTAAATTGCATCACTGAATTTAATTCTCTAACATTGCAGAAACAAATATTAGTTATGCCCAGTTTGAATTAGTTAATTACTCAATTTATTATCTCTCGTGCAATTAGTCAGCTGAATATGGAATCAGTCAAGAAAGCAGACTGCTCGTGTAAAAATGTGTATTATTAAATTTTGTTCCTCAGAGTAATCGGACTATTGGCTTCATCGCTATATTCACCACATTTCGACTGAAGTGTCCTTCGTCAGATGTTTCATAGCAAACTTGGGAGCCCACAAAGAACTTCGAAACGAACCCTTCATTAATACACGTAGTAGATTGTTCAAATTCTGTTAACCATGATTGGGCATAAGTGTTAAGATATTGAAAGAATTCCTTGTTAACTACTTGTAATTAGAATCGAACCTGCAAATGATTACACTTAGAGGTACTTTTCAACCAAATACCAGTATCTGCTGTCCTATGTGTCCAGCTGGAAAAACCAGAGTTAATTTTTGGGACTAATAAACCTAATTCCTCCATCAACCCACTCACACCTATTATATACAGTTTTTTGTATTATAGACTTAATTACAAAACAAACCAACTGTTATCTTTAACCAGGCAAAAAATGTAGGTTATAAACAAAAAGATTTAACTTTTACAGTCATATCACCAATATCCAGCTGTATCATATTTATTCCTGTGTATCTTGTAGTATTAGCTGAAATAAATCTTAAAATCTTAGTTTTACAGAGTTCTTTGTAAAGACATAAATTGTTGAATCCGAACATTACATATAACCAGGGGGAGGATTTTGATCCGTAAAGAATGATTGTATGAATACTGAATAACAATGCTATGAAGTTTAGATACTGATGCTATAAAGATTGTATAATGATGCTATGAAGATTAGATAATAATGCTATGAAAGTATATGAAAAGAACATAATATTCAAAGGAAAGACTGATCTATGGCAGAAAAGATCAATTTTTCTCGTGTTTTAATCCTAAAATTTTGACTGATTATTATTCAATAGCAGTGGAGACCATTGCTTAGTAACTAAGATCTGGCTGGAGTCAGTATTCAGACGTAATTAAACTGTTTTTTGAATAATAGAAATAGTTTTCTGGAAGCCAAAATGGAGTTTTCAGCCGAGCATTTTATAATCTCCTAAGTAATTACAATCATGAGGGAATCATTAATTGTCTTTAAATTAAGCTTTGCATCGAATTTATAAGGTTAGAAATAAAAAGAGCAAGCGAATTGGCAGATTAATATCTTTGGCCCTACCAAATGTTCCATTGATCGAATGAAAAGAGAATTACAAGAAATTCTGCTACTGCTGTTTGGCAATGTCAGGAAGGACGACAATCAAACTGCTTGCGTATCAAGCTAAATTTTGACCGTATCACTCGGTGGAAATTTGCCGAATAAAAGTGCCTAATTGTTATTCAGAATGATGACCGATTTTTCTCCTGAAAACCGTCTGCGGCTTCGGATTCCATTTCTTTTCGACCCAAGTTTGATCCTTGCTTCAAATTGGTATCTCCAGTCGGTTACTGCCTTGATACTTCGATTTAGGAGTGATTAATGCTACCAATTCCATCAAACTGATTTTGCTCCCAAATGACATGTTACGTGTTATATAAATTCAAAGGTTTAAAGATGAAAATCATACTATAATTACGTTTGTCAAAGAAATTTAAAAGAAAGGTTTTTTATATGGAAATAAATTTCTGCTACGTATAATTCGATTCGACAGATTTTACAAGTACGACTGATTGCCTGATAAAAGAATGATAAAACATATACGGTGGTTTCACTGTATAACTTTTACACGGAAGCGGGCTTAAAATAGGAAATGGAATGGGCATCTTGAGTTCAAATCCTGTACGAAGCTCTTTGCATTTCATCTCGCGCGTTGGGAAATGTATAAATCTCTGTTCTCTCCCCAGCTATGAACATTTACCTACCCAAACCTTCCAACACGGACAGTATGATCAATTTGTGAAACAGAGTAAAGGTAATTTGAATTCAAAGTTTTCCTTCTCCTAGACTGGTTTTTGTAACCAGGCAACAGAGCATAGTCTGTCCTACAATTTACCCATAGCAAGAGGTTAAAGAAACGACTTTATGATTTTCACAAGCATTGGCGTAAAATGAAACGCAAATTGCCTCGTTTCGGATTTTATGTCACGAATGCCACCAGTTATGAGCAAATAGTGTGGCAACCAGTCTAGGAGAAGGAAAACTCTGAATTCTAAACCAGCTTTATCCCGCTTAATCGATACAACTAATGTTACATCCTACAAAAAAAAAAAAAAAAAAAAAAGAAAAAATTTTGAGGTCTTTTTGATGTCACAAATATATCAAATATATAAGATATATAAAATTTGAGATTATTTAGTTTAATTATGTGCTGAACTATATCAAAACTGACGAAAGGAGATATTTATTGAACTTTTAAGCTTAAGCAGGCGTGCTTAGTGCAACGGTTATCATCGCAACAAAAAGAATCGTCGACACCAGTTCAAATACAGAACGAGGCTGTTTGTGTTTCATTTGGCGCTTATGCCCTAGGGAAAGTAATGACCCAATCTGTTATCCTCCCCACCAGGAATGGGTAAATATTAGGGCAGTTTGGCTTCTATAGCCTTGGTTAGCCAACCAGTCTAAGAAAAGGAGGATAGATTGCGTAATAATATACTTGCCAATATATGGAAAATGTTTAGGAAGTATATATTATTTTACTGTTTTTTTTTTTTCAATAACCGTTTTTTATTGTTATTAGCATTTTAATTTCTACTCTTTTTTAAATATCATATCGATTTTGTTTGGTTATATCTTCTTTAGATGCTAAACTTATCAATGTTCAGCCGTGATAATCGACCGTTAGTTTTAAGTAGGCAGATTTATTCATTTCCATGTTGTGAAACAGTCCTATCACTTTCGACCCTGCCGATGGGATTTAGAATAGGTCGATGGTTTCACATAATCAGATAAGAATTATCCCTCCCCAAGGGGATGTACTGGATCTGAGATAAAAGTACATTAGATGGAAAGGTTCCAGTTCAAGAGATCCGGTAAGAGTGACGTAGAAGTAGACTGTTAGTACCTGTTAAAATCACATTTGTGGGTCAAATTTATTAATTTGAAAATCTTTATAATTTGAGACATGAGACTATTGTCTTTAAATTAAGCTTTGGGTCGAATTTATCAGGTTAAAAATAAAAAGAGCAAGCGAATTGGCGGATTAATATCTTTGGCCCTACCAAATGCTCCAATTGATCCTTTCAGACAGTTATCACTTGTTTTTATATCATTTTTAAAGAAAAATAAGTTTCAGATGTAACTAACATACAAAAACAAAGGAACCAAAACCAAAAAAGACATACTGGATAGGAAATCTGGATCCTAAACCTACGAAAACCAATTAGTATTAGATAGGAATACTTAAAACCATACCACAGAGGACAAATAAATGATTATTGTCACGTGGTCTACCACTAAGAGGAGAGAAACAAGAAATTTCCCCTACCCCTCCGTGTTTGAATTGACAGGCCCCAAAGGTTGACCGTTAAAAGAGGAAATTAGAATGTAGATAAAGCTATCTGTACTCCGTCACCTCACCCGGGTGGATAGAGACCGTAGTCCGAATGAATCGTCAGACAGGGTGAAGAAAAAGAAAGAGGCTAATTGATTGGCCAGAACCCTAAAGCCAGAAGCACCCTTTTCGTCAGCGGAAATAGGGAAAAAAAATTCAGTTTTTAAGACAGAAGTTGCCGTGAGAGGACGTGTGATCTGTCGCCAAAACTCCGGGCGAAGAAGCGAAATAAAGCTCTTGGACAGGAGATAGCAGATGCCTTCAAGCCGAGCTCCATAAAATCCTGCTAGCCCGTTAAAGAAAATACTCTGCGAAGAAACTCGTCGAAAAAGCTCAGTAAACCTTAAAACCGTTCCCCCCCGCTTCCTAAGTATTGCAATTGTATGCTCTCTCCCTCTCAATTTAAAGAAAGAAGCATATATAGAATTGTATGCATTAAGAAAAGAAGAGAAATGAAATGAAAGGATTCATTTCACAAACTCTAGACATACGAATGGACTTTGCCACCTTTTCAAGGTTCAAGAGAAAAGATAGAAAAGTAGAAAGAAAAGAAAAAAAGAAGAAAGAGACATTTATGTCGGTGACTGTATACTGGGAAATATATCCGATCCCTATAAATATTTGTTTGGACCTTGGCGTATTAAAAACCTTTTTATATTTTAAATGTCCCCTCGTGTCGAAATTTATTCATTGTGCTGTTTGCCTATCGAATTGCCTTCTTTTGCATGCTCCTTTTCAGCTTCATTTTCGCCTCAATTTATTCTCGCTAAATGTCCTATTAACCTTTAAAAATATTACACAGGAAATTGGAATTGTCGACTACAATAAATAATAATATTATATCTAGGCCTAGAGGCCCATATATTCCATTATCCAAGGGGTAGGAAGACGAAGTGGTCTGGTGGGTGTTTGTAAAGTGAAATGTGGAAACCCCTTGCCAGCGGCGGTCAGTCTAGCCCCCAATTAACCCCTACATTATCTGTCAGCTCCTCATGTGCCCGAAGAAGGAATCTTAACTGAAACTTATTTTGCGAGGGATCAAGTTCCAGACGGCTCCGACTTCACACGTGCTAAAAATAAACTCCCGTCCTGGGATAAATATTTTATGCCACGTCACATTATCATTATTAAGTTGAAATTGTTATCTTATTTGAAGCTATAATTATTTAAAAATTTTTATAATTGGGTAATTGAAAGTATATATCGCACCCCCATGGCTTTAAATAAAAGTGAAAAGATGATATACTGTAAGATAAAAAAAAAAAATCCAAATCATCTTGTTATTTTACTTTTTTGGTGGTTACCTGACCGACTTGCATTGTTGAGTCTAAAAAATAATTTTGCAAAAATGACATAAATCAGTTATACACGTGGTGTAATGGTTATCGTCGTAGGAAATGGTCACGGCAACACAAGTTCAAATCCTGGACGAGACTGAGTGCATTTCACATAGCACTAATACCCTTGCGAAAGGTATGAATCCAATTATTCTCCCTCCAGCGATGGGTAAATAGTAGGACAGACTGGGTTCTTCAGCCTTGGTGAGGCAACTAGTCTAGGAGAAGGAAAACTCTGAATTCAAACCTGTTAAACTCCGCTAGAAAATTGACCTTGTGTCATATCCTGCCCGAGTGGAGGGGTTGGGTAAATATGATAAATCAGTTATACACTCAATGTTATTTATTATGCGACGGGGCTGGCGAATACTCAGTGTCTTACAATGGATGTGTAACGTGTCGTTACTCAGAGACAGAGCTCTGAAGTTAATTGACGTGATCCTACGGACAATCACTGCCAGACTGATTTAAACAAAGTGAGGTCTCTATCATGACGCTTTCAGACTAAAGACCTCAATTTGCAGTGCATCCAACTGATATCAACATCTGTAGTCCCTACTCATTCAATGAGATGAAAAGAACAATGAAGCTGAACCATGTGTCGTCATAGCATCCTTTTTCCCATCATTTTCTATTTCAATTGATTTCTCTATATTTACAACCACGTCAAAATTCAAGTGCTTATCATTCAATCTAATGTTGCCTTATCTCAACCGATTAAATGCTTCGTTGTATTTAACAGCAGGCTTTAAAATCAAAATCTGGATCCTAAACCTACCAAAACCAAAAGTAACATCTGGGTTTTACCTCATATCATAAAGCACTTATCACTCCTGATAATTGCTTTTACTTTTCTGAAGTATTATAAGTTTTATCAGAAGTTATAATCATCACCTGTATTTTCAACTTTTGATCCTTGTCGAAACTAGCATTTGCTTTCTGGTTTTACTTCATCTCAGTAAGATAAACAAGTGATAATTTCTGATTGCCTGTTGGTGCTAATTTTATTTGTCCTCATTTTTAGTTTTTCTGATTCTTCTTGCTAATCATGGAACTTACTTAATATTTTATCTCATTATTCTGCTACGGTCTTTTCATGAAAAATTACGCAGATGATGTCTCTATAATTTCAAAGTCACGTAGCACTGATATTTACAAATTTATTTAATTCCTTTCAAGAAAAGAATTTAATAAAACTAACGCTTATTACAATATAGTACAACATTTAAGTAGACAGTGATCACTTGTTTTAATTTAATTTTTAAAGAAAAAGAAGTTTTAGATGTAACAAACAAACAAAACAAAAAACAAAAAAGACAAAAAACAAAAGAAAACAAAACAACCCCCACCAGAAAACAATGACTTTGCAGTGATACAATATGAATAGCATTTTTAACCTCTGGAACATAACATGGCCTTTTATGGTAACAGAAATGTAAGCATGAAGGGAAATTATGAACTTACTACTTAGATCTAATTGACCAAAATTGTGTATTTGCTTTTAGCACTGTCATAAATGAGATTCGAACTTAGTTCACTCATAGTATGATAGATATCAGACCATCAGATTTTGTATCCACAGTCAGACACACATTAATTATACTACCCAAAGGGTCACACATTTAAGTAGTGAACAGGCTAATCTTTGCTGAACTTTGGTAATATAACTTGGACTTCTGCTTTAAAAATTACTTGACCGAATGCAGTTTACGTAATTATAATTGGAGTATATATATATATATATATATATATATATATATATATATATATATATATATATATATATATATATATATATATAAATTTTGTTCTTTGTGATAACATTTATTTTGAAAATTATATTTCTATAGTCATATTATCAAAATGCCTCATCAATATTTTTGAGCAACTTAAATTTTGTGTCCGACTTGGTTTCTGAGCTTAAAAGACAATTTATTTAAAAAATAAAGGAACTAATATTTATGCATAATTTTATTTGCATGGGTATTTAAAGAGAACTTAAAAAATGTGACATATCTTATTGGATGGTGAGTTTTCTCTTTTCGAAGATTTTTGGCGTTGGTCGAAAAATAAATTTGTCTCGTCTTAGATTTTATTAAGTATATTTAGATTTTAATGCTAATGTATGCGTGTGCATCCGTATGAATGTGCATGCGTGTGGTTATCAGCATAAATACCCAATAAATGAATATTTTGACAGATTCTTATGATTACATTCAATAGAATTTATAAAGTAATATGATGTATTTTAAAAAAGGACGCAACAATAAGTATGAGGGAGTAGAATTTATGTACACAAACAGTCTTTGGCTACAGTACTATTGACGAGGCAAAATTGTTTTCATAGACAGCAGTATTTAGTAGTCATACACTCGCCTCATTCGAGGATCTCTTCCACTGTATATTCAAAGAAAGATACAAGAGGCCCGAATTAATCTTATTTGTCCTTATCCTTTGTGAGATTGGGAAACATTTTTGTATTCCATAAAAACTCATATCTTTCCCCTGTATTGTAATTTCCCTAACGTTTCGGTCGATATGTCCTCCGGCCTTCTTCAGGTGTTTGTCGTACGCGGAAATCCGAACTACGTCCTTTATTGAATCCACCTGTTTGCCTGTTCTGATCCCGTTAGCCATAACCGGGTACAAGAGTTAAGTATTCATGTATTGAATTGAACCTGCGACCTCCAGATGATTGACTCCTTAGAAGCTTATGGAACCAACGCCTATAACCGTTATGCTATGGGTTTTGCTGGATAGTTTAGAGTGAGTTTTTGGGACTTATAAACTTAATGTTCTTACTGCTATTATGTATGATTTTGTACCAGTGCTCATATTCAGAGTTTTTTTTATGTGCTGATTTCTTAAAGCGTCTAATCCTCCAATGTTCAGCTCTATAAATTATTTCAACTTCATCCCATAAGGGCAGATGGTTTCCCCTTTCCTTCCATATATGGTCCGCCATACCCGACTTTAAAATTACCCTTCCTCAAATGTATTAGTAACACGCACAGAGAGAGGGTTAAGGTCATCTGTGTATCGTAAGCCCACCACCGTGCAGTACCTCAATTTCAAATCCCATCATCCATACACGGTAAAGAAAGGAATAATCCGTTGCTTACAACATCGAGCAAAAACTATTAGTGGCGATACCGATGCATATCAAGAAGAAACGATTAGTTTGAGACTCAACCACCATCGTAAGAACTGCCCAGAGCGCATAACATTGACTCCAAGAAACCTGGTTTGGAGGATATAGGACAATACCCGAAAACTCACCACAGTATGTCTGCCCTATGTCAAAGGACTGGCCGAAAGGATCCAAAAGATATGCAGTTCATATGACATCAGGACAGTATTCACAAGTAGTTCAACTTTCCGGAGATATCTTTTCCGGGTCAAATCACCAACGGAATTCAACATGATCAAGAACTGTGTTTACTCCATCCCATGCAGTTGTGGTAAAATATACAAAGGCAAGACAGGTCGCCCTCTAAAAGTAAGGCTAGAAGAACATCGGAAGGCAGTAGAAGGAGGTGAGATTGAAAAGTCAGGTATGGCGGACCATATATGGAAAGAAAAGGGAAACCATCTGCCCTTATGGGATGAAGTTAAAATAGTTTATAGAGCTGAACATTGGAGGATTAAACGCCTTAAGGAATTAGCACATATGTTGGGCTACAATAACCTACTGAGTAGACATCGGTAAAGACATTTGGAACTGCTGAATTGTACTTCACACTACTAAAATATTGCAAAACTTTTGACTCAGCCAAGTATTTTAAACATTGACAGAATTTGGATGTGTAATAAAAATTTATCGTGGCTGAAACTTTAAATGTTTTCAGTTTTTAAGTTCAATATTTGAATGAAGACGCGAGCACAACAAAACATTTATGATACATTGCTGATGTCTAAAGATATATAAGTATTTGGGACAATTTGAAAAAAGTTATAAAATCAGTCTTAATTTTTTAACGAAATGTTTTTGGCAAATAAGAACATTTTGTGAGTGCAGATTTTTCTTTTTTTCCTGAGTTGAAAAATCATAATTTCTATTTCTCTAGCAAGGTCCAAGTGTTCTTCAATCTTCTCGCTTTCTTTTAGTTTCTCTTTATAGTTCCCTAGAACGGCAAAATTCCCTAGGTGACAAATTCTTTCCTTTATTATTATTATTATTATTTTACTCCTTGAGAGTTTTTCACATCAGCGTTTGTTGATGGTCTTTCTCTGGGTTTTGAGTGACGGCCAGTCTCCTAACGTCTCCAGGACACTTTTCAGTGTTAAGACCGATCTCATCAATGCTCGTTGAGTTTAGTGCTGATCCATACCCACTCCTTAACTGGAAACAAAATTACATATAAGCAGAGAGTTTTCGCTGATAAGGATCCACTTGCAGCTGGATTCCTTCTCACTTGAAAAGACCTCTTGAATCGAAACCATGTGCTTACCACTGAATATCCATGTGTAGCTTGACTAATATGAGAACGGAAAAAGCTAACACTACTTAATATTCACGATCCACTTTCTATCTGCCGCTGGAATCTTTGTTACTTAAATAGAACACCTGAATCGAGACCTTGTGGCTGCTACTGAATAACCTAGAGTAGTGTGACCAAGATGAGAACAGAAAAAGTTAAAACTAGTGTATATTGAGTATCATTCTCCATTTGCCGCTGGAGACCATGCCACTTGAAAATACTTCCTGTAACCGCGACCTTGTGCTTGCCCTTTAATACTCCAGTATCACGTGACTGAACCGGGAAGGGTTGAAACAATTGTACTAACCAAACGATGTATATAACAAGGTTAATATATTCATAACTTGTGGGGGCTTTGTTTCTTTTGATTGAAGAATTATTCTTGATGTGACTACTAGTTGTCTTTCTGTCCAGCATTTTAGTGACTTCATCCAGCGACCCTCTTATCACCTTCTGTGATCAGAAACATAACGTGAGCCGGGGAAAGAGTGGTTCTGAGGTACAGAGACACCGTCATTCATGCAGAACCATGCCAAACGACACAATATCACAGAAGCACCGTTGACGCTTCTAAAAATGAGTGCACAGCTGAATAGTGACCGCTGCGACTCTGAATGTAAAGGGCGTCTAGTGAAAGTTAATTAAAAATCTCTCGGATTTAAGGTCTTTTGTGTTTGTCTTAGTTCTTCCTTTGGCCATTTTAAGAATGGTACGGGATATCTTATAAGGTGTTTATCCCTTCAACGAGATTTCTGCAACAGTGCTTGGCTTCAAGAAGATTTCCTCTTCTTCAGAAATACTCTTTTCTTATTTCTTCTTTAATCTCCGATTGCAATATTAACAATTACTTGTAATTTTCCGCCTATTAAAGAGTTCTCCAGTCCTTTTTATTTTTTAGCAAATACCTTAATATCACCCATTTACGTAAGGTGACCAGTATTTTCTTATGATTTTGCAAACTTGTTGGTCCCTGTTCCTTTCATAATTATTTAGTTGAATTGTGTCATTGCTATAACAAATATCAGTAGCGTGAGGGAGTCTCTTTGAAATATTGTTCGGGATTTTCCCCTCTGTTAGGGTTTGTCCTTCTGCTGTTAATTCTATCCTTCAGTTTTCCAACTCATTTGGGATGGAATTTATGATTTTGTTGAATATTTTGTTCATTTACGGATACTTTCTTATTCAAGTTTGCGGGACGATAACACAGATCTTTTTGAAGTCAATCCATGCCATGACTACATTTACGCCACGTTTTAGTTTCTTTGGGGATGTGATGGTCTATATAACGTCGTTCATCTGCTCCTCTAGTTTCTCAGCCGCATTCTTTTTATCTTTCCAGAAATAGCCCGTGACATACAAGTGAGTAATAGCTTTCTTCTCTTATCTGTATAATCATGATTTTCTATTTCATGAGTAAACATGTTATTGGTTTGTAGTTGCTTTTGGTGGGGGTCTTCTTGGATAAGAGTATTTTTACCTTTTGTCATCCATTAGGATATGCTTGCTTCTTAAAGGCATTTGCTCAGTTACAGGGACAATTTATTCTTCACGAGTTACCTTTCTACACATTTCTAATATCACATATTCAGACAATCATCCTTTCTGGGTTGATTAATACCTGTGTTCTTGTGACTAGCTACTCATCCAAGAAAGAGGACATTCAAGCAAGCCATACAAGAAATACAATAAAAAACAAAATATATAAAAACAACAACACATATTAAATTAAAAGTTTTAACTAAGTAAGAATCCACTTCCCAATTACAATTGGTATAACCGTCACACTTATGTTCTACAGTTCTTTCCTTCTTTGCCAAAGTTCAATAATTTATCTCTCTTTTCACTTACTTTTATTTTCATTCTGTGACCAACTAGGACGGCAAAGTGCACAATGCGGCAAGTTTTTTTTTTTTGTTAACACAAGGTCTGGTCTTTTGGCCGGGATTTAGTGATCTGTTTGTATCTCAAAATCCCTGAAAACTTTATGTTTCATTCTCTAGGATGCATTCTAAACGGTGCATATACTGTTTTGTAGTATGATCAAACTTCATTTTCTTGCGCAATTAGCAGTGGATTGTCTTCCTAACCCAGTCATATTAAACCTTACACTCTTTTTGTGCTAGTTTTCTTCATTCGCTTATTATTTGATTAATGGCTTCATATTTATTCCCACATCGTCTATACTTGCTATTCTGTTATATATTATCGATTTTGGCTTTAATATAATTGGTCCATATGGCGTTGTTATTGATCCTCATTATTATTATTATTATTGCTTTCACAAACCAAAAAGAAACGTCTACCTGAAGTAAAAAAAACGAACACTCAAAAATGCAAAGTTAGGCAAGCAGTTTGATCAAAATATAACTATTTGATATTCGTGTTCAGCGTTAGAAATGTTTAAAAATAGGCGAGCAGAATAAAACGCCTTTGTGTCCCTAAACAAAATGATAAAAATAGTTTTGTTGTTTCAAAGAGATTCAAACAACTCTATTCATTTTTATCTAAAATTGGCGCTAGAATGTGAAATAAAATTATTGAATCAAGATGAAAAAACTGCGAGAAATATATTTCAAATCAGCCCTCACACTTTATGCTGGGCTTAAAATAAACTGATTGTATTCTTTCCAGAAGGGTAAGGTATCCCCCTAAAAATAGTCCGATGGGTGTGACATTATATTGTATCAGATGGTGAGGTTTTAATTCTAGAGATATATAAAGTAAGGACTACCCATTCCTTGCTATGAGTCCCAGGTCCACTCTGACCCAGAATCGTAGTGCTTTTTTCCGTTCCATTTGGGGGATAAATTCATGTTAGAACAACTTTTGTATTCTATCAGACCGTGTGCAACCTCGCCTCTAAGAAAAGACTTTTAAGAAAGAATCACACAAAAGTTTAAATATGAACATAAAATTAATACGATGAAAACCCTAGACAGTTGGAAAAATCAGTTGGAAAAACGGGTCACTTTATAGATTCATCTTAAAGGTGTAAATTCTGTGAAAGTTAAAGACTTAATGACTGAAATGTCGGATACTGAAATTACAAATTTGTTTTGGTTTCATTATTTAATAGCATATCAATCTTCATGGTTTATTTAAAACCAAAGCCATCGTTGTTAAAGGACTGTAGTATTACTGTTTAGTCCATAGCTGAAGGGAGATAAGGGGGCTTATGTCTTTCCAAAGAGTATTACTCCAAAAGTGAACATTATAGCGTGACTGGAGTTTGAACTCGTTTACGACAATTATGCAGTTTTGTACGTTAGCCATTGCACCGAAGAAATTCTCCTGAAGTAACAAAGATTTACAGTAAGAATAAATTTGCTGTTGACTTAAATTTACTGCTATATATTGCAATGATTTTTCGATTTTATAATTTTTGCAGTTAGAATTTTATTGTGACGAATTTATAAACTTAACCATTTATACGAGGTATGGTTAAAGTGTCTGAATCTTTTTAATTGAAAGATTTAGAATTAAAGTGAAAATGTGTACATAGATAGCAAACTTGTACAATAAAATAGTAATGACTCGGCGTATAGATAGCAGTCATTTCTATTTCTTGGTAATTTTGGTCAGCACTTTCGATACATTTGATCTGCAGTTTTGGACTAAATAGAATTATACATATACAAAACACTCGATACAAAGGACTTCGTCTTTTGCAACTTTTTTCTTGTTTTCTAAAGTTAATATTCCTCTCAGTGGTAAGGTTTGAGGAGGTGAAGGACAGTAAAAGAAATATAACGGCGCCTCTTCTCAATCAAATAGGAGACTAAAAGGAGCTTCAACCTAATAAAAATTCCTTGTAACAAGTGTTTTGAATAATACTATGACTACATTGAAGAAAATGAACGTTTCCTACATTGCTCATTCCTGTCTTGGTAAATACAGCTCAGTATTGACATTTTTAACACACTTCATATATATGTTTTACTCAACCACTCCCTCATAGGAAGGATGTGACTCAAAGCCAATTTTTAAGTAGGATATAGCTGGTTTGAATTCAGAGTTTTCTTTCTTTTAGACTGGTTGCCCAACCAAATATAAAGAATCTTGTCTGACTATTTTCCCATACCTGGGGAGGAACAGATGGATTCGTGCTTTTTCCCAAAATCATTAGCGCGAAATGGAACACAAACGGATTGGTCCATGATTCGAACTCGGGTTGCTGATTTTATTTCCTTTGACGTTAACCATTGTGCTAAGTACGCTTTTGCATGTATACATGTATATAGGTCTCTCTTTCTCACTCTTATATATATGTGTGTGTGTATGTGTGTGTATGAGAGAGAGAGAGAGAGAGAGAGAGAGAGAGAGAGAGAGAGATCATGTGTGTGTGTGTGTGTGTAAGTATACGGCTCGGTACGGCTGACTGGACTCTTTAACTTTGGTACGGCAATTGGTGTCTGAGAAATAAAAGTCTGAATTAAAACCAGCACTACTCCACTTAACAAATGAACACAAGTCGTATCCTATCCGTGGTGTAGTGATTGGGTAAGTACACATATATACCACTCGGTACTAAACATCTGCTCAATGTCTTGGAATATGTTATCCATTCATAAAGGAATACTTATATAAATTCAAAATCAGAAACAAATCATAAAATAATTTTTTCTCTCACCATTGTCATCTGGAAAGGAAACGTAGGCTGGACATTTTATAGTCACTTTATAACCAGCCTCCGTCCTTTTCCAACAACTGAAACCATCCCAGGTGTGTTCACATGAATTTCTCTCTAGGTGCGTTTCGTTCCGGCTGATTTCTTCCATTTCTTTCTCTTTTTGTAAATTGCAACACTCTTCGGCATTGTGCGCGCAATTCTTCCAAGAGTTACATTCAGATTCTGTCAACTTCAAGCAATTCTCTTTTCCAATATCCACTTTGATTTTTGGGAAAAGGAAGAAGAAACACTTAAAACGCGTAAACCTTTTGAAGTATTCTTTCGGTAGGTCATCATTTTTGTAGCGACATGTTTCTGGGTTGATCGTTGTCAATTCCAAGGCCGGTACAAAGGTTATCTGAAAATAAACCAATAAAATAATCAATAATTAAATAATGGCATTTGCAATCAGTTCGTTTGGTTTATTAAGTCAAAATAAAATTCCGTTGCAATATTTTTAATATCAACATTATTGACAGACTAGTTTATTCGTAAACAACTGTCCATAATTATACTGATGTTGGATAGGGTAAAACACTTTATTAGCATTTCAAAGTTATTTATAGCCACGAGGTGAGGAAGAGTAGGAGAATCGCCTAGCGTAACGCTTATCGTCGTGGAAAATAGAATAGACGACTAGAGTTCAAGTTCTGAACGAGGTTGTTTGTGTTTATTAAGATAGACGTGTATACATCTGTAACCTTCTATAGATAAATAGGAGGATATACAGGGTTATTTTTCCTCGGTTAGGCAACGTGTAAATAAGAAGGAAAACTACTTTCTGTCTAAGAAATTACCTTGTGCCCTATTGTGCTTGTGGCACAGGGGTTCGGTAAATACAAATCTTATATCAAGATTTTTTGATGGTTAGAAAATGACATTCAATAAGAATCTAGACCTTGCGTTTCGTTAATAAAGTAAGTAAAGTTGGCGAACGTAGTCGAGGGCAACCAGAAGACTCCCTTTTCAATAGCTACTACACCAAGGTGTTAGGGAAGGCGCTACTTCTTTCCCAGGATTGCTCCACTTTACCCTTGATACGTACCTTATATTGCTGAGTGTTAAGCAAGGAGGTATCAAGTACCATTTTGAAATTCTTTGGTATAACGCTACCTGGGACTGAACCCCGGACTCCCAGATCCTCGGCGAACACTCTACCCTCTAAATTCTTGATATAATGTGCTGTTTCTGAAAAGTTACTGTTATACACACACATGTATACACACATAATGAGAAATTTGCTAATATTGTATCATCCATTGGTAAGTCCACTTCAAATCATTTTTAAAAACAAAAGTTATGTTTCTTCAAAACAAAAAAACATTCAGGATTCTACTATTTCTAGTGAAGTATTGCATGACAAAACGGATATTATTAAATATTACTTACAATAAGAATATACATATCGAAAGTCTGTAACTACAAAATCGCTAAATAGAAGTCAAATATATATACTTATGTAATTTAATTTTAGTTCATGCAGTTTCACTGCTATACAGTTTCTTTTTTTTTTTTCAAATAAATGATACCTATGTTCGAATTGTATAATTTTTCACAAGAAATAATAACATTCTGGTATCTTTTGTATAACAGAGTCCTTAGTATATATATATATATATATATATATATATATATATATATATGCCGTAATGGGTTAATTTGAGGAGAAAAAACAAACAAATGGAATAAGGGTTTAAGTGTTCTATATATAGAGAAAATAATGTAAAAGGTGTTTTTGTTTTGTTTACATTTTGCCCATAATTTGCTGAAGGTAAAAAGACGTTTCAAAGAGAAAATTAAAAAAAAATACTTCAAAATGAATTGTATGATTCCCTAAAGAAATCTTTTCGTTTGCGAGCAAAACAGAAGTTTAAAATTAGAATGAGAATTTTCACTAAGAAAAACAAGCAGAATATCCATGTAGACTGGTTAAGCAGTCTGAGGCATTCCATACGTTTCTGTGACATTTTTTCCAAGTTTAAAACAGAATTTTATTGCATATCGTTCTTCTAAAGTGTCCTCACGTCCAGATTGCAGTTTTGAAATCCACCAGCTGTGACAATCAGGCTTTAGTAGGGCGTATTTCAATTCCTGCTGTAAGTGTTCATTTGAAGCTGTAATCATAAAAATTGGTCATTTATCTCAAAAGATGTATAGCAATAACATAGAGAATTTTCAAGAGTGTACGACAATTTTAAATGCCTGTAAAAAAAGTTTGGAAACTTATTGAATGCACCACGTACATCACTTATGAGCTCGTTCCTACTTCTCCAGCAGTGTCCTGCGTGTCTGGTTCGTCTAATTTGGATAGTGATGGGTGGTAGGTTCGTACAGCTGCTGCTTTAAGGGGGTGTGCTGTCTCGAAGACTTCTTCAATATTGCTCGCAGCATTCTTGTGTAATTGCCATCAAGCTTTTTCTCTGTCTGTTTAGTGTGGAGATGTCACCTGCTTGATTAAAGCACATATATTCCGTCTTGTGTGCATTGACGTGGAGGCCGATGCCTGCAACGGTTCGTTCCAGACTATGTAACAGGGTTTCGGTTTGAGCGGGTGCATTTGCCAGAAGCGCTATATCATCAGTGTAGTCAGCATTGGTAATTGCTTTTGCAGGGTACCTTCTGCTTATTTCTTTTGTTAGCTTGAAATCGTTTTCTTTGATTTTGTCGATAGATGTTCTAAGTACGTAGTTTATACAGATGATAAGTAGGTATGGGGCTATTGTGTCTCCTTGTGGTACGCCTGCTACTATGTCGAAGTTGTCTGTGTCTCTCTCCGGAGAACAAGTAATAAGTATCATATTCCCGCAAAGAAATATTTATTAGAAGAATAATTTTGTACTTGCATCTGTTTTCTTTTACCAATTCTTAATTCGACTGTCGCAGTTAAATTCTTTTAACAAAAACAATTTATTTCTCAAAATTGAAAGTTACAAGGCGCGATATCGCTGCGAAGATATCCAAGAAACCTTCTATATGAGAAACAAAACGATAAAGATTACAATACGAATAATTCATTGAATACCAACATTACTTTATTCGCAAACCGCAGGTAACATATTTTAATTCAATATGTCTGGAAAGATTCAAAGAAAGATCCTAATTCATATTCTTATTCAATATGTTGAGAAATTTTTAATTAAAGAAGGTTTTAATTCATATTCCAATTCAATATTTTGATAAAGATTCTGTGAAAGTAGATTATGTTATTATTTGTCTCAGATTTGTTTGAAACATATGAAATACATGGCATTTTTCAATGGAATGAATATTTAAAAACAAATTAATGTCTCTTTAGTAGCTATGATTCTTTTGTTATCAGTATTCTAAATTAGCTGTCAGGGTGTCTGATCTGGCCTACGCTGACGACATCGTCTTGGTCGGATCGAACTCTGACGATATGCAGGCGGCGCTAAACCGGGTGCAAGCTGCAGCTCGGGGTGTGGGTATGACCATAAATGCCTCGAAGACCAAAGTTATGCCGTCTCTGGTGGATCCTGTCAACTGGCAGCCATTGACACTGGACGGGGTCAATCTGGAGGACGTGCAGTCTTTTGTCTATCTCGGCTCAACAATAATGTCGTCGGGGCAAGATGCTGCTGTGGTGGATCGCCGTCTCAAGCGGTCACTATGGGGGCGACGAGAGATATCCACGGCTACGAAAGGGTGCATCTATCAAGCCATTGTCCCGACGATCCTCCTCTATGGCTGCGAAACGTGGCCACTTAGAACGGTTGACCTACGAAAGCTTGAAGTGTTCGACAACTATTGCCTTCGTTACATTCTACGATGCCGCCGAATAGATCGTGTGCCCACAACTACTCTACGTCATCGCCTGAACCTCAGTTCTCTTCCACCCGTCCTGCTCCAGCGCCGTCTCCGATGGTTCGGGCACGCAGTTCGACCCCCAAAGGGAGAACTCATCTGCGATGTGCTTCTTCCCACTTCTCTTCCTAACTGACGAAAACGTGTTGGGGGGCAGCTGAAGACGTGGGCCAGCACAATCAAGGATGACCTAGCAGCACTATCATGTCCCCAAATAGTTGGTCTTCGGCGATTGGCTCGTCATTTCGTGTGACCTGGGTCTGGATCAGCGAACGTGGGCTGCGATGGTTCGAGATGCTGTACTTGCTCGGGAGGAAGCCGCTTCAACCCGACCAGGGTGAAAGCCGATACAAGTACAAGTAAGTATTCTAAGTCAATTAAAAGTCTAGTTTATCGAATGCTGATTTTCAACGCTGTCAAGCATTCGACAAGTATTTATCATAAAACCAACAAAACGTGAAACTGTGCGTACCACCAATGATACTTTTACAAAGGGTATTAGTGCAAAGTAAATGCAAATTTTAAAAATCTGGTTGGCAAATAAGAAGTCTGTCGACAGTTAAAACGTCTGCATCTACGAAGGTCGGCTAAAAAGTTCATAGGCTGACAAAGATATTCTCATGGAATATGATCAAATTATCATCCTTGTGGTCCACACACCTTTTCCATCAGTGTTGCAGTGCTTGGATATCATTGGTTAAAAAAGTCATCAACAGCAGATATGACGTCATCATATAAACATTTCAGCCGATCAAATTTTCAGCCCACCCTCATTGGTACCACAAGGTTATGCAAGTAGTAGAATAACTTTTCAAGAATAATTTTTTTTTTTAAATCACTTCGAAAGGATCATTGAATTTACCTGTTATGAAACTCATATGTGGTTCTGATTTTAAAGTGATAACCGAATGAAATCATTTCTTTTTCATTTGATATCTAAGTTTTACCTTTAATTACTTGAGTCCAAAATCAATATGATAGTTGAGATGTACTGACCTTTACGATAGTTGACTTTTCTGACATTTTTCGCTGCTATTGATAAAAATAGCTAACATTAACGACTGAAGATATATTTGCTAACTGAAAAGTTTTAGAAATATCAAAGATTAGATAACGACACATCTTTGCAAGTTAGTATAATGAAAAATAAATTATTAAGTTCGAGATCTTTGCGTGTTTTTTTAAGGAAAAAGATGTTAATCTGCTTCTCTCAAAGCGCCTTCCAATCGTTAAATATCATAAAAAATATTCCGTCATTGGCGAGGTACAATGATCGACAGAGAAGAAATCAACTTTTTTTCAACTACATTATCTATTTAGGCGGCGGCAGCAGCAGCAGCAAACATTTTACCCCCAATAAATATCTTAACCGAGAAAAGTTAACGTGCCAAAGGAAAACAAAATTAAAAAAGGAATGCACAAAACCCCTTCTTTTAATTTTCTCAAGATAAGTAAAGAAAGTAAAGTTGGCAACCGAAGACGAGGGCGACTAGAAGGGTCCCTTTTCAATAGCTACTACACCGAGGTGTAGGGGAGGGCGCTATTCCTTTCCCTGGATCTTCATTTTACCCTTGTTACGTACCTTATATTGCTAATTGTTAAGCAAGGAGGTATCAAGTACCATTTTTAAAGTCTTTGGTATGACGCGACGTGGGATTGAACCCAGATCTCCCGGACCATTGGCGAACACTCTACCTACTAGAGAGTAATTTAGCTGGTTGTGAGTAGGATTGTTCAAGAAGTATTGATATTGATGCTGAATTAACCAAAACAGAAATAAACAATGAATGAACCGTTCAGTTTTTAAAAAATAGTAATCGTAGTATTTAGCATATTAAAATAATCCTCTTAATATTACACACTAAAATAGTCACTTTACTATTCAACGCACTAAAATAGTCGTCTTAATATTGCACTCTAAAATAGTCACTTTACTATTCAACATACTAAAATAGTCCTCTTATCATTTAACACACTAAAATAGTCCTCTTAATATTACACTCTAAAATATTCTATTTACCATTCAAGATACAATAATATTCCTCTTTCCACATACCACAATTTAGTCACCCTTACAATTCCATCGAGTGCAAAACTTGTCCAAGTACCCGTAAAACTCCACTTTTGACATGGTGTGAAGCTTTTACTATAATATCATCCACAAATTCAAATATTCTATCGTTGATATTAATTTTGGAAACAAGAAAAAGTCACATGCTGTTAGATCTGGTAAGTATTGCACTGACACAATCCTGCGTTTCGACAAGTGTCGTTTTTCAGAGAGAATCAAGAGCCACTTCATCTTTTTTTTTTTCGAATTGGCAATAACCATTCTATTTTGTATAGGTCTTTGAGTTGCAATACTCATATAAAGAAATGATTTTAAGGCTCTTATCTGTACAAAAGTTTCCTTTTAAATTCTAAATTTTAAAATTAAGAAAACAAGATTAAAATTTCAGTCTCATCATTTTGATTTTCACCTCGTATACAGGTCTGTACGTGCACGTGTTAAAAAAAAAGAGGAGTATAAAGAGTACTCAGGACACGATTCACATAATCGAACTAGGACAAAACCGTCACCTTTGAGCAGAAATGCTGTTAACTTTGTTATTTACTGTAATCGTTTTTCAGCACAGACGCACACTATTTAAACACAGTTGATTTGGTGTAATTATTTTTCAGGTCGTTGCAATTCTATTTTCCGTCTGTGTACTTTTGAAGTAACAATCATAGGTTAACATATTAGGGTGTATACAAATACATATTTTTTATTCAAGAGCTTATTTCATCAACACATAAAAACTAATGTATGATCCCACTATATTAGATTAAAGTATTATATATTATGCAATAGCGTTTTATCAGTGGTATCATTTTTACAAGTACTTGGCCATACCCATTATCAATCTATCTATCTATCTCGTTTTGAAAGTGAGTTGGTGGAAGAGTAGTAGCTAACGTGACTGTGACATCATAGTAAGCGGGTTCAAACTCCAGTCACGCTATTATGGTTACTTTTAGGTTAATACTCTTGGGAAATGTAAGAACTCAATTATCTCCTCAGCTATGGGTTAAGTAGCCACTCCCCAACTATTCTGCTACAAGGATAGCTTTAGCATTAAGTACCCCACGAAAGTTGATATGCCATTAAGCAAAGAAACTGAGACCTGAAAGCAAAGCATGTTTGCTATTTTCTATGTAACTTAATATTATTAATGTACTAATTGAATATGACTATTTAGCACAAAGTGCCCGGCTGGTATTGTCTTTATAATTAGATAATGCATATCAGTACTGTTTTCTTACTGAAAAAACACTGAAATGCATCGGGTGATGTTTCAGTTGATGAAAGCTCGATACAAAAAATCAATATTGAAGGAAAACTGCATCGTGTAGGGCATATCTACAGCCACCACAGAAAAATAATGAATACCTTAAAAACTTTCGCTAAAATGGAATTTACAAGTGGATTCATCGGTCTTTGTTCGCAAAGTATCGAGATTGAATATTAAAACACTTCTTTTTATTTCTAAATAAAAAAAAAAAAGATTAAATCAGTCTTCTTACCTTTTAAACTGCAGTTTAGTTTTCAGCGAAACATAAAATTGGGCAAGTGCAGCACCCTCCATACTATCAAGACCCCCTTAGCTTGGTGTAACTTTTTTATTACTTACTAAACTGAACATTCACATTAGTGTTAAGAATTGGGGAAGTAAAGGACATTAAAAGAAATACTATGGCGCAACTCGATATCGATAGAAGAGCTTCAGTTGTGTTTTTATCAATAAAATCTTATTTGAATTATTGCAAAACAGTTTTTTTTTGACAGAATTAATGTTTCATTTATTGCTCATTTCTATTTCACTAAACACAGCTTGTGTCTCGACATCTTTGGAGCGAAAGGCAACTGTAATTAACACTTTTCCCCGGAAAGGTGCCATGTGGATGTATTACTCGATATGGTACTGAGACAACTTCAGTCTACCTCAGGCAAAAATTAGCACACGTTGATGATGTTTACTTTGGTTTTTATGAAGCAGCAAATAAAATAATAACAGTTAAGACGCAAACCATTTTATTTAATTGCTGACAATTCTTGCTTTATTCTAAGTGAACATCCTCTAAGTGAGCACATTCAATAATTCTTGTAGAGATAGTTGGTTCTAGAAAACATCTAACAATCCAATAATGTTGTAATTGACATTAAGAGAACTGCTTAGTGAAATTTAAAAAAAAATATGGTATTAATACGTGTCTTTAGTTGTAAATGTATATTTTTAGTCTGCTTTATTTGAACTTACGGTGAGTCTATAAATTTTTATTAGATGATTTTAATGGGGCGTGAATTGAAGAGAGAGTTTAATGCAGCCATGCATGAAAAAGAGCCAAAAATATAAATATCAAATAAAGAGATTAGAAAATAAATCTATCTATCTATCTATCTATCTATCTATCTATCTATCTATCTCAATTTGCGAACAAATGTTGATTGAAACAGCAAAACGTGGAAATATATATATTTCTTAGTCATTGAAGACATTTAAAAGGAAAAAAATCCAAGTACTAATAGATGTAACGGGTAAAGTATAATATCTTTTGCGCATGGCAGATTTTTACGAGGGCGTAGAGAAAATAAAGGACATACTATGATAAATAGGTGAGATTGAAATGACTTTATAGAAAGGAAGGGAGTAAGATAAATAAGTATTTTGAGAGATATGGACAGGTGCGATAGATATCAAGACGTAAACAGAGAGAGAGAGAGAGAGAGAGAGAGAGAGAGAGAGAGAGAGAGAGAGAGAGAGATATTAAAATGTATGATATCTTATTTTACCGATTTGTATTAAACATATTTTCAATCTATTTAAAAGCTTAGAAAGCATTCTAAATCGACATTCATTTAATATTTACAATCGACTCATCATCGAAAAAATTTTCCAACTTCTGTAATTAGTTGTTACTAGCAGACACCTTGGAAAATTCCACCTAATTCATCTATAATTCCTGTACAACTATAAAGAATAATCGTCGTAAAGTATAGACAGAAGAAATCTCACAGAAAATTTGTCTTGCAAATGTTTCTAAGATTTATTCATGAAATACACTCGTTCTTGGAAAACAACATTGCTGACACAGTATAAAAAAGAGATGCTCGTACAAAACACAATCTTTACTACCGCGAAATACTGTTGTATTTGAGTGCTGTGTTGGCAAATATTGCTGGATAAACGATGTATACACATAAAATTATATTTTATTCTTATGTTCTTTAGGTTGTTTTCTTAAAAAACACTCTGTGTAGGTTTGTACAGACTCCAGATGCTTTCTAAAAGACCCACAAGAATCAATGGGTGATTAAGACGGATGACGAGCAAAAGTCAAAGGATTCCGTTCTCAGCACGATTTCATACGTAAATGGCATACATACATACATACACACATATATATATATATATATATATATATATGTGTGTGTGTGTGTGTGTGTGTGTGTGTGTGTAGACATTAAAACGAAGAAATATGAGAAGCAAACATTAGAAATAAATTTTAAAATTCAGGTGGGCAACCCTGATTGAAAATCAGTTGATCATTTCTGTAAGTGAAGACGAGTAAAAACATTCAGTTCATTTTTGCCACTTTGTAATGTTTTCTTACAAGTTTGGTTAACTTTGTCACAAAAATGGAACACAAGATCAAATTATATGCAAACTTTCAGGTCAATGAAATAGAAATATTTAATAAGTTAACACAGAATCTTGAGGATCAAATCACATATTTTTAGAGCCACAAAGCTGAGAGTCAACAGTTACTTCATAAACTAATGTTCTAGTGTCCAAAGTGAGGAATCCTGTGAAATCTGACCGACGTTTGACTGTCTATGTAACTGCTGCTGAACTAAAATTGATCACCTGATTTGTTTAGAAAAATAAAATATCAGTCATTATATGCTAGACACCATTTGTGGTCGAGTTTTGGGGTCAAAAAACAATATCCATACTGTAGAACCCTCAGTCTACTGGGTATATTTCCTATTTTTCCAAATCAACGTCTTGCTTCCTAGTCACCATAATGGATGTGTGAGAACCAACCTATGGCAATGTCAGTCGAAAACTTACAGCACTATTTCAAGGGTGAGGAAACTATTTCATAACTTATTATAAGATAAAGCTGATTTGTAATTAAGTTGATGATTAAAATGTTTACCAAGTGTCATTATTAAATAGACTGGCTGTTGATACATAAGTAATGTTCCAAGAAACATACGTATTAAAAAAAACACCTCTTATGAATAGGGTAAAAAGTTGTTCTTTTAGGAGAATGAACTACTTTCATCTATCCATTAATTCATCTTTATTTCTTCAAGAGATCTGCCTTGCCAAGTTTTGTTTTTGGTTGTTTCTACTCGCCTAACGCGTCGTCTTTGTTTTCAGCAAGAAAACAAACTGATACAGATATAAACGTGCTAGAAAAAAACAAAACATCCTGGTAATAAGCATTAGCAAATTGTAACAAATGGTTGTTGAACAAACTCAGTTTGCCAGTTTCATGAGAAACAGCCGAGAGATATTTACAGATGCTGAGTCAGACAAACCATAGCATTCTATTACCCGCAAAAAGCCGGCTGCATATTGTTACAGAATTATGTAGGATAGGTCTTTGATAGTTTGGGCCAATCGATATATTACTCACAATCGATACCGATGAAAAACTGTAAAGAAAAACGAAGTAAGTTTTGAATAAATGAGAATCCAGATGAGTCAACTGATTAGAAGATGCAGTTCGCTTATCAGGAGACAAAGGAAGTTGTTTCGTCGCTTTGATTTATAAAATAAGCGAAGTATTATGGCCTGGAACGTTAGAAACATTGGTTGTCGCCGTTCTTTGATTGAATGCTACGGAGAAAATGTTGTCTGATATCGGCACTGCGTAATTAAGAGAGCATGAAAGAAAATTGTCACTTCGGAGAATGGATTATATTAAATCGTTTGAAGGTGAAACAAATAAAACTTTACTTTATAGATTTATAGATTTATCTCTGTTTGTTCATAAATAAAAATATAAAAGGATTTATGATTGAGTGGATTCAAAGCAATGATTCTCTTTATTGATAATTCATAATTTTCGCACTTATTGCTCATTTTTCTTATCAAAGCATTGAATATATATATATATATATATATATGTGTGTGTGTGTGTGTGTGTATGTATATATATATATATATATATATATATATATATATATATATACAAATAACAATGCTATATTTATAGTGAGAGAACTACAAATAAAAGTTTTTACATAGTGCTCGATGCTATTATGACAGAGCAGAAAAAAAATCTAAAAATGTAACATTATGGATAGTATAAATCCGTTACTTTAAATTTCAACTTTTTAGGCAATTTTCAGACAGAAATATGAAAAAAATCGTTTATCAAGCTTCAATATAGCGTGAAATATAGATACGTGACAAAATGTTAATGTGTCATACAAATTCTAAAAAATTCTTTATATATATATATATATATAAATATATGTATATATATATTTATAAAGAATTTATATATATATATATATACATATATATATATATATATATATATATATATATATATATATATATTGCTGTGTTCTGGTTAGTGAACACAAGTTGTAATGATAATAAGACAAACCACGATATGTGAGGTAAATAGTTATATTTACAGGAAAGAGTATTTACAAGAGAGAGACTGTTAGTAATAAGAACATAGGATTAGTGATAGAGTAATAGGCTTATTCTTCCCAGACTGATCTCCGCTACTGCCATATATGGCAGATGGAACAGCTCATTATGCTGAAAATGTAGGTGATACCCAACATATATATATATATATATATATATATATATATATATATATAGGGTACATGGGGACGCAGTCTAATGACAAAGCCGTGGTGCCGGCAATATTTCAAGAAAAAGTTAACCAAAATCAAAACCAGAGAAGTAAGTTCCAGCATCATACCTCTGCTGACGTGTGAGCATCCTTTAATGGGAAAAGTCGAAGAAGAAGGTACTTTGAAATAAACCCTGCCATTTGCTTAGCTACTCGTTATCTTGCTATGCTTGTCAATTGGCTGTTGCTACACCTAACCGATAAAATGAAACGCAGTTTCTTCCAGGAAGCGGTTGTATCTATACTGCTATATGGATGCACTACATGGACGCTAACTAAACGGCTGGAGAAGAAACTAGACGGAAATTACACAAGAATGTTGAGAGCAGTATTGAACAAGTCCTGGCGACAACACCCCACGAGACACCAACTATACGGACACTTGCCCCCCATCACAAAAACTATACAAGTAAGACGAACCAGACACGCGGGACACTGCTGGAGAAGCAAGGACGAGCTCATAAGTGATGTACTCCTATGGACCCCCACATATGGCCAAGCAAAAACTGGACGACCAGCACGAACTTACATACAGCAACTTTGTGAGGACACAGGATGTAACCCTGAAGATCTGCCGAAGGCGATAAATGATAGGGAGAAGTGGCGAGAGAGGGTCAGGGATATCCGTGCTGGCGGCACGACATGATGATGATGATGACATAGACTCAGAGAGTGGCGTAAGTGTCGTACAAGCGTATGTCACTCTAATCTAACGACGTACTGATGTCTAACTACTTTGTCTTATGCAATTTGTATATTTATCACAAGTAAATTTAGTCCTCAACCAAGATTTTTTTAGTTTACGTTTGGAGGTAAAGACGGCTGTCAACTCTCAAAATATAGCAGTCAATATATATATATATATATATATATATATATATATATATATATATATATGAATATATATATATATGTATATATATATTCATATATATATATATATGTGTGTGTGCGTGTGCGTGTGTGAGGATATATGTGTGTGTGTGTGTGCAATTTACAGTCGCTGATATCGTTACTATCGAGTATAATACACTAATATTTGAATCAAACTGACTTTCCTAGAGTCTCTAGACGATGGGCAGGTGTTCAGACATAATAACTTTAAATCACATAGACATAAACTGACGCGTCGGTCAAAGGAGTGTATTTTAACATCATTTACTTACTGTTTTTCAAAAAAAAATACCACTTCTGTATTATGTAAAACTTAACGAATCGTGGGCCTCTCATTGGTTATTCTTTCCGCTTAATTACAACTGAGAATTGAGTTCTGTGTACTTCATGACCTTGTCTTCGTGCCAAGTCTAAGCAAGATTTAATTTTGAAGACGATTTCTCTGATGGAACAGATATCAGAAGATTCGCTTGTTGCTAAACTCAACTTTACATGATGCTTAGTAAACTAGCCTATCGAATCCTTGTTAGTGGGTTCGATACTCATTGATGTTTTTATTTTTCTTTAGTTTGGTTGGTTTTATGGCATATCAACCTTTGTAGGTTATTTAACGCCAAATCCATTTTTATACAAACAATCTGTTCGATCTCAAACAATTCAGTTTATCATAAGTACAGTTTAATTGTCAAAAAACATTTCTATTTCCAACTATTCAAGCAGTTATATGTAACAATTCAGTTAAGTGTAAATACAGTTTTAATGTCGAAAAACAGTTCTGTTTCAAATAATCCAGTTAAGCATAAGCACGCAGTTGAAATGTAAGTACGGTTTGATTGTCAAAAACATTTCTATTTCAAGCTATTCAGTTTACTCAAACAATTCAGTTTAGCATAAGTATGCTGTTAGTTCTATTCAACCCATAGATAGGACCCTTATCAGGTGCTACCACTCCGGGCCAGAGTGGACCTTGGAGCCGTGGCAGTGAAGGGGTATTCCGCATTCCCCAAAGCTCCATCATTGCTGGAACCTCACCATCAAATTGTTTAGTGTCATATACAGGACACTCGTTGGGGTGGGGTGGGGGGTCTTACCCCTCTGCAGAGAAGCAGTCGGTGTATTCTACAGCCCCAGCGGACTGGGCAACATTTTTCTTTATTTCTTGTATTGTATCTAACTCTGTTAAGTTTTGGAATTAACTGGTTGATCGATTTTAACGGCACGTCAAACAGTTTGAGATTACTTCATCCCTAAAGTCTAGGGAACTGCGTTCCTCGTACGTTCAAATTTACATTTTTTGTGTCGTTTCTTAAGATTTTTTTGTACATGCCCCAATGGAATACGAATAATTTTCAAACAGTTTCATTAGATCCATTAATGGGATTCTGAAAGGTACTATTCCTCTGGGTCAGAATGGACCTGGGAATAATGTCAATGAAGAAGGAGTCAACACTTCCCAGATCTCCAGAACTGGAGCCTCTCCATCAGATACTGTTAAGTCTTATACCTGGATACCCCTTTTCAACGTATGCAATCAGTGCATAGTAAGACCCACTGAGAGTTTTTTTTCTAAGAATGAGAAAAGGATATTGAGGTGGGTATTGAACAAATATGAGCATTGGTTGTTAACATGTCTGTGAATGTGAGTGTTAACAATGTCCAAGTTGCGTGTGGATATTTTTCTCAGCAATATTTATCAGTCAATCTCGTTGGTGTTTAGCGTAATGTAGTGGCCACCTCCGACAGCCAATAATCGTGGTGGCTAGCTTTGTGACTGTCATCAAAAGGTCAGTCATGAAAACTCTCATTGTAGTTGTGGGAGACTGTCAAACACGAGACTAAGAAGATTTTTAAAACTGTCAGCGAGTTGAGCGATAAGTTACAACGTAAATTTTGAAGCTAAGAAAATCTATCTTCTACATTGGAGTAGATGGCTAAGACTTTTGAACAAATAGATTTATTTTGATCACCTCGAAAATATCACTTCACGCCTCCTGTTTTTGAGACCTGACCAGATGGAGGCTGTGAGATATGAAATAAAATGAGTGGACTTTTCCTGTGACCACGTGTTTGTCTTTTCATATCCTGATACGAAAACTCATCTCGTCATCATCTCTTGATCTCATATTTGTTCCTGTGTCATCGCCATCTTTCTTCGAGACGCTCTCAACACTATATTAGCACTGTTCAGTCGATAACCCGCGACTAGAAGCAGAACCAACTGTTGTCATTTTCTAAGATTAGCTTAGTTTGACGCTAAGTCAGAAAAATAAGGCAATAATTGCGAATCAGATTCACTAACAATGGCCTGCTAGACTAGCTAATAAAACCATTGCACCCCAGTGCTGTTAGTAAGTATGCAACGTAATATCGTAAAGCCTTCAAAAAGTTTCCAGAGTTTTTTGTACAGGCATTTGAAATTCTCATTGATTCTTGAAAATTGAGTATGTTATTACTATACATCTTATGAGATAACTGACCGATTTTTATCATTTCACGTTCAAATGAACAACTACAGCAGCAATTGGAATATACCCTACTAAAGCCTGATTGTCACAGCTGGGGAATTTCAAAAATGCAATCTGACGATTTAGAAGAACGATATGTAATAAAATTCTGTTTTAAACTTGGAAAAAATGTCACAGAAACGTATGAAATGCTTCAGACTGGAGCATCTTGCATGAATTGGGCATTAGTTTTTAGTGGCATCAGAGATTCAAGGAAGACAGGGAGTCTGTGAGGGATGATGAGAGGTGTGAGAGCAGTAAGGAAGTCAATACACAAGAGTTGATTGGCCTAAGGATTAGGGTTAGGGTTACTATGTTGAGGTTTTAACGGAGTTCAGGAAGAGATTCCAAGGGAGGAAGCCAGCACTCTTCAAATCGGGTCAGTGGTATTTCCACCAGGACAATGTACTAGTCCAAAACTCCATCCTTGTCACAGACTATTTGACCAAGATGGGCATCAACACAGTTCCTCGCTGTCCCGATAGTTCAGACCTTGCTCTCTGTGACTTTTGGTTATTCTCGCAGCTCAGAGGCTGTCGTTATGTGGCAATTGAGGAGATGAAAGAGACTGTGACGAAGGTCATTGACACGCTCACACAAGAGGACTTACATGGGTCCTTCCAGAAGTTGTTGGAACGGTACAGCAAGTGCATTGCAGCCAGAGGAGATTACTTCGGAAGGGGAATAGAGTTTCATGTGTGTGCTATCAATATAAGTGCCCATAAGAAAAATGTCTGGAAACTTATTTAATGATCCTCGTATGGTAAGATATAAAGGAAACGAAAAGCCCATTTCTAAGGTGGGGTGAGAGAGAGAGAGAGAGAGAAGAAATAATAATAAGGAAAAAAGGTAGACATAGAGTCTATTGGGCGGGTAGTCGACCCTTGAGTGACTTAGTATAAGCCAGTTGTGGGTTAGCCGGTCACAGGTGATCGACTGAGCTAGTTGAGGATGAATAGAAAAAACCGGAGATCCCAAACTCTTCTGCACAGGTGTGGAACCTGCGGAAACGAATGTTCCTCTCACCGAGGAGTGGATAACTTTTGAGAGGGTTGGTAAGCAGTCATGACGAGATAAAGACAGTCAGTTGAACACTAGTCACGAAGATGTAAGGAGACGAACATTTATAAGCCCTATATAGTGGGTAGGCTCCGAAAAGAGGTCTTACAATAGCCACGAACCAGCGAACCAACACGTTAGAACAAGAAAATAGAGAAATCAAATTTAAGGTCAGCATCTGCTTTCTCTTACTTTTTTTGTGACATGTTATTCCTCTTTTGTCCAGCTAACGCGGTTGACTAAACTTTCATATTCTTTTTCTTTCTGCCGTCGACTACTTACAAATTATAGTAGTAAATAAACCTTTCTGTAGTGAACTAAAACAGAGTTTCGTACGTTCGTCAACTGTTATTACGGTGGGGTCACAACAGAGTCTGACTACTACGATAGACGTCGTGATACGGCCATTAATATGATCGAGCACATGGAAGTACCAATGTTTATTTAGTCGCGTTATGCAACAACCATCTATTCGGTACCGTAACGGGGCAAGTGTTGTTTCAGTCAATATGCTTGATTGTTCTGTGAATAAGCGTGTAAATTTTTATGGTGAAATATATTTTTCAATTTTTAGAGATGCACACGATATTCATGGCATAATATATACTGATAAACTTTATTAGTAATGAGTAATTTGATGTAAATGGTTATTTTAGAAGAATAAATAATTAATTATTTTTTCTTTAGAAATTGTGACATTTAAATTTCTGTCTAGTAGCAAAATTAGATTTGCACTGATTGTTAATTATTGTTTGAGATTTCCTTTGAATTAGATCGGTTACTTCCCCTCGTGAAACGAAATTATTTTTACGTAAGAAGTCTTTGTTTGATTCTCATAATCATGGACACCGAAATTCCTCGATTGACGTCAAACAATACATTCCTTTACAGCGGACTGTCAAACAAAAAAAAATTATATATATATATATATATATGAGGAGGGGTAAGAGAGAGGTTCTACTAAGAATTTAAAAAGATTTTAGCAGATTGATCAATCAGTTACCTGACAAGTTACCAAGCGTAACGCGTCTCAAGGTGAACATTTTATATTCCTCCCATAATCACTCAAGCAGAAAATAGATAATATATTTGGTGTCAATTATTCGATCTCATGGAGGAATTAATTTTGCTAAGGCTAGTACACACACACACACACACACACACACACACACACACACACACATATATATATATATATATATATATATATATATATATATATATATATATATATATATATATATATAATGTATATTGTGGTGTTCGGAAAATAATTACGTTATACGAGAGTGTATATAAATGAAAATGTGAATTAGATTTATTTAGATATTAATAAAAATGTCATAAAATTCATTTTCAACGCCAGTAGCCCAAAATACACATGACAAATTTACTGAAGATGGGGGCTACTTTAATATCCTCAATTCTTGCCAAACCTATCACTTACAGGTTTTCATTTGTTTTGATCACTCGACCATTTTATATGTAGTAGAATATTATGAATTAAAGAAGAAGTGAAAAACAATATTTCAAATATATTTAAAAATTAAATCGCAAATATGCATTTCAGTTTAGTTGCAGTTATTTTTGATGACATGAAATAAATTCAACTTACATTTGACTTCATATCTTTATGTTAAAAGGCAATTACTTTTTGAACACTCTGATATATATATATATATATATATATATATATATATATATATATATATATATATATATATATATATATATATATTCAGAGGATGAATGTATAATATGACATTGTTTAATATTTCAGTTTTTGAAACCAACTTCAGAGCTATATCAGTCTGTAAAGTCTTGTCAGAAAAATTATTTTCAAAAGAAAAAAATTAAGTGAAAAGGTGAGAAAATTCTTAGTGTTGTATTGTTTGTAATAGTGTTGTTTCAAGATGTATGTATGTGTGTATATGTGTGACAACATATATATATATATATATATATATATATATATATATATATATATATATATATATATATATGTGTGTGTGTGTGTGTGTGTGTAAGTTGACTCATGAGTAAAAGAAGTTATGCCACTTAAAATATACAGCATTCTTTTTACCAATAAATAATAATGGATTGATTGATTGATTGATTGAACAATTTATTTTAAAGACATTTCAATCCATATTATGTTATTTTATGCTCAGCAGGTCTGGGAATTGCGTTCATTTTACTTTCATATTCACATATTTTGTACAGTATTTACTGAAGAACTTTTGCTCACTGTCGAATACGAATAATTTTCAGACAGATGTATTTGACCTATTGTTGGTGCTACAACAGGTACTACCGCTCCGTGTCAGATTAAATCTGGGAGTATTGGTAGTTAAGGGGTAGTCAACACTCACCAGATATCCTGAACGGAAGCTTCACGATCTGATGCACTCTACTGTTATATCGTCGACACCCTTGTTTTTTGGGTGGGGGCAGAGGTCTTTTCCTTTTGTAGGTGATAAAGTTAGCTTACGGTAAAAATCATTATGGAATTTTGTCTGAACTTTAACATCAGAAAAAATCGATTTCTAATACATCAGAAGACTCTATGATAACATATCTCAGGATTCATCATTACACAGTAGAATTGTTCATTCTATTCATTTACTGGTGAGTTTTGTCGAATTCCAACAATGCTTTGGGACTTTCATTGTTCATCTATTGTTAAAAGTTTCTAACATCGTCTCTACAGTTAATATAATATACGCTGGTGACCTCTGGATTTTCTACTCTGAAAACTCGACCGCCATTCGGCAGGTTGTGTAATAGTTAAGTTCGTCTATCAGGGTCAAGAGTAAAAATGTCTGGTCATAGTTAAGAACAAGAAGGAGATATCGGTGTTATCTTTTTAAAAATCAGATATTTGTCTACAGAGTTTCTCTCTACGGACCCTAACATTAAGAAAATACAGAAAAGGTTTCCAAAATACAAGAAAATATGAGAAATTTTATATATATATATATATATATATATATATGTGTGTGTGTGTGTGTGTGTGTTTCTATATGTATAAAAGCCTTCACATTAATATTAAGAACTATTTAATAATATCGCAACATTTGTTCCACCATTAACTCACTTAGAGAGCGAGTGATTACCATAAATAATTACACTATATATGTACACACGCACACACACACACACACACACACACACACACACACACACACACACACACACACACACACACACACATATATATATATATATATATATATATATATTTGTGTGTTTCTGTGTGTATCAACGAGTCGACTCCTAAATCAGCTTGGCCCTTGATGATATTGATACATCTGAATAGGAAAGAATGAAAAATTCTAGTTAGCATCTCATTTATCTCCGTTTTATTGAGATTTTGGATTCTCCAAAATGACATATAGACCATTTAACTGAAATGTTTTATTGTAACTTCACTCTGATTCGCCATTTTTGCTCATTTTACCTTTATTTTTTCGGCAGACAACATCAATTCTATTCAAACGCTGCTAAAGTCTTGATAATTTGTTTACCGCAACATTTTTAATTAGAAACTCATTTTCATGTGTAAGGGGTCGGTAATGATGAAGTGTATTATTGTCATTTTTTTTGTGACTTTCTGTTTAATCTTTTGTCAGACTTTTAAGCTATGGGCAAGAAAGTTCTAGATTTTATCAGTTCGCTGTGGCGTGAATAATGTAAAAATTGAAAACGTTGTCCAGAAAGGTTTTCATTGTTGTAAGCCAGAAGGAAAACAAAGGGATTTGTTTTAATAAGGAAAAAGAATGATAAAAATGTAGCTTTAATAAAAAAAAACAACAACCACAAAACAACGTAATTGCTATTTCATCTCACACACATTCAATATCATAGCTTATTAGATGTTTCTAGCAACGTCCAAATATGCAGTTCTGATTACAGACGTTTCGTGTTTTCAAAAGACGGTTATGGCGAATAAGAGCAAGCACACGTGAAAACTAACCCACGCATGTTCCCATACATGTGTGCGTGTGTACAGCGATAATGTGGCAAACATTTAATCAAAGCAGTTTGGAGGAATAGATGGTACAAAACCAACTTACTTGCAAGGGATTGCAAGATAAACGATCTGCGCTTCAAAGATGATTATTGATATTATCAAAAAGGAAGACACTGTTAGGGTTGAATGTATTTAACCTGCGCATCTACCACTAGCAAACTACGACAGAGGGTCAATTTTCGGGCGGGGTAAAGCTGGTTTGATTTCAGATTGTTCCTCCTTCTAGACTAGTTTCGTTACCAAGGTTAAAGAACCCAGTCTGCCCGACTATTTACCCTTTTAAAGTTGTAGGGAAAAAAAGAGGGATTAATACCTTCCTCAAAAGCATTAGCGTGAAACGAATCAAGAACCATTTTTTAAGTTTTTAGTATGACACGACCTTCGATTGAACCCAGGTCTCCCGGGCCATTGGCAAACACTCTAACCATCATATTTCAAACAATTCAGTTAAGCATACAAAAGCAGCTCCATTTCAAATGGCTCAGTTTAGCATAAGTACACAGTTTCAATGTCAAAACAGTTCTATTTCAAGCAATTCAGTTTAGGATAAGTACGCAGTGTAAATCTAAAAACAGACCTATTTCAAGCAATTCAGTTTAGTATAAGTACACAGTTTGGTTCTATCTGACCCAAAGATAGGACCCTATTAGGTGCTATAACTCCGAAGTTGAGTGGACCAAAGAGCGTTGGCAATAAAGGGGTACTCTACGTTCTCCAAAGCCCCTGGATTTCTAGAACCTCACTATTAGATTGTTTTGAGTCAAAATCAGGACTCTCGTTGTGGGAAAAGTCTTATCCCATCTGTAGAGATGCAGTCGGTGTATTCTACAGCCACAACCGACTGGGCAAATTTTGACATAGAAAAGAAAAGTGAAGTAAGAGTATAGAAAAAAAACTATACTTACACTAAACTGAATTGTTTGAAATGGAACTGTTTATTTGAATGAAAATGGATTTGGTATTAATAACCAACAATGATTGATGTGCCATAAAACGTAACCAAAGAAAGTTCACGTAATGTCCTAATACAAAGATGTATTTAATAACCCATGAAGGTTGACATGCCATTAAAAAAAGAAACCAGAATCAATATATTTTTTCACTTTGCTATTAAGTCGGTGAAATGCAGAATATTCTAGAAATTAACAGGGTTAAGATTTATTCAGTTTGTGTCTGATTTCCTCTTATATTCTTCGGAATATCCACCTGTACCAGGCAATCAGGTCAAAGATTATTACCTACTATTATGATCACGTAACAAAGAAAGAACTGTTATGTTTTATTCAGTGCGATGGGCAAGTTAAACCAATTGTTCTGAGAAATGGTAATAAGAAAAATAAACAAATGCACTATTTTATCATTGGATAATTAAATCCCTTTGATGAGAGATCAGTAATTAACCACATCCTCCCTAAGTTAATTAAGAATGCCACCAAAAGAAATTTGTGGATATAGATATATATATATATACCTTGGGAAAAAAATTATGGAATAAGTATAAAAAGTGGAAATTCACATTCTTTCTTTTCATTTTGCAGTTAAGGAATTAATAACAGATGAAATGCGAAACATTGTGACTTCAAAGAATATTCTTTAAACAAACTGCATCTAAATTAATAGTATAATTTTCCCTAGTCAGATCGGAGGACATTTTACAACAGCCATAAGGTGAACATCCTCTAAGTGCTCTAATTCAATAATTATTGACTAGAGTCAATATGTATCAACATAAATAAAATGAAAATAGATATGCAACATATTTTCTTTGTGTGTTTATTTGTTTCTCATTACATATATATATATATATATATAGGAGGATCATTAAATAAGTTTCCAGACGTTTTTCGTATGGCCACTTTTATTGATAGTACACACATAAAACTCTATTCCCCTTCCGAAGTAATCTCCTCCGGCTGCAATGCACTTGTTGTACCGTTCCAACAACTTCTGAAAGGCCCTATGGAAGCTCTCTTGTGTGAACGTGTCAATGACCTTCGTCACAGCCTCTTTCATATCCTCAATTGTCTCATAACGACAGCCCCTGAGCTTTGGGAATACCCAAAAGTCACTGGAAGGAAGGTCTGTACTATGGGGAGGCTGAGAAACTGTCTTCATGCCCTTCTTGGTCAAATAGTCTGTAACAAGAATGGAGTTGTGGAGTGGTCAATTGTCCTGGTTGAAATGCCACTGACCCGATTTGAAGAGTGGTAGCCTCTTTCGACGGAATCCCTTCCTGAACTCCCTTAAAACCTCAACATAGTAACCCTAACCATAATCCTTTGGCCAATCAATTCTGGTCTATTGACTTCCTTACTCCTCCCACACCTCTCATCATCCCTCACAGACTCCCTGTCTTCCTTGAATCTCTTATACGACTCAAAAGCTGATGCTGAATTCATGCAAGATGCTCCAAAAGCAGTCTGAGGCATTCCATACGTTTCTGTGACATTTTCTCCAAGTTTAAAACTGAATTTTATTGCATATCGTTTTTTTAAAGTGTCCTCAGGTCCAGACTGCATTTTCGAAATTCACCAGCTTTGACAATCAGGCTTTAGTAGAGTGCATTCCAATTGCTGATGTAGCTGTTCCTTTGAACCAGAAATCATAAAAATTGGTCCGTCATCTCATAAGATGTATAGCAATAACATACTGAATTCTCAAGAGTCTGCGTCAATTTTAAATGCCTGTACAAAAAAAGTCCGGAAACTTATTGAAGCTATCACGTATATATGATAGATTGTGGTTAACATGACAATATAACAGAAATATGTGGAAAGTTGGATAAATCAAACACTTCAACCAAGCTGAGAGGGGCGAAATTTTGTTCTTTTATTTCAAAATTAAAAATGACGTAGAAGAACGAAATATCACGCCTCTAAACCGAGTTTAAGTGTTTGATTTTTCCAAATTCCCATATATTTCTATCACATATAATGGTAATCAAGCGACATTCTATTATGGACTCCCATGCATGGATGCTCCAAAGTTGTCTGACCAGGAAAGACGTACTTACATTAGTTCTCTGCGGAATTGCATGCAGTCTAGAAGACCTGTCAAGGAGCGATGGATGATAGGGACTAATTGTGAGAGAGAATCAGGAAGACGAATTTAGAGAATTCTGAGCTTTTAGCGTTATAGTTGATGATCTATCTATCTATCTATCTATCTGAGCTTATTATATCAGACAAATTACAATTTAGATTTAAAACCTTAACGAATGAAAACGCTATAAAAATACAAATATTCAATATCTGTCAGAAATTCTCACAAAGACTTAAAACAAAAATTTCTTTTCATTTCCTGGTAAAAAAAACCAAAAAAAAACCGTTATGACTATACTTTTAAAAAGGAACAAAGAAAAATGATTGTAGGGAAGATTTGAATAATCAAACTGCAGATACCTTTTTAGATAGCAGGAAAAATCAATAAAATTGTTTAAAAGAACCCTGTCTGAAGGTTTCAAAGAAACTTTTTTCAGAGAATATCTATCTATCTATCTATCTATCCTTTGAACAATTTATATATGACAGAAAACATTGATAATATGTAGTATATACTTTTGATTGTACTTTTTGTGAGGAGTATCCTTTGTGATGTTACTTTGGCTGAGAAGCTAGTTCATTGTCCTTAAAATAAGCAATTGTTCTCTTGCTAAAATTATCCGAAACTTATTTTAACTATCTATCTTTGAAGGCTCTGTTTTATGCAAACAAGGGGAAGACGAAGATGGAGAAAGAAAAGCGACGACACATTGAATTTACTATCAAGGGGATGCAAAATAAAAACGTTACGATTCGAAGCAGATTCTTAAATATCAACGATTACTAATATTAACAAAACTGGACATACTGCTGTCTTACTCTTTATGTGCAGGTATCGTTGTCTTTACAAATAAATGTCACCGACTTCTTTATATATATATATATATATATATATAATAATGATGATGATGAATAAATATATATTATATATATTTAATCCATGGAAAATATTATTCTACAACCTAAGGTTCGACATATAACCACATATTGATTTACTGACGACCAACACTCTCATAATTTATATATATATATATATATATATATATATATATATATATATATATATATGTGTGTGTGTGTGTGTGTGTGTGTGTGTGTGTGTGTGTGTGTGTGTGTGTGTGTACCAAAATATTAGCTCTCAGATGTATGTAAATACATGATATTGAAAAGTACGAATAGTTTAAAGTCATTTCGGCAGCAAACATTCGATATTGTAACTAAAGTAAATATAGAATAAAAGCCTTTTTTCTTTTAATTTTTTCCCATGCCTTCAAATAAGAAAAAAAATAATGAACGGATAAAAATACTCGATTAAGTAATATCTGCATTGATTTATTTACTTTCTGAGAGTGAAATGGTTTTTATAAGCAAATATATGACCTTTATATGTTTATCTATTAACCGAGAGTGAACTGGTGATTTACACAGAAAAAAAATCTAATTTGTTTATCTTGATATGAATATTAGATTTTTTCCGATTGCACTGGAATATATATATATATATTCCAGTGCAATATATATATATGTGTGTGTGTGTATATATATATATATATATATATCTTTGTAGCTACAAAGAAAATATTTATTCACACACACACACCCACACACACATACACGCACACACACACACACATCATGTCATCATCATCATCATCATCATGTCGTGATGGTAGCACGGATATCCCTGGCTCTCTCTCGCCACTTTTCCCTATCGTTCATCACCCTAGGCAGGTCTTCAGGACTACATTCCGTATCCTCACATAGTTGCTGAATGTATGTTCGTGCTGGTCGTCCTGCTTTTGCGCGGCCATGTGTGGGGATCCATAAGAGTCCATCACTTATGAGTTCGTCCCTGCTTCTCCAGCAGTGTCCTGCATGTCTGGTTCGTCTAACTTGAATAGTTTTCGTGATAGGAGGCCGGTGGCCGAACAGTTGGTGTCTTGTGGTGTGTTGCCGCCAGGACTTGCTCAAGATTGCTCGCAGCATTCTTGTGTAATTGCCGTCTAGCTTCTTCTCCAGCCGTTTTGTTAGATTCCATGTAGTGCATCCATATAGCAGTATCGATGCGACCGCTGCCTGGAAGAAACTACGTTTCATTTTATCGGTTAGGTCTGATTTCCATATAATCGATAGCCTATTGATAGCTGTCCATGCTTTCGTTAACCTCGTGTCGATGTCCTTTTCGGTTGATGCGACGCTGCTTCCTAGGTAAGTGCATTTGTCTACTAGTTCGAGAGGGGTTCCGTCTAGAGTGTAGATGTCCCCCGTTTGATTATAGCACATATATTCCGCCTGCGGCTGCTCGTTCCATACTATGCAGTAGTGTTTCGGTTTGGTTGGGTGTATTTGCCAGTATCGCTATATCATCGGCGTAGTCGGCGTCGGTAATTGTTTTTGCGTGGTACTTTCTGCTTCTTTTCTTTGTCAGCTCGAAGCCATTCTCTTGGATTTTGTCAATCGATGTTCTACGTACGTAGTCTAGACAAATGATAAAGAGGTACGGAGCCAGCGTTTCCCCTTATTGTACTCCTGCTACAATGTCAAAGTATTCTGTGTCTCCATCTGGTGATCGTACTTTTACTTTGGTGTTTCTATAGAGAAACGTTATTGCTGCTACGGTTTATTTAGGTATGCCGTACGCTAGTAGGATTTGTTCCATCTTTCCTCTGTGAATGGAATCGAAGGCCTTGGTAAAGTCGACAAATATTAATGTCGCTTGTAGGTTTTTTGCCCGTACACCTTCAAGGATTCTACGGATGGTTAATATTTGTGAGGTCGTGGATCTATTTCTTCAGAAGCCATTTTGGTTTTTCCTAAGTATGTTGTCGATTTTGGTTTCTATGCGGTTTCGTAGTAGGGCATTGTAGATTTTGGCTGCTATGGATGTAAGTGTTATGCCTCGGTAGTTTTTGGCTAATCCGAGGTATCCCTTTTTAGGGAAGGGGAGTATGCATCCCTTCATCCATCTATCTATCGGATTTTGATTATATACTGCGTTGCAGTGTCGGAGCAGTATGTCGTCGAATTGTCTGGCCTTCCATACTTCTGGGGGAATCTCGTCAACTTTCCTATTTTTAATTTTTCTGAGAACAGAGTCGAGTTCTTCTTGTGTGAACGGTCCTAGTTTATTGTCTAATTGTTTACTAATTATTCTGGTGATTGGTTCATGTGTTATTTTCGGTGGGTTTCCTAGTAGGTTTTCGAAGTGCTGTTTCCACAGTTTTATTCTTTCTTGTTGGTTTGCTGCTTTCAGTTTTGCTTTGGCTGTGTTCTTTCTTCTACTCACTTCGTTTATTGTTTGCCAGGCAATTCTAGATTGTCTATCTTCCACCGAGTCTCTAATCTTATCTATCTGATTTTGAATGTATTCTGTCTGTTCCTTTATATATATGCCTGCTAATTGATATTGTGCTGTTTTTAGTTTTAAGGCATTTGTGTTTGTTGGGTTTTCTCAATAGTTTTTGGAGGCTGTTTTTACTAGTGCACGTTTTTCTCTCACCGTTAAAGTTTCCCATGGGACTCTATATTTAGTTTTGAGTTTTGTTGGAATACATTTCGCTGCTGCCTCGAGGTGCGCATTGACGAAATTTTCATATTCGTCGTTTGGTGTACTTTTTTCCGTCTTCTCTTTTAGTGTTTCGTATCTGTTTCTTAATTCTACTACGTATTTATCTCTTATATCTCTGTTGTTCAAAAGGGCCCAGTCATAGTGTTTGGTGGTCGTTGTTCGTTTGGCGTTTTTTCGTAGGCTTAGCCGTATTTTTGCCGTGACTATTCGATGATCGGAGGACACACCCTCGAAAGAGGAGTATGCCTCGCAATTCATTGCACTATTTTTCCATTTCTTGTTTATAAGGCGTAGTCTATCTGTGCTTTACTGTTGTTCGCGTACGTGTATGTCCATAGTTTGCCCTCCCTTTTTTGGTAGTTTGTATTGAGTCATGCTAATCTATTTTCTATCATGAAATGTTTGATGTTGCCCATTCCTATTTGACGTGTTGTGGAGGCTGTATTTGTTGTTTCCGTTTTTCCCGATTTGTGCATTCATGTCTCCGCCAATGACTAACATGTTGTGTTTCAGGATGCTACGCACTAATGAGGATAACTCATCGTAGAAGGTGACTAGTTTAGTTTCTTCAGTAACATTGGTAGGGCTGTAGCAGGAGATGATTGTTGCTCTGGGGTTGCCGTTAAAAGTAGCTGCCATCATTCTAGGTTGTATTTTCTCAATGCTATTTAGCGTTTTTAATGCTCTAGGTCCTATTAGCAATCTTACCCCTCCTACTGTGGCGTTGACAGAGTTTTTCCATGCCGATACAGTGGCTAGCGACCATCCATTGCCAGTTTATATATATATATATATATTCAAATCACGTAGATACAACGTCAAAATCATTTGATGACTACGTATTTTTGCTCAATGACATTTTCTGATGACTGTCCAAGCTTTTTGTCCTTATGGTTGCGTCGGCGAGAAACTGACCGTCACTAAGTGGCGTTGACTATCTACAAGTATCTATGTTATTGAAGCCTATATCTACATTGGCTCATGATCTGTCACTCATACTGAGCTCTGGTTCTCTTTCTCCCACCCACCCCCGTTCTTTCTCTCTCTCTCTCAATAGATATATATATATATATATAGATAGATAAAATAAGATTTGACTATATGTGCAACAATACCTTGAATAATGCTGTTAATTTTTTTTTTCAAAAATGAAGACCCAGCTATTCGAATTGGAACTTTTATAAATCTTATTATAATGGGTTTCAATTATTTTTTTTCAAAAAGTTAAAAAAACAAAAAAAATAATATTAAAAAATAAACAAAAACCCAAATAAACAAAAATAATGCTTAAAAGAATTAAATAAAAAAGATCTCACAATTCATAGCTGATACACATTAGTAAAAGCTATTTGTTCAGAGTTACAAACATATCAGAAACGTTCAGAAAGAAAAAAATAACTTGCAGTAAAAATAAATAAATGAATAAATAAATAAAATAAATATAAATTCTGGATTAATAATCCTTCATTGTTATTTGCATGATTCTTATCTTTTTTTTGGTCCTAAAACACGTCTCTGATGTCATTTGTCTTTGAAGTTTGTGGCAAAAATACAATCAACTGTGTTGCAATGAAACGAATCAAAGCACGCACAAATAGAAAGTGTATTATTTAAAGCACACACACACTCATATACACACACACACACATATATATATATATATATGTATATATATATATTACATTTAAAAAGTATTTTACCACCTTAAATGATAGAAAATTTCCAATAATTACAAGCTTTTAATTGGATGTTTCTCATCATATTTTCTATTGATGAAACTTTGGCTTCGTTAGTGACATTTCCATTCGTAATTACCATATTTTGTATAAGGCCTTCAGAATGAGGTGGGGGATACGAATCGATCAATAAATAGCCGAGCAAAAGTTTTCTGAATAAATCAAGCGTGAGACAGTGTTTAAAATCAGAAAAAATGTCTATGATTAAAATTAATTATATTTCGGCAGTATCGATTTGCAACCTATCAAGTCTTGTGGGACAGTTTTTAATCGAAACTATAAAAACCACAGGTCAGGTGCACATAGGAAAAAAAAACAAAAAACAAATTCGAGAATGAAAATGATTTCTCTCCGAAAAATACATTGAGGTAGCATATGTGACACAGGTTTTTAGCCTAAGTTGAATAGATATTGGTAGTGGACGCTGGTCAACACTCTAACTCACTCGGTTTCAAGATGTACTCCCTTCCAATGCTAACAACAACCTGCTTCGAACTGCTACTGGACTTAAACGACCAACCCTAACCATAACGGACAGTAGTTGGGGAAGGACCTCATCTTGGGCTGGTGACCTTCTTTCTCTTTGTTAAACAGCTAATTTTCACTGTTCTGTTGTAGACTCGAGCTGTTCCTAGATCCACGATTTCTACTGAATATACGGGATTTTATTTCCAGGCAGAAAAACCGCACTTTTCCTTTTTACTAACACAAAAGACATAAAAAATGAATTTCTTCTTTGCTGACTTCTGATCATTTTAGCATCAAAGAGTTTATTTTACTGGAGACATTTTAAGGGAATCCATTTATTTCCAGCGAAAAATCTTTCTACTGCATAATCTATCTTTTTTAACTGTTGTATAGGAATAAAGTGAAATTAGTATTTGAAACCCGATCGCCTGGAAACGGAAATAGCAAACCTCCAGATAATATAGATAGAGGTACCGTGCAATTATAGTGGAGATTAGTCGAGTTAAGTTCTTGGAGAGAAAGATTTCTGTAATAGCTTGGCCGGAACATTCTTGTTTCAAGCGATTCTATCATTGTTTCCAGGAAAGTCTATAGTGTTAGGGATATTAAAAATGTTAGGTTTTTCTTATTTTCTGGTTTTGAGTTATTTTGGTTGAATGAAATATTTATGTTTTTGTTAAGTTGTTTATCAAATTCTTTTAAATGCAGCCGGTGTCCTCGTGGCGTAAAGGTTAAAGCGACGGACTGCGGAATCGTAGTAAACGGGTTCGTATTTTAGTCGCGCTATTACGTTCACTTTCGAGCAAATACCCTTTGGGAAAGGTAAAAATCCCCTTATTCTCCCAGTTTGGGTTAAATAGTACTACTACTGTTCTTCTAGGAGAATGGCTTTGGCATTAAATAGCCTACAATGGTTGATATGCGATTAAAAAAAAGAAAACAAACCAATCTTTTAAATGCACATATGAGCGTTACAAAATGAACATTTGCTCATCTTCCTAACTTGGTTGGTTGGTTGGGTTTAATGGCATATCAACCTCTATAGATTATTTAAAGCCAAAGCCTGTTTACACATATGTACGGTTTGTAAACTCATAATTTAATGATACCATACTAAAACCAAACAACTCATTTACTCGCATACGAGTAAATATTTTCAAGTATTTCTATATGACATTAGTTTATTTAGTGATGATGGCTTCTTTTAAGTTATTTCTCACTACTATTTCTTCTAACACAGACATAATGGTATTTCTATTCAGCAATAATTTGTTTTCAGTTGATTAGTTTGTTGTGTTTTCTGGATTGTAACCAAGTCTATATTTTCTGGTACAACCCGGTCTCTTTCAAGAACGACTCTTCCTTACTTGTTTATAATACAATTATACACCCCCATTGATATACGAGGGATCCCATCTCCTGACTGAGTGGCTAACGTGCTGGACCGCAACATCTTATTAATCAAGTCGTAAATCTATTCGCGATATTACGTTCACTTTTGGAGTAATACCCATTTGGAAAAAAGTATAAATATTAGAATCCCTCAACTATGGGATAAATAGTACCACTGTTCCTCATGAAGAATGGCTTTTGCATCGATTAAACAAAAAACTCAAATCAAACCAACCTATACTATGCCTACGTATATAAAAAAAAGTTAAGTAAAGTTGGCGACCGTAGTCGAGGGCGACCAGAAGGCTTCCTTTTCAATAGCTACAACACCGATGTGTTGGAGAGGGCGCGAATCCTTTCCCTGTATTGATCCACTTTACCCTTTATACGTACCTTATATTGCTGAGTGTTAGGCAAGAAGGTATCAAGCACCATTTTTAAAGTCTTTGGTATGACGCGACCTGAGATTGCATGTATATAGATATACACCACACTTATATACATATACGCTGAAACAAATACACTCGTATCTACACGCATATATATCATTTCACCTAAATATATGCATGCAGTGACACAGGACGGTCGCAACAATATCCATTTCAATGTCATTGTATATTGCTGACGTATCGTGTGGCTTTCCTTGGCTTAACTAATTCTTTCAACGCGCCTGGTACGGGATGCGTGCAAATCTTTTAACATCTTCACAAGTATAAGATTCCTTTCCCTGTGCCTATGCTCCTACAACACTTCAGGATGGCGTGAATTCTTCAGAAGATTCTTCTCTTAATTATCAACATATTTGAACTGGCTAATCTTTCAATATAGTGACACCTTCATCAGTCAGACTCTGTTGTGTTGCACGTTCTTTCTAGCACGGAAATACGTCTCACCTTTATGCAAGTCTGATATTAAATGCACCTTCAACAACTAGAAGTTCACACTTTTCAATCAACCGTGAGTTTTAACCATTTTTCTTGAACAATTCCTTTTTATGTATAAGAAAAAATCAGTTTTCCCTGTGCAACGTAAGTAATTTCGCTCTATTGTATGCCTTCTAACAAAGTCTCGTTTATTAAAATACAGATCCACCTAATTTTACTTTTACAGATCCATTCTATTCTACTCTTACGGATCCATTTTAGTCTACTCTTACGGATCCATTTTATTTTTATCACTAAATATGATCTTATCCTAACAGTTTATACTCCTTCATACAAAATGGAATCCACGATCCGGTTTCAATTCCATGACGAGGCTGGTGGCGTTTCACTTCCCACAAATGCTTTTGGGGAACACATGAATCCATCAGTTCTCTTCCCTCCATAAATGGGTAAATAGAAGGGCACTCTGTGTTATATAGCCTTGGTTAGGCAACCAATCGAAGAAAAAGAAACCTCAGAATTCAAACAAGTTTTACCCTGCTTACAAAATTGACTTTGTATCGCATTCTGCTCGTGGAAGAAGGTTTGATAAAGATATACCCGTTTGAACACCTTAATCTGGATATCAAAGTTGGTCGAGGATGACCCGAAGGCTCCCTTTTCGATAGCTACTACATCAAGGTAGAGGGGGTACAACTCCTTTCCCTGGATTGCTCCACTTTAACCTTGATCCGTACCTTATAATGCTGAGTATTCAGCAAGGAGTCTTTGGTATGACACGAACTGGGATTGAACTCATGTCTCCCGGACCATAAGCCTAGCCAGTTTACCAAAACGTATCTTATTCTCTAATGATTATTGCATCGAAAAGTCTAAAAATGTTCACCTTTAGGTTAGCTTTACTGCGTAAACCGGTGGAAGAGGACATCAAAAATGTCAGGTGATTAAAAACTTTTCTATGACTACAGGGTGGAACGATTAAATTGTCGCCCAGGAAAGGACGACATGATTCCATTTCCATTTAATGAAAACCTGTTTTCTTTTTTTGTTGCAGACCAGCTACTAGTCGACCAGTTGTATACAAATCCGAAGAGCGATAGGAGCCTTCTATCATGTCTGAAAGTGACACAATGTTCAACGAGCGAGATCGAAGATGCGCCGCTGTACAAATCGTGCTCTCTACCGATCCAAGTTATGACAACAGGACCATTGAAAGCACCCTCAAAATGCAAATCCGGACGGTACAACGCTTGAGGGCACAGCTCAACGTATCGGACGACCCTTTGGACGTGGTGGAGCTGAAGGCCACATCATGCCACCTCACATCTTCGAAGTCGGCTTGAAAGTCAACACCAAAGTTGTTGAAGAGTGTGGTAATCCCCTGGTGCAACCAGGTGGCCGGTGGCAGACCCTGGGTGTGGCAGTAGGACTCGACGCCGGCCCACAAGTCCAAAGAGACCCAGGCTTGGCTTCAGAAGGAGTGCTACGACTTTGTACCCTTCTCTCACAGCCCCCCTCCCCCGACTTGAACCCGTTGGACTACTTCATTTGGTCATACGTCGAGAACATCACCAACATGATCTTCCACAACACCAAAGCCAGCCTGATCGCTGCCATCCACTGAGTATAAGCCGAGCTCCCGTCGGCGCGTGTGGAAAAAGGCATGCTCCTAGTTCCGGATCCGTACCAAGGCTGAAGGCGGCTAAATTGAAAAGATGTCAGCTCTACTACATAATCAAGTTACCTGAATTGATTTTTTCAATAAAAGTTTTAAGATAAACCTGTTGTGTTGTTTTCTTTAGGAGGACAATTTTATCGTTCCACCCTATACTTTTGTAATCACCTCAGCTTTTTTCTCTTATTTAGAAACCTTGATATAAAATATGATATGGAATTTACTCCAATTGACTCATATTTGTTAACATTTAGTGAGACAATTACTTTTTCCTCTTTCCTCTGGCACCTTACGTCATGCAAAAACACAACACACACATATCCACATATTTTTACATCTATTTTTTACTCTCGTTTTTCCTTTTTTTCTTTCATTTTTCTTTTTTAAATTTCTATTTATTTCCATCTTCTTTCATTATCTTTTATATTCTTTCATTCAGTCAGATGTAAAGAAGTCTAGGAGATATTTTAATTCCTAAATTTATTGATAAGCTTTATTCATTTATTCAACCGATAATTTTGCCCCGAAAAATGACAGTGGGTAGTTTCTACACCAAATCAATCTGCTTCCGTAGTAATCTCTTTCGCAAACGCATTTACTTTTAATTAATTCACCGTCGATTTTAAGTAAATGTGCTGCTCCTTCTTATTCTTTTCTACCAACATGTACATCTAAAGCATCAAAACGTAAATTTCTTCGACTAAAATTATTTAAACCTTGGTTATATTTTCTTTTTGCTCATTAACTGCAGCGTTTACTCCGTGCTACTTACACTTTCTGTCACAGAATTTCTGTTAAATATTTTATTTCGTTTCTTCTTCTTCTTCTTCTTCTTCTTCTTCTTCTTCTTCTTCTTCTTCTTCATCATGAATAAATAAAACTTTAACTGGGTACTCGCTGATTCTCAAAACCTTTTCATACACGGTTTTGACAGGGTGAAAAATTTCCCTGTTTTTGGATTTTACATATAGTTTTTTTTTTTCACACTGATTTGATTATTTGTTCTTATATATATATATATATATATATATATATATATATATATATATATATAAAGTGTGAGTGGTTGGAAGATGAATGATATGAAACGGAGCATTATTCTACTTTCTGTAAGGTAAAGCTGTCTCTATTCGGAGGAAGAAAAAGGAAAAAAGTGAGAGAGAAAGAAAATGTAAAAAAATCGTGCATATCAATGTGTGTAGAATGTGCATTTTCCTAGATGATGTTAGGGGCTAGAGGTACAGATAGATGAATTCATACAAATGTTTACACTTATAAGTCAATTTTGAGACGGAAAAAAAGTCACTAAAAAGCTTGACGAACGGTACATATAAAGCTGACATATGCAGTGAATGTATAATTTTTAAAAGATTTGCTTTTAGATTAGTTTTAAGATTTTTTTAATTCTATTTCGAGTATGGCCACCTCCTTTACATAAAAAAAACATTCAAGTAAGATTTCTTACGAAGATATCCATTACATCATGGGCTTTTAAATATATATATATATATATATATATATCCTGGCGGCAGCACTACACAAGACACCAACTTTACGGCCACCTGCCACCTGCCTCCTATCACGAAAACTATTCAAGTTAGACGAACCAGACATGGAGAAACAGGGACGAACTCATAAGAAATGTACTCTTATGGAACCCCACACATGGCCGTGCAAAAGCAGGGCGACCAGCACGAACATACATTCAGCAGCTATGTGAGGATACAGGATGTTGTCCTGAAGACCTACCTTGGGCGATGAACGATAGGGAGGAGTGGCGAGAGAGGGTCAGGGATATCCGTGCTACCAGCGCGATATGATGATGATGATATATATATATATCATCAGGTTATGCCATTAGAACTGAGTCAATTGACTCCATCCGTCCCTGTCATTCATCGCTTTGGGCAGGTCCTCTAAATAGCATCCGGTGTCATCGAGAGTTTTTGTTTGTAAGACATTGCAGTTCAACCATCAGTGGCATATCCATGCGTGAGATTCGATAATAGAGCGTCAATTATCAGTTCGTTCTTACTTGTCCCGTCGAGTTCATCTTTCTTGGATGTTTTTTGTCATGTAAATTATTTATCCACCAGCTTTGCGTAAATAGTCGGGTAGACTGGTTTTTTGAGCCTTCGTAGGGTTTATAGTTAGGTAACCAGTCTTGGAGAAAGAAAACTCGGAATTGAAACCTGTTAAAGTCCGCTTAAAATCAACCTTGTGCCACATCCTGCCCGTGCGGAGGGGTTGGCCAACGCACGCACACACACACACACACACACACACACACACACACACACACACACACACACATATATATATATATATAAAATATAAACAATCGTTTAAAATAAGTTTGATCTGTTGATGAGGTGATTTTATATAATTCATACTTGAAACTACACAGAATAAGAGAAAAGTCCTTGGTATTATAACATAATTCCTTACTTGAGTAAATAAGAGAAAGAAAGAAATGGAGAAAAGAAGGAAGGAAGGAAGGACAGAAAGAAAAAGAAAGTAAGGAAGTCTTAGAAAAATGAAACGACACGAGAATCAGTCGGAAGGGAAGAATAAATTGAAAAAGAGTGAAAGAATATGGAATGTCGCAAAGAAAAGACGAAAAGAAAAAGTGAGTGAGAGAGAGAGAGAGAGAGAGAGAGAGAGAGAGAGAGAGAGAGAAATAATGACCTGTAAATCGTTATTTTAGTTTATGATGTGTATATACACTAAATTGATTGAAAGTAACAAAGAATTATTACTGACATTTTAGGACTTTTTATTATTGTCGTACTTCCCTAGGGAACAAATTCGAGAATCGTCTTTAGCTATAAATTCTGCGTGTGGGGATATTATTCTAATAAATTTTATTCTGATATTCATAGAAAGTGACATGATATCAGATTTAAATTACGTAACGTCAAGAAGAACAATATCAGATGAGATATCAACTTTCATTGAATTCGACTTTAACGAACAAAGTATCCAATATTTCGACTGGAAATGACTGTGGTTAGATCGAGCACAAATCAACAGTTATTTATCACCTATTTACAATCCTTCTACTTTATCATTTTTGTATTTACTAATAAGCCATGTATCTCTTCTCTATTTGTTTAATATTAACAGAAAATTACCTTTCGAGAACAATGTCGTAGGGACCTCAAAATAATCTGGAAAACCTCTTTCAGTATCATCATAAGCGTTCTCCTTGACTTTGTCTCTTTCAACGATTATGTCACATTTCCTATGAATCAAAAGTTACTGGTAGCCGAATCTGGACACTAAGTGTTCTTTCAGATAATTTTGTAAACCCACAGGTATCTATTGCCGAAAGGTCTATTGTTTGTATGCTGTCTTATGTTAATCCTGTGCAACTAATTCTCGAGATTAAAAATGGCCCAATACTTCTCTAGAAATAAGACTTATATGCACAGAGGGGAAGTACACCCAAAATGTCTGTTGCAAGTTACTTGCGATTATAGGAGGAAGTCGTTTTCAAATCCTCAACAAAGATGTTTGTGTTTCTCATATTGAAAATACCCTTGGAAAACGTGTAAATTCAACTATTCTACCCCAGCTATAGGTAAATTTTTGGGTATATCGGGCACATCAACCTTGGTGAAGGAAAAGTGAATTCACATCAGTTGTACTTAAATGTTGATCTTGTCTCACCCCCTGTTGGGTAAATGCACATTTGATATTAAATAAACGAATAAAAGTAAATAATCACATGCACAGTTCAATTTGTGCAAATGTCATCAAAGTGTGTATCAACAGTACTCCCAGCTCAAAATGTGTATACGTAAAACATTGGAATCTTATTTAAGGGTAACGGAATTATATTTCCCAATAACCGGTCCATTGATCTAGTGGCTAGAGTGTTCGATAATAACTTGTGAGACCGCAGTTCAAACCTAGGTCGAGTCATACCAAAGACTCGGTAATGGTAATTGATACCTCCTTGATTAACACTCAACATTATAAGGTACGTATCACGGGTATAGTGGAACAAGCCAGGGAAAAGTAACGCCTTCCACAACACCTCAGTGTAGTAGCTATTGAAAAGGGAGCTTTCGGGTCGCCCTCGACTGCAGGCGCCAACTTTACTTCACCTTATATATATAAAGCGGACAAAGGTGTAAATGATTAAATAAAACACCAATCTAAAAATTAATATATTTTTTATTTCTTTAAATTGAATGAAAGTTTTGCTGGAGAACTGAAATTAGAAAAAAACTTTTCTTGTAAGAATAATATTTATCAGAGCGTAACTATTTCAAAAGAGAAAGAGAAGATTCACGTATGAAATGTAGCAGTTATTGCTAGTTTAAACCTATGTTGACATATTTCGTGTGTTTAAAAATCCTGTGTGAGGATGTAACTATATAATAAGAAAAATGTAGTATTTAAATGTGTATTTAAAACGTGTACGCCAACAACTGAAAATTTCATCAGCAAGTTTAGGCTTTTGTAGTAATATTAATAAATCTATGTAAACACAAACATATTCGTTCAAGTTAATATAGTTGAGCAAAATCGAAATTAAATGCTTTCTTGAAATAAAAGAATGATAAATTTTCACTTCAAGGAAATAAGCTGTAAAGGGAGTCGGTATAAAACGATTACATACCAACTGAAGAAAATCTTTATTTCTTTACTATTGATAATATAGCAGTATTGCAATTTGGATATCTTTGTTTTTCAATTTTTCTCCATTTATATATATACATCATCATCATCATCATCATGTCGTGCTGCTAACACGGATATCCCTGACCCTCTCTCGCCACTTCTCCCTATCATTCATCGCTTTTGGCTGGTCTTCAGGGCTACATCCCGTATCCTCACATAGCTGCTGTATGTATGTTCGAGATTGTCGTCCTGATTTTGCTTGGCCATATGCGGGGGTCCATAGGAGTACATCACTGATGGGTTCGTCCTTGCTATATATATATGTATATATATATATTTATATATAAAGATTATATGGATGAATGTCTTCTATTTAAAAGTTGATATAAGAAAATTATAGGTATAAATCTTTGGGCAGAATGTTGTGACTCAGATTATTTTTAATTTCACTTTCTCTCCCTCTCTTTCTCTCCATCTTTCTCTCTGTTTTTCTCTGTTTCTCTCTCCCTTCCTCTCTATCTCTCTCCTTCTCTCAGCCTCCCCCTCTTTCTCTCTCTCTCTCTCTATATGTATATATGTATCATCAGGGAATGCCGATGGCACAAATTTCCTTGATTCTCTCTCTGTCTCTCTGTCCCTCTCTTGCTGTCCATACCTATTTGCCATCACTCGCCGAAGGTACTGTAGACAGCATCCAGTGTCAACACAAAACAGTTTGATTTAAGTTTTTGCTAGTCGACCAAGACTGTTGCATCCAGTTGTTGGAGTCCATAGTAGAATGTTGCTGATGAGTTTGTTCTTAGTTCTCAAGAAGTGCTTTGCATGTTTTTTTTTTTTGTCTTACTTGAATGATTTGTGCGACAGAAGGTCAGTGGCTCTAATTAGGAATACAGTTTCGAAGATTTGGTCTTTGTGTAGACTCCGTCTTTTTATCATGTCTTTTCGTTAAAGTCAAAGTGGTGCAGCCAAAAAGTAGCACTGAAGCAGCTACGCATGGGAAGAATCCCTCTTTTATTTTAATATGATCGATAACCTGTCAATAGCTGTCCATATTTTGCATATACTAATGTTGATATCAATTTCATTAAATGAAATTTTGATTCCGTGTGATATGAACTGATATAGTAATATATATATATATATATATATATATATGGTGCGGAAGCAATATTAAGAATTCTCTAGTATAATAATAAATAACTTCATTATAAAACAAGATTAATTTTAATTAAAAACAAACAAACTGCAAAATAAGAAGATAAACACAACACAGTTTTTTTCCAATCATTGTATCAACGCGCCTTCGAAACATTCTTCTGATATTTTATTCCATTCCTCCTCAATAGCAGTCTTAAGCAACCCAATGTTTGGAGGGGAAGTTGCATTTAATCTCTTTTCTAAAACGCCCCATGTAGCGTAATCAAGTGGGGTTAAAATATGGGCTTTAATCTTGTTTAATTGCTGTCTTCACAGTTTTCTCGAAGACTTTCAATTCATTAGCGTGCTTTCTTATTAACGTTGTGGGGTCGTTTTTAATTACCGTAATTTGGGCAGTTCGAAAGCCTTCTTTTCGTTTTTGGTTCAATCGTCCACTCCCCTCCTTTTCCTTAAAAATCTCTTTTTCTGTAAAAAAAAACGTTTTTTGCTTCGTATTCTGGAGACAAAGAAACTCCAGCTATTTCCGAATTTTTGTTTTTGCCTGGGTTTGGCTTTAAGCAAAGCATAGATTATTTATCGTTTCTTTTCTTGCTCACTCATACTGGGCTGAATCTTAATGAAAAAGTTCTTAAATAATAGAGTTAATCGTGAAAATTTTGATTTGTTTGCGTTTTTTCCAAAAACTGGACTAATCAGACTAAAAAAACATTCTAAAAGTTATCTCATATTTTGCTTCTGCACCATATATATATATATATATACATATATATATACGTGGTGCATTTAATGTTTCCCGACTTTTTTTTGTACTGGCATTTAAAATTGTCGTACATCTTGAAAATTCAGTATCTTATTGCTATACATCTTACGGGATGGCTGACTAATTTCTATGATTTCAGGTTCAAAGGAACAGCTACAGCAGCAATAGGAATACACCCTACTAAAGCCTGATTATCACTGCTGGTGAATTTCAAAAATGCTGTCTGGACGTGAGGACACATTAGAAGAACGATATGTAATGAAATTCTGTTTTAAACTTGGAAGAAATGCCACAGAAACGTATGGAATGCTTTAGACTGCTTTTGGAGCATCTTGCATGAATCGAGCATCAGTTTTTGAGTGGCATAAGAGATTCAAGGAAGGCAGGGACTCTGTTAGGGATGATGAGAGGTGTGGGTGGAGTAAGGAAGTCAATACAGCAGAGTTTATTGGCCAAAAGGTTAGGGTTAAGGTTACTACGTTGAGGTTTTATGGGAGTTCAGGAAGAGATTCCATCGGAAGAGCCCAGAAACCAAAACTGCAGACTAACAATGTTACTAATTATGTAGAAAATCAACTGGACGGATTAGTGAAAAACTTTACTGCTTGGTTGACATCTGCGGACTATTCCTTGAAGAACAAAAAGAGTATCAAGGACAGTTCCTGTGATGTAGTGGCTAACACGCTGAGGTGTGACATTGTAGAAAGCGATTTCAAATTCTAGTTGTGTTATTACGCTCACTTTCGGTCTAATTCCCTTCGGAAAAGTATGAAACACTTTATCCCTTCCACTAATAGTTTATGTCGTACTTCAACTGTTCTTGTATAAGGATGGCTTTTGTCACCCATATTGGAATTACACACCTATATTTTAAAATGGACGTTATGCCACTTGTTCCCGAAACAAAGATGGCAGACGTCAGTATACTAATCAGTCTATTGGCCAGGAGAACCACGTGGTTAGTGCTCAAAACTACGTCCGCAACTTCAATTTCGTCCCGCGTTTTTGGAGCCTACTGCATGACAAGAATTCTCTATAAATACGCTCGTCTTCCTACGCTCAGTCTCTTTTCACATTTTCACTTATAGGGCCAATACACTCTTTCTAGCGTGACTCCCAGAGAGAACACTCTCACTCTCTCAAATTCAACTAATAGAGTCAACACACTCTTGCTCCGTTTTAAATTTGACTTCCAGCAGTCAACGGCCACAAAAATGGATACTTTCTGCAACCATTCTCTTCCTCGTTATACTTTGTCGGTGAGACTTTTTCCAGTCTCGAACACGGAAATTTCGTCAAACCACAGAAGAAACAAACAAAAAATTCATAGTTAATACGCATAGGATACTTTTGTCAAATAGACCTTTTCTGTAGTATTTGTGTAAGTTACACTCACACACACACACACACACACGGGAATATTACACGAACAATATTAGACTTCTAGTAATGTTTTAGAATATTTCATTGTATGTCTTGTTGATTTATAAATTTGAATTTATTTGTACAGCTTTGTTTTAAATGTTTTTTGTTCGCGTCGTTTTACACATCTTTACTTCGTTTGCCTTTTCCTAATAACAACCAACAGAATAAATGGCGGAATAACTAGACACCAACAACATACCACTAAACAATTACATGTACTCCAACAAAATGGGAGACCAAAAATATTCACCTAACAACATGTCCCCCTACGCCCGTAAAAGCTGATATGCCATTTAACAAAGAAAACAAACCGAACCTGGTCGCATTTTAAGCCTGCGAGGTATAATTGGCGAGACATTTCTCGTTAGTCATACATTAAATTGAAAGAATTTTCCATATTTCTTATTTCAATTCCTGGAGATAAACAATGTAAATCATGCTGCACAAGAAGAAGTTAAGCGTCATTCAAATTTAGAATTAAGAGAAATTTGCGAATACAAAGAACGAAACAAAAAAATTTACTGACTTCATTTAGACATTTTTTTCTATGATGAGTTCGGGATTTAAATGTAATGTTTTTCGAAGGTTGATATGTAACTAAACAAAGAAGCCAAAGAAAACCTTAAAAGGGTATTGTAAATAAATAAGAACGTTGACTGGCCTATTTTGATTTGACCAAAACGCATTGAGAGACGTAAAACAAGGAAGAAAAATCTTGATATGTCAGTGATAGATGATAGAAAGGATTCAGTTTGTCAATAACTACAACAACAACAAAAATAACTCCAGGACAAACAGGTGAAAAGGAACTAAAACATTGAGAAAAGAAAAATGGGAAGAAAAATAACTACAATGAAACATTAGATTTTAATCAAATGGAATTGCGCATGCAATGAATTGGATATATAAGTGTGCAGTGGATATATAGGTGTGAAGTGGAAAGCTTAATGAAAAGAAACTGAATTGTTATAAACAGCAGCCAAGAATACTGCCAGAAAACTAAGGATATACGCAAAAGAATAGCAAGTGTAGCCTCTTTGGGGAATAAAATGAATGATTCTGTCAACCACCTTATGAGTAACTGCAGAGAAGTGGCACAGAAGAAAAACAAGAGTAGACATGACTGGGGAATGAAGGTGATATACTTGGAATTGTGCAGAAGACTAACGTTTGATCCTACAGATAATTGGTATATGCAAGAATCCTAAATTGACCAGGAAAATGAGATGCTCAAAATTCTCTCAGATTCTTAGATAATGGCATTAGAGTAGACTAATGTCTAAAAGTCAAGATCTCGTCGGGAAGATTCGCTGCTAGTTTAAAGAATGATACGAAACTAAGTTATAAGTCATAATGTAGTATTGTGTGATTATCTTGAAAGCGTGAAACTCTTCGTAACAGTACGTGATTTTAATTTGTGTTATTCTGCCTATCTATGTTCTAACGTTGAATATAAATGAAGCAATAAGGAGATCAAAAAAGTAAATGAGGAATATAATCTAGGGATCGGCTTTGAAGATACATTTAAATATGATAATCCCATTTTGTCTTTTACGTCATGTGCAAATAAACTGAATGGCCAAATGGTTACAAATTTTATTTCCAGGGAGGCAAATATTGTCTTAAAAATATATAAAGTGGTGTTTCCTCGTGGTGTAATGGTTAAAGCGATGGACTGCGGAATCGTAGTAAGCGAATTCGTACTCCAGTTGAGCTGTTACGTTCACTTTCGGGCAAATACCACTGGGAAAGATATGAACCCCCTTAACCTTCCAGCTATGGGTTAAATAGTACCACAACTGATCTTCTCAGAGAATGGCTTTGGCATTAAATCACAAAGGTTAATATGCCATTAAACAAAGAAACCCAACCAAACAGAGAGATATAAAACCCTAATTAAAGCACATAGAGAATATTCCTTCTGGTCTAGGCTCCAGTGTCAAGACAGAAATTAGAGTGTAATATATTGAAATTGGAAGGCATACAAAAAAAGAGTGACAAAATGATTAAAAGTTACAAGAAGTTAGAAAAATAAAGAGTAACTAATTTACTAGAAAGAAGAATGAGAGGAGATCTAATGAAATCTTCGAAAATAATTAATGAAATTTTTAATTGTGAAAGACATTTTTAATTTTTGTCCTTGATTTGTAAATTTACTGTCAATACGAATTTTCAAAATTAAACCAGTGAATTAGTTTTTTTGCTAATAGAGTAAAATATTTTTCGTAAAAATTACTTGATCAATTAAAAAAAAAATCAAGCGTAGATTAGATACGTATTTTTTAAGTAGAGTAATTATATGGTGAATTGAATTACCTTGACTAGAAAATCCGGCGAACACCCACGCACGACATACGGAAACAGGCGACAGCCACCTCGACCTCATGAGGTGTCATTAGGAGTGCATTCCATGATCTCCACCACTGGAGATCAAACCAGCGACCACAGATTGCAAAGCCGAAACTGCAACTGAGCCAGCAGTTCATATCGCACACAAGCAACGCCAAATTAACTAATCATGGTAATTGCGAAGCCAATTAATCTGAACGTTGAATGTGTCTTGTAAGTTACAGAGGACACGGTCACCTCCAAGGCTACATCTTCCCAAGAGTATTAGAAATACGCATCCACGTAATTATTATCACCTCAAGGGCAAGGATATAGATGGATATTTTTTTTCAATTACAGAAATTATTTTTTTAATTGAAGTGAGGTGACCATGTCCTCTGTAAAAAGTACGGATGTAACTTACAAGATGCATTCAGGTTAATTGGCCGCGCAATTACCATGACTAGTTAATTTGGCATCGCTTGTGTGAGGTATGAACTGTTGGCTCAGTTGTAGAGTCTCGGCTCTGTGATCGCTGGTTCGATCTCATGTGATGGAGATCACGAAATGCACTGATAATGAGGTCGAGGTGGCTGTCCAGTGTTTCCATATGCCGTGCGTAAGTGTTCACTGGATTTTCTGGTCGTGGTGATTTAATTCACGATAGATTAGATGTTTTCAGAAAAAATGGCAATACAAAGAATTTAAGTGAACATTTTTGGGAACAATGACATGTATTACTTAACCGAATTCAATCTTTATATAGACATGGCAATCGTAGCATATGTGTTCAGTGCAGAGATTATTTGTTTTTCAGAGGTTGACGTGAGAAGATAGAAGATGCCCAAGGAGACATAACAAAAAACTTAATCACAACCCATATATCGAGCATTCTCTCTGTAAATACTGCAACAAATCTCTAAATACAGCACACGCACGCATATATATATATATATATATATATACAAAAGGATTACGCTACTAATTACACCTACCTTTGACTATAAGTTTAATGGGTTAGTGGACGCTAACATATTTTTATATTGCTTAGCTTTGAAGGCATATGAGAACTTTAATCCTTCATCCGTACGTTTTTGGTACGTATCATTTTGTTTCACACATTTGCTAAACATATCTATCTATCTATCTATCTATCGATCAGAGTATCCTTAATATCAATCAATCTATCTATCTATGTCACTTTTTGTCCATTTCCAATAATCTCGCTTTTTATAATATACTTACTGACACATTTAGATGAAAAGAAGAATTATTCGGGCAATACGAACACACAGCCGGCCGATCTATTAACAACTTGAATGGTTTCAAAACAACCCGTACACCATGACGGATGCTGTCCACCTCCGCAAAAAAGAAATAAAAGGAAATGCTTTATATTTATGGCTGTCCCTTGTGAACCCGAGAACATTTCATCTTAATATAGTCTTTTTTGTCAGGGATACATATACGACAACAAACAAATCGATATATTTATTTCCCTCTTTCTCGTCCGCCCCAATCTATCTATCTATCTATCTATGCGGGTGTGTGTGAGTGTGTGAGTATATGTGTGTGCGTTCAGTTACCCATCCCCTCCACATCTGCAGGGCTCGACGTAAACGCAACTTTCAAGCAGTTTTAACAGGTTTTTATTCGGAATTTTCTTCAAGACCGGTTGCCATACGAAACCTAAAGAGCATAGAAAGCCTTACTATTTGCCCATAGATGGAGGGAGAATAGTCGGATTCCTACTTTCCCAAGGTTATAAGCACTTCGTGGAATGCAAATAGCTTCGTCTAGGATTTGAACACTGCTCACCTTGTCCAGTTCCTTCGATAATAACTGTTACATTACGAGCGCCTCTCTCCCCCCTCTCTCTCTCTCTCTATATATATATATATATATATGTGTGTGTTTTTGTGCGTATGTGTGTGTATGTGTGTATGTGCATAACTTTTAAAATGCGCCACCCACGCCTACAATTTTCCCTTTTGTAAATCTTATTGTCTGGTGGTCACGATACACAGCAATCATAAAACGGTCAATTTAAAACACTTGGATGCCAGAAAATAATTCTCATTCAAGGAAAGTTTATGTTACTTTACTGGTAGTTCATTTTTCGTCACTTATTTTGTGGTATATCAACTCTTTAAGAAACTTTGATTTTAACTCGAAAAACTTTTCTTCGCTAAAAACATTTCCTCCGATGATGACCTAAGGTCGAAACTAGTTAAAGTAATAAAAAAATAGTTATTACAAAAATATATTCCTATCCTTCTTTTCACTTGTGTTTATTTGTATGTGTGTGTGTGTTTGCGCGCGCATGTGTGTGTGTGTGTGTGTGTGTGTGTGTGTGTGTGTGTTTGTTTGTAAACGTGCTTGTGCGATTTTTTCATAAATATATGACACAGAATTGTAGCATTGCGGACGAATCGGAGAACGCTGGCGGAGACGAAGACACGAGTACAAAATGAAGAAATGTCAATGGAATAAGGAAAGCAAAAGTGAGACTCGTTGTCACAGAAAAGTCCCACTCATTGTATCGTTGATGTTAAAACTTCCCTCGAGATAGGTCAAAAAGCAAAAAGGAGTAAAGTGTTTTAAGTTAGTACTTATTGTTCTCACTTTTCAAAGATTTCTAATTCTTATGTGTGACCGCCTTTCACACCTACTTCGTGAGTTCTCATAATTGACCTTGTGTTGTCGGTCAGACAACTGGGAACCCGGATCACTGGTGGCGGACGACGGCTACTACATTACACAATGATATTAAGATCTTTTTCGAAAATTATCATTTTTCCAGCCACTGAATAAAATACCGCAAATGTGTATTAACTCTGTATAAAAAAAAACAAACTTCCTAACGTTTCTTTTATATTTCTTTCATATTTCAAATACTTTCGAACATCATTTGTTCTTATCAAGAACTATGCATGTTGTAGAGTTGTGCCTCAAATTTACAAATTGTAGTGACATCAAGGAACCCTGTGAATCTTTAAATTACTGGTTTTTTTTTCAATTCTGGTTGAGGTCATGAGGAAACAGCTTACCCTTTAGTGATACGTTTTAATGCTTGAAAAATATGTGTATTAAATGTCATATGACCAAAAATTTCTTTCATATCTTGTTTATTGCAAATGTTTTAGATGCATTTAATATTTCCACCCATTCCTAAAGTGAAAGGTATATCTTAAATGCGTGTTTTTACATTTTGGAGAATTTATTTGCAAAAAGTGCTTTATAACTATCAAATATTTGGAGGCTAGTTTAGCTATATGTTTAGTTATGTGTTTAGCAATATGTACTTCATATTGAAGAATGTGTACAGCAAATCCTATTTTTTTAAAAAATGGCATATCAGTTACCATCGAATTTGATGCACTTATACAGTCGGTGACATAAATACCTCGCTCAAAGAATGAGGCCTCAATTAAGTTGTTTTTCCGTCAATTACTTTAAAACCCAATTAGATGAAGTAACTTCTCTTGGAAATATTTTGAATCACCGACTTTGAACGATCAAGTTCCCTAGTCATGTCATAAAGATTTCACAATCTATATTCTTTGATCGTAGCTTCAGTGTGTGCAATATAGTAATTTTATGAAATGTTTCCTAATGAGAATTAAGATGGCGTTGGAACAACATCATCTACAATAACTGACTTAATGATTATAATAATAATAATATGAAGAAGAAGAGGAAGAAGAAGAAGAAGAAGAAGGGGCGGAGGAAGAGGACTCAACAGCATTCAAGATCGCATCGATACGATGACACGAAGACTACTTAAAAAAAGGCAAAGAAAGACTGATTACAGCCACCTGAAGCAACTCAAAGATAGACAGAAGAACAATAAGTAGATAACAAAAACAGGAAGAAAAAGAAATGTATGGATATTTCAAGCGACAAACAAGAGAGCAGACTTGAACATGGATAAGAAAGAGAAGCTTGAAAAGAGAAACTAAATCTTTTGAAATTGCAGCAGAAAACAACACCATAAGAACCAACCATGGTAAAGCAAAAATAGATAAGACGCAACAAAATAGTAAATGTAGGTCATGCGATGATAGAGACGAAACAATCAATCACATGAGAAGCAAATGCAGTAAATTAGCACAAGGTGACTATAAGACTTGAAATGACTGGGTGGGAGTTGTGTAAAAAGTTAAATTAGAACATACGAACAAGTAGCACATTCACAACCCAGAATCCGTCCTGGAGAATTAAAGGTACGAACTCCTCTGGGATTTTGACATCCAAACGGATCACTTAATCTTCGCCAGATGACCAGACCTTATAATAATCAACAAAAAAAAAAGGAAAAAGAGACCCTATAAAATTCTGGACATTGCTGTCTCGACTGACCACAGAGTAAAATTAAAAGAAAGTGAAAAGAAGAATAAATATCTCGAAGGAACTGAAAAATCAGTGGAACATGAAAATGACGTTTTTACCGTTTATAAATGGTGCTCTTTGTACAGTCACCAAAGGATTAATAAAGGGACTGGAAGTACCCGTGGTGTAATGGTTATCGTCGTAGGAAATGGACACGACGACACGAGTTCAAATCCTGGACGAGACTGATTGCATTTCACACAGTACTAATAACCTGGAGAAAGGTATGAATCCAATTATTCTCCCTCCATCTATGGGTAAATAGTAGGGCAGACTGAGTTCATCAGCCTTGGTAAGGCAACTAGTCTATGAGAAGGAAAACTCTGAATTCAAACCTGTTAAACTCTGCTTAAAAATTGACCTTGTGTCATATCCTGCCAGAGCGGAGGGGTTGGTAAATATGATAAAGGGACTGGAGGACTTGGAAATAAAGGGACGAGAGGAGACTATGCAAATTACTGCATTACTGAGATCAGCCAGATTACTGAGAAGAGTCCAGGAGACTTTAAGAGACTTGCTGTCGCTCGGATTCATGTGAAAAACTCTCAAGGAGTAATAATAATAAAACTTCTCGAAATCAAACTCTACAGCAGAAATCTTATCAATAAAATAATACCTATTCAACCTCATTTGTAAGATACTCTGGATCCTTCCTGAAACGGACAAGAAAGAAACTCAGAGCTATAGACTATGGAAAAAGGAAACTGATCATGCTGTACAAAGACTTACACCCAAGAGATGGCATATTCTCTGAGTCAAGAAGAGGAGGGGCCAGAGGACTTATCATCATAGAGGATCGTATATTCAGTGACTCGAAAAATATGTGAAAAAGAGCAAAGACAGACCCATTACAGCAGCCAGGAAGAGAAATATCAACAGAAATAATTTAAGGACAAACAGGAAAACCACAATCAAAAATTCTTGAAACCATAAATGCAAAGGAAAACAACTGTATGGATACTTCAAGCAACAAACTAGGGAAATTGCAAAAGAGTTAAACCTGGAATGATTAAGAAAATGGAATTTAAAGAGAGAAACCATATCGCTTTCAACAATAGCACAAAATAATGCCAAAATTGCTAAAAAAGTAAAAGCAAAAACTACTAATAACAAAAAAAAAAAAAAAAAAAAAAAAAAAAAAAGCCAGTGTAGGTTATATGGTGCTACAGATAAAACGATTAATCATATAATAGGCAAGTGTAACAAATTGCCCAGTCGGCTGGGGATGTAGAATACACCGACTGCACCTCTGCAGAAGAGTAAGACCCTTTCAATGAGTGTCCCGGATATGACACTAAACACCAAAGTAGTGCCAGAGCTATACCGTCGGGAACTTCGGTTCCTGGTAGAGGCATCCAAAGCAGATTGGTCTGGCACCCACCCAGCGGTATTAGGGCTGTAACCCAGTTAAAGGGGCTCTGGTGTAAATCTAGGAGGTGTCTGTTCCGGCAACGACAAGACCCTGCACAAGTATGGTGTTGGTGTCGCCTGTCTGTCCAAGGTCCGCCTCCCGGATAGCGGGCATAGAATCATCAAAGTGCCAGAATCTGCCTGCGTCTACCACCTTTACCATAGTGAAGTGGAGGATAACAGCGGGCTGTATGGAGTGGCGATTGCTCTCAGTCTACTAGCACAGGCAATATTGCTCGCTTGGGAACCAGTTTCCCACAGGCTGGCCCCAGTCGGCCTCAAAGGTGCTGTTGTAAACGTCACCGTCATCTACGTCTATGCACCAACAATGAATACTGCAGGGGAGGACAAGGACAAGGACATCTTCTAGCGCGATCTACAAGCAGTTGTAGATCGTACCCCTTCCACTAATCTCCTAGTGGTAGGAGAGGATTGGAACGCCCGTACCGTACCAGTGGATGAAAACACAAGTTATGTTCTCGGTTGATTCGCCCTCGGCACACGGTGTGACAATGGCGACCGCCTGCTCAACTTTGCAGTCGCTAATCGTCTTGTGGTGACTAACACTCGTTTCCAGCACCCTCGACGTCATCTCGTCACTTGGCGCTCGAACGACGGTCGTACATCCAACCAGATTGACTACATTCTGGAGCGGGCGTGATGGGCAAGCTCCGTACGTGACTCTCGATCCTATCGGGGTGCAGATACGGGCAGTGCGCATGGATCAGATCATACACTTGTCCGCGCAAACCTCCGTATACGACTGCAAGCAAGAAAATCAACCAAGATCCCGAAACGAATTAACGTCACCAATCAGAAGCTACGTGAGGGTGAGCATTTCAGGTTGGAACTTCACAATTGGCTCTCTCTCCTCCAGCCAAGATCAGACCTTGAACCAGAAACTGAATGGCAGGCCCTCAAATCTGCCATCATCGAAGAGGCACATACCCATCTTGGCGTCACCCGTCATCGATATCGGGACAGGATTACCGGGGAGACCCTTCAGCTAGCGGAAAAGGCGAGGGTAGCACGGCTTACGGGAGCTGCGAACTTTCGTGATTGATGGCGCTGCACAAGTCACTCCATCCGTGCTGACCGAAATGCGCACTGGCGCGCCTTCACCGAAGAGACTTAGCGTGCAGCAGCCTGTGGCGACTCTCGCAAATTTTACCAGATAGTGAAACAGGCAAGTCACGGCTCTACAGGGTTAAGTAAGACGCTTTGCTCTCGTGATGGTGCTGTCATCGCAAGTCTGAGTAAGCGGCTGAATCAATGGAAAGAGCACTTTGATGAACTGCTCAATCATCCAACTCAGACGACGGAAGTGACAGTTGAACCAGCCGATGAATACGATTGAAACACTGCACTCCCATCGGTGGATGAAGTTCGTTATATTCTGCGCCGTCTGCGTAACAAGGCTCCCGGTGGGGACGGTATACCTGCAGAAGCCATACCAGATGTATTTGCCTTGTATGTTCATCGTGTCTTCAACGCGGTTTGGCTCTCTGAGACCTACCCTGCATATGAGAGTGAGGTCATCCTGCTACCTTTCTTCAAAAAGGGTGATAGGAAATTCTGCTCGAATTACAGGGGAATTAGCCTCATTGATGTGGTAGCCGAAGCACTTGCAGTGCTTCTCCTTCGGCGATTTAAAAGAGTCCGTGATCTGCGAACTCGCCCGTCTCAAGGTGGCTTCAGTCCGGGCAGAGGCTGTGTTGATCAAATCTTCAGTCTGCGGCGCACCCTCGAACAACGCTGAGCATACCAACAGCCAACGGTCCTGTTTCGTTGACTTTGCAGCTGCTTTTGATTCAGTTAATAAGGACTCATTCTGACTGAATTGCTTGAAATAGAACTTTTTTGACAGTTTAACTGCGTACTAAAATGAATTCTTTGAAATAGAACTGCTTTTAAATTGAGCTAAACTGTGTACTTATTCTAATCTGAATCATTTGAAATTTAATTTGGCTTTAAATGACCAAAAAAGGGCTGATGCGCCGTAAACCAACTAACCAGTACAAACGGAATAGTAGATTAGACATGAGTGGCTACTTATGCAAGATATCAAAATTTGACCATGTTGACAAATGGTATTCGTAAAAACTAGAATCTGTCCTCGAAATTGAGACCTATAAAAATCTCTGGGACTAATCACCCAAAATCGGTCAGAAGGTCAAACTGGGTATTAACAAGAAAAGAAGAAAATAAAAGAAAACTAAATGATTGATAAATACTTGGATCTTGACAGAGAGCTAAAAGAAAAAAAACAAAAACTGTGGAACATGGAAGAGACGATGATCCCAATTGTAATTGGTGTTCTTGAAACGGTCCTCAAGGGACTGAAAATAAAAGTGATGGTATTGGATATCAAAGTAAGAATCAACTCTATCCAGACCACCAGGCTGTTAAAATCAGCAAGAATACTTAGCAGAGTTCTGGAGATATGTGTAGACTTGGTGTTTCTCGGTCTAAATGAAAACCACCCGTTTAAATTGGCGTGAAAACCCGCAGGGAGTGAATGATGATAATATTTGAATCTTGACAACACAACTCATGATGAAGCTTTTATTCAAGATAGTAGACGGCTCAAACTTCGGGATATGGCTATGGGAGTTGATTTTCCTAAACCTGTTATTCATGAAATTTTTCTTATGGAAAACTGGATATCGGAATGTGTCATCTTGATGTGTCCCTAAGAAACTAAATAAAGAGCAACAGGCTAGGCGGTTTCAAACAAAACTCGTATATGTGTAAGATCTGTGGCTGTTTGCTGGTATATATATATATATATATATATATATATATAAAGAGAGAGATAACCCTGCAGAGAGAGAGAGAGAGAGAGAGAGAGAGAGAGAAATAGAGAGAGAGAGTTTGATATACTTATTAATAAAATGCTCAATATCATGTATATCTTAGTTAAGATAGCGTGTATATATATATATATATATATAATGCATTTAGAAGAAAACTCAAACCTGGTGAAATTGTCATTATAAATTTATTTCGGTGACAAATATCATTATACTCTTCATCCCATCAGATGAGTTCACACGTTTAATTTGAGGTTAAAAATAGCAAATATGGATTACAGTCTATATATATATATATATATATAGTTATAGTTATAAACATTTTCTATATTTTTTTAAAGAAAATATCGTTGGTTGAATATATCTAAATCCTGGTTTGAATAGGGTAGAATCATTATCTCTTAAACTCACTATCACATAAACTCGAAACGTCGGTCACTAGGCGCTATTGACCTGCATCTACCCTATTCATACCTACATCTCTCTGTCTCTGTCTGTCTGTCTGTCTCTATCTATCTATCTATCTATCTATCTATCTGTCTATATTTCTGTCGCTCTCTCTCTCTCTGTATATATATATATATATATATATATATGAAAAAACAAAGTATTCAAATGATGATTTGATTTATAGTTGAATTATTTGCCTATGTTAAACGTAAATCGAAAAAGCCAGGCAGTGTGAACGGCTGAGAAACACAGAAATATCTGAAGTAACTCCATCACACATTTCTAAACTAAAATAAAAACAACCATATTTATGTAATTGCAGGAAGTGGAAACACATCAGGAGGAATGATCTTTTTCAGGATTTACAAAATCTAAACTCAACGCAGTCGATAAAGAAGCCTTTCAAGTCGGTCTAAACATTCGTCATAGGAGTGAAAAACCACAGTATAAATACATTTAATAATCATAAACGATAGACATGATTATTCCGACTTCAATAAACGATTCACACAAGGACTAATCGCTGTGACTAATTATACCAATGCAGATGACTATACTTTACCAAAAAGCCACGTAACTGCGTTGAAATATTTTCCAAGGAATAATAAATTTTTCATTACATCATTTGATGAAGGTGGACGTGTTGTCAATATGAACTCTACACATTACAATAACAAAATGATAAAATTATTAGAAGATAAAAACACATATAAAGAAATTGCATAGCAAGCAATGATTAAAAATGTAGATATTTTCAAAAAGTCTTATAAAAAAAGTAACTACAAAAAAAAAAAAAGAAAAAAAAGAAGACAAATTCTGGTTTTATCAATTAATTACTACCCTATAATTTCTAATGCGGTTTGTGTATGTGGTTTGGGTGTGGGTCATGGTTATCTTTCGATGGCTGTTTTATTCTCTTCTATAGAAGCCACTCTTATAGAGGAGCAGCAGCAGTAGTTCCCCGATCGAACTAACGATCCTGAGCGTTAAGTAACATACATTCAGATAACATACATTCAGCAACTATGTGAGGATACGGGATGTTGTCCAGAAGACCTGCCTGAGGCGATGAACGATAAGGAAAAGTGGCGAGAGAGGGTCAGGGATATCCGTGCTACCAGCACATGATGATGATGATGATGATAATTTCCAAAATATCTCGATTCCTGAATCTCATAGACCTGATATTCTTTTACGAACAATTATTTCTGTGATAGGAACTGATCTCTATAACGTTGCAAAATCTTTAGTCATAATGATAACGCCTCTCTCCATTGAATCCTTTTTTTTCATATTTGTATATTTACATACCGTCTGATTTATTTCCATCTTTCCTTATATATGAGTGTGTTTTACTATTTTATTTAGTGCGTCCAGTTCATTCCGCTCTCTCTCTCTCTCTCTCTCTCTCTCTGTTTTATACAAACTCTGGTATATATATATATATATTCAGGAATCGTTCGAACTTTACGATAAAATGCTTCATTTTGTTGCTATTTTCATAATTGTCATTTGATAAATTAAACGATTGATTGAAAAGGATCTCTCCATTTGTAGGTGAATTCTCCGTTTTGCAAGTTGTGTAGATATTCATTAATTTCCCATGAACAAAAACAACAAAAAATAATTGCTGATAAATAAATATTTTGTTATTACGGATGGTGTTTGTGCAAAACATCCACGATTCGTCGGACAGCCGACGTTGACAAGAAATTCAAGCAAATGTGACGTTTTGCAGTGCGCAGGTCATCAGGGTATCTTCATGAAGATAAGTTTTATATATGCAAGTACAATTTAAAAAGTATATATATATAAAATTGCGATATCTGCTGACAGACTTCAGTTATAAGAAATGATCGACTGACAAGGTTCTATTACAATTTTCCGCTTGGGGATGAATTGATTTGCAAAGCAACGTCGATGTGTTTATGACAGCTCAGTTAGGCTATTTAGGGACGATTTGATTTTGAATCACTCTCTTCGTATATGCACCTAATGGGCACCGATATGCAAATGGTTAGTTCGTAGATTTTTATACTTCCATTTACGCTAATAAAAACCACAGACAAAGATAGGAAACACTTATTTCCAATGTGTTGAGTTACGGCTATTCACCTTGGAGAAATCTATAACCAGAAGCTTTTTCTCTATGGTACGGAACTTACTAAAAAGTCCAAAGTAGATTCGACGTTGATAACAATCATTTACAATCTGTGATAGGACTTCGAAAAGTATCTCTAACCCTAACCATAACCTATTTATTTTCATAGAAAATATATCAGATACTGGCGGCAAATTAACACCATTGAAGAAAACACGTTTTTATCAATAAACGTTTATTTTTCACTAAGTCACCTATGTTAGTCTACTTATTTTTATGGCTGTATCTTGTGTGCATTTTGTAGGAACGTTAGTCTGACACAAAATCACATAATTATTGTGACTAGTGAAGTTCGATCTTACTAGACATGCAATAGTCCACATATCTGCTCATAAACATTGAGTAGGCGACAATTGTGTTCGTATTGAAAAAACATAGTTTTACCGTAGCAATATTCATCGTGAAGATTATTGCAAATCAACTATCCTAGATAAAAAAACAAAAATAAAGGGATATATAGGTTATAAAACAGTGTATAGATTCTTTCTTTTTTGGTGGGGTTGGGTAAAGATAAAAAAAAATGGGTACTTAGATGGACTAGCAGTAACAAACATATCTGCGGAAGAAATTGCGAATTCGACCTTCATTTGTTTAATATTCACTTTGATAAAGACATGAATCGACATCTACCTGCTTGCTGCTCTTACGAGGTAACTTAGTGCAACCAACTTCATGTGTCCTCGTGGTGTACAGGGGGGGTGTCCTCGTGGTGTAATGGTTAAAGCGATGAACTGCAGAATCGTAGTACGCGAGTTCGTACTCCAGTCGCGCTATTACGTTCACTTTCGGGCAAATACCCTTGGGAAAGGTATGAACCCCCTTATTCTCCCTCCAGCTATGGATAAATAGTAGGACGGACTAGGTTCTTCAGCCTTGGTGAGGCAACTAGTCTAGGAGAAGGAAAACTCTGAATTCAAACCTGTTAAACTCCGCTTAAAAATTGACCTTGTGTCATATCCTGCCCGAGCGGAGGGGTTGGTAAATAGTACCAACTTCATGTGTCTTGGAGAGGAAATTGTAATCATCAATAAGATTTATTATTAAAAGATGCTATAAAAATATTCACGACAGTCTTGAAGTTCATTGGGCAACTTTGTTTAAATTCAACCAGAAAAATAAATCTGTACTGCTTTAATACGGAATGTGTTTAAAACGTAAGAAGGCTGCATTTTTTTTTTAGGTTGATATATTCATTAAAAACCAGCTGACCGATAACATGCATGAAAATATGAAGTTCATGTTTACTTCTCAAAATTCCTGGTCAGTTAAGAAATATTGGATTATTACAAATGTGTTTGGTTTAGTGTGTTAAAATCTTAATTTGAGTCATTGTATCTAATCCCTATTTGCAAAAATCAAAAACCAACTGCGTAATTACCATATACGAATTTTGAGACTACCAACTATATTATGACAAACGAAATGAAAGCTATGTCGGGTAAAGACTTTCGGTACTAGTTGTAAACAAGGGAAAACATCTGCGCTAGTGTTTGGCTTCCGAAACGAAACTATTTTGAAGGAGATAAAGTTGATTTATAGTTTAGGTGATAATAAAATTTTTCGACACAATCAGTCTCTACTTTCTCGATATACCTCATAATTACTGGGGAAATCAGATTTTGTAATGGTAATTCAAGTAGAAAGCAACTTCTATCTGCGCGTGTCGTTAAACTGTTTGACAATCTCACACGCGATTGTATTATGTATTCTGTTAAAGACGTTTATAAAACATTTATGCCTAGCAAATCTCTCTCTCTCTCTTTCTCTCTCTCTCTCTCAATCTATCTATCTATTACACATTCATACATACACACTCATACATACACACGCAAAAACACACACACATACACACATACAAGCACATGTGTGTGTGTGTGTGTGTGTGTGTGTGTGTGTGTATAAAACTGCTGTGTCCGTCTATTTGTTTGTTTTCTCGCTCTGGATCCTACATAAACCTTTTTTTCGCTAAACTTGCCCAGTTGGCTGGGGTTGTATAATACACCAACTGCATCTCTGCAGAGGGGTAAGTTCCCCCAACGAGTGTCCTGATATGACTCTGAATAATCTGATGGTGAGGTTCCAGTATTGCTGGAGCTTTGGAGAATGCAGAGTACTCATTCATTGCCATTGCTCCCAGGTCCATACTAGCCCGGAGTAGTAGCACCTGATAGGGTCCTATTTATTGTTCAAATAAAACTAAACTGTGTACTTATGCTAAACTGAATTGCTTGAAATAGAACTGTCTTGATATGTAAACTGCGTACTTATGCTAAACTGAACTGTTTCAAATGAACTGTTTTTGTATGCTCAGCTGAATTATTTGAAATAGAACTGTTTTGACATTTAACTGTGTATAAACAAAATCTTTACTTATGCTAAACTGATTAGTTTGAATTAGAACTGTTTGACTAAACTGAATAGCTTGAAATAGAAATATTTTTGGCTATTAAACTGTGTTCTTATACTAATCTGAATTGTTTGAATTAGAACATTTTTTCTTTGAATGAATTTGGCATGAGATTAGTATGCCATAAAACCCCAATAAACAAAGAAATTTTTTCGCTAAACAATTTTCTGGCCATCTTATTATATAGTATGAAAAACCTAGTGACATTTTACAAATGAATGCAAATTTTGGATATTTTGAAAATACATAATTATATTTTGGCATTTATTTTCAAAGTTATATTTTAAAACCCATCATCTTTGCAATTGTTTTGTTGATATCTTTTAAAATTATTCTCCGATGTGGTGATTATATTATTAAACTTGATCTATTAGCAAAACAGATAATGGTAGCACTGTTATACATCGAATCACCGATCTAAGATGTTTGCTATTTCAAAAAAGTAACATAAATATCTTTATCAATAAAACTGGGATCATAACTTTGCAAAACAAAATCTTTATTTTTTGCATGTTAAATCTAATTTTATTAATTGGATCTTCATATTTCATAATTTTCCTTATATATGTGTTTTGCCCAGTTGGCAGGGGCAGTAGAATACACTGACTGCACCTCTGCAGAGGGGTTACCCCCCTCGAACGAGTATCCTGGATATGACACTAAACAATCTGATGGTGAGGTTCCAGCAGTGCTACAGCTTTGGGAAATGCGGAGTACCCCTTCATTGCCATCGCTCCCAGGTCCACTATGGCCCGGAGTGGTAGCACCTGATAGGGCCTTATCAATGGGTTAAATAAAACTAACCGCATACTTATGCTCAACTGAATTGTTTGATTAAGCTAAATGGCTTGATATAGACGTGTTTTTGAAAATTAAACCGTGCTTACATTTAAACTGCGTGCTTATGTTTAAATGAATTATTTGTAATAGAACTTTTTTTTATATTAAACCTGTATTTACACTTAACTGAATTGTTACATATAACTCCTTGAATAGTTTGAGGTAGAAATGTTTTTGACAATTAAACTGTGTGCTTATGCTAAAATGAATTGTTTTAAATAGAACTGATTATTTACATAAAAATGGATTTGACGTTAAATGACCTACAAAGGTTGATATGCCATAACCCAACAAACCAAACTTATATATGTGTTCTTAGTAACCCATCAAGTTGTTAATCCGATATAAAAATCGATAAAGATTTATGTAAAAATTGTGTTTATAGTTTAAATTCTTACTATTATTATGCATTTAATCTGCAGAATTTCCATTGTGCATATATATATATATATATATATATATATATATATATATATATATATATGTATATATGTGTGTGTGTGTGTGTGTGTGTGTGTGTGTGCGATTTTATTCGAAGAATAGATGATAATTGGCAAAGTTTTTTTTCTTTCATTTTAGGGAAATAATATCAATAAGTGACATACAACTTTATGATCGGAGAAATTTCCTCGTGACAAGCAGAAAATAATTGTTAGGTATGTATGTCCTGTGGAAATATTGAGAAGGTATAAAAGAAATTCATAAAATCTATTGTTCCTCTCATTATCATTAGTTTACAATTCATAATAAAGGAATAGGACCCACATACAAAGATACAAAGACACATACGCATATATATATATATATATATATATATATTAAATAAGTGTGGGTTGTCACTAAATCACTTTGTGGGTTTGTGTCAAACTAAGTGCAATATAATATGGAGAGTGCTCAATCTCTAGGATAGAGCTATTATATAATAATGATTATATATATATATATATATATATATATATATATATATATATATATATCTATATATATATATATATATATATACATATTTAATTCATGGAAAATAGATTCCAACTCTGGGTTTCACGGAGTTTTTTGCACAACAACATCTTCTTAACTGCCTGATGATTGTTGTTTTGCAAATATTTTTCATGAAACCCAGGGTTACAGTCTATTTTCCATGAATTAGATATATATATATATGTAATATATATTTATCGTATATATATATATATATATATATATATATATATATATATATGCGTGCGTGCGTGCGTGCGAGTGTCAGTGTGTGTGTGTATGTCAGTGTGCGTGTATGTGTGTGTATGTATGTGTATCTGTGTTTATGTGTGTGCGTGTGTTTGTATGCGTATGTGTATGTGTGTTTATGTATGTATGTGTGTGTGTGTGTGCATGTATGTTTATGAGCGTGTGCGTGTGTGTATGTGTATGTGTGTCTATGTGTGTGTGCGTGTATGTGTGTGCATGTGTATGTGTATGTGTGTGTGTGGTGGGAGACTGGTAAAATGATAGAGTATAAAATAAAAATAGATTGACAATGAACATTTCACTGTCTTTTCTTAAAAGAAAAGGTTATGATACTTAGAGTGTTACGATATACAAGAAGAAAGTTGATAGCACTTTCCTATGTTTTAAATCTTGATAATATATATTGTGTCTTTAAGAAAGTATCCATGTCTGTGAGTATCTATGTCGAGGGAAATGATATTTATGCGCTACAATGTAAGTGCAATGAACAAGGACTGTAATGTTGATAGAATCATCACAGTCAATTAAAAAATTAACACAGTTTTTGCTCGCGGATTCGGTCTTCAAGGAACAGAATGTTGAATTTTCTATCAAGAAAAATAAAGACGAAAGTTTTGATGTGAATAGAAAACTAATCTATATCTACTGAATGTTTATCTATTTTATTACATTATCGATAAGATTTAGAGTGACTTCAAATTAGCTTACAAGAGGTTTGATTCATCAATGACACAAACTAGATAAAAATATATTTTAAAGAAAATGGAGAGAAAAGTTTTCTTAAATTATACTATGTTTTGATCCTTCAAAATTTGCGCGGCAATTCAAATAATATCGTTTGCCATCTCAAAGAAATTCAAAAAATGGCAGTGTCCCAAACGAAGGAAACGATTGGTTCATAATATATGCAAAAATACTGATGCCAAAATTACAGCTTCATGTGAAGATTTTTGTATATAAATCAACATTTTTTTTTAGTTTGGGAATTAGTTGATTCACGCTCTCACACACTCACTCTCTTTCTCTTTCTCTCTCTCTCTCTCACCACACACACGACAGTTTGTCCTCAAAGGGTTTCAACTCTGACACGTAAGTAAATAATAAAAAAAATACAAAAAATATTTTAAATACATTGTGAACATATAAAATTTATTACTTGAAAACATATTCGTAAATTATTTCATTTTACTAAAAAGATTTCATAAAAAGATATTGTCAATTTAACTCAATCTCCAATTATTTATTTTCGGCTTGCATCTTTTATTTACATAATTAATTTCAGCGTTGATTTTTTTTTTTATCATAGATAAAAGTCATCTGCTCTTAAGATACATTGTGTTGTAAAGTTGAGACGATAACTTGCTAAATTCACCCTACCCACGTAACTGTCAGTTTTCTTCGATATATAATTACATCGATTCAATGGACGGACATTTTGTTATAAACTTATACATTTTCTTAAAGAAAAGAAATTCTTATTTTTCGTGCTAAAAAGAGGTTTGCTGGGTTTTAAAAATTTGAATCTATTCAATGAAAATACAGAATTTTTGGCGTTCAGTGTTATGACAACATAACTTTACGTCTGCTTTTAGAAATAACTGCTAACAAAAATTTTTAACTTTTCCTTCTGTAATTTAAAACTAAAGACAGAAAAAATATTTGTAACTAATAAAAGCCTTCGAGAGAAAAACAATTCTAATATGTTTGCCTCATTTTTTAAAACCGATTTTTAGAAAATAAACTTGTAAATTTCTTAACTTTCTCAGTTTTCGATGATATGCTTGTGGGTATATATATCTATCTGTACTTCCGATTAACTTCTGCTAAATTCTGACTGTATATACTTCTTGATAAACTTTGTAAAGTTTTTATTGCGTTTATATTTTTCGAAAGAAAATATTTAACTGAAGAGGCGAAAAGAAACTCTTTCTGTTTTAAATTGTATTAATATGACTGCAGGTATTTTATAAATGCTGCTTGTATTCATGTTAACTCTCTCTCTCTCTTTCTCTATCTCTCTTTCTCTCTCTCTCTCTCTCTCTCACACACACACACACACACAAATACATACACACAAGAAAAATTGTCTCACGTTGTAATTATAAATTTAGAATATAAAGAAATATTTAATACTCACCAAACTTACGTGCTTATTTGTGCAACAAATTGATTCATTTAATTTAATACTCATATATTTGAAATGTATTTCTAAGAAAATAATTTTCGACAGCTTGCTCAACAAATATCACTAAACAGTGATTTTAAAACAATAATAAATATTATCGGATTTTCAAAAATTGTTTTTTTTTGTGTTTGTTTACAAGCTTTCACAGTACAGATTGATTATTCTTCCTCCTACAATTTAATACATTATGTGAAATAAAAAGGGACATAAACCCCTAAAGAACGAACAAAAGAAAGAAAGGCAAATATAAAAGAAAGAAAGAAAGAAAGGTAAAAGTAAAAGAAAGAAATAAAGAAAGATAAAGGAGAAAGAAAGAAAGAAATGTAAAAGTAAAAGAAAGAAAGAAATAAAGAAAGAAAGATAAAGGTGAAAGAAAGAAAGAAAGAAAGAAAGAAAGGTAAAAGTAAAAGAAAGAAAGAAAGAAGGCTATATGTGCACAAAAGAAAGAAAAGACAGAGTAAATAATAGAAAAGAAACAGAGTAAAAGAAAGAAAACAAGAAATAAAACAACGAGAAAAAAGAAAGAAAAAATCCAAATGAAAAAGAAAGCTGAGAAAATGATACTACAAACCCTTTAAAAATCCGGTGATTTCTAACTTAAAAAAACACGAAATCATTCATTTATCACAGATACCTTTATTTTCTACAGTTTAGAAAAAAAGAAAGAAAATATTTCATGTGTATTTAGTATTGTCCCTAAATGGATCGTGCAATTTCCAATGGTTTCAGATTGTATCAAGTTATTGCATCTTACTAGAAAATGCTTAAAATTTTATAAAAATATGGACAACCCAAAAAATAATTTTAACTGTTTCTTATAACAATTTGAGTTTAAATTTGCAGTATGTGTTTTTTTTTTATCTTGTTTCCAATTTTCTTTTTTTTTTATTATTATTTCGTCTGAAAGCAACTGCACATGATTAACCCTTTACTTTATTTCATAAGATGTAATACAATTCTCTGCAAAAAATAATAATATATGACAGAATATTTATGTTGCGTACTCAAAAATTCATGTCTTTGTCTGCAATGAGGAAATTTACCAAACATTCACTATAACAAATGTGTAAATAAATATGTTAGCCACAAACACATTACTACCAATGGTTAGTATAACTAGTTTAGTACAATTATCACCATCAAGTTGTGCTCTTAGAAGTTCGTCTATACAGCATCCAGTGCTTGCACAGAGCTGATTTATGTAAGTTTTTGCTGACCGGCCAAAACTAGTGTGTCCATTTGTAGGAATGCTGGATATTGTTCAGAAAACCCCTTTGATATACCATATAAGTTCCGTGGTTCGCATAACAGGATATGCATCAGTTTTCTAAAATAAGCAGAACGCTGGTATTTTCTCTGTGGAAGTGCCGCGTAATTTGCTTGGGTGGCATGCAAGACAGGAGGTGTGTCCACGTGCAACGCGTAGGTGGAAGGTGTGATTACAAGGATGGAGTGGGCGTATGAAATATTATATATACCAGGGAAGATTTTTATCCAAGAACAAAGAAAACGAGCAGAAGGGCTGCTAGACCTTACGCCGCTCTGAACGCTGGCCTTGTGTCAGACCACCCAGTGTTGAGAGGTAGAGAAAAGCCTGAACTGTACGAGACTAACGAAAGTAGAGAAACTAGAAGAAACAAAGATAATTTAATGCCTTGAGGTGACCCTGTACAAGTCTTGCAAAAGCAGAACGAAGCAGAAAGACAGGAAGGTTTCACAGAAAAACTGTTTCATCACTCTTGTATGTGTGTATTCATCTCGGCTATTTCCCACTCGCTCTTTCTTTACTTATACATACATTTCGGTTAATAAAAGGAAAAAAAAGAATCAGATTATATTTTTATACATGAGAGTTGTCTTTCTCTGCAATACAACAGGAGTCTAGAAGAGAACATCATTTTTGTTCTCGTCTTTTACATTTTACCAACAGTGTCCGGCATATCTTGTTCGTCTTATTGTTGGGGAGACACCCCTACAGATGGACTCGCCCTCATGTGACATATACCGGCTACGCTCTCTTCTGCGCAGTCTCGCCGAGGCGTCACCAAGAACGGAGGTAATATTCATGATTGTGTTAAGCTGAGGAGGGGGTTTCTCCCAGCTCTCGTTTATATATGTACTATTTTCTTTCAATATATTTCTTATCCCTCATTTCAGAGTCGTGTTATCATTTGAACCTCCCCTTGACCATAACACTTATTTAGATGGTTTGTATGATAGGAGGGAGGTGGCCGCACAGTAGCTGATTTGTTTGATGCTGCTTTCTGGATTTATTAAAAACAGCATATTGCATCCTTGTGTAGTTCATATTGAGCTTTTTCTTCAAAGGTTTCTGTTTGGTTTCTTTGTTTAGTAGCATATCAACCTAAATGGGTTATTTAATGCTGAAGCCATTCTTGAAGAAGACAGCATTAATTCAATTTAATTCATAGCTGGGGGCGGATAAGTACGTTCATATCCTTACCAAGGGTATTAGTCTAAAAGTAAACGTAATAGCACGACTGGAGTTAGAACTAGTTTACTTCGAGACCAGAGTGCAGTACTTTAGTCATTATGCCATGGGAATTCCTCTCCCTTTAAGCATTTTGTTAGTGTTCTGGTGGTGAAACCATACAGTAGTACTGACACGTTTACAGCTTGGAAGAAATCCCGTTTTGTCAAAAAGATCAGATTTCCATTCAACAATTCATGTCTTTCCTATGCGTATGTTGACAGCATTTTCAATAGAGGAGATATTACTACCGATGTATGTGAACATACTGACTTTTGAGAACTGTCATTCAATGCGGAGATTTCTTAATCTTGTTTAAAACGCAATAACTCTGTTTTACCTGAGTTCACTGGAAGACTAATGTAGCTTGCTGCCTGCTCCAGGCTATGCGGCAGGGATTCAGCTGAGCCAGGTATATATGCGAGAAGCTCTAGAACATTTTCGAAGTCTGCATTTATAACAGCTTTTTCGAAATATTGTCTGTTTCTTGCCTTTATTAAAGAAAATGGTCTCACAATTATTACAACACAATGATAAAACTGTCACTGTGTGAGGATCAGACACTATACTTTTTTAAGAGGCGATTGGGTAGGATCAGTTGATAAAAGGAAGGAGAGAGAGAGAGAGAGACTGTTTGTGTCATTTCTCATATGAGAAAAAATATTGCCTATAAATAATAGGTCCTCTTAGTACGTTAAATTACAAACAAAAAACCTTTGAGTGAATTAGATCAACGTGTTTAACTTATTTCTTGAAAGCGAGTTGTTAGAAGTGCTGGTTTCAGCAAGCTTTTAATACAACAATAAAAAACATTTTATTGTAACTAGAGAATTAGTAAATCTAGTGGATTAATTAGTTTACACAAGTAATATATATGTTATGTTTTGACCTTCGACCCGGTCCAAAAAATGCTATTCCAAGGTGATGCACCGGAAGGAAGTGACACATTCCAATGGCCAGTAATCGAAAGAGATCGCGTGGGCAGATTAAGGCTTATAATATGGGACAAGGTGAAGGTCCCACTGTGCCAATACAGACTGATGCACCGGAAGAGAGTGACCTCTGAACTGCATGACAGTTATTTCCGCTTGATGTCGATTAAACATTCGATTTCAAAGATCCAGTGGGCGATCGTGTGGGCGTTGAATTATTATTTAACTCAGTTGAGTTCGAGTCCAAGAAGCAGTTGCCAGTTGAATTCCAGACAGCTAGAGACTAGATGGGGTAGGGAAAGCCACACCCGACCGAGGGGGCCCTCGGAAACCCCGATGGAGTTTGGGGTCCAGAGAAGATGCTGATAAGATGCAATAAAGAAAGCCAGCATCCGGCAGAGTGAGCCCCTAGACCCCCGGTTGGGCAGCCCTAGAGAACAAGAAAGACACAACGTGACGGTCATAACAGTAGGGTCAAGATATTACAGTTTATATTCGATCTCCAGCTCCCTCTCACATGCAACCCTTGAACAACCCTTTAGAACCCTTGCAATAAAGTGAGAGGTAATATATTGTTAAAGAAGTCTTCTTGCGTCTTTATCATTGCGTCTGTCTTTATCATTGTGTCGCTGTAAATTATTCTACATATATATGTGCAAGTATGTAGATGTGAATCTGCATATTTGACTATATATTATATACACGCACACACAGACAATATATATATATACAGCAAATCATACTGGCAGAACAGAGTTCCCTTTCTCTCTCTCTCTCTCGTTGTCGCTCTCAATCATCCATCATCCCTGGTAGGTTTCTACACTGCATCTTGTAAGTCAGTAACATACGTCCGTGAGCAGAAGTCTATTTGTGAACGTAGCTTGCAAGTTCATCCTAACTTCTCTAGCAGAGCCCCAAATAACTTTTTCGTCTTACTAGGGTGGTTTTTGAGATAGGAAGTAAGTGGCCGTTTAACAGCTGTTTTGTGGGGCGTTGCTTCCTAGATTTGTTCAGAATAGCTGTAATTCCTATCTAGCGATTTCTCTATGCTTTTCGTTAGTATTCAGGTGGTGGTAAAGAAATTTTCAGTTCATTTCGCAACTGAATGAATATTTTTGAGGGGGTCTGTGTTCTCGCTAAACAGGATATTTTAATTATCTGAATTCGTGGCAATAACGGAAATAACTATTAAATGCCAACTAGAATCCTTCTTTCATTTCTAAATATCAATACCATCATCGACGGCTAAATATCAATATACCGTGGAACACTAGGTCTCAATACCACTATGGACAATAGAATATTATCATTATTATTGTTATTATTATTATCATTATCACGGACATCTCAATATTAAAATTACTATGGATCGTCAAATATCAATATCATCAGAGACCGTTATATATCACTATCACCGTAGACTGCTAAATATTGCTATCACCGTTGACTGCTAGATATTGCTATCACCGTAGACTGCTAGATATTTCTATCGTCATTGACTGCTAAATATTACTATCGTCTTGGACTGCTAAATATTACTATCCTCTTGGACTGCTAAATATTACTATCTCCGTACACTGCTAAATGTTACTATCACCGTAGACCAGTGTTACAGCAGAAATAAAACAAATTCACGGATCGTCTTGTAAAACAACATTAACTACGAGTTTAAAATTTCGTGAAATTATTCCTTATCAACGCATTGATATCTCTCATCTAAATTGTTAGCATTAACTTTTTATTTCTAAACAAACCTGTCAATGTAGATATCTGTATATGTTCGAACCGTCGTTTAAAAGATCATAAATTTATTTAAAAATTTCCTCTACTTTTAAAGTTTTCTGGTGCACTGAATATTCACTCTTACTAGTCGTATAATTAATTTATCATCTTATCTATTCAGAATATTTCTCAAGAAATGATCTTTGTTTCAAACTGAAAGATCAAACGAAATAGCAGACATCATTTATTTTTAGGTGTTATTATGAGTTATACAACATTTACTTTTTAAATCTGAACTTTGAAAAAATTATTTCTTGCGGATTCAGAAAGAACATCATTCTGTTTATGATTTTTTTTTTGACCCCGCCAAAAAAAAAAAAAAAAAAAAAATTCCAGTAAAATTATGCATGTATTAAAAGATTTGTTTTACGATTTAAGCTCGTATTAACAATGATTTTGTGCTTCGTCAAAAAGTTTTTATATCACGTTAATACGTAAAATAAAAAAAAAGAGAAGAAACAGAAAAACAAACACGGATATATTGTCAATGGATTTTTAGATTATCCAGTTTTATTATTTTTCTTCCCATTGATTTCCATTAATTCATTTTGTGCTGCCTATACAACACTTATGACTCGAAAGAGATGGTCACATTGACAGTTTTTAAAACAATTAGTACGATCAATGCTGACATCAAACATCTGAACATATTAGTGTCTATTTTTTCCTCGTTGTCTTTCATAATAATTAGTTGCTGATAGAAGAACATTTTAGTGCAAGCATTAATGTCCATGTTGTCGATAACTTCGAGAAAAATGATTAACGTATCAAAAAATGTTCGGACAACGGAAGCTTTTTTTCGTATTCTTGAGATCATAATCAGGTTTATGATAGGAGAGAACTAAAAAAAAAAATCTCATTAAACAAAAACAGAATTTCATAGAAATTGTTGACTAATATAACAACCAGTCAATCCATGTTCAGTAACAATGCATCATCAAAACATGGCAATAATTCATTGAAGAATAAAAATCCAGGTACCATAAAAATTCTAATGATGCATTGTCATTTGAAAAACTCACTAAACAGAAACGATATATGTATTTTGTAGATTCCGTTTAGATTGACCTGGTGAAAGCGAATCAAATTTAGTCAATATTTTCTGAATTTCCGATTCTCCTAATAACAATATTCTGCACAAAATTCACGTTTTTAAAAGTTAACCAACCAATTTTCATCTCCATGGATATGGAACGTATGTTCAACTTACTAAATCATGTAATACTATTCATTGTTAACAGGGCCATTGGCCTGATGAGGTGAGTGTTCGTCAATGGTCCGAGAGCCGGGGTTCAATCCCAGGTCGAGTCATACCAAAGACTCAAAAAATGGTACATGATGCCACCTTGCTTAACACTCAGCATTATAAGATAAAGATCAAGGGTAAGATGGAGCAATCCAGAGGAAGGAGTAGCGCCCTCCCCTACACATTCATGTCGTAGCTATTGAAAAGTGAGCTTTCGGGTCATCGTCGACTACGGTCGCCAACTTTAGTTTTTATTCCCTGTTTGAGCGATAACAGTAGAATAAACTTCAAATGGAATTCTAAGGCATCTAAATGACGTTCTGTTACAGACTGATTACACAAGAAATAAAAAGTTGATTAAACTTCAAATGGACTTCTAAAGTTTGTTAACCACATAGTGCAAACACCTGATGGTACAAGCTGCAAAAGTCATATAAACTTCAAATAGACTTCTAAGACATGTAAATTGTACGAGTAATAAACAAATTGTCGAAAACTTTGAAGACATAATTCAGATCTCCTTGACATTGGAAGAAGAATGGAAATCAGAAATTCAGTTTTAAATTGTTCTGAAAAGCACTAAATAATTTTTTTGTAACTCTTTAGATTCATTTTTGTTTCTTTTTCCTTATTCACGCCTCAAGCATCTTCGTTAAGTGCAGAATTTAATTGAACTCCTAAAACTATTTATTTTAAAATTCATTTCTAATCAAATAATTTAATAATCGAAGCCGGTTTAAAACATATTAAACCATCCTTTAAGACTGTATCAGCAATTTTAATCTTAAAGATTTTTGTCACCATTTTTGTATTAAAAATAGGATACAAAATAAAACAAAAATATCCATGCCTGAACAATGAATTGCTATGATTGTACACAATTAAAAACAACGAAGTATAATATATTAACATGAAGACACAGAAATTATTAATACACTCTTGAAATAAAATAATCTAATTTTACTTAATTTAGACGCATGTGCAACTAAAATTGCTATCTTGTTTTAATGAAATGATTTTACATATTTTATGTTAGAATATTATCATTCTGTTCTTTTCTAAAGTGATTTACAGTCATACAATAATTCACCTTATTTCCGCCTGTCCATATATCTTAGCCGCTGATAATTTTGGTCAGATTTTAATCAAACTTTCAGAAATTATTTATCTTGCTGAGAAGATTTTTTAATTATTCTAGAATTTCATCATCAGATTTTTAGATCGAATTTATTCTTCATCATCTATATCTTTGTTTCTCTCTCACTATAAAAAGGTATCTATCTCGCAGCGCTAAACTTCTTTCTTGTTGATCATTACAAACAGTCAGACAGCTATCTAGCTCCGTATACTCAATTAGATCAAATCTATCGTAGCCAAGTATCAAGCCGCTTGGAGGGAATTAATTTAATCTGAATGGCCACCAAGCCTAAAAGTAGTTTAGAAAGAGATTTTTAAATATGAATATATAAAATTCCGTCACGGATAGAAAATAATAAATATTATTATCTTTTAATTTTCATGAATTTTTAAAGGTGTCTAAGACCTTCAAATTAATCCGAATCCATCTTCTGTAATAACTTGTTGAATATAAACGATAACAATTTCGAAATAAATAAAATGTCCTTTAAGATATGACATAATTAGACCAAGAGCGACTTTATATCATATTTTTTAAATTAATACCTATCTTACACTCTATTTGTAATACAAGAGTTAAGTACAGTTAGTAATCGTGGTGTAACGGTTATCGTCGTAGAAAGTGAACTCGTCTACGCGAGTTCAATTCCTAATCGAAGCTGTTGGTATTTCACATAGCGCAGATACCTTTGGGAAATGTAATAACTCCTGCAAAAAGAAAAAGCAGTGACTGAACTGCTCGTGATATTACCACATTGTCAAGGTACGCGTTTTTCTTTGAATTTTGTCGTAGAGAAATAGTTATTTCCGCGTCTTAAAGAAAAATAGCTTTCCTCGAAATGGCTCCATTTGGTCTGTTTGAATATTTCATTAATTCATATTTAAAGATAAATCCAATGCAAATAACGTCGTTAGTTCATTGTACCTTAATCTCTTATTGGTGTGTAAGTTTAACTCTATTATCTTCGTATATTCAAGTATCATCTCTTCCAATTTATATTACGAAAAATTACGTTTTAAATATGCATGCAAATTTGATTGACGATATTATCAAGTGTTATATAAACAGATTTTACCATAGGAAATTCCTTAGTAATACAAAAATGCAATTTGACTAAATTGTAGCATTAGCAGTTATGTGCACAGAAATGTAACAATTCATATTATATGAGAAACATAAGAATTTGTTTGGATTACATCGACGAGTTTTTGTTACTATGAATAGAAAATCTTCGGACTTATTTAATCGCTTTTACATTCATTATAACTGGCGTAGTACCCATCAAAAATGAAGCAATTTTGTATGTTTCTTTAGAATGTCTTTGTGGAATACTTCAAAACTCTGAATTACGTCCTGGTAATTTTTGATCTTCACTTTCTCTAGCTTTTGCTTTTTCAACGTCCCCTTTCATCTAAATCTTACGTATTCTCTAAAAAAAAAAATGGTTGTTTCAAAGAGTTTAAGAAACGAATGAAAATAAAATCGAAAAATACAACTAATCCATGTTCAAATGTAAAAAATAAAAAATAAAAACAAAAACAAAAACGAATAAACAAACAATAAAGCGAATTAAACCATCTGCTGTCCAGTTGAAATGTATGATTTTTTTCCCGTGAATTGCATTTATTTTTTTATGGGAAAAAATAGGCAAAAAAGAAAAAGAAAAGAAAAGAAAAAGAAAAAAAAAGAAAAGAAAAAGAAAAAGAAAAAAGAGGTTATAAAAAGGAAACTCGTATTGTAGCCATTTAAAGAAAACAATTCTTGCGCTTGGACAGTTCTTTTATCGACCCAATATCTCATTCATCTTATGAAAAAAAAATAATTACACATTTTTTTCTTTTATATCTTCGTAAATAACAAGATTAATAATTAGAAGTAATACATTCTTTTTTATATTCAGTCACGTGACGAGATAAAAAAAAAAAGTGAATTCCCTTCGACGTCATAGCAACGTTATCGTAGCAATTTTATAAGCATAATATTTCCAACATAGAAAGAAAAATCGGAATACGCCGAATAATATCATACATATTTCTGCCACAATATTTTTGGCACTTTAAAGAAACTGTTTTTTTTTTTCTCAAAGGAAATTTTAGAAATCTGAGAGTTAAGAAAATCTAGCTTTATTAAACAATAAACATAATATAAATGACAAAGTATGAAGAGAGAAAATAAAAAAAGGAAAAAATAAAACACTATAGAAAGTAAACCTTGAGATGAAAAATAATATTGGGCATACCATATACTAACATGAAAACATATTTAAAAAAATCAAAAAAATCCTGATATCAAAATTAGAATGAATGGAACAAACAAAATTATGTTGATTAGTTGCGTTTATACTCTATAAATATTATCAATACTGATTTATCTTTCTACAACCTTGCTTTATATATTGTAACGAAGAATCAAATAGCGGCTAGCCTTGTTAGTGCAGTGAGCGCACATATGTGGCTTGTATCTTTTACAGGACGCCATGTTGATGAAAGTGAAAACGTAAGCGCACGTGGTAGAGCTGATTTGCAACTTCTTCAATCAAGCGCATATGTATTAACCTGTCACATAGCTCATTTGATGCAAATGCTTATCGTTTCGCCCACTAAAATAATTGAAGTCATAGATTTGCATTAGCATTTTATTTTAGCAATAACGTTGTCATAGACTAAGCAATAACGAAAACATCAGATTCTATATCACATTAGCCGCTGAAGCAAAACAGAGGAATTTCACATATACTTAATAACAATAATAATAAAAATAATATATATATATATATATATATATATATATATATATATATATGATATTTTTTTCAAACGTTATGGAATAAGGAGGGAAAATATTTCTTTCTTTTCTGGTTGGCATAATGTTGGCCAAGAGGAGAGATTACCGCTAAATCTTAAAAAGAATGTATATATATATATATATATATATATATATATATGGCGATTCAAGCTGTATTTCTCTGTGTGATTCGGTTATCGTTTGCAGGAAACATTTTCCTCTTTTTCGAGAAGATTTTTCAACCGAATGAAATAATTCTGAAGTCAGAATAAAGATTTTTTTTTCTTGGTTGAAAGATTTTAATTCAGAACAGTTAATTCTGAATTTGTCTTTCGGAGTAATGTTGTTCTTAAAAAGAGATTTTATTTCAGAAAAAAGTATTCTAAACTAATTTCAATATTGTTTATCGGAAGTTTTGTTTGAATTAAGAACCTGTTAATTCTGTATTCATAAGTATGTAAGTAAAGTTGGCCAACAGTGTCGAGGGTGACCCGAAGGCTCCCTTTTCCATAGCTACTATACCAAAGTGTAAGGGAGGGCGCTACTCCTTTCCCTAGATTTCTCCACTTTACCCTTGATCCGTACCTTATAATGCTGAGTGTTAAGCAAAGAGGCATCAAGTACCATTTTTTGAGTCATTGGTATAACTCGACCTGGAGATTGAACCCAGGTTTCCCGGGCCATTGTCGAACACTTTAACCATTATGCCAATGTCTGGTAATCTGTATTCATAATGTTCCTATTATTATTGACAAAGATGGAAAAGAATAAGTAAAATTCTGGAATTGTAACTGGAGTTCGAACTCGCTTATTACGATGTTGTAGTCTAATAAGTTAACCACTACGCAACGGGAATTGCTTTGAAATATCGATCCAGACTGAAAAGACACAAACTAATAATGAATGAAATCTTAATTTTCTTAAAATTCAACACACTTTACATCTGCTGACTCATATCTGAAGCTCCTATTTTGATATGGAGTGAGCCTACACTGCAGTCTCTCTTTTAATGTCTACAATCTGAGTATTGAGATGAATTTTCAGCTTTGAAAACGAGAAAAATATCGCATAAACCTTAATATTGTGTATTTCGCTATTTCGCCAAAAATTGCTATTGAAGTGTATTGAGATGGACTTCATAATTTTTGTCAGCTCTTTTCGGGATTGTTGAAGATGACTATATACTTATTCCTTTAATATATAAATTGATCATTGGTGCATACATCTTTATTTGGATTTAAAATTTTCAAATTAAAAATATAACGTTACCGTCTCTCTAGATTTCTATCACACACACACACACACACACACACACACACACACACACACACACACACACACACACAGCCTACTGACGACTAAGAGGCTGTAAATGTAATTTTTATCGAAATTTGTGACATCTTAATCGTCGGCAAAAAATAGCTTTTTTATAAGAAGAAAAAACAACAATCCTTATCTATCGTATTTAATCAAGAACTTCTAAAAGATGCACATACACCTCTCCATCGATTCTCTCTCTTTCTTTCTATCAGTTCCTCCTCTCTCCCTCTCTCTCTCTATATATATATATATATATGACAATAATAATAAGTACGGTATGAACAAGTGAACCCTTTTCATCTCATATCGTTTTTATACATGCTCTACTAAGTTTCAGTAATCATATTTGGTTTTATTTGGTTGGATTTTATGGCATATCAACCATTTTCGGTTATTCAATGCCAAATAGTTTTCGCGATGGGTGGTAGGTGGCCGTACAGCTGCTGCTTTGTGGGTTGTTGCCTCCAGGACTTGTTCAGTATTGCTCGCAGCATTCTTGAGTAGTTGCCGTCGAGCTTTTTCTCCAGCTGTTTAGTTAACGTCCATGTAGTGCATCCATATAGCAGTATCGTCTCGATCGCTGAAAACTATCCAAGTTAGACGAACCAGACATGCAGGACACTGCTGGAGAAGTAGGGGCGTGCTCATAAGTGATGTACTCCTATGGACCCCTTCACAAGGCCGAGAAAAAGCAGGGCGACAAGCTCGAACCTACATACAGCAGCTCTGTGAGGATACGGGGTGTAGCCCTGAGGACCTACCGGAAGCGATGAACGATAGAGAGGGGTGGCAAGAGAGGGTCAGAGATATCCGTGCTGATGGCACGACAACATGAGATGATGAATGCCAAATACTCTTTATACATTTATATTAAATATGCATGGTTTTGTTTGGTTTGGTTTATGGCATATCAATCATTGTAGGTTATTTAATGCTAAATCCATTTTTATACACATATATTAAATATATATGATTTGGTTAGTTTTATTTTAAGACATATCAACCATTGTAGGTGATTTAATGCCAAATCCTCTTTATATATTAAATATATATGATTTGGTTTGGTTGGGTTTTTATCTTATCAACCATTGTACGTTATTTAATGCGAAATCCTCTTCATACATACGAGGATCATTAAATAAGTTTTCAGACTTTTTTCGTATGGGCACTTTTATTGATAGCACACACATGAAACTCTAGTCCCCTTCGAAGTAATCTCCTCCGGCTGCAATGCACTTGTTGTACCGTTCCATCAACTTCTGCAAGGCCCCATGGAAGTCCTCTTGTGTGAGCGTGTCAGTGACCTTCGTCACAGCCTTTTTCATCTCCTCAATTGTCTCATAACGACAGCCTCTGAGCTTAGTGATAACCAGAAGTCACGGGGAGCAAGGTCTCGACGATAGGGAGGGTGAGGAACTGTCTTGATCCCTATCTTAGTCAAATAGTCTGTGACGAGGATGGAGTTGTGGACTGGTGCATTGCCCTGTTGGAAATGCTACTGACCTGATTCGAAGAGTGCTGGCCTCTTCTGACGAAATCTCTTCCTGAACTCCCTTGAAACCTTAACATAGTAACCCTAACCCTAACACTAACCCTTTGGCCAATCAACTCTGGTGTATTGGCTTCCTTACTCCTCCCACACCTCTCGTCATCCCTCACAGACTCCCTGCCTTCCTTGAATCGTTTATGCCACTCAAAAACTGATACTCAATTCATGCAAGATGCTCCAAAAGCAGTCTGACGCATTCCATACGTTTCCGTGGCATTTTTTCCAAGTTTAAAACAGAATTTTATTGCATATCGTTCTTTTAAAGTGTCCTCACGTCCAGATTGCATTTTTGAAATTAACCAGCTGTGACAATCAGGCTTTAGTATGGTATATTCCAATTCCTGCAGTAGCTGTTGATTTGAACCTGAAATCATGAAAATTGGTCAGTCATCTCATAAGCTGTATAGCAATAACATAGTGAATTTTCAAGAGTCTACGATAATTTCAAATACCTGTTAAAAAAAGTCTGGAAACTTATTAAAGGCACCTCTTATGTATAACTAACAATTGAGTTAAACATCAGTCATTTATTTACACCGTTAAATGATCAAGTAGTTTGATTTCAAACAATTCAATCTACTATGTCATTCGTTTGCACTCAGTTTAAATGTCAGTTCTATTTGACCCTTAGATATGACCCTATCAGTGGTACCACTCCGGGCCAGAGTGAACCTGCAAGCGATGGTAATGAAGAAGTACTCAAGTATTACTTGAGACTCACCATCAGATTGTTTAGTGTCATATCCAGGACACTCGTGGACAGGTGGGTCTTACCCCTCAGCCGTCGGTTTGGCTGATTGATGGTTTGTTTATTTATTTAACAGCTTTTCAACATATTCATTATTTAATTTCATTATTTAATTCCGAGATTTTACGTTTGATCATAATCATAACAGTCAATGCCAAACTTTTAGCATAAATATATTTCAGTGTTCCTTTTACGAAATTACTCTTCCATTTGTTTATAATACTTTTGTAATATATTAACGTGACCTGCGGATGTGAATACGGTGGATGTTGTTGACAGATAGATTGATAAGACCGGTGTGATAACCGAATTGCCATCATGTCCACAGGTGCTGTGTATCAGAGGATGTTGAGAAAACTGCATCCGCTCAAGAATAATATCAACAAGGTGATTGCCGAAATGTCACCATGCCTAAAGGTGCTGTGAATACGGTGGATGTTGAAAACAGGTGCATCCGGTCGAAGATATCGGAATATCACCTGAACTGTGAACGTGGTTGAATTCGGTGATAGTGGCAGATGCGTACGCCCACAGAACCGGGCTTGCGCAAGTAACCAATGGGAAGCAGATAACATAACCAATGGAAAACAAAGAAGTGAGGCGTAAACATAGTTAATGATAAAGAGGAATTGCTGCAGGTCACGTGAGAGTTGAAGACTATGTAAGTTCCCGAATTTCGGCTAAAGTCAGTTGTTCACTGGCTGTTCCATCTCCCGACAACTCTTTTGTGTGTGTGCGAACCCTCTGCGATTGCTTTTCTGCTCCACACAAGTATCATCGCCAAAAATAAAATTATATTCTGATATTTTTATATACATACGTGTTCCTCGTTATTTATAACGACACAGTATTCAACAATTTGTTTGTAAACTTAAATGATATCAGCTTTTCCTATCTAATACAAATAATTTGCACACAGTCAGATGGTCTTATCTATTCTTATCTAACATTAGTGATAATATTTAATACAAATAATGATACGTTTTTACACAGTTATATTGTTTCACGTATTCCTATTTAATACAAATCGAGCATTACTCCTTTCCTTGGATTGCTCCACTTACGCTGGATCCGTACCTTATAAGGCTGAGTTTTCACCAAGGAGGAATCGAGTAACATATATTGAATCTTTGTTATGACTTAAACTGGGATTGAATCCTGGTCTCCCGGATCATTGGCAAACACTCTAACCATTATCCCAATGGATCGGTATTAATAATCATTCGTTTCCGCACAATTATATGGTTTCATGTATTCTTATCAAATCCAAATCATTTTCAGATATATCGATTTGACCAATAGATGGGACTCTCACTCTTGTTACAGTGTAGTTGCAAGTAATGTCTACAAAAGTGTACTCCACCCTCCCTTGATCTCCAGAGCTGATGCAATTTTGTCTCATACCCAGGACACAATTGTTATAGAACATTCCCTTTATTTGTTATTAATTTTGATATAAATTTCATAAGGATAATGTGGTTCCACAAAAGTGGCCCGTAAGCGAATATCTTTAATTGCAAAATAGGAGAAAAAATTACATTTCTTTTCGATGAAAATGTACAGTATTTGTTAATCATGACAAAAGTAATTATAGCTGTTTGACTACCAACGTGAATAATAACAAAAAAAAAAAAAAAAAACTAATAAAGCTATATTAGAATACAAAGTACTAAGTAATAATGAAAATAATATTATGACTAATGTTGAAAAGAATAATATTGAAAGAAAACAGAAAAGACATGAAAACGTCACATAGAATCGTAAAAAGACAAATTAGTGAAACAATACAGATGGAATAAAGCACTTCATTTAATGTAATAAATGAAAAATTATTGCTTTGAAAATTTCCATTGATCAGAGTATAGCCAATTAATAGACCAATAAATGCAGTCATCTGTTGCTTTCATTTATTTTCTAACTACGCCAGATCAGAGCCAATCTGCTCATAGACTGGCGCCATGTTAGTCATGCGCATTATCTCTTTTTTCTTTCCTATTCTTTTTGTAAATGATTAGTTTGAATTAGAATAATAAGAGACACTTTCATAAGCAAAACTGATTCAATAAAACTATATTGAATGCCAAATTTGTCTTATTTTGCAACTGATTAACTCATTTCCAAAAGCTTTTGATTTAGTTTATCGATCCACATGTAACAGTCAGTAAGCTTGACCAGCAGACCATTATTAATGAGTTAGTTCTTCACAGTGTGATTTATACTTCTGCATTTGTGATATTCTAAGCCGTTTTAATGTTTTCAGCGTCCATATTTTCCTTGCGTTCTACTTTTGGCACGTCTGCCTCGTTGTAAACAGAATATAATTTTAATGTAATTGTAAAAGTCCTTTCTGAGGCATTTGTGCCTTCCTTCTTATAAGGCTGAATTGTACTATTTAACTTCTTGGGTAAGGGATGGATTGCTAGAATATATCTTCACTTCGTTGAAGTTTATTATATATCTTGATGAAGAATTTTGGCCGGAGGTGATTTTTTTCTCCAAATGTACCAACAGAATTCCAGAGGAAATTTTTACAGCTTTTTTTTCCTTCATGAAAAATGAAATAATTATGAAATAAAATAACCATAAGAAATATATTTCTTTCTTTTTTGTAATTTAAATTACTGAGGTGATGGAGAATTATTTTGGGCTTCAATTCTATTTTTTATTTTCTACAATTCCTGTCGTCCTTTGAAATTTGATCTCTGATAAAATGATGATGGATATCTTCCAAGCTATGACTGTCAATACTAGTGTATGGATCTACCAACTGGACACTAACGAAACTCATAGCGAAAAAGATGGATGTGAAATATCCAAGAATGCAACGCGGTGTTTTGAACAAATCCTGGAAGTAGCACAAAACATCTGCCCTACGACCACTCCCCGTTTCACAAATCATCAAAATAAGACGAACAAGATATGTGGGGTATTTCCGGTGAAGTAAGGACGAACTCTTAAGTAACGTTTTCCTTTGGACTTCTGTACACGGACGCACCAGTATTGTACAAACAGCTAGGACTTACATAAATCAATGTGGATAATGGAAGCTGTCTAGAAGACCTACCAGAAGCGATGGATGATGAAGATAAACGGTGAAAAGGGTCTAGGAACCTTGTGCTGTCAATGTGACTTAATGATCACGATAATATATATATATATATATATATCAGTTCAAGAAAAAAAACCAATAATCGGTTACATTAGGATAATAAATTCATTTTCATCCTGTTAAGAGCATTGATATGAATCAAAACTCCAAAATAATATTAACAAGACTTCATCAGATCTAACAATTAAATAAAATGAAATAAAATAAAATAAAACCAGACAGGAGAGAGAGTGAGAGAGAGAGAAAGAGAGAGAGAGAGAGAGAGGAAAGAGAGGGAGACCATTTCACCTATGGTATGTTTGACTAGTTTCGGTCTCTTCCCGTTTCATATTGATACAATGACACCTAAATTACAATATATATATATATATATATATATATATATATATATATATATATATATATATATTACGTTCTTCATAATGATTAATTATATTCGAAAGAACACGAACTACTAAAAACTTTAGATTGGGTTTATTTACTTAGGAACCCCATTTACTTCTCTCGTCGACAGGGAAAGATAATAATATATACGTTTTTATAAAATATGCTTAAAAAGAATTTGATGAATATATATATATATATATATATATAATCGTATGAGTTAAGTCAAAAACTAATCAATATGGAATAATTAATATATAGAATATATGAGAAGTTTAGTTTAATTCTAACATATTTCTTCATATATGACTATTAATATATACAAATGTATCGAAAAAAACACGGAGTAAATATATATTTGTAATATCAAAGAAAACTCAACGGATATAATAGCATAAGTTTATTTTCGACAATTCATTCAATACGAACTGCCTCTTCAGAGGGTGAATATATCATATGAAGATAATAAACATAGCTTTTCCGGGAACCCAACCACAAATTTTTTTCATTAAATAAACAATTAAAAATTTATACTTGAAAAATTTCTTATAATAAAACCAATATAAACTAATAAAATGATAATAAACAATTTTTCGTTAAATAAACAATTAAAAATTTATACTTGAAAAATTTCTTATAATAAAACCAATTTCAACTAATAAAATAATAATCCCGTCATAATCCCGTTATAACAGCCGGTGATACATAAAAAAACTTAATAAAAGAACATTTTAAAATATAATATCCGTTATTAAATCTTAATCTTAAATTTTTGTTATCTCAAAAACTCATATTTTATTATAATTTAACTATTTAGATTTCTATTTGCTTTCCAATTTATCAGTTAAGACAATAACAATTTAATCTAACAAAAATTTTAAGCTCATATATTAAGACTATAAGCGGTCTAATCCTTGCTGTAAATTACTTCGATTACAAAATTCTTTTAATTAAGAGACCACATATTCTATTTAATCCATTGACCTTCCAATTTATCAGCCAGATGTGACATGCATAACAATTGAATCTAATATATTTCATAATCTAATATATTTTAAAATTATATGAATTTTAATTTTAACCTTAAATGAGATGTTGTCGTTTGTGTGTTTATATTTTAATTCGTATTTAGGGGCTATATATTTAGTTAACTCCCTTTCTTCGGTGGTTAATTAAATTTTAAGTATTATTATTTACACATTTAATTAGCGTCTTACAAATGTAATTGATCCCATTAAATCTTTTAATTACCAGTTTAAGGTTGTTAAATTTCTAAAAAAAAGAAAGAAAGGGACTCGTTTTCTTTAGTCTAATACTCCAGTTTATAATATTATTATTAGATTAATTTATAACTTGTAATAATGATATTATTATTGTAATCTATACTTAAAACTTATCCGTTACCTATCAAAAATGGTATTTTGACTTCTATTCTTCCGAATTATACATCAAGGTTAATAAAAAAAAATTCATTACGATTCCTAATCAAATTATTTATATTAACAAATCACCTATTTAAGCAGTCTAATGGTTTAAATAATTATCTTAATTTTTTTGTATTTATACTTCGTGCTCGACGAAAAAAACAACAACTTTAGAATTATTTAAGTTATTAAAATTCAAATGTTGTTAATACTTCAGTTTCATTAACTAGATAACTCAATCTTTTTAAATCTGAGTAGGACTGGTTTGGATCTAGAGTTTTCCTTCTACGATATAAGTTAAAGATTCCAATTTGTCCAACTATTTACCCATAGCTGTGAGGAGAATATATAGATTGACATATTACCCAAGAGTATTAGCCATATATGAAATGCAAACAGTTTGCTCATGGTTTGTGTTTGTGTCATCGGGTATATTTTCTAGGACACCACCTGAATTGCTGAGTTGAGCACTACAGGAAGCAAAGGGTTAATACATAATCTGATGGTAGAGGCAAAATTTTTTTCACTTGAAAGGACTCCAGCATAGGCTTGAATTTATTTCAAGTTTGTCGTTATAACCATCAAGACTCCAACTTGGTTTATGGGGGCTGAATACATTTTTATGAAAGCATTTAAAACAGATAATATTATTAGCATAATCAGTGGAGAATTGTTTGGAAAGGAATCATCGAACCATGGCAGTATTCTAAAAACACCCACGACGGTAGATCAGCGAACATAATCAAACAATGTTTAGTGAATGTAAAAGCAAATAACAGATAAGAACAAAAGGCAAAATATGTTGGTGTTTGTGAGAAGGAAGTATCTTGTCTCTTGATTATAATTTACAATAGTCTCTTTACAAACGTGATATGTCTTAGAAAAGGCGTTCCTCGCCCACACAATAATGTCTGAAAATATAAAAGAACTTTTGACTTAGAAATCAGCATGTATCATCCGTTTTATGACCTACCCAGATTCCCACAAACAGCACACTTATAAGCTGGGTGAGCTGAAGAAAATTTCTGGGTGGGGCTAAATTGGTTTGTTTGGTCTGTTTGTTTATGGCATATCAACGTTTGTAGGTTATTTAATGCCAAATCCGGTTTACTCATATTAGATATTTATCGATTCGAAAATATAAATCAAAGTTTAATAGTTTCGAGTATTTCTATGTATCACTAACAACTCAAGTCAACATTAAAATGGATATATATATATATATATATATATATACACACATCATTTATAATTGAATAGCTTGTTGGTAATTTCATCTTTTTGGTTTGGTTTAAAGGCATATCAACCATTGTCATTTAACATAAAATCCATTTTTATACATATAAACAGTTCTATTTCAAACAATTCAGTTTAATATAAGCACACAGTTTAAATGTCAAAAACATATCTATTTCAAATAATAATGTTTAACGTTAGTATACAGTTTAATGTCAAAAACAGTTTGATTTCAAACAATTCAAGTTAGCAAAAATACAGTTTTTTGTTTATACACAGTTAAAGTAAAACAATTCTATTTTAAGCAATTCAGTTAAGTATAAATACACTGTTTAATTCTATTTAACCCTTAGATAGGACCCTATCAGATGCTACTACTGAGCGGGGGTGTCCTCGTAGTGTAATGGTTAAAGCGATGGACTATGGAATCGTAGTACGCGAGTTCGTACTCCAGTCGCGCTATTTCGTTCACTTTCGGGCAAATACCCTTGGGAAAGGTATGGACCCTCTTATCCTCCCAGCTATGGGTTAAATAGTACCACTACTGTTCTTCTAGGAGAATGACTTTGATATTAAATGACCTAAAAAGAGTTGATATGCCATTAAACAAAGAAACCATCAGGGCCAGAGTAGACCTGGGAGCGATGGCAATTGAAGGGGTACTCCGCATTCCCCAAAACGCCAGTATTACTAGAGCCTCACCATCAGATTGTTTATCGTCATATCCAAGACACTCATTGGGGAGTCTTAACTCTTTGCAGAGATGCAGTTGGTGTATTCCGCAGCCTGAGCCGACTTGGACATAAATGTTTAAACTGTACATTGGACAGATACTTTTACATACCATCAGGATTTTTGAGTATCTCAAAAGACAAGAATTATTGTTGAAAACCAGCGATATGCAGTGAATTAAAATTTGGTAATATTCAACGTAATTGTTTGTTAATAAACGTCGTAAAGCCGTTAAAGATGTGAAAAAAAATTTCACGATTGAAAATATTTTTAAACGACAAAGTTTCTTCTTATTCTTAAAAAAGTTTCGATATTCAAAGATGCGGAAGCTCATTTCAATGTTTGTAGACCTGTAGCTTACTTACTCTTGAAATTTATTCCATTGAAAAATAAGCATTTTCTGATGATAGCATCAGACAGAAAGTAATCGCAATTAATAACAAATTCATAAGTAAAATAAAGTTGTCTTCCTTTAGTCGAGGGCGACCAGAAGGCTCCCTTTTCAATAGCTACTACACCGAGGTGTAGGGGAGGGCGCAACTCCTTTCCCTGGATTGCTCCACTTTAACCTTGATACGTACATTATATTGCTGAGTGTTAAGCAAGGAGGTATCAAGTACCATTTTAAAGTCTTTGGTATGACGTGACCTGGGATTGAATCAGAGCCTTCCGGACCATTGGCGACTAACGGTCGCCAACTTTATTTATTTTATATATATATATATATATATATATATATATATACCTTATTTCCATTAGTGACCAAGTTAAAGAATATTTGCCACAATGCACTTCCCTTTCGTTCTTGATCTTGCCTTTTTCTCCATATTGGCTGGATTCACTTTACACTTTTGTCTTCTTATTGCCACTGGGGTCCATCAAGTGGTCATTTTCTCTCTCTTATAAACCAGTTGACAACTGCATTGGTATACCTGTTGTCTGTGAATCTTGGTAGGTATCGAGCCCAACGATATTTCAATCTAGTTATAAGGAAGGAATGACATACAAGCGCACGAACACACACACACACACACACACACACACACACACACACACACACACATACACATATATATATATATATATAAGATGAACAATACGAGCCATGAATATGTCGATGCCCTATGATGATACTCATTCTTCTGTTCAGGATGGATAAAATAACATTTTATTGCTACCTCTGTTGTATCGAGAAGTCGGTTGAAAAATCATGACATGCAACATTTATCATTCACAATAATATGAAAGGATATTGCTTAATTTACTTAGTGATCGAATTTAAAGTGAATTGCTCTCATAAAATCACGTTAGATTGTGCTGTTCTTGCAGGGTTACAGTTAAATATTTGCAAAAGTAATTATACACACACACACACACACACACACACACACACACACACTCACACACACACACACATATATATATATATATATATATATAATTTCTCAAATCCAATTAACTTTTGATAAATTCTTTTACTATGGGCAAGTGTTCATACATCTGTCACTTTTGAAAAATCTATTTAAAACCGAGATCAATGAAAGTGTCGTTTTTATCAATGATTGCAGGCCAGGTGGTTGTGATCTTATCAGTGAATTTTAGAGGTGAATGCAACTTAATCCCCGACAAGTGGGGAAAAAAAAACGCGTTGTCATCATATCTGCGCTATCTGTCGGCTTAGAAAAATATATATTTTTCTCTATATATTGTTGAATGTTTTTTTACAAAAAGAACAGGATTTTTTTAAGAAGGGGAAAAATATAGAAACAAACTTGATATCATCTGTGAAAAATATCCACGGGAATATTTGAATTCCTATGTGATGATTCTTTTGGAAACTAAACATAATAGATATAGATTTTAAAATTATATATATATATATATATATATATATATATATATATATATATAATGCTGTCATTTTCAACTCTTTCCAATTCAGTGAAAATTTTCATTTTTTTCTTCTTCTATTTCTTCTGTTTCTTTTTCTTTTTCATACTTCCCTTTCTCTTCCTCAACAAAGATTAGATTCGAAATCCAAAGAACTAAAGCTAGCCATCCCTTATTTGTCTTTCTAAAGAATCATTTTAGAAATAACTATATAACATTCCAACTCTGCAGTAACTTTTTAACGTATCGCAGAACATTTAAACTATTTACTTATTCATTCATTCATTCAATTAGTCAGTCACACACTTTAAACAACTCACTTACATAACACTAAACCACTCACTGATATATCTGCAAACCACTCATTCACTCACTTAAAACTCACTTATTCATTCACTCTCACATAACTTTAATCAACTCACGCAATCCCTCACTTACATAACTTGAAGCTTTTCACTCACTCGCTGACTCACTGAGACGCAGTCAGCTGGGGCTGCTAATACGCTGATTGCATCTCTGCCTAGAGGTAAGACTCCCCGACGAATGTTCTGGATATGACACTAAACAATATGATGGCAAGGCTTCAGTAATTCTGGAGCTTTGGGGAATGAGGAGTACCCCTTCATTACCATCGCTCCCAGGCCCACTCTGGCTTGGAATGGTAGCACCTGATAGGGTTCCATCTACGGGTTAAAAAGAACTAAACTGTGAAATTTTACCAAACTGAATTGCTTTAAAAAGAACTGCTTTATGTTTAACTGTTTAAAAACAAACTGTATTTATCCGAAACTGAATTGTTTGAAATCGAACTGTTTTTCGATATAAAATGGATTTAGCCTTAAATAGCATGGTTGGTATGCCATCAAACCAAACTTAACCAAGCCAAATTGACTCACACACTCATTCACATAAATTTGAATTACTCACTCTCCCACTCACTTACAAAGATTAAAACTACTCAGCCAACCACTCTCTCATTCACTTATTTACTCAATCGCTAGCATAGCTTTAAAACTCTCAATACCTCTCTTTTTCAATCACTCATACGCTTAGTCTTTCTTATATCTTTAAAATACTTCGCATTTACATAAGTGAATTTTTGTCTATTCTTCCTTGCTATCCACCCTTTTAATTTATCTTTACTCGGCTATCTTGATATATTTCACATAACCTTGTTAACAGAAAAGCAACATTTAACCGTACACTGGAGTTATGTAATATGAAAAGTATTAAAGGGATGAGAATATGATCGGATAAAATGCGAACTTGTTCTATTTGATTCAATTTAATCTTTTGAAAAAGATCTTTTCTCGTTGCTCAAGCGTTTAGCTACAATCATGATAAGTGAGTCCGGAAAAAAAAATCTGCCGAAGTAATAAATCCCTACCAACTCATAAAAGAAAATTCCCTGGGGACAAAAAAAAACATAAAAGAAAATTCCCCGGGGACAAAACCCCACAGAGAAAAAAAAAAATATCTAAAATCTTCTAAAAAATATGAGTATAAAAATGATTAAATGAATGTATTTAAAAAGGCGCTGAATTGACAGGATGCTGTCTGCACTTGCATGATATAACATAATTTGTTAAGTTGGTTTGGATTAACATACTTCAAAATTCAAATCCAGCTTTATTTGACTTTAGGATTGGTAAAAAAAAAAACACTTCTGCTAAATATCTTCGTCTTCCTTTAAGCTAATGAAAAACTGTCACCGCACATGTAAATTAAGCCTTAAAATACATTTCAAATAGTTAAGTCAATTTTAATTCGTGTTTTGAGGGACCTTTTACACGGATAGTTTTTATTTATACTTTTTATTCGTATTTTACTTCTTGAAAAAAAACAAAACAATTTAAAACTTTTTCTCCGAAGGTTATTTTCAGTTAAAGAATCGGTTAGATAGTCTTCCAAGTATAAAAGTGTTGTATTCGAATCATGTTGACAACTTATTCTTTATCTTTATTTCAGCGATCATGATATGATAATTTGTGAAATTACGACTGAAAGAAAGAGAAAATAAATTGGAAGTAATGTTAATAAAATAAATGAGACTAAATATGAAAGCTAATTTGTAAGATTTAGTTCATAATTCAAATAATTATGAGTCGGGCTAACAAATTTCTGCCCAAACTATTTCGAAGAATCCTTACAATTTCGAATGGTTTTAATTTCCTATTTTCGAGGTTTTTTGCTCTATTACTTGATAAGTTAAAATGTTGACTTAAATTTTGCTCCTTATAATAATGGTTAATTGACTGAATGATTAATTGATTGAATGGTTAATTGACTGAATGATTAATTGATTGAATGGTTAATTGACTGAATGATTAATTGATTGAATGGTTAATTGACTGAATGATTAATTGATTGAATGGTTAATTGACTGAATGATTAATTAATTGAATGGTTAATTGACTGAATGATTAATTAATTGAATGGTTAATTGACTGAATGATTAATTGATTGAACGTTTAATTGACTGAATGATTAATTGATTGAATGGTTAATTGGCTGAATGATTAATTGATTGAATGATTAATTGACTGAATGATTGATTGATTGAATGGTTAATTGACTGAATGGTTAATTGATTGAATGGTTAAGTGACTGAATGAATAATTGATTTAATGAGTAATTGATTTCTTATCTGTTTGTGTTTGTTTTATAAACAAATGCAAGGTATTCATGTTCATTATACGTTTCCATTTGTGTATTCGTTTCTTATGATTTTTTTGCAAACAGTTATATGACATCAAGAATCCTATCTTGTAAAAATGATTTACACACAACTGTACAACTTCAAACCCCTTTACAATTCTAAATTATTTCCAAACAGCTAGTTTCAAATAACCATTTCTATTTGATAGTAATCATTTGTTTGCACATAGTTATAAAGTTTCCTTTAACTAATAGTGATAATCTTTGTAAAATTTATAACTTCAAGTATATAATGTTGCAATATTCATGGGGCCCATGTGACTGCTAATAACTCAACTAATAATAATAATTTTTTGTTTCAGATTTGAAGAGAGTATACTATAATAACATTTGATCATCGCTCACAATGCCGTGGACAAGAGAGGATAAATATTTTGCCAAACTACTTATTTGGAGACAAAATCATTCAAATCTGTCTCAAAATAAATGCAATATGATAATTATTTATTACTGAGACTTGAAACTAAAATAAGATTGTATATCTTGGGAGCTGATATAATAACAATTAAAAAAACATTGATCTGAAATCTCTGGTTCAAAGGAAGCATTTTTTACAGGACGTAATCCAAATATATTATATTATTAATATAATACTTATATTCTGTTAATTGATAAAAAATTCTTTGAAATGTTCTTTATAAAGATGATTAATAGCTTAAACTAATTGGGGACTATTCAATATCATTTAGTAGTCTACATGACATTGTTAAAAAATAAATATCTCAAAACCAAAAACTCTTTATTCATTCAAATGTTAAAAAATAATTCATTCCAACTGAATAATGTAAAACATTACTTATTTCTTTAAAATATTACTTACTCAATTGCTAAATAAATCAAAATATGACATAAAAATTTAGATTTTTAGCTTCCTTTCTTTCCTACCCAGAAACAAGTCCAGACTATTGGTCATACCAAAGGTTGCAACTTCCCTTCCTTCATATTTTTTGGCAGCGCAGGATAACGCTATTTTGTAATTTTTGTTTGATGATTTTTATTCCTGCGACAGTTGCCGTTTTTAGCCCTTAATGTCCGATTATTAAAATTTAAATCAATTTGTCATGTAAAATTGTTCAATTTAAGATCCTAAACAGAATCTGATTAATATTTCTGAAAGTGAAATCTCTGAAAACAAACCATAAAATCTCACAGAAAGCAATAATTTAGGTTCATTAATTTGATTTTGATTTTCTCTGAAATGCAGAAAAAGGCTGTGTTACATTTGAATTACAATAAACTAGAATCTTGCTGTAGGAACAGGAACATAGGATCAAAATAAACAGAATTTCCCAAGAAAATGCCTCCATATTTAAGTTGCAAAAATAAGTACATATATAAATAGATTAATTAATTAATGGTTCGTTTAATTTTAAGCTTTAGTTTTTTTAAAGATATATTGCCTGAATTTATTTAAATCAATGACTTATGAACGAAAATTTCCAATTTGAAAATAGGGTTTAGGAAATTGCAGCGGTTCCTACTCTCTGTAATACGGGTGGGGTGCAAATAAAGGAAGTATTTCAACTTTGAACAGATTTCAGAGATTATAAATATATATAATGATTTTAGACGGTTGTCTTTACAGGCTTGCATTTCTATTGAAAAGCGAATACTTGTCGAGTCAGAATAAAAATAAGAATTTCACAAGAAAATGAAGGGATTTGTCATAAAATCAATGCGATTGGATTTCATGATTGAATAAATTAAGCAAGTATTTCTTTGAAAATAAAAATGAATTTCTAATGTACGATTGCAGTACATCATCCGTGTAAGTGCATTACTGATTCTGTTTAAGTTTCCTAACTCAGCTTGATTGTATAATAAAAGTTCGGAGATTTTTTAATGCCAACGTCATATTCATAGAAAATTAATATTTATTCAACTCGAAGATGGGGAGATATAGGGGTTCAAACATTTCCCTAGGGTAGTAGTCTGAAAGTAAACATAACAACGCGACTGAATATTGAAATCGCTAACTTTAAGGTCACAAGCAACCACTTTAGCAATTACGTCATGAGGACAACCTCAGCTGATTTTGCTATAGAAAAATCTTTCATAGGATAAAAATTAACTGAAATTTATTGAAAAAAAATGTTGGTTGGTTGGTTGTATATCCCAGCATATCAACCTTTGTAGATTCTTTTATGCCAAATCCTGATCACACACACACATACCTATCTATCTATCTATATATATATATATATATAATAAATATGTATAATTTGTATATGAATTGTTTGTAGCTCATTTGATTACACGCAGTAAAATTGATTCAAGTATTGCTATTCAACACTCATGATTTTATTTTGCAGCGAGTTAAATGGTTTCAAGTACTGCTATTTAATACAAGCAATTCTATTCAGCATAAAATGGTTTCAAGTCTAGTAGATAACTAAACAGTTTTATTTGACCATAGTACTACCGTACCAGTTCAGAGTGGACCTGCTAGTAATGGCAACGAAGGGGTACTTCACATTCCCTCAAAGCTCCAGTACTGGAGATTCATCATCATTTTGTTTGTGTTATAGTCGGGACAATCACTTCTGCGGGGTGGGGCCATACCCTCTGCAGAGATGCAGTCAGCTTATTCAACATCCCTAACAAACTTGGTTGAAAGAAGAAAGGAATTTCGTTTTACTGATAATCTCCATCACACAAAATATTAATAATTGCAGCTCACCGTACTTTTGTTTGTTAAATAAGCCATTGATTAAGTAAAATGGCCATCATGTTCAAAATATTGAAATCAATTATTGAAAATCAAAAAACTGTTTTCTGTTTAAATTAGATGTAAGACAAAACAAGTTAAAAATATAGGTCAGATTACTAGTCAAACATCCAAGCCGATTTAAATTGAAACATTCAACTGATCGAGGGAAATAAACATGTTGGTCTTCATACAGCGGTCTCTTACCAAGTAGATATATTTCTTTTAAAGTTAAATTCTACCTATTCGATGCTTAAATTCTTCTCCTGACTATGTCATCCCAGGTGGTATGTACATAAAATTTTCTTTTAAAAATTGTTGTCTGCCATCTATATGCTAGAGTTACCTCTCTCAGTCTGTCTTTCTGTCTCTGTCTGTCTGTCTGTCTGTCTCTCGCTATTTAATCATTAGCAAGGTCTTTCGTGTGTTGTTTGTTAAATTCTCACACGGTATCCATACAAGCAGTTTTATGCCAAATCTAAAGTCAGTCTGTGTTTTTTTTTAGGAGCAACGCTTGTGACATGATAATAAACCGGATACGATACCGACCCGTTATTTAGTGAGTCCAGTTCTCAGTGGGTTATCTATTTTTAGCATTGTATCAAATTAAGTAAAGTGTAGTAAATGACTAGGAAGCCACACATGATGTAATGGTTGACGAGCTAAGTCAGCAGATGGTTATAGTAACAGGGGATTGCGTAAATGCAACATCCTTTATACTCTTAAAAAATAGACCTTGTATCACCCACTGTTCGTGGTGATGAGTTTGGTTAAATATTAGGAAACCTAACGTAAATCAAGAATAGGTATTACTTCTTGATCAGGCCTTGGATTTATGGGCAAAAAAAAAAAAAGATATATCTACCCTACCAAGAGAACTTTGAATATTTAGACTATCCTCAACAAAGAGAAAAGTCATTGCCAAAAAGAATGCTCTAGGTATAACATAAAATTACATCCGTAAAAGAGGCACCAGTTCCAGAGAATTTGGAGTACCTATTTGTTATTATTACTGACAAATCCACTCTGATCCGGTGGGGGGGTGTCTCTTAGGGCCCCATCTATGAGACTTTTGGATCTGTTTAAGAATTATTTGTATTAGTTAGTGAAACCATATGCACTAACGAATGATTATAATGAAATATGGAGGTGCCCGTGGTGTAATGGTTATCATCGTAGGAAATGGACACGGCGACACGAGTTAAAATCCTGGACGAGAATGATTGCATTTCACATAGCACTAATACCCTTGGGAAAGGTATGAATACAATTATTCTCCCTCCACTTATGGGTAATTAGTAGGACAGACTGGGTTCTTCAACCTTGGTGAGGTAACTAGTCTAGGAGAAGGAAAACTCTGAATTCAAACCTGGTAAACTCCGCTTAAAAATTGACCTTGTATCATATCCTGCCCGAGCAGAGGGGTTGGCAAATATGGATTATAAGGAAATAGAATTATTGATGTTAAATAGGAATACTTGAAACTATTTACCTGTGTATACATTTTTTTTGTTAGGAATAATTGATATCATATAAAGGTACAAAATAAGGGATTTTTGGTAAATCGAATTGTAATTTAAAATGCACTAGAAAATTGGAAACATAGTTATCGTTAATTAGATATTTACAAATTAATCAAATTTCATTATAAAATAATCAGTTGGAGTTGTTATACTGTTAGTTGGCGACCATAGTCGAGGGTGACCCGAAGTTAACCAAGAAAAAATTAAACTAAAAACACAAATTTCTGTCGGCTCTTTTACTTTTCTTTCGTCTTCTTTATTAGAATAAAACATTTACAAATAACTCAAAGTTTGGCATTAAATGACCCATAGAGTTGATATGCCGTTAAATAAACCAAATCGAACCAGAAAGACTGAAGCAATCATTGAAAATGCGTATGGAGAGTGTTTATTGGCAAAATATGTGAAGGTGTGTGTATTTTACATATTTTTTAGTGGTCGGTATCACAAGATGGTATCTTGCCATTAAAAGAGAGAGAGAGAAAAAAAGCTGTTGTGAATGTTTACATGGGAAACTTCTTATCAAAAGATGTCGCCACGAACTTTTGGTTTCAATATGAAATCTTTTTATGATATAGCCTCAGAATACCTCGGGAATGATTGAATAGTTTCTCGGGTTTTCGCACAGCTGTTATTAAAGTTTTATTTTTGGTACAACCCTAGACAGAAGCATGTTTTTCGTAAAGCTGAAAATGACAACAGCCCTACTGATGCAATATTTTGCTAAACGTGGCCATGACTTTATTGTCGAAAATGCAATTTCAAAAGGGAGTAATTTTTTCAGTAGTCGCTATAAAACACAACCTTAACTAACCTGTTTATCTTCTTTTTACTTCAAGAAACCTTGACTGATTCTATTTTGTGAAGTTACCTCAGGCCATTTTCTTCATCATACTGTTATACGACGTTCTGAGATCCAGTTGTTCTTGTCTAACTTGGAAGTCAATATTCCAACTCCTGGCTACTTTTTTGGCAATAATCAGCAAGTGCCGTCAACCTATCTTCTCAACTATTGCAGAAGGTTTGGAATAAAATATTTGTCTTTTTCTCTAAATTATTTAGACATCTATGTTTTCCGTCCTTCTTCAATCCGCAAGAAGTTTTGATCGTAATTAATTTATAATATTCAGCAGCTGACTTGACCCCTGAAGGTCATAGCAGTGTACTGAAAAAGATTTGTTGAATGATCTTGGTGGCACATGATTTTTTTTATGCCTTGAGGTTAGGAAATCGCGTTCATATTTACATTCTTTGTGTAGTTGTTCCACAAGAGTTATTTTGCACGCAGACTAATCGAATAAAAATGAGTGACTCATTGATTGGACCCCAAATAAGTACTTCCTCTCTTATTCAGTGAGAGTATTGAGAGTGTTGCCAATTAAGACATACTCCAGAATCTCTATAGCTCCATAACTAAGGTCTCTAAGTATAATACCCAACACACGTCCTTTTTTGGTTGGGGGTCTACCGTCTTCAGAGGATAGAGCAAGCGTATTCTAAGCCCAGCATATAGGATTCTGTGCTTTCAAAGAGAATATATACGGATTAGAATTTATGCATAAGACCGCATTTGGTTATAGAAGTTAACTATATATAAGAATCTTGAAGTTTTTACGCTAATCCTTATGGTGACCCAGAAGAATTAAAACTGGAGAAATGTTGTTTTATATCCACTCCTATCCGTATGGTTGAGGCTAGTCAGAAGAAAAATCTGTTTAATATAGACCTCTATTAGTATGGTTGAGGGTACTTAGAGGAAGCGTATTTTTGTTTGACAGAAAAATAAACTTCATTCCTTGTTTAAACTCTTATTCTCTCTTCATTGAAGATTTTGCTGAAAACACCCAGAAGCTATTTACGAAAATAATAAAATTAATAAAGATTTTAAAACTTTTGAAATTAGTCTATGTTGTCCAGAAAACAAATTATTCCTAATGTAGAAAAAATAAAGTATAGTGAATAACGGAGAAGTATCAAAACTTTGCTTAAGAGAAGTATAACGTGTGAAATATCAAGATAACCATTGTGTCTGTAAATTGAGAATCATTAGAAATAATCCTTGAAGAGTTTTCTAATGAATTAAAATTTAGAATATCTTAAGTTAGACGATTTGGACCATGTAAGTGATGAAATCAATAATAATCCTAAAAAGGAGTGCTGGCGATTCAAGCGAATACTATCAGTTTGTTTCCTGCAAAGACACTTAAAAATCACAGTTTTTAAAAATTAAAATCATAGAGAAAATACATTAAAAAGTCTATTCGCTGGACTTTAAAATAAACAATTAAAAAAATAAAAACCTCTGGAAATTCCATTGATCAAACCGACATTACTTTCTTCTGGTTTGAAAAGTGATCTGTTCAAGTTCCTAATTCAGTTTCCATTAATTAAGCAGGACGCAGTGCTGGGTTTTTGTTTTTTGGCGTGGCTCAGCAAAAGAGTTAGATGGGTTTACCTCAGGGCAGTACATCCTATTTGTACAAGATCGGAGGATCGAGGTAGTCTGATTCCTATATGACGGAAGTTGGGGCTGGGGGTAATCAATTCTTGAGTCCAGGTAAAAAGCCACACGAGGAAAGCCACAGGAAAAAGTTACATGACTTTTTACAGTTATAAACGTAGTTAAAAAAAACTTCTTCAATGAGCTCATGTATACTAAACATGTCACTTGCGAAACCAAACCCTAGCCCGAACAACAGCAGTGACCTTTTGCTGTAACTTTTTTCTGTGACTTTACAATCGGCCATCATAAATTAGTTGTGCCCTTTTCTCCTATCATATTTTCCTAGCCAACATTGTGAGTCTTTTCTGTGATTTTCTTACTGACTACGCAATATGCATTCGGACGCCTTTGTTAAAATGAACGTTGGTCGATTTTTTTTGTTGGGATGGTATTGTGGAAAATCTACACTTTTGGAGCCTTGAACTTTTATTAATTATGGAGTAAGGGGGTTCGCATCTTGAAATGACCTTTTAATTTCTATTTTAACTATTATTTTGTATTGAACTAAATTGCAATGTTAAAATTTCTTATTCAAGTAGCACAGCTAAAAGTTTTAAAGCTGTATGAACAAAAACTGCTTTTGAGGATTTGGGAGCCTCAAGCTTCAGAAGTTTTATAGTTGATCAATCTGCAGTAAAAATATTCAAAAGCTTTGGAAATTAAGATCGTTTGACCATAATAATATTTACTCCAACCATAGCAACCAAAGGTCAGTGTAAAAGCATAACCTATTAAAGAAAAAATGTCAGTCCTTAAATAAAAATTATCGTAAAAATTGATGGAAATTTGAAGACTTTTTTCAATGACAGACAAGTTTAAACAGCAATTTTTGGAGAGAAATAGAAACTAAATCCTGATTTTTAAATATTTAATTCCCATGCATATCTTTTGGCTTTACAATCCGTAATGTTTGATTTCTTATGGTTAAAAAAAGTTAAAAGCATCGAAAGAATCAATTTGGGTATATTTTGGCTTCTTTGTGTATGGGCACGTCAACATTTATGTGTTATTTAATGTCAAAGGCATTCTTGCAGAAGAACAGCAGTAATAAAATCTAACCAATAGCTGGGGGGGATAAGGGTTTTCTAACCTTTTCCAAGGGCATTAGTTCAAAAATGAATGTAACAGCGTAAGGGAAGTTTGAACTCACTTTCTTCGAGACTGAACTCAAGCACTTTATGTAAGAATCAGTTCCTTTCTCTTAAAACATATTATATATAAATATATCGATACGACCACTGCTTTTTGAACGCTAAATAAACAGCTGGAGAAGAAGCTAGACGGCAATTACACAAGAATGCTGCGAGCAATATTGAACAAGTCCTGGCGGCAACACCCCACAAGGCACCAACTATACGGCCACCTCCACCCATCACGAAAACTATCCAAATTAGACGAACTAGACATGCAGGACACTGCTGGAGAAGCAGGGTCGAGCTCATAAGTGATGTACTCCTATGGACCCCACATATGGCTGGGCAAAAGCAGGACGACCAGCATGAACATACATTCAGCAGCTATGTGAGGATACGGGATGTAGCCCTGAAGACCTGCCAGAGGCGGTGAACGATAGGGAGAAGTAACGAGAGAGGATCAGGGATATCCGTGATAGCGTTGCGACATGATTATATATATATATATATATATATGAACCAACATGTTGTTAGGCCTAACAAGCTCGTCAAGGTTATTGTTTGTGAGTTCTTGTAACATTAGTAGTAAATGGTAAATAGTCACGAATAGATTAGCTGGAAGAAAGATAAGTCGATAAAATTCAGTGGATCAGGTTTAACAAGATATGCTTCATCAAGCGATCAGGACCCAGGTTTTACGTGATCATCATCTAAGTGATGATGGGACTGGTTGGACGATGTCACCCACTCGGGGCAGAAGTGTGGATGGGTTGTTCAGATAAACCCAATATAAGATGACATATTTCGTGATTTTGCCTCTTTTTCTCTAATCACTAAATATGTTATTTTATGAAGTACTTGGTGACAAACGTTCGTACGAACGGAGAACAAGGAATGAAACAAAGATACGAGAAGAGTCCTGTTCTGACGAGAACGAAGAGGCTAACTTCACGTTTTGTTTTCGTTATCTACTTCTTACTGATCACGGTTTCCAAGGCTGCCAAGACTAAGCAGAGAGAATAAAGCAACGTAGTCCTAACGCTTTTGAGATGAGTATTTTGTGTATATATTTTTTCCTTTCCATTCGACAAGTGCTCAATCGTCGATATAGCTGTCATTGTTGATTACTCTGCAGTTAGATTCTCACCGGGTACCCTGTGTTTCTATCTTTGTGCTAAAGCAAGGTAAGTCTCATAAATGATACGTTTATACATGTATTATAATATAAATATTCTTACTTTCTCTATGATATCTTTCTATTTTGCTATTTCTTCTCTCAAGTTTTCTCTACTCATTCATTTTAGTTCTATTTCGGCAGTAATTATAATAATCTCTTTCTTTTACTTATGGAAAGATTCTTTTTCGCAATTTTCATGTTTTTCTCCAAGACGGGTATTTTCCGCAAAACGTTTCGATATGTAGACCAGATGCCCATCATTCAACCAGCAAAAAAAAGTGGACACTTAGCTAGAGAGAAACCGGACATTCCTAGGCGTTGGTTGCATTTGAGCTAGGGAAAAATTGATTTATAAACGCCATTCTGGCCTGTCATGCCCGTTGGCTAGTGGTGCAGAATATTTAGCACTCTACACAAAGCCAAGCCGTCTGAATCTTTATTTGGTGTCATTTTGCTTCGTAAAAGGAATGATAAATGACACTTTAGAAATAGAGAGAGAGAGAGAGAGAGAGAGAGAGAGAGAAAGAAATAATAATAATAATAATAATAATGTCCGTTTTTTTTGGGATGAAGAAACGTTGCTTTGATAAGTTTTGTGAAAGAGAATCAGTTTTTATTCTGGTTTACGTAAGTTTAGAAATGGTTGAGCGCTTCTATCTGTGTATTTATATTTAGAAGAGTTTTGAAAACTTGGGACATGACGTGGACATATATAACAACAACTGTACACCTGTTTATGTTTGCATGTCAGGGATAATTATAAAGAACGCCGTTATTTTACGTTGAGATGATATGTTTCTATTTTAAACGTTATCATACTTTAATAAAATATTGTGTAGCTATCAAATTATCTATTCGCTTTCTCAGTCTATCAGTATGTATGTTTTTGCAGATTTGGCGATATTTTTAGTTATGTCACTTGACTAAAAAAAAGTCTTTCTTGGACTAATCAAAAGTCTATCAAATTCAAGAACATGGAACAATTAAAAGGAAGAAATTCCACAAGTAGATATGTAGATAAATCTTGTTCAAATTTTGTGCTTTTCGATCATCAATATTGATGTTGTTGTTGTTGTTCTTATTATCATTTTGTTCATTACGGGCTTTTCACGCCAGCATTGGTTGGTGAGCTTTCACTGGAGTCCCACTGACGGCTAATCTCCTCACATATGAACTCTTTTCTCTATTTTCGTCAATCCAAACCATGCTGCAGCGTTGATGGTCTCGATTCTTCCTCTAATTTCCAATTCCACCAGTTTTTTAAGCCTTAAGAGACCGTTCCAAGCGCATCAACTACAATTACTATCCCCATCTTCCTCCTGTTTGTATTTACCAACCCCTCTACACAAGCAGGATGTGACACAAAGTCAGTTTATTATCCCATGTTTAAGAGACGTTTATTTTTTATTTTTTAAGTAGAGGAATTAAATTGTGAATTGAATTACCATGACCAGAAATTCCGGCGATCACTTACGCATGACATACGGAAACACTGGACTACTGTTTCAGCCTTATTAGGTCTCATCAACAGTGTATACTGTGATCTCCACCACAGGAGATCAAACCAGTGACCACAGATTGCAGAGCCGAAACTCTACATCTGAGCCAACAATCCTTTTCGCACACAAGCAACGCCAAATTAATTAGTCATGGTAATTGCGCGGGTAATTAACCTGAATGTGTCTTGTAAGTTATATCCGTTTTCTTAACAGAGGACACGGTCACCTCCAGGGCCACGTCTCCCCAAGAGGATTTGAAATACGTATCCGTGTAATTATTATGATCTCAAGGGCAAGGATATAAATGTATATTTTTCTTTTTTAAGTCGAGGAATTATATTATGAATTGAATTACCAAGACCAGAAAGTCCGGCGATCACTTGCGCACGACATACAGAAATACTGGACTGCTATTTCGGCCTTATTAGGTCTCATCAGCAGTGTATACCGTAATCTACACCACTGGAGGTCGAACCAGTGACCGCAGATTGCAGAGCTGAAACTCTACAACTGAGCCAACAGTCCGTTTCGCACACAAGCGACAGCAAATTAACTAGGCATGATAGAGTTTTGGCTCTGCAATCTGTAGTCGCTGGTTCGATTTCCAGCGATGGAGATCACGGTATACACTGCTGATGAGACCTAATAAGGTCAAAATAACAGTCCAGTGCTTCCGTATGTCATGTGTAAGAGATCGCAAGGTTTTCTGGTCACGGTAATTCATTTCACAATGAGTTTAATAGGTTTGAAGTCAGTTTTCCTTCCCTTAGACCGGTTGCCATACCATAGTTGAAGATCCTAGTCTGCCCTACTCAGGTTCCACAGAATTTTTATTTATCTTTTAAGATGCAGGTATTCGTTTGTCTTTTTGCCTTCTTTTATGTTTCCTCTGTGGCAACATCCACAAGACGACGATGTTTTTGCTTGTTAACTGACGCTAAGTCTAGTTTTTTGGCTGGGAACATTTTTATCTCAAAATCTCAAAGAATTTAATAGGTTTCATTTTCCCTAAGAGATTCTTGTTTATACATATGCAATTTGTCAATGTAGCCAAACTTGAGTCTTCTTGAACGATTTCCAATGGATCATTTTCGTCAAATTGTTACATCTGAACCAGTGGCTTATGGTTACCTGTTTGATCTCTCCATCCACAATGCCTATATTTGCTAATTCCCTGCGTATTATCGATTTTTAGCGTTTACTGCATTAATTAGTGCGGCTATTAATATAGATCCTGTTTCTCTCTTTAGATTTCCTTTGTGCAGTCATGCTTATGTTATTTCAGGGGTAATTATCTTCGTTCGTGGCTTGACGTATACGCATATATATTTTTCGTCCCATTTTTGTTCTTGGCAACTGTAATTATTCTGTCTTTGCTCAATATTGTATTATGTTCAAATTGATACATCTATTAAATCTTCACTGCTGGTGGATTCTCTTTTTCTTTTCTTATAACAAATAATCTGTCAAAGTTATTTCTTGGGTGTAAGGTCTTGTTAATCATCATCATCATTTTCTATTTCTGAGTTTTATGGTCCATATTAGTGAATTCCTCTTTCTTTTCCTATTTAAGAGGGGTTCAGAGTATCATGTAAGGGAAATAACTCAGGTGTTTATTCCTTTAATTTCTTCGGCAAAATTTGGTTTCAAGAAGCTTTCTTGTTTTTCTGTGATACTTAATTCTTCCGTTTTTGACTTTTATCCTTTTTACTTCATAATGTCTGCTTTTAATGTTTCCCGGTATTTTGGGTTTTCTTTTTTTTTTTCATGATATTTTCCTGATTGGTTAGTTTTATTACATCTGTTATAGTACATTTCTCTATTATGTATTCTATTCCTATGTTTTGGCTAAAGATTCCAATAACTTGTATGAGAGTTTCTAATTCCTTTTCTTTCTGGGTAAAAATGATAATATCATCCATGTAAATGAGGTGTTGAATATTTCTTTTTTTCGAATTTATAAACCTGAAGCCCCTTTTACATTTCTTGGTATGTAATTTACTTGTATTGTCAATAAAATAATCAGCAGTGGGGAAAATGAGTCTCCTTTGAAGACATTTCTTTGTATTTCACAGTTTCTGCTGGAATCTCCTCTATAAGAATGGCTTCTATAGACAGCCATCAAAAGATAACCATGAACTTAACGCTCAGGATCGTTTGTTCGATCGGGGAACTACTGCTGCTCCTCTATAAGAGTGGCTTCTATAGAAGAGAATAAAACAGCCATAGAAAGATAACCATGAAGACTACGTACTTAGAACTTCGATTGACAAAATCAGAGAGAATGGCTTCGAGCTGACGAAGAAAAGAAGCAGAAGGTACCCCGCAAAAACAAATACCGACGCCGACTACACCGATGACATAGCGATACTGGCAAATACACCCGACCAAGCCGAAACACTACCGCATAGTTTGGAACAAGCAGCCGCAGGCATAGGCCTCTACGTTAATGAACACAAAACGAAATATATGTGCTATAACTAAACGGGGGATATATCCACTCTAGACGGAATCCCTCTTAAACTAGTAGACAGATTCACTTCCCTAGGAAGCAGCGTCGCATCAACCGAAAAGGATATCGGCACGAGGTTAACGAAAGCATGGACAGCTATCAATAGGCTATCGATTATATGGAAATCAGACCTAACCGATAAAATGAAACGCAGTTTCTTCCAGGCAGCGGTCACATCGATACTGCTATATGGGTGCACTACATGGACTCTAACAAAACGGCTGGAGAAGAAGCTAGACGGCAATTACACAAGAATGCCGCGAGCAATCTTGAACAAGTCCTGGCAGCAACACCCTACAAGACACCAAATGTACAGCCACCTGCCTCCTATCACGAAAACTATTCAAGTTAGACGAACCAGACATGCAGGACACTGCTGGAGAAGCAGGGACGAACTCATAAGAGATGTACTCTTATGGACCCCCACACATGGCCGTGCAAAATCAGGACGACCAGCACGAACATACATTCAGCAGCTATGTGAGGATACGGGATGTTGTCCTGAATACCTACCTAGGGCGATGAACGATAGGGAGGAGTGGCGAGAGAGGGTCAGGGATATCCGTGCTACCAGCACGACATGATGATGATGATGATGATGATGATTAGTTATTACTCATTTGAGAATTTTTTTACCCAAGTGTTAGCTTTCCACTGGAGTTTGAAGGACAAGTTTTCTTAAGTATCCAGGATTCATTTCTGTATTCTGGCTGATCTAAATTATACACACGTCTGAATGGTCTCCATTTTCCCACTTATTTCCAAGTCTTCCGGTAACTTAACCAATCCTTTGGGGATTGTTCCAAATGTACTAATTACAATTGGTATTACCATCAACTTCATGTTTCATAGTTTTTTAGTTCTCAATCAAGGTCTTGGTATTTATTGCTCTTTTCGCTTTCTTTGATTTTTTTTAGTTCTCAAGCAACTTCCATGTCTTGCAAGTTTTGTTTAAACCAGTGTTAACTGATGGTTTTTCCTTGGAGTCTGAGAGAGAGCAAGTCTCATCAGGTCTCCAGGACTCTTCTCCGTATTCGAGCCGATCTTAACAATGTTGTAGTCTCGATGGTCACGATTCTTAATCAGATTTCTCCAGTTTTTTCCCCAACCCTTTGCGGACCATTCCAAGCGGACCGATTGCAAATGGTATCACAATCACCCTAATGTTTCACATATTTCTTAGTTCTCTTGAAAGGTCCTAATATTTATCTTTTCGCTTTCTTTTATGTTTACTCTGTGGCTCGCCAACCTGGCAAAACCTGGACGGTAAGTTTTTTTTCTTTTAACTAACTCTAGGCCTGTTCATTGGGTGGGATTTGGCTATCCGTTTGTATCTGAAAATCCCAGCGAATTTCATGCATCTAATTCCATAGAACGGATTCTAATTTGTCCCAACACCATTTGATAGAATCGTCAAATATTAATTTCTTGCATAATTCCCTGAAGATAACATTTGCCACCCAGTCGTGCCTAGTCTTGTACCCTTTTGTAATAGTTTGCAGCATTCACCAATTGTGTGATTAACCGTTTTATCTTTGTCACCAGTTAATCTATCCTTGCTATTTTGTTGTCTATAATCGATTTTGGCTTAGATATAATATGTCTTTATGGAGCTGTTTTATGCTGCGATCTTTTCACACCAATTCTAACAGGTAGTTTTCACTGAAATCTGGGTAGCAGCAAACCTCCCTAGTTGATCAGGACTCTTCAATGTATCTTAAAAGATATGCTGTGATCTGAATAATCGCGATTCTTTCTCTGACCTCCAGTCATCCAGTCTCTTTTCTTTGCCTTTGGGGACAATTTCAAGAGCATCAACTACAATTGGTATCACCGTTAATTTCATGTTCCATAGATTTTTCAACTGTCTGTCAAGATCCAAGTATTTGTCTATATTTTCCCTTTTTTTTTCATTATCATTCTATGATCGACTGAAACAGCAAAATCCATTCGTTGACAAGTTCTTTTCTCTTTGTTAATTAACTGTAAGTCTGTTATTCTGGCTGAGAGTTGGTTATCAGTTTGTATCTCAATATTTCCAGTGAATCTTATGTGTTTCATTTTCTCGGACAGATTCTAGTTTGTTCATGATCAAATTTTAATCTTTTTCACCATTCGCAGAATATCACCTTCTCCACCAAATCGTAGCTAGAATTCTATTCCTTTTCAACCAGTTTATTGCATTCGTTTACAAATGACCATTTAATCTTCGTCACTACATAATTTATCCTTACCATTCTTCTTAGTTTTATTAATTTTTGCTTTGACGTAGCTGATTCTTACGCCATTATTTTATAAGATTAATTCCTTTTTTTCCCTTCTTCTCTATGTCCAGGTAATCTAGTGTGCAATTTCTTTAGTTTGTACGGACGTTTTTCTTCCCATTTTTATTTTTTAGATTTTGCTGTTTTACTCAGTCCTTTTATTATTTATGTTAATATTTCTGTTTCTGGTTGCTGTAATCAATATCTCTTTGTTATTATATGAATATATATTTCGAACCCCTGAATTCATTTCACGGTAAAATGATTTAATCTTGGTGGTGGTGTTGCAAAAAGCTGAAACTTACAAACAACCGTAATTGAAAACATAACTCGAGAAAGTACCTCAGAATAAAAGTGTAAAAATGACAATAATACCAGATGCCTAACTTATATTGTCTAACAGTCTTCAAAGAGACATTTAAAAGAAATTCAGGAGATTAATCCCTTAAGGTTCTTAATAATTTTATATCCAGCCTTTTTTTTTCATAAGATACTTATAAAATATTTCACATGCACTAATTCTGTTAAGTTAATGTTTTAATGACGTTTATGATAATTGTGGATATTTAAGAAACTCCTGCTTTTTCATTTGAGAAAACTATTTTTGAAGGGTTTTACCTCACTGCAGGTGATTCAGCCAGCGAATTCTAAACCCCTTTTTACAAGGTGGGCACAGACCCAAGTATATCAGTACATAAGAACGAATGTTGTAATTTAGTCTTGCACCTAAAAATCTTAATTAACAAAATAAACCCATTAAATGATAAACAGTTGTATGAAACCAGTACAAAATCGTGTGCATTCTGCCTAAGGCAACGATGCATTTAACTATTATGATCGCTGCCATTTCTTTATCCTATTCGCGTCAAGTAATTCATTTTCTTCCATTGTTTTCGTTAAAATTGAAAAACAAACAATTGAATTTATACAAATGAGTTATAGAAATACGAAAGTGCTCATTTGAAAAAAAAAAAAGGAAATTTTTTTGGCAACAACTTCTAGTTTAGAGTTACGTCGAATGGTATGTGTTTGCCAACAAATACTGAAAACAAAAAAAATTCTTTTCGAAGTTTCAGGGAAGAATAATTCTATACAAAAATTTTTCGAGAAATCCTAAGAATGCTTCAGTAACCACAAGGAGAGTAGTTAATGCAAGATATGAATAGTTTTCAAAGTGTTATACGTTTATCTATGTTTTTCCAAAATTCGTCTCTCTCTTTCTTTCTCTCTCTGTATATATATATATGTCAGAGAGAGAGAGAGAGAGAGAGAGAGAGAGAGAGAGAGAGAGAGAGAGAGAGACGCACATGGCGTAATGGTTATCCTAAAATAAACTAAATAAAAATGGTTATCCTAAAATAAACTCTGCGTGACAAGTTCAGATTCTGGACAATGATGTTTGTGTTTCACTTCGTGATTTGGAAACAGATGCCGCCATGTATTCTCAGTAAATCCCTTCATAACTCAAGGACCTTTCTCACTATTTCCGCACTCCACCAACACCACTGTGGTCTCAACGAGGAGCAAAGAGTCTTTTCGGAAATAACACATAAATGATATTCATGGTCAACTAAGGCCACAGTAGATACAAATCTAGAATCTTTAAAACATCAACAACAAAAACGTTAAGCATTCGGTTAATAGCTTTGTCTAAATTTAATCAATATATACAACTAAAAAGAAATACAAAAATTTACAAACATTTTTTAATGATTTTTTTTTGTGAAAACATTTAGGTATCTGCTTCTAAAGTGGTAAACTATTGGTCAAATAAACCTGTTCAAAAATTATTCATGTTCGATAGAAACGTATACAAAAAATGCGATTCTCTCATTTCTAGATATAAAATAAATATAGAGGCAGTTAAATGCCGATAAAATCAATCAGTCAATCAATCGAATATTATAATCCTATTTTTCCTAGATGATATTAATGCTTTTATTTAGGAAATATGGAAGGATTCTGATTAGCATTTTCAGTTATCTTAATATTAGTATATTAATTAAAAGTGATGTTCAGTGGACAACAATGACCACAATATCATTCATCTTAAAGTTTACTGAAAATTGCTTAATTCAAATTTATATATATATATATATATATATATATATATATATATATATATATATATAAACTAAAATGCATAGGTCTGCAAATGAATTTAAATATGGTACTTTAGGTTCTATTTCATATAGTTATGCGTTACACGTGTTTCCAAATTTATGGTCATCTTCAAGAGATCAATAATGGCTAGGGCAGTCTTTTTTTTTCTGGCTTTTATAGTGAAGATTGTTTTGATAGAATTGTGTCTGTGAATGTTCTGTTAGAGTTAACTGTTCATGAAAACAATAGTCTAGATGTTTTTTTATTTTATTTACAAGAGTGTACTAATGTGTGTGTGTGTGTGTGTGTGTATGTGTGTGTAAATTCGCATGTATGAACATATATCTATGCATACACACCCCTACACATATATTCTTCAGGGTTGTTATTTTTTCCTTTCTCTCTCTTCCTTCCTGATAATCTGTGTATGTGCGTACGTTTGTGTTTGTGAGTTTGTGCGTCAGTTTGGTTATCTCTCTCTCTTTCTTTCTCTCTCTCTTTCTTTCTCTCTCTCCCTGTATGTGTGACTATGTATAAGTGTGAAGTTACGTTTTAATGTAAGTCTGAATTTATCTATGAAATATCTATGATTTTTTTTGTAGTAATAAGTAGTCGTCAGTTTGGTATATTGGCATCATTTTAAAGATTCCATAACTGCATTCGTAAAGGTGTTTTGAAATATAGTTTTCTAGTTTCTGGTAAATTAATGTTACTTTGATGCAAAGAAACCTTATGGTTTAGAGCCCGAGTTGATCCTATTTATATATTTTTTACGGTTGTTTTATGTAGACAACGTTTTTTGAATTGAGCCTAGATTTTTATTTATTATGAATGTTGTTTTTTGGTTTTCGAAGGTATAGCATTTCCCATCTTTGATTACACATTCCACATCTTTTAATTTTTGAGACTTCATGCATTGCATGTTCCTCAAATTTTGACGAGTTGTCGTGTGCCTCTTCTCCTGAAGAAGACCATCAAGTCGGAAACACGTGTGGAGCATAATTATATAAAATCAAAACCTAAAGTAGAATATTCAAATTGATTTGCGAAGCTATTCATGGGGAATTATTATTTTTATCTCGTTAAAGCAACTAATATATATATATATATATATATATATATATATATATATAAATAATGTGAATTATTATAATATATAGATCAAAAAGTTATTCACTTTTAGTTTTGTGCTTCCGTATGCAATATAATTGATTGTAATTATCATTTTCTTGCTCAAATTTATTCTTTGATTCGATTTCATTTTTTTATTCGATTTCATTTTTTTAAATTGAAATGACGACTGTCTTTTTATTCTGCTATCGACAGAGGTTGTCAAATGTGATTTTCTACGATCAGACAGAAGATGTCGAATAATATAATATTGATCCCAAAGCACTTGCAGAAAATGAATATCAATAGAAATGTCATTTTTGTTTATTAAGAACTTAGGATTTACAAGAAAGGAACGCCAGCACCAAGGTAAAATATAGGAGTGTGGATATCCTGCCAAAAATAAGCATAATCAAGTTGGTATTTACAGGCTAGAAACCACTGATTTTGCACCGAAAACCTCAACGCGAAAAATTAGCAAAGGTTGCTCAAGGCAACTTCCATAATATATATATATATATATATATATATATATATATATACACGTGTGTGTGTGTATGTGTGTGTGACGGGAAAGTGTGTAAATAATTGAATGAAACACTTTTCAACAAATTCAGGAAATTTTATTTCTGTAACTTAAGTGAAATGTTTGGTAAAAAACAAAATTACAGTAATTTTCTATTAAGAAAAGATAATATTAGTCAAAGCAAAGATTTGCCCCAAATATCTACATTATAATAAAGAAAAGTTCATATATTTACCTTAACAGTTAACATAGTTTTAAATGTAGATGATATATTTTGTGAGTGCAAAGCATCTTTGTGTGAGTAGACCTCTATGTAGAGGGAAAGTACATTAATGAGCTTGAATGTAAGTGTAGAATAAACTTATTAACAGCAGCAGCAGAGACAGTAATGCTTCAATAAGCCCATCAAATAAGGAAGACTTTTTTTGCTTTTGAAAAATAATTAAACGATATTGAAATAAAATACTCAAACAGAACTCTAGATTTTCTAAAAAGGGGACTTGAAGTATTATCGTTCGTCATCTGAAAGAAATTTAAAATGAAGGCGTCGCAAACAAAAGAGCTGATTGGTTAATAAATACAATAATACAGATACCAAATGTACAGCCTCTCGAGTTATTTATAAGCGAATGATTTGCAGGTAAATTTATTTTCAAACAAGTTATTATCTCTTTATTTTTATCCCAGCTCTGAGCTGATAAGATGATAGTTATAAAAACTATCGACAAAAATCGCTTATAAAAAGCAACTAATTTAGACGGGGAAATGTAAAAATGAATTGTAAAAATCATTATTGATCACAAGTTAGAAAATGAATAATAAAACATTTTTTTTATCCCGATTTGATTTTAAAAGCATAATATATTGGTTAATCCATTTAGAAAAATATCGTTGTTAAGTTATGTAAATAAAAGGATACCTCGTTGATCGCTTAATCCGAAAGAAGTAATTGATTTGGAGACTCAAATTTACTTAAAATGTGAAGAGAGAGAGAGAGAGAGAGGGAGAGAGAGGGTAGGTAGGCAGGTAGGTATAGGATATACGCGACATAATGGTTAACGTCAAAGGAAATGGACATTGCAAGTCCTCGACGAGACTGTTTGCATTTCTCATAGAGCTAATCGTTGGGAAAGGTCTGAATCCAGTTATTCTCCCTCCAGCTATGGGTGAATAATAGGGAAGATGGGGCGCTTTAGCCTTGGCTGGGAAACCACTCGGGGCGGGGGAGAAAAACTCTGAATTCAAACCAGTTATACACCACTTAAAAATTGACCTTGATTCACATCCCGTTCATGTGAAGAAGTATATATATATATATATATATATACATACACATACATACATACTGACAGCATTCATTTTGGATACTTTTTTTTTCGTCCATCTATTGCAATGAAGAATTCAGTCTATGACGTTATCTTTGAATTGGTCCATTGTTCTATCAATTGTCGATCAATTGTGTTGCTGTTTCTCGTTAGATAAATAAGATGGTTATAAGGAAGTGAACTAGTGAAGTTTTCTCCTTAAACTTAGAGATATGCACTTAAATATATTTTTTTTGTCATGATGAAAGCTAATAGAGCCCATCGTATCAAGTGAATTTTGGCATCGCGTAAAAGCTTAATAGAAATATCTATCTATCGTTTTTAATGGGTGTGGAGATATATATATATATATATATATATATGTGTGTGTGTGTGTGTGTATGTGAGTGTAATAGTACTCAAAGTCGATTTGTAAAACAAGCAGTGTGAGAGGGTGTAGATATTCCCAAAATATGCACCGAGTGAAATATTTTCGTATATTGTTAAGTTTCTCATTGTTAAATTATTGTGAATGATTTTGTGAAATGTGTTCTTGGTCTTTCCTCATTGAGATTAGTTTCTAAATTACTTGCCTCAGCGTGTAATGAAAAATACGTATTGAAATCAAAGACTCAAACACACTGTAGACCAAATCTTTCTTTCTTCTGATGCCTACATTTTGTCTCTAACGCAGACTTTTCATCCAGCAATTTACCAATATCCGGCAATTTCAATATACCCGTTTTCTCTTATAGACCTGGTTTCAGCTCCTTTTATTTCCCAAATATTCATGAGCTTTTTTGAGGTTTCATTCAATATTCAGGGACCCGGTTTTTATATAATTACACAAGTGTACCGGCTGGCTGATAGGTATGTTATCGGCCTGATGTAAAGTTGGGCTGGTTTTGATCCCAGTTTGAAGCGTCTTACAATATATATATATATATATATATATATATATATATATATATATATATATATATATTTTGTATCCATATTTTTTTCATATTACGATCAATCAGCGTGTATGCGTTACTTTAGAAATTTCTTTAAGAATTAGCAGACGACAATATTTAACTTGCCACGTAAACAAAACCCAAAATAATTTAAGAAATCTTTTGCCCACATGATTATTAAATATACATTCTTTAACCAATTAAATTCATCAATAAATCACCAACTGAATTATTTGAAATTGAACTGTTTTTGACATTGAAACTGTACTTATACTAAACTGAATTGTTATAAATAACTGCTTGAATAGTTTGAAATAGAAATGTTTTTGACAGTTAAACTGTGTACTCATGCTAAACTGAATTGTTTGAAATAGAACTGATTATTCACATATAAATGGATTTGGCGTTAAATAACCTACAAAGGTTGATATGCCATAAAAACTAACCAACCAACCAAACTATCTATTCATTAAGAAAACCGAAAAGCGATGATCGTCTGCTTTCTTTAGTATATTTTACTGTTCATTCCAATATATTAGTCATACAACAACCTACACTTACTCATAAGTGAATAACATATGACAATGTAAATACTCTAACGTTCACTGATGGACCAATGCCTTTGGGAGAGGTATGAATGCCTCCCTTCTCTATCATCGATTGTTTAAAGAGTACCATCACTGTTCTTCTACAAGGAACGGTTCGACATTAAATACCTCAAAAAGGTTGATACGCCATTAAATAAAGAATCCACGAAAGAAACCAGTACTGTAGATTGTGAAATAATATTTAATCTTCATAGTTACAAATCAAATTTCAAAACGGTTTTGGGAGCGGGGGTAAAATCTGTTGGTGTAGTGGCTAACATGCATGATTGCTACATCGTGGGAAGCGAGTTCGAGCTCCAGTCGCGCTATTACGTTCACTTTCGGATTTAAAATAAGGTATGAACCCTCTAATCCTCCAGCTATGAATAAAATAGTATCATTACTTTTCCTCGACAAGGATGGCTATGGCATCAAATTACCCACTGAGGTTGATATGGCATCAAATAAAGACGCTTAAACCAAATAAATGATATTTCTTTTCTCATTGGTAATAAATGCACACAGGATAAATTTAGAAATTCCGTCAATTTTGATTACAAAATGCTTTTTGATTTCCTTTGGGTAAACACAATTGGTTATGGGAGCGTAATTAATTATTTTTCAAAGAGAATAATGTGACATTTATTAATTATTGATAATTGTGTTTATGAAAATACCGTCCATAAATTATCCAAACAGAAACAAATCGTACGCAGAAAACATGTTTTCGTTTTTTAAAGCAAATGAATTCCGTTGATTATTTAATGTTAAGATTAACTTAGATTTATCACAAGGCTACAAGTATGAGATACTTATTTACAATCGAATTCAATATTCTCAAGTAATTACCTGTAAGATTTATTTCCTCTCCTTTATACACACACACACACACACACGGTGTAATGGTAACCGTCGTATGAAAATGAACGTGGCGACCAGAGTTCAAATCCTGGATTAAACAGCTAGAATTTCACATTGCACCAATACTCTTGAGTAATCTATGAATCAAACTATTCTCCTTACAGCTGTGGGCAAATAGTAGGACAGACTGGAATTTTTAACCTTCGTATGGCAACCGGTCTAGGAGAAGGAAAACTCTAAATTCAAATCTGTTAAACTCCGTTTAAAAATTGACTTACTGTCACATCCCGCAAGTGTGGAGGGTTTGGGTAAAAACACACTCACACACGCACAGAAAGAGAGAGAGAGAGAGAGAGAGAGAGAGAGAGAGATATTTTCTGAATGTAAGGATTTGTGTTGCGGAGCCCTTAAAGAAAGTTGAAGGAGATAAAGACGAGGTGAAATGATGAGGACGAGTTCATAGGAAAGGAAAAAATGTCAAATTCATGGTCACAGAAAAAATACCACTCTTCTTATCACTGTGTTTCATGAAGTAGTATTTTTAGTCGCTTAAAGAATAGTTAAATTGTAGTCCACCTCCAATGCGGGGGTGGGTGGGGGCTGTTTTGCTGGTCCCGAAATTTAAGTCATTACTTTCTCTCTCTTGGTTACTCACTACTCCTTTTTAGATAAACCAAAATTTCACTTGATTATGTTTCCCATCTAACACATGAGTTCTCTTGGTTAACTTTTTGTTACAAAGTTACTAAGTTGGTTACTAAGTTCACAACTCGTGTAACACGGCCACTTAATAACAGAATGTTGTTGTAAATATTTCTATTGATTTTTTTATTAGTATAATAACTTTGTGTTGTTGTAAAATGCTTCCTGATTCTGGTAATGAAGAAATTTAGATAACTTATATACTCGGATATACCTCGACCTCGTGAATAAGTCGACTCTTGTTCATCACTTTTTTTGATTCATTGAATTGATTTGTTTAGTGCTTGTCCTTTACATTGGGTTTTAATTTCAAACAAAAAATATCATTCATGTCCAGATTGACTTCAGGATTTTGCCAACAAATTAGGTCTACAAAATTCGATCTATCTACATGTATATCCACAGTATAAATTGTTTTAGATTGCTCCAATCAGAGTAACTAATTTTACTATACTAACTTCGGATTTTTGCAGAATTATTGATATTTTTTTTTGTTTAAAAAGAATAACTCGTTTTAAATTTGCCCAGTTTGTGGAGTATGCACTGCGGTGTTTAAATCCTACCCTAAAAAACGTGACCCGAGTATAACATCTGACGGTGAGACAACGGTTCTGTAATTCTGAGGAATGTAGACTACACAATCACCACCATTACTCTTAATTCTACTTTGACCTAGAATTAATGGTCCCATCGAAATGTTAAAATGACCTGTTTATAAATCATTCGTATTCGGTTGGGCCGTGTGCAAAGAACATATGACGAAACAGTTACACAAAAAAATTTAATAGGGAATAAAAATGAAAATGATTCCCTAATTTTTTTGGATGAAATACCTTTAAACAGGTTGGCATGCCGTTAAAATCAATAAATGAGTCAATCAATCTTTTTATGTATTTTCTTAGAAATGGAAAAATACTTTATTGAAAAAATCGTTAAAGTTTCCTGTCAGTTTTATGAAACGCAATATGTAAAAATTATATTGAATGAAAATTTGAAAGTATTTATTTAATAAATCCTACCCGTGATATCTTTTCTTATAGTCTTAGCTATGCAGCAAGTTAGATACGCCAGTATTTGACACTTAAAATTATTGTCATACACTAGACTCATTCAAGCATCTATTTATTTGTGTTGCGTTAGGAATGCATTTCACGTATAAAGACAGACTAATTAAATGTGACATTTCCCCAGACAACACATTACACGCTGATAATATTGCGTCTGGGTGATAAATTTCGTAAGACAGTACAAGATTAAAGGGACTCAGCTTTGACTTTGTTAACTGTTAGAAATTTTAAAGATGTATCCCAACCCGCTTAGCCCCAAATTATCTTGGATACCTATCTTTGCCGATTGGGATGTCACAACTGTTATTTTCAGGGATACAAAGACATAAAGAATTATTAGCTTACAAGTTGGGAAAAAGACGGCTGGATCTTTGTTGAAGCGTTTTGTACTAAAAATAAGTAGGTGTCAAACTTTTTATGATGTTTGTCGTGTGGACAGTTAATAGCGAACATAGCATTAACAAGATACCAATGTGTTCATTAATTATTTATTCATTTTCTCTTTGAAAACTTATGCAAAATAATAAATCCAGAAGTGTGCATAGGGTAGAAAGAGTACATATCGTTATCTCTCAATAAAATTATAACAACCCACGTTTGATAACTGCTGAGGTGGTGATAGAAAAGGACGTTCTTCAACAAGTTTATGAATAAATGAAAATCACTACAACAATATAGTTGCTTTCCTCTTTACAGGTGTTGATTATTATGATACGATTAGAAAAAAAAAAAACAGAAATGATTTTTAAAGAGGATTGATGTGCTAACGTTTTAACACCCACTAAACCAGTTTCGTAATATGAAGGCAGGTTTCACCAGGAACAACGAATATAAGCGAGTTTAGATGACTTAATGTAACAATATTTTTCCCCAATTTTAGATTTATTATAATTTGTTTTCTTATTATTTTGTCTTCACACATGTTCAGTAACTTTCTCGAAACCTTTTTAATCGGCATTGTAGTCAGATAGTAAAGTTGTTTAACAGCTTTTCAGATTCTTATTAACTTGATATGAATAATTTTATGGGAAATTGTTTTCTAGATTTTAATTTTTAAATATCCGAGACCCCCCCTAAAAAAACAAAAAACGATATATACAAGAGATTGGATAAGTCACACCACAGACTGAGAATTAGCAGCTAAATTTTGATCTGAAAAAAGGTCTTTGAATACATTGTGTTATCAAAAATTAACGAGAGAAATTTTGAAGTTTTAAAAAAAAGGTTCACCTTTTAAATTGAAAGTAGTAGGTGAGCACAGTTGAGCAACTTATGTAATAAGAGAATGATACTTAGCCTACAAGACGTTAGTTTTATAAGAATCCTTGTCGCTATTTTGATCTTTTGCTCTAAGAATCCAGTGTTGGTAAGTCAAAAGATACGTCTTCCTGACAAACTTCAAACAGCAATTGAGTATTTGAATATATGAAGATAGTTGCAACCGATTTCAAATGCTTTCAATTCTCCTCTCTGATTGGCCAATTTTCACCGGAAGTGCCCGCTGTAAGCGGTAAATTCATAAATAAGAATGCCGATCCTTCTTACACCTCATACCCAAAATTACTAGGGCACCTCTGGTGGTGTAACGGTTAGCAAGCTAAACTAGCAAACCTACACGAGTGAGTTCGAGTCTCATTGGGTGCCCCTTTCATATGGCCTTGTGCCACATCTTAGCAAAAAGCTTAGTAAATTTCCATACCCAAAATTACTAGGGCACCTCTGGTGGTGTAACGGTTAGCAAGCTAAACTAGCAAACCTACACGAGTGAGTTCGAGTCTCATTGGGCGCCCCATTCATTCGGCCTTGTGCCACATCGAAGCAAAGAGCTTTGTAAATTACCATACCCAAAATTACTAGGGCACCTCTGGTGGTGTAACGGTTAGCAAGCTAAACTAGCAAACCTACGCGAGTGAGTTCGAGTCTCATTGGGTGCCCCTTTCATATGGCCTTGTGCCACATCTGAGCAAAAAGCTTAGTAAATTTCCATACCCAAAATTACTAGGGCACCTCTGGTGGTGTAACGGTTAGCAAGCTAAACTAGCAAACCTACACGAGTGAGTTCGAGTCTCATTGGGCGCCCCATTCATTCGGCCTTGTGCCACATCGAAGCAAAGAGCTTTGTAAATTACCATACCCAAAATTACTAGGGCACCTCTGGTGGTGTAACGGTTAGCAAGCTAAACTAGCAAACCTACACGAGTGAGTTCGAGTCTCATTGGGCGCCCCATTCATTCGGCCTTGTGCCACATCGAAGCAAAGAGCTTTGTAAATTACCATACCCAAAATTACTAGGGCACCTCTGGTGGTGTAACGGTTAGCAAGCTAAACTAGCAAACCTACACGAGTGAGTTCGAGTCTCATTGGGCGCCCCATTCATTCGGCCTTGTGCCACATCGAAGCAAAGAGCTTTGTAAATTACCATACCCAAAATTACTCCAAGTTTAGACATGTTAACTGCTTCTAGATGAAATTTCGTCCTAGTTCACGATGATTTTGGATCAGTTCTCATAACTTTTTGGTGATTAGTTTTTGGCGAAATTCAATATTGGGCAAGTGAATAACCTTCATACTCATAACCGTGAGGTTTTTTTTTTGTTTCCCACGCTGAAAATCCATCTCAATGGATTTGAAGAAATGGAAAGTATTAAACGAAATATGACGAAGGAGATTCACAGCAGATCAAAAGGAGAATTCCATAGGTGCTTCGATCAATGGAAAATTCGCAGGAATGTGTACTAAATCTTAAAGTGACTATTCTAAGTACCTTTAGACGAGTTTGTTAAGACATATCATCTGAGAGAGATGTTCCTTTCTCAAAATTAAAAGTGGCTAAGAGATGGCCCTAAGCCACATATGCAAGTCACCTAGAAAGGATCGAATTCACAAATCAGCTGTAGATGATTCACGAGATTAGCTTGCTAAACATTACATCACAATGAGGTGTCATTAGATATAACTCTCAAAAAGCTCGAAATATATCAACAAGCAGATTTCTATATAATCTATTACACTCAAATACATACATTCACACACACGTATGTATATATATATATATATATATATATACATATATATATATATATAGTTATCATTAAATGTTATTTATAACCAGACTATACAGGATTGAAACATCGTAGTCGTTAGTAAAATAGCAACACGTTGGTAAAAATAACTTGTGCACACACACACACACACACATATATATATATATATACACGTCACCGGGACTTCCCCGATTAATTTTATAAAATCCTGGTATATTTGATTCATATGAATATCAATTATTTTTAAATAAAAGATGTTAGGGTGTTCTTATTTATAGGGGTACAGTACGTTGATACAATTATGTTTGTATAGAGATCAGTGGTCATTACAAAGATCACATAATTGCTGTCACGTGATAAAAATTGGGTCTGATTCGATAATGTGAGGGCAGAATAACGTTATCACGTTAGAAAACAATGCAGATCAATCACATTAAAATTTCTTGTCTATGTCGGTAACCGAGGAAACATTTGCATTGAGATTGCAAATCAATTAAAGTGAACCAGCGCGAGGATCTTACCTCTGCATTTAGGATTCTATTGTTTGACGGTACAAATGAACAGTTTAAAAAATATTCGTTCAAAATTGAACAACATAGAACGTTGTCTCGACTTTCCAGTTGAATTTGACGTTGTCATCCAGTATCCTTAAATTAGAGTTTCATTGACTTTGCACGTGTATTTTACATCCAATTCCATGTTAAATATTTTGACTTACTAATCTCGTCAGTTAATAAAATTCTTACATTCTCGAGTTAACACTTCGTTGCTGAGATCATTTAAACTACAGGGAAAATTGTGGACCTGAAGAAAGGTTACTCGGAAAAGGTAAATCTGAAAATTTCACAATGAGACAGAAAATCAACAAAGTTTGGCGTGGTATAAAAAGATAGAGAACTCTGTGTTTATGCTTTTGATGCTTTTGTCCCAAAACTGTATCTAGTCCCAGAGACATCATACTTTGAAGACCTTTTGTTTTTTTGCAAAATGTGAATCTATGAATACAATCTTATTCATGCAAAAATGGAAAGGAGCCATATTTTTGTTAGAGCTCAATATTTAACTGAGACAATTAATCAAAGTCTAGTGCAATTTACAAATGAATGATAATTTTGTGCAACGTTCAAGCTGAATATTTTTAATCATATAAATGATAAAGACGTAAGAGGTAACTCTATCTCACTCACCGGTCCCATAACCTTTTTTAGGTTAAGGAGGCATTACTCATATAGCGTGTCCGAAGCAAAAATGGGCCGACGGAGCTCATCCATCCCTTAGGCAATAATTGGTTTGAATTTAGAGTTTTCTTTCTCCGAGTATGGCTGCCATAACAAAGATAACGTGCATTGTCTGCCCTACTATTTACCCATTGTTTGAGGGAGAATAGCAGAATTCACACCTTTCCCGAGGGTATGAGCACTATGTGAAATACATACAGCCTCATTCAGAAACTGAATTCGGGTAGCTAAATCAATTTTCTACGTTAACCGAAATCCCTTTCAACAAGTTAATTAGGGTCCTTGATTTCTTTCATGAATATCATTATGACAACATGATGGATTTAGGAGTCGTTTGATGATATATATTTTTTGTACGGCCCATTACTCTAAAAGTTCACTGTAGTCAAACAACTAGAAGGGATCAAAGTGATTTTACTTTCGAATTACTTGTCGAACCGAGATTGATAAAGATCGCTTGATTTTATTTTTGAGAAGAATTATGCTCAGACCATCATAGAACTTGCGCCTGTAAACGCAATTCAGATTTGCAATTTTAATGTATACTGTTCAAGTATTTATGTGATTCCAGTGCATCTAAACATATCTATTGATTCTTCGTTGATCATATCTTGGAAGGTAGAAATGAAACATAATGAAATAACAGAGAAAACAAATTCAAAGGCAGCTCTAAAACCGAACACATCTGATTGCTCATAGGAAAATGTAAATAGCAGTAAATGTTTTTCACTTCGAAATGACAAAGGCCGAGGAATTTTTTTTCTGGAAATATCATAAAGCTTGAAAAGGTCAAATACCTTGTGGTAACGATGCGACTAAAAACCATAATATGTAATTACTAAGTGTTGCATAGCTTGACACAAAGAAACAATTGTAGAGAGGAAGGTGAGGATTCTACAATTCTCTACGATAGGGGAATAAACTGGGAGACTAGAATATTGATTAATGCCACATTGCAGACGGTCGTATTGTGTAGACTGAGGAAAATCTAGTTAGATTTAATTTTACTTTCATTCGATAACGATAATAATGATTCTATTTTTTTAGTTATACGTAAACTTGAAGCTTCCTTAACATTTTTTTCCTTTTTAAATCACACACACACACACACACACACACACACACACACACATATATATATATATATATATATATATATATATATATGTAAAGTAAAATAAATTCTAACTGAGAGACATTATATAAACTGAGAAATGTGTTTGATATCTCAATGCTAGAGCTAGGCACTCGTGATGAAATAGATATCGTCGTAGGAAATGGACAGAACAACTCGAGTTCAATTCCTGGACTAGAGTGTTTGTATTAGCACTAATCCAATCTGGAAAAATATAAATCCAAATATTCTCCCTCTAGTTGTGCGTAAATAGTTGGGGAGATTGAAGTCTTTAACCTTACAATGGCAAAAGGTCTAAAAAGACGTAAACTCAGAATTAAAACCGGTTAACTTCTGTATTAAAAAAAAAAACTGATCTTGTGTGTGTGTTCGCCAATGGTCTGGGAGACCGGGCTTCAATCCCAGGTCGCGTCATACCAAAGACTTTAAAAATGGTACTTGATACCACCTTGCTTAACACTCAGCAATACGTATCAAGGGTAAAGTGGAGCAATCCAGGGAAAGGAGTAGCACCCTCCCCTATACCTCAGTGTAGTAGCTATTGAAGAGTTAGCCTTCTTCTTGCCTCGACAACATTTGCCAACTTTTACTATATATATATATATATATATATATATATATATATAATGAATACTATGTTTAAATATTGTGTGGGCATGCTCTAGACAAAGATATAAAAAAAAGTAAGTGAAGTTGGCGACATTAGTCGAGGGTGACCTGAACGATCCCATTTCGATAGCTACTACACCCAGGTGTAGGGGAGGGTGCTACTCCTTTCCCTGTATTGTTCCACTTTACCCTTGATTCGTACCTTATAATGCTGAATGTTAGGCGAGGAGGCATCAAGTACCATTTTTTGGGTTTTTGATATGACTCGACCTGAGATTGAACCCCGATCTCCCGGGTCATTAGCGAAAATATCAAATAGAGTATTAGTTTGTGTTTCTCTTGGATGATAGAAACAGATAGCAACAGACAAAACAGCCGAAAATATTGTCTATGTTATCTCATTGTTCCTCTAAATTGTACATAGATACAAAAATAAATGTAAAAACTCATAAGGTTTTTATTATTTATTTACATATACTTATGAGTTTCGGTTTATTCATGTCTCTAGGTTTATTAGTTTGATTTATTTATTCTTGATTTATTCATGAGCCAAGATTTTATTTATATACTTGGGTTTATGAGCCTCGGTTCATTTATGCACCTAGATTTACTTGTATGTTCAGTTTTATCTATGTGCAAAGTTTATCAATGTGCCTATGTTTATTTATGAGCCTAGGTTTATTCTATGTACTAAGGTTTATTCATAAGTTTGAATCTATTTATGTGTTTAGTTGAACCAGTTACTCAATAAGAAGAGATCTGCGAAATGATAATCAGTAATTTTCCATCTGTGGTCCGCTGCTTTGGAACGGTGAGCAAAATAGATGAAATGAATAAAGGAAGAGTGGACACGAAATCGGCTGGTTTATTATTTTCCCAACAATAAATGTCTCAGTGTTAAAACAGCAAAGCAGCGTGTGGCCCTCAGAGAAAGAAAGTGTATTGACTATCATCATCAACTTAAGACGAATTGAAGGTCTGAGACAATCACAGCTATCGACCAACTATAACATGATGGACCATGTTGAATATTAAAATTTCGACTTTGTTATTCAGAATACCAAATAGTCTTTATTCAGACAGTCAGTACTTCTCATAGTAGTCCGACGCAAAATAAATTAAGAGGAAGACCTTTTAAGAGTTTATGAGCGAATCTCACTTGCAGCTACAAAGAGACACCCACCGGACCTATTCGCGCAACGTCTAACCCAACTTCTATTATCGGGTTTCAAAAATCGACTCCCCTGAATCCCAAATTATCTTTTCTTATATAATATCTTCTTAATTATTGCATCAGCAAGTCATATTAGATAGAACACGTGTCATTAACTTTTATTTTCCCATCCCGGTCGACATGTCTGGATTTGTTTATAACCATTATCGGGTCTTTCTCAACGTTATTTGACATGAGGTGTTTAAACCTGGTCACCACCTGTGCACGCGTTCGACCTTCACGAAAAACTACACTCATATTGCAATACAAGAGAGAAATAGAATAAAAACTTATAACAAATTTGGAAGGATAAAGGGTATAAAAAACAAAGAAAAGTCATTAGATATTGTTATATAAGTTTTGATGAATTTTTATCAATGACAAAAATTCGTTTTGCTTTTGTGGGAAGAATGTAAAATATTTAGGTTCGTAATTAATTATATTAAAAATTCTACAAATAATTGGTTGTATTGATTATTTTATTATTTAGGTGAAGTTGTGGACTGGTTAAAAATCTTTGAGTGCCAAATAATTAATATGATTAATTACCACCCAAATAATTTTACGGAACTAGAAGGCTTAACCCAACGAGAAAAAGAAGAATCCTTTAATATTACAACGTGATCATTGATGCCAACAGATATTTTTTGTAAATGCAAGTTTAATGACATGAGAGAAAAAAAAGTGTGCCAAAAATCATCTGATGACACTTTAAAGAGGAATGTGAATTTCAGAAATGAATTTCGGAACTTCAATCTTCAAAATATTCCCAAACTGTTGATAAACACGTCAACCAATGTTGGAGAATGTGAAGATGCAAGCGAACATTTTTAATTAGGACACGAGTAACTAACTAGAGGAAGGGTTTGTAAACTTTGAAAATTGATGAAGATGTGCCCTGAAAGAAGGAGCTAGTTTAAGAAATACAATCAAAGGCAGAGAGTCGCAAATCCCGTACTCAAAAGGCTTTGTGGGTACAATATTTGAAGGAAAAAAAAACATTTAAATTCATGAGGTATCAATCAGAAGTTATCAATGAAACAACTGATGTTGTTTGCAATCACAGAAAAAGTAATGTCAGAGTTTAATAAAGAGGTAGACCAAAAGAGTTCATGACAAGTGAACATCACATATTCTTGACATCCTTCCTTTTGAAGAACAATTGTTCACAGCGATATTTAGAGGCAAAATTGATAACTAGAATAATAGATGGAGGTAAAGGTTGAAGAATCACACAGGTGAAAACACGTGGTTTACATAGTGTTGTGGGAGCCTTACCAATCTCACCATAATGGACTCTTCTCACCGTGATTAGTACTGAGAGATTTCGCTGCCAGAGAGGCAGATCAATATCGGTGTTATCCGAACAGTACGAGACTTCTTACCTTTTCTATGTAACTCTATCTTTCTTGTGTAATATTATCTATTATCTAATATCCGTGTTTGCGTTTTCATTTCCGGGGCCACAACACATAGATATCGTAGATGCGTTAAAAAAAGAGACTTGGACTTTAGATCTTCTGAAAACTGAAGATCAACGAGTTTAATCTCCCATAATAATGGTACTTCTTCAGAGTCAATATCAAAAGGTGAAGAGAACATTTCGTAAGTTGAGTATACAGCCGTACAGATGGACTTAAAGAGCATCATGTGGCCCATAGGTCATGTGTTTTGTACCTCTGTTCTCGACATTTCCCTTTACAATTGAGATCTAAGTAAATAAAAAGGGTTCACGGTTAAGACTGTTGTTGTGGTTGTTGTTGAGTCATTTAGCGGTTGATAACCCTTCGTTTTATTTGGTTCTTTGCGACAGCTGGTCGGTTGCCCACGTCGATAATCAGTGTCTCATGTGTGACATATATTCCTTTTGATGTCGGGCCGCTCTGTAATCAATAATTCACTATGTAAGCCAAATCACCGACAAGACCGGGCTATTTCAGCATTTCTTGTTAAGCAAGAACCCAGGTGATTTCAAAATATACTCGAGGGAAATATCCCAGCTCGTATTTTGATGAACAATGAAATCTTCAGAGAATTTGAATATACCCAATTCCAAACTTATTCGCGAGTTCGACAAGCCAATTTCTGAGTCACATCTTACCTAACTGTTTCCATAAAAATGATCTAGCGTTACGTTTAGTTTTGTCTAAGAAATAAGATGGCATTGCTCTGTCGGTGTGGTTCCTGCAGAGAGTATGGCCCTCTAAAAATGATTTGTCCTAGCTATAACACTAAACTGCCTCTGTTGGTGAGGCTCCAGTTCTGAAGCTCAAGAGAGTGAGGAGTTCCCCTTTACTCACTGGTCCACTTTGATCTGTGAGCAAATTAGTTAAATTAGATAGAAATACTTGATATCTTAAAACTTCAAAACAAAAATTCTTCAGAAACAACAACACAGATAATTAAAGTATAAACGTACAATTTCCGCAATTCCTTAACCTCAAGGCAGAAAATAAACGCAGACTTACTGACATCAGTTCATCAATCAATTAAAATAGTTGTTCCCAAACTATGAGCTGCGGTACACTGGTAATTATGTGCACTGCGAAAAAATTTATGAAAATTACTTCTGTTGAAAAGCACTTTCAAACTTGGAAAGCATATTAAATTTTTATTTTTACACGGAAGAGTATTTGATTGGTTTCAAAACATTTCCATTAACATTTCATCTCATATTCGTTTGAAATAGTGTAATGAGGAAGATCTGTGTAAAATATTTTGTCATCGTTGACATGAAATAATAAAAAAAAGTATTTGTTGTTATATTTGTGATATCTAGGAGAGAAGACAAGACTTCAATAGTTATAAAAAAGTGTTTATCGATATTGGTCAAATCTCCTACATCAAAATTATTGCAAATGGGATTTTTTTTCACTTAGAAACATTAGGTGCAAAGAAGGAAAGAATGCTTCCTTACATTGAATTGGTAATAGAAGTAATGTTTTTCTTTCATTAGAAAATTGGGGGTGGGATGGAGCTCACTTCACTTCAGTCGCTCTTTGGGACTTTTGGGAAATGTATGAACCCTCTTACGGACACTCTTATCCCCCTCACCGGCTATGGGTTCAACAATACCATTTACCATCTTTCTATAAGGATTGATTTGGTCGTAATTAAGCTACAAAGTTTGATATGCAATAAAATAAAGAAAATATCGAACGGAAAAATGTTCCTTAGAAAAATCGAACACGTTTTTTGTTTTCTGTAATTTACTGAAAAAATGCATCTATTCTATAAGCAAATAATATTCTGCAGTTTATATAATTTTTTAAACATTGAACGTACGAATACTTTCCTATGATCATATTCTTGAATTTACATCGAAAATTGCAGGTCTACCTGTGGTGTAGTGGCTGACGAGCTGGCCTGCAACATCGTAGTGAGCAAATTTGAACCTCAGGCACGTTATTACGTTCACTTTCGGTTTAACAATCTTGATCAAGGTATGAAGCATCTTTTCCTTCAATCTATGGATTAAATAGCACGACTACTGTTCTTTAGTATGTATATATGTGCGTGTGTGTATTAAGGCAGCATTACTTCGTTGTGGCATATTTGAATGAATATGATAGATATCTTTTGTCACCACATTTTTCTTTCGATCCATTCAAATCGCTGTATGGTTGTTCCAATTTCCTTCTAGAATTAGTTAATATATATATATATATATATATATATATATATATATATATAATGTCCGCTAGAATACACACACACACACACACACACACACACACACACACACACACACACACACACACACACACACACACACACACACATATAGATATATATATATATATAGTGTATCACAAAAGTGAGTACACCCCTCACATTTCTGCAGATATTTAAGTATATCTCTTCATGGGACAACACTGACAAACTGACACTTTGACACAATGAAAAGTAGTCTGTATGCAGCTTAAATAACAGAGTTAATTCATTTTCCCCACAAAATAACTCAAAATATAACCATTGAAATTATATATATATATATATATATATATATATATATATATATATATATATATATATATATATATAGGCATAAAAACTAGAAAAATACATTATATGCACGAAACTATTTAAGGTGAATCTTAAGCAAGATTCAAAATTAAAGAATTGGCAAAAAGCTTATTACTTTTACAGATGCAGTTTTTATTTTGGGATCATTTTTCTTTTACATCCTGTTGGAAGGACCGAAGTAAGATGAATATTTCCCTCGCAGATGTGTAATGCCCAACAAAATAGGAATACCCTGAGTGTGACACTAAACTGAATCTGATGAAAATAACTATTTCTGGAGATCTGGGGAGTATTGAGTACTTATTAATAGCCATTAATCCCAGGTACACTCTGCTTTGGATTAGTAATTCCTGTTAATCACAACTAGGGGTCAGAGAGATCTGTTGAAAACTGTTCATATTTGATAGAACTGTGCGTGAAAATAATCTTAAGAAACAAATACACAAAATCGTATTCATGAATACATAACGAAGGTAGTTCCCTAACCTTTTAGCATAAACTAATCATAAATGGGATGGCATGCCATTAAAATCAATCAGTAGATCAATTATTGAAAAAATTAATTATAAAAACAATGTTTCATAGAAAAAATTTGTTTACTATAAAATTATATTTTTTTTATAATTTTAAGAAATGGAGAAATATGGACTGAAAATCTGAGGCTTTTAAAAAAAGTACAAGATAAAAAAAATGCATGAAATGAATTGGGATTTTGCTCAATTTGTCGATGAAGACTACCAGAATGACGTGCCCAATCACAAATTTGACAGCCGATCTTTTATGATCGATTTTTCCCTAAAATAAGAACAAACAAAATGGAAATCAATTTTTGATTCTACTTTCGCGGAATGAGTGAATCGAATGTTACAATAAAAGAAACGTCATGTAAAATGTAAGATCGATGATTTAGAAAAATCCATCTCTTGTCAAAACTTCGTTATGACTGCTCATCTATATTATAATCTTGCTTGTTCGTTCGCATGTTATCTTATTTACCCAACCCCTCCGCTCTGGCAGGATATGACACAAGATCAATTTTTAAGCGGAGTTTAACAGGTTTTAATTCAGAGTTTTCCTTCTCCTAGACTAGTTGCCTAACCAAGGCTGAAGAACCTAGTCTGTCCTACTATTTACCCATAGCTGGAGGGAGTATAATTGGATTCATACCTTTCCCAAGGGCATTAGTGCTATGTGAAATGCAATTAGTCAGGTCCAGGATTTGAACTCGTGTCGCTGTGTCCATTTCCTACGACGATAACCATTACACTACGGGCACCTCCATTCGTTCGCATGTTATGCTTAACCATATATCGCAATCAAGTGCGATGTTCTTCTACCCTCTCACTCAGTCATTTGGGATATTCTTTAACATAGATGTTGCTTCTTTTGATCAAACATTGACTTGCATGTAAAGTTCTTTTGTATTTCGAAAAACAAGCAAAAAAGTAATTACTCGGCATGTTTTTGTCGGAATTTTTGTCCTAGCCTATAATTTTACAAGAAAGACGTTTGCAAACTGTTTGATAATGTTTCACAATCATCAAACTGATAAATTCTTCCCTCCTTTTGTGTATATAATATTGTTATAGATTCACTACCATTGTGCCTAGCAAACAAATCCATCTAAAAATATTTCATGCATTCAAAAAATTAAAGAAAATATAATCACACAAGCCTTTTAATAAGTTGGAAAACATTAAATATCAGGCTGTATAGAAAATAATGGCCGACTTTAATATTCTAAACATATAATAGAATTGGTCATTAATTAACCAAACAACCGAATGTCAATGTGTACCGAAGATTTATCACCTCAGCGTAAAACAAGTATTTTGAAACGCTTATTATGCAAGGATTATCTCCTTAACTAACGGTTGTAGCTTTTTCACTTTGTCCTACAACTACTTCCCGTTTTCTCTTATTTAATTTCTGCCTGGAGCTTGTGTGTAACTCTATCTATTTTCGTTATTTTTTAGCTGCAGGTTTCAAACCGATTTATGAATACAAGACCGGAGGCAGACAACTTTAATTCCACGTGGTTTTATATTTAAGGGGTAGAAGTATCTGTGGCAGTATTTGTTTCGATTGCATCCCCCACAAGGAAGTTTGTTATATATGCTCACCTCACAAAAACATTAGGACCTCCACAGACTTTCATTTAAAGAATTACACGTTGATCAAAATATTATGACTTTTAAAACATTCACGTTGATAAAAAAAACTCTAATTTTAAAACATGTGTTGATAAAAACATTTTCTGTATTAAAAACATAGATGTCAATAAAAGACAAAAAACAAACTATTGTGACTCTTATAGCATAATGTCGATAAAAATATTTTGACTTAAAGAAAGCACTTGTCAATAAAAGTAAGCATTCTAATTTTAAAATATCCATATTCATAAAGAAATTCTGACTTTTCAAACATACTGTACCATGCAAAAGTCTTAGGTACCTTAAACTATTATGAATCTCAATAAATTGCCCAATTATTCGTGTATATCTTGCATTGAGTTTTTGTGGATGAAACATTGGCTCCATTAAAGTCATTTCCATTATTATCATTATATTTTGTGGTAGGAGTTTTGAATGAGAGGTATGAGGGACCACTATTGAAAATTTTTACGTCTAAAATCAAGGTGAAAATTTCCAAAGAAATGAGAATTAAGTTACCGAAGAGAGCCAAGGATATGAGCCTGTGAGTAATAGCTAAATAATTCGATATTTCAAGAAATGGCATCTCCAAAATATCTCTAATTTTCAAAGCAAGATGTGATTGCATTCGAAAGCTGCAATTCAGGATCATTGGGAAACTGATTAGGACAGCAAAAGCTCGGCCAAACAAGACTGTAAGCCAAGTGATGGAGGAATATTACTTGTCCAATTTGGTGCCAGTAAAAAGCACAAAGCAAGTTCATCGAGATCATCCTGTGGCAGAAAGAACTAGTTTTCAGTTGTGCGCCGGTCCGCTGTTAAATCACGTGGTGATTTACATTTTCAAATGCATTGTCTGGCACGGGAATTTGTTGGCCGTTGAAATACAAATGGTACATTTTATCCAATGAGAATGAGTGATGCCATTCGGTGCGGGTCATTTTCCCAGGCAAAATAATAAGGCAATGTTACATTCATTCTCTCTCTCTCTCTCTCTTATCTCGCCGGGGACCAGAGCAAGTAGATTTTATCCAGCATTAGAGCGCATCATCAACTTTTATTTACAATTTCTTTGTGAGACCTGTCTTCCCCTATTCGGCATGAGAGAGCGAATTCAACGATTGTCCACAGTTCTTAAGGAGACCTTTTCCTTACTTTTTCTCCAGTATCCCAGAATATCAAGAACACATGTTCCTCAACCGAAACCAAATTTCCGTTCAGACATTCCAAACCGCATTTGTTTTGCAACTTACAGCGTGGAGGATTTCCTTCATCTCAAGCTGTACCAATTAATCCAAACCGTATTCGTTTCTGCAACTTCCAACATGAAGGATTCCCTTCATATAAAGCTATACTAGACATTTCAAATTGTATTCGTTTCTGCAACTTACAGCACGAAGGTATTTCAATGGACTCAAGCGGTTAATAAACTTCAACAGTCTAAAACTTTCAATATTTTCGTCGTCTCTTTCATTTCTTCCTTTTTAGTATAACGGGAAGGTAACTTATTCTACCTTCTTTGTTGTAATCTTAAGGGGAGATCACCTATACATAGCTAAGAAAAGAACATCACAACTGAAGGGGTTCATTGCAGTAAAGAAACCGGCATTAACCAAAAAGCGTTTGAAGGAAAGATTAAGTTGCTAACTTCAATAGTGTCAAATAAATCCAGTCGTTGAAAGACAAGTAGATACTACACTTCGATGAACGTAGAATTTTTAAACAGCACAGAGCTCCATGTCATATATCCCGAGGGAACACAGTGGAAACCACGCGAAATATTAACAAAAGCAATAACTTTTTGAAATTAACATTACGTTATACATTTTTGTTGTTATGTGAGATGGACAGACACTTTTCTCAACCATTATTGGCCTGATATTTAGGACTCATACTACGAAATATTATGATTAGGTATGGAAATGACTTCAATAGAGTCAATTATTCATGTGGTAAACCGTAATGAGAAACATCCACGTATAAGTTGAAAATTAGTGGAGATTTCAATTGATTAAAGTCTTTGTGCTTGTAATCTGTGTTAATTAATTTTCCCATATCATCGTTTTTAATACCAGTGGCAAATTTTAGCCCAAAATTGATGATGGTTCACTAGAACCGAAATGCTATAGTGTCGACTTTGCTACTCAATAAATCTCTCCTTCTACTTGGATTACTTTGTTATCAATTTTTCTTCACAGATTAAAGTCAGAAAACTTTTACACGGCACTGTATATATTGATTATAACCATTCTGACTTAAAACTTATGAGCTGATTAAAATATTATAACATCTAAAACATAAATGTCGATTAAAAAGATTCCAACATTTAAAACATACATGTCGATAATATCAATTCTTATTTTAAAGCATACATGTTTATTAAAATATCTTGACTTTTAAATCATACATATGGAAGAAAAATTTTGGATTTTTAAAACATACATGTCAATAAAAAACTTTCCGATTTTTAAAACATACATGCTGATAAAACAAAAGCATTCTGATTTTTAAACCAAAAATGCCAATAAATAAAAACATTTGGATTTTTAAAAATATGTGTCAATAAAAGTATTCTGATTTTTAAAACATGTATATCGATTAAATATCCCGTTTCAGAGATATTCATGTTGATAAAACCATCCAAATTTTAAAAAAATCAATCTATGAAACTTTATAAAATTTATTTGTATTCATGAATGAAACTACAAATTTAACACCCCTCCAATAAAAAACCGGAGAAAGTTGTATTTCTAAAATTGTTTACACAGTAAAACGATGTCTAATTTGCTAGAATATAAATCTACTGGTAAATTACTCCTTGAATTTGAAAATCTTCCATCATCTTATTTAATTCCAATAAAATCACCTATGCATCTTTTATGAACGAATGCATTCAAGAATAAAAGATTTTTTAAGATTAGAAAGTATGGAGCGCCGAATAGATATCGAACTCAATATGAATAGTTTCATGACCTAGCTTGTTTGTACTTAAATCACGCGAGGTGCCTCTTAATCATTTTTTTAGCTTGGTATAGTTTGGCAAAATGCTCGATGAATAAACCTTCCGATGAAGATCAAACTCATTAATAATCTTCTAGCCAAGCTACCAAATCATTACACCTAGTTAGGCCCCACTTCCACATGATATATAAGTTTATATATAAACACCCATATATATATATATATATATATATATATGAGTGTGTGTATGTGTGTATACGTGTGTGTATTCATGAATGTGTGTGGAGGGTTATATTGCAGAAAGCTTGTTCAAATGTTTGCATTTTCTTCCAGATAATTCATCAAAGCAAGAGGATCAAGTATATATCTCTAAAATATGATAAGTTAGAGTTTGGGAAAAATTCAAAAAATTTGTATCATTTTTTACGGTTTTGAATTGTGGTGGTGGTGGTGGTGCAAGTAAGAAAGAAATATTCTTTAAACTGTGTTTCTGGGGTTTCTTTTTGATATTTATCAATTAAAATAATTTTTGCCCAACTGAAAAATAGATTTTTTATCAAGAATTTTGAACTTTTATGAAAGGGGACAAACGAGATAATCGAATCCTAACACTTGTTTATTTACACTTATCATTTGGGTTTTAAAATATGTTATACTTACTCTTTTTAAATAAAGTTTCAATAAAAACTTTATCATTTTTAATCATTTTACTCTGACACGATGTTTTTATTTCATCGCGAAGATTACGAAAAAAAAAAAAAGAATTTTTTTGGGAAACAAATAATGAAAAAAAATTGAAATATGATTCGCTCGCATTTTGGAAAGAAAAAATTAGTTGCATTAATCTTTATTTTTGACATTTCAAGTTAAATTAATTTCACTTGATTTGATAAATATTTTTTTTTCGTTCAAAGAATTTAATTTTTTTTCTGTACAAGAAAATAAAATTACAAGACCAATATTACGCTTACGAATACGTTTGGTTTAATTGTTAAAAAATATGTGAACCAATGTACCATTACATATTCAAAATTTTTTACGATGAGTCCCATTATCTATAAGATACTCCCTCTGCACTGAGTACATGGCTGAAAAGTAGCTGAAAATATCAACCGTTGTAATCTGTTATTTCAGCGGGCTCTTGAGGCGTAACGGTTATCGTGTAGGAAGTAGACGAGGATACCTAGTTCAAATATGGAACTGGACTTTTTGGAATTCCTATAGCGAATATACCATTGGGAAAGGCATGAATCCAACTTTTCTCTCTAGCTATGAGTGAATAGTTGGACAGACTGTCTTTAACCTTTGTATGGCAACAAGTCTAGGAGAAGGAAAATTGTGAATTCAAACTAGTTGTAGACCTGGGTAGAAGAGGAATCTGTAAGGCTATTCCTCGTCAATGCTTGTTACATGAATAAAATACAATATGACCAAAACAAATTACAAGACCTGTGTTTTATATTTGTGTCGCTGTCTAAAAATGCATTTGTACATAGCAACACAAATAACGGTTACTTGGGTTCTAAAGATTCAATAAAATTTCTTAATTCTTAAAAACTTAAGAGAATTAGGAAGTTTACAGTTTGTTTGTATTTTCATTAATTCTTTTATAAAAATAAAGATAAAACACGGTACCTTTTTTTTGGTTCTATTATAATTGTATGTATTTCTTCGGCGAGTAACATCGAGTATTCTTGCCAGTGCGTTAGAAATATTAACGGATATAAGGACATAGCGCCCTTCCCTACATCTCGGTGTAGTAGCTATTGAAAATGGAGCCTACTGGTTGCCCTCGACTACGGTCGTCAACCTTACTTATTTAATAAGCTTAGTTAAGTTTAGTACATGTCCATATGTATAGGACGTCAAGTGATCATCGAGCTTTCTCACAATGATCTGATTGCCTTGCTTACTAACTGCGAGACCACACAAGTCGCGTCTTTCGAATGGGATACTGGTTTATAAATATTTATCGATATTGATTAATAAATATTTATGAATCTAAGGACAATAGTCTGAAGTTGCTGACAAACACAGAAAGAAACTCATGCATGTAAGGAAGTCCAGTAGTGGGTATCATAAAATATATTACAACAACAACAATAATAATAATCAATCAACACCATCTCATCTCATCATCGTTATCAACATTATGAATAATAATAATAATATGCAAATACTAGAATCTGTCCAGGAGAATTAGACGCACAAACTTCTCTAGGACACCCAGACCTAGTAATAGTCAACAACAACAACAACAACAAATAGAGAACCTACCAAATAGTGAACTTTTCCATCCGGCAGACCATAGAGTAAAATTAGAAGAAAGATAAGAATCTAGACCTTGCTTGAGAGGAAAAAAAAAAACAAAAAAAATTCCAAAAAACAAAAAAACTATGGAACATGAAAATGGCAGAGATACTAACAGTAATTTGTGCGCTTGGTACAATCTTCAAGAATTGATGAAGGATTATAAGCCTAAAAGATAATAGGACTTGTGGAGACCTTCCAAGCGACAGCATAATCCAGATCAGCCAGAAAACCGAAAAAAGTCCAGGAGACTTCGGAGACTTGCTGTCACTCAGTCCTCACCCAAAAACCATTAGCTAATTCTGGTGTGAAAACTCTCAAAAGAGTAATGATAATAATAATACAAGTACTCGGGAACAAAATAACCGGACATTGGCCTAATGGTTAGTGTTCACCAATGCCCCGGGAGACCCGGGTTCAATCCCAGGTCGAGTCATTTCAAATACTCAAAAAATGGTACTTGATGCTACCTTGCTTAACACTCAGCATTATAAGATAAGGATCAAAGGTAAAGTGGAGCAATCCAGGGAAAGGAGTAGCGCCATCCCCTACACCTTGGTGTATCGAAGAGGGAGCCATCCCCTACACCTTGGTGTATCGAAGAGGGAGCCTTCGGCTCACCCTCGACTACGGTCGCTAACTTTACTTACTTACTTGGGAATATTGAACGAAGACTATCAAACAAGCGGAGATGGAAAAAAGAAAAGGGATAACCCCGTGGGCGGTCCCCCTTGTCAGATACTTGGGACCATTCGTGAAAGGGACAATGGAAGAACTTAAACAAATGAAACTGAGGACAAGAAAGCTCATGATGTTGCACGAGGCTTTACATTGGAGAGATGACAATCACTATATATGTCAAGAAAAGAAGGAAGAAAAGGACTCGCCAGCATTGAAGAGTGCGTGGATGCATCAATAGGACGACTCGAAGACATTAAAAAGAGCAAAGAAAGACCAAAAACAGCTCTGAAAACACAAAGATAAATAGAACAATGATAACTGGGAAAGAGACATAGGAAGAAAAATAACTGTAAGGACATTTCAAGCGAGAAAATGACAAAATTTCAATGAAAAAACCTGAACATCGATAACTAAGGGAAACCTCTAGAGAAACTGAATCTCATCACGAAACAATACCATAAGGACTAACTATATTAAAGTGAAAATACATAAAACGCAATAGAATAGCAAGTGTAAGTTATGTGGTGATAGAGACGAAAGCATTAATCACATTATAAACAAATGCAGCAAAGTAGCGCAGATGCAGTATATGACTAGAGCGGATTGGGTAGGGAAGATGGTCCACTGGGAAAATAGTGCCAAAAATTGAAATGTGACTTTACTAACAAATGATATCTACACACACCAGAATACCCATAGATTTCTCAGAGATTTTGAGCGACCAAAAGATCCCCGAATCCCGGTCAGAAGATCAGACCTAGTGATGATTAACAAAAAAAAAAAAAAAAAAAAAAAAAAAAAATAGAGAATCTGCCGAACAGTGGACTTTGCCTTTCCGGCGGATCACAAAGTGAAAATCAAAGAAAAGGAAAAGAAAGACAAGTACTTTGACCTGGCTAGAGAACTAAAAATGCCATAGAAAATGAAGTTAATGGTGATACGAATTATAATTCATTCACTTGGAACGATCCTCAAAGGTTTGGTAAAAGGGCTGGAAGAATTGGAAATTATAGGACGCGCCGAGACCATCTAAACTACAGCATTGTTAAGATTGGCCAGAATAGAGATAAATCTTGGAATCTTGAGAAGAAAGTAAGGCTGATGTGAAACATTCACCAGTAGAAATATAACAATTACTAAGTTTGGCTTGGATATTTAGTAGAGTCCTATAAAACTGAGAAGACATTTTGTTACTCAGACTCCATCTAGTGGAGAAAATTCGAATAATAATAATGATAATGATATTAGGTGAGGAAGGTGATCCACAGGAAATTGTGCAAGAGATTGAAAACGAAAGAAAGTGGGAAAAAAATCGGTAATTATTTGAACCTTGCCAAAGAAATAAGAAAAAGTTGTTGAACCTTAAGATGAAGGTTATACCAATCGTAATTGGCTTGCTCGTAATGGTCTCCAAAGGAAAGGGGAAAATTCTGAAGGAATTGAAAATCTGAAGAAAAATCGAGACAATTCAAACTACAGCAGTGTTGAGATCGGCTAGAATACTCCGAAGAATCCTGGAGACCTGAGGAAACTTGCTGTCACACAGACTCTGGTGTGAAAAACTCACAAGGTTTATAAGCATAGCTATTATTTTTTGGGGTGGAATTTGCTATTCAAACTCACAGAATGATAAACAGCCACAGAGCAGATAAACAAGTTAAGGACTATAAAAGAGAAATATGTCCTCTCGTTGATATGTCAGTGGCAATAGATAAAAACATATCAGTCAAAATAAAATAAGTCAACGCACAAACTTGGAAATAGAATATGAAAAACAATTGTTGCACCTTAAAGTTACCACGGTACCAATAATAGTGGGAGTACTGGGTATGACCAAGAAAAGGACAGATAAACACATGATCAATATTCCAAGATGTCCCAGCCAATATGAACTCCAAAAAGTTGAACTATTTAGAACTACGAATCTTCTAGGGAGAGTACTATCAATGCGATTAGTGAAATAACGCTTGAAAGTATGGATAGATAACAAAATAATCATAATAACTACCTTCCCTCAAGGTTTTGGATAAATGCTTGCTGAAGATTATAAGAAACCGAAAGTAAAGCTGATAATAATAATAATAATAATAATAATAATAATAATAATAAGAAGAAGAAGAAGAAGAAGAAGAAGAATAGTCAACATAAAAGAGAACCTGCCGAATAGTGGACTTTGCCGTTCTGGCTGACCACAGAGTAAAAGTGAAAGAAAGCGAAAAGAGAAATAAATACTTAGACCTTGCTATAGAACTAAAAGAACTGTGGAACATGAGAGTGACAGTGATACCAGTCATAACTGGCGCCCTCGGCACGGTCAACAAAGGACTGGTACAGGGACTGGAGTGCTTGAAAATAAGAAGACGAGTTAAGACCATCCAAACTACAGCATTTCTTTTAGATCGGCCAGAATACTAAGAAGAGTCCTCGTGACTAGAGGAGACTTGCTGTCACTCAGAGTCCAGTGGAAAACCATCAGCTTAAGCAGGTGTGAAAAACTCTCAAAGGAATAAAATAATAACAATAATAATCCGTTCATTCTACGAATGTTGACTGTTCTAATTTCAGGTGCACAAACAAAAACCACATCTCCAACGATACCTCAAGAGGGTAGAAAAAGATATAAAGTAGAGAAAAGTAGAAACATGTAGCTGCTATTTTAAAAGCAACTCTATGCAAAAGAGTTTATCGAAAACTATGATTCAACTTGGTTGAATTTTGGGAGTTATCTGCCAAGTTTAATAAAAATAAACCAAATCCTAGTGGACCAAACAAAAATGATTCCAAACAAATGATTTTTTATTACCTTTAAATTGTTGAAATATGTTGATGTGTAAACCAGGATGAAAATATTCAACATGTGCTTTTCAAAAGAGATGAAACAAAAAAAAACCCTTTAAACCTTTATAACGGAAACGAGGACCTCCGCTACAAGAACAATTCTAATAAAATGGTAAAGAAAGATTGTAGAGATTATAAAGGAAATAATCACTCGTCCTCTAATTTTCAAGCACTCCTGTCCCTGTACCAGTCCTTTGGTGACCGTGCCGAGCGCACCGGTTACGATTGGTATCACTATCACTTTCATGTTCCCGATTTTTTTTAGTTCTATAGCAAGGTCTAAGTATTTATCTCTCTTTTTGCTTTCTTTGCCCAGTCGGCTGGGGCTGTATAATACATCAACTGCATCTCTGCAGAGGGGTAAGACCCCTTCCCCAACGAATGTCCTGGATATGACACAGAACAATCTGATGGTAAGACTCCAATAATAATGGAGCTTTGGGTAACGTAGGGTACTCCTTTATTGCCATCACTCCCAGGTTCATTCTGCCCTGGAGAGGCACCACCTGATAGGGTCGAATCAATAGGTCAAATAGAACTAAACAGTGAACTAATGCTAAACTGAATTGTTCGAAATAGAACTGTTTTTACTTGTAACTGTGTGCAAACAAAAACTGTAATTATGCAAACCCATATTGTTTGAAATAGGACTGTTTATATATATATATATATATATATATATATATATATATATATATATTATATATATATATATATATATTATATATATATATATAATGGATTTGGCAATAGATAATCTACAATGGTTGATATGACATAAAACAAAAGTAAACCAAATCATATATATTTAATTGATATGTATAAAGAATACTTGGCATGGTTGATATGCCATAAAACCAAACGAAACCAAAAGAATACTACCTGATCCAGAAAGATCACAGCAAAGGAACCATCACAAACAACAATAGGTCAATAGTCTATTTGCCAATTATGTGAATGATCCTAACGGCACAGATAAGAGAAAAAATATCAATTAATCTCTTGAAAACCGTGGGATGTTTCATGAGGAACAAAACGTTGCAGAAAAGGAACTAAAGGATTATATGATTTATCTAACAGAGACCATTATATTTAATGGGGGTAAAGAAAATGTAACCATGGCATTGATAGACATTTAATGAACATGGTCTATAGAATATATGAAAATGTTCAAAATCTCAGAGCAAGTTGTGAAATTTATCACGAGAGTTCTGAAAAGCTGAAGAGCTGAACTAAAATTCGAGGTACTAACTTTAACAGTGGTAAAAATCTAAAATATTATCTTCCAGGGAAATATATTATCGCCTCTAATACATGTTATAACAATGATATCATAGAACTAAATGATGTACATAAATGATATTAAGATTTTTGCTCCGATTCAAAAATAATTCGAATCAACGATACAAAATATTAGAATCGTTAATCAGGATATATAGATGCGTCTCAGAATGGAGAAATGTGCCATGATTACAAGGAAAAAAAATAGAAAAAGAGAAACAACAGAGGGAATAGAGTTGCCAAATCAGAAACATATCAGAATGCATAGAAAAAAAATGAAAACTGCAAATAATTGCAAATAGGAGAAACGGATAGCATCAAACAAACTGATATGGAAAAAAAAAAACGTTAAAAAGGATTAAAAGAAGGAGATTTTCTCAGAAAGAATCCCATTACACGTTTGGTTATTCAGAAAACAAAAAATCTTAAACTCACAATAACGCTGAGAAAATGTTTTTGTATAAAATTTCATTAAATCATTAATTCATTTTTAGCAATGTATGTAATTGAGATTTTGAAATTTTGAGATGCACACATATAAATCACACACACACACACACACACACACACACATATATATATATATATATATATATATATATATATATATATATATATATATATATATATATATATATAATGGTTGTTAAAAAAGATTCGAAACCTCTCTCGGAAAGAAGAGACATCGCTGAACATTTCTCAGTGCACTCCTGAGGATTAGCAAGCTGTCCGTAAGATGGGTTCCAAAAATCCTGAGAATAGCCCACAAGCTGAAAATGATGATATTTTCTGGACATTCTGACCCACCGACACTTTCTGGATGAGACTAAGAACCTTTTGAACTACCGTCGTATATATGTATATATATATATATATATAGAGAGAGAGAGAGAGAGAGTGAGGGGAGATGCGCAGCAGCTTTTACACTGATACATACTTTGGTTAAAAGGAATAGACAAGGAAGTTAGTATGATTTTAAAAAAAATTATTTGCGTGTTGGAATAGAGAATACTTGAATAGAAATCTTCCAAACGTAAAACAAAAAATAAAAAAGACTCGAAATGCTCGATACTTTTTCTATAAAATAAAACAAAAGTCAACATTTAATAAAGAATACTTATACTAATGACAAGAAGTTATAAATATATTTCGCAATTAGCATCCCTTATTGTCGTGAGACATCAACTTGTGCCTCACCATCCTCCTTTGAATATTGACCATTGCACGATGCAACAAATTTTAGCGTTAAATCTGTGTAACACATTATGTAAAAAATAATTGCTACCTTCCCTTTTAAGGCCTGAGAGAATGTAAAATCATCTTTTCTAAATTCTATAAAACAAACTGTTCCATTCTTGAAAATTATTGGAAGAATAGGCGAAAGCGCACGAAGTTCTAAATCTGCGTGATTTATGCATTCATCCGATCTGAATTAACATTTCTTTGTTCATAAAGAGGAAGTGCTTCAAAAAATTCCATTCATCCCTTCATGTCTGTTAGTTTAAAAAATCAATCATGTATCAATATATATATATATATATATATATATATATATTGGCAGCATTTCTTCATTGATACATATTTGATTCAATATTATAGAGATTTTTTGTTTACATATTTTTTGTAAATCCTTTCAAGTTGCCGTATCGATGTTATGATATTCGACGGGAATTGGTTGACAAACCTTCCTTAATAAGTTATTTTCCAAGCACTTTCTGCCCAACTTTGGGCCATCATCAGGGGAGAATGTATTACAAAAGTGATGTAACTTTTGTATGTACATTACTACTTTATAAGAATGAGCGTTTATACTGGCGTATTATGTTGAGTTTACTTTTCAAATTTTTTTCAATAAATAGCGTCAATTAATTCTATTAAGTTTGGGTTGAATATTCCTATGTAGTATTTCGAGAATCTGAAGTTTTTGCTTGTTATTTTGTTGTTCTAATATTGTGTTTTTGGTAAGAATTTTCCAAAGTTCTATGGGGTTTTTATATGTTGTGCTATGGAACTGGCACCAGAAAGGTACATTGTATGTCTTCTCGATAGGGTGGTTGAGGTTAAACTGACGTATATATTGTAGTTTTCAGAGATACAATCTCATAAAGGACATTTGAATTGATATATAACGTTAGTCTTTTGAAAAATTCCAATCGAGGGAGAAGAATTATTATTAATGACTAAGTTGGAGATGTTAAATCCATTTAGAGTAAATGATACGTTTTATTTTTATATTAGAATCAATGGGGAGTATGATCTAATTTATCATTGCAGGGCATTTGGTTGGGGTAAAAAATGTCCATAATGTTCAATCGTATATATATATATATATGAAAATGTACAGAGAGTAAAAAGCACAGGATCTTCAAAGGATGTCGTTTTTGTTGATTTATTTGCTTACATTAAACGATAGACCTTCATTAGGGCGTGTGATTTGAAAAAGATGAGAAAGTTTTAAAACATTCTATTTCCATTGATAGCGTTCTGCTTCAAATTTATGAGAAGTAAAAGCGTTCGATAATTTATTTTAAAAAACTATCTCAAATCTATCTCAAATCTATCTATCTATCTATCTTGATATTTATATCATTTAGATCATATCGACTTATTATAAACATCCCGTAATATATCTATCCATCTTTGCTAATATTTGCCCTTTTTCTGTATCTCAGTCTGCTTAATCTATGAATCTATTTATCTATAAAAGATGGATACAAATTGTTTTAAAAAAGGAATTTTGAAACTTTTCAGCTCCAATAGAAATAAATAAGGAGACTAATTGTAAAAACTGGGTCTCTATTCGATTGTATTAAGTATTAAAATGATACAAATTTCAACAATTTTCAACATTTTTTAAAATATCTTTATAACCTTACATTTTGAAATTTTTAAAATTAAAGTGGAGATTAGTTCCCAAATTATATTTGACCCGACCATTATTTTTTCCCTTTTTTTTAAAGTCTCAAATGTTTTTTGATGCAACGCTCGGATTTACCAACTTATTTTTCTATTACAGTCTAGACATGGAATTTCATTAAGCCAATCTCTGGTAATTAATATACTCGTATAAATTTTTTGGGTGTCTTCGTGGTGTAATGGTTAAAGCGATGGACTCCAGTCGCTCTATTATGGTCACCTTTGGACAAATACCATAGGGAAAGGTATGAACCCCCTTATCCTCCCAGTTATGGGTTAAATAGTACCATTATTGTTCTTCTAGGAGAATGGCTTTGGCATCTACTAAGGTCGATATGCCATTAAACTAAAAAAAAACAAAATCGTATAAATGTTTACTCACATCATAACGCCAAAATAAAGAGGAGAATAATCATAAGCTTTTACCTGAGTGATTTTCGGATTTGTTCTCCCAAGTTTCTAAATGAAAAATGTGATTCTATTGAAAATTCCTTAACGCAACTTCAATATTCTAACTCGTTTATACAACATGACACCAAAATAAAAGATCACAAGATTCACAAATGTAAATGTTCTCCAAAAATTAAAAGCAATAATTTTTGAATGATAGTTTATTATATTCATATATCATTTTACCAAACAATTCAATCATAAACAATACTGAAAATAAAGAAAAAAAATAATTAAACAAACTTAGAATCAAGACAGTCCCTAATTTTTCCATGAAAATTTAGAATTTAATTACTGATAAAAATAATAATACCCACATAAAATCTAGACAGGGGTTTATGAATTTTCATGTCAGGATTGTAATAAAAATATGTAGGTGAATGTGGGTGTTGCCTCAAAAAATGAATGTTCGAGCACATTGGAGACTAAAAAAAAACAGTTCTGTCTGATATAATTTAGAATCTAATCACAACATTAATTCCCAAGATTTCAAGATATTTTATATACATAATTAAAAAAAGAACACCGAGGAATTATTGAATCTTGTGTCATTTTCAATTACAATATTACTTATCTTTTTGGTCTGTTTGGTGCAAAAAAATTTTTTAAATCCTTTATCTAAAATTATTTGACGTCATCATTTATATATACTTAGATAAAGAGATCGATGAATTAAACAAGCAGAAAGATAGAAAGAAGAAGGCTAACATTAACAGGGACAGATAGATATGTTATGGAATATTTATAATTTGTAGGTATGTACTAAATAACATAAATGTTAACATCGATAGATTTATAGATTGAGTGAAGTGATATGGATTTTCAAAGTAAATTTTCGAACATTAATTACATTACTCAAATTTGATGCAGAATGTTTGAAAATGTTAACATCTTTTTTGCTTCATTTAGCAACTCACTTGATGAAGGTATGAAAACCGTATCGTTTAACGTTTGCAAATGTTTCCTCCAATGAAATCATCCTATGAAGACCTTGGGCTTTTTCAGCTTTGTAAATTTTCATACTGTCGGATTTATTGTCAGTTTTGCATATATATATATATATATATATATATATATATATATATATATATATATATATATATATTAAAATAGGTAGGTCAACGAAGAGATTCGTATTTTTTGAATTTGTTTATCTATTTATTTTGTTCTTACATACGCGTATGTTTCCAGCTTGTTGCTTTCGTCAGAGAACATATATGGCACAAGGCCTTGTTATATGAGTGAGTTCAAGTCTCATCGAGTACTCCATTAACAAGGCCTTGTACCATATATGTTCTCTGACGAAAGCAACAAGCTAGAAACATACACCTATGTAAGAACAAAATAAATCGATAAATAAATACATTCAAAAAATACAAATCTCTCTATGGACCAGCCTATTTTAAGATATTTTCATTCTCTCTTTGGACCTACAACAAAAATATATATGAATATAGATATTCACCAATTAGAGTGATGAAAATTAAAACCAATAAAATCACCAATCTCACAAGTTAAAGCTCCATAAGTTTTGATCTTCATAAAAATTTATAAATAATTTGAATGTATTTTTTGGATTTCTTTTTAATCTTATCATTTTGATTTATGCTTCGTTTGTTTTTAAATGAACAGTAGTATCCAAAGTAACCCCCCCTCCCACACACACTAATTTTCGTCAAACGATTCAGGGCAATGTGAAGAAATGCAATATCTAGAGAATAGAAGCATATTGTTGCCAGTTATGTAAAGAATATCAGTCAACCTGACCAATAAATGATATATATATATATATATATATATATATATATATATATATATATATATATATATTATATATATATAAACATGCATACCAACACACACATATATATATATATAGAGAGAGAGAGAGAAGATAGAGAGAAAAAGAGCGAGGGGGAGAGGGGGAGAAAGAAAAAGAAGGGGACAGAGATTTACAGTTTAAGAGAGATACACACACAACCATACAAATATATATATATATATATA